>JAMXDE010000029.1:0-600000 GCA_026770025.1 Craspedostauros australis
AGGCGGATTGGAGAGTTGCATGGATGTGAGTTGGTGTTGATACAGCTGTGGACTCGACAGTCGCATGGGTGTCATCCAGAGTGAGCGGATGCGGATTGGAGAGTCGCATGGATGTGAGTTGGTGTTGATACAGCTGTGGCTGTGGACTCGACAGTCGCATGGGTGTCATCCAGAGTGAGTGGATGCGGATTGGAGAGTCGCATGGATGTGAGTTGGTGTTGATACAGCTGTGGACTCGACAGTCGCATGGGTGTCATCCAGAGTGAGCGGATGCGGATTGGAGAGTCGCATGGATGTGAGTTGGTGTTGATACAGCTGTGGACTCCACAGTCGCATGGGTGTCATCCAGAGTGAGCGGATGCGGATTGGAGAGTTGCATGGATGTGAGTTGGTGTTGATACAGCTGTGGACTCGACAGTCGCATGGGTGTCATCCAGAGTGAGCGGATGCGGATTGGAGAGTCGCATGGATGTGAGTTGGTGTTGATACAGCTGTGGCTGTGGACTCGACAGTCGCATGGGTGTCATCCAGAGTGAGTGGATGCGGATTGGAGAGTTGCATGGATGTGAGTTGGTGTTGATACAGCTGTGGACTCGACAGTCGCATGGGTGTCATCCAGAGTGAGCGGATGCGGATTGGAGAGTCGCATGGATGTGAGTTGGTGTTGATACAGCTGTGGCTGTGGACTCGACAGTCGCATGGGTGTCATCCAGAGTGAGCGGATGCGGATTGGAGAGTTGCATGGATGTGAGTTGGTGTTGATACAGCTATGGCTGTGGACTCGACAGTCGCATGGGTGTCATCCAGAGTGAGCGGATGCGGATTGGAGAGTCGCATGGATGTGAGTTGGTGTTGATACAGCTGTGGCTGTGGACTCGACAGTCGCATGGGTGTCATCCAGAGTGAGCGGATGCGGATTGGAGAGTCGCATGGATGTGAGTTGGTGTTGATACAGCTGTGGACTCGACAGTCGCATGGGTGTCATCCAGAGTGAGCGGATGCGGATTGGAGAGTCGCATGGATGTGAGTTGGTGTTGATACAGCTGTGGCTGTGGACTCGACAGTCGCATGGGTGTCATCCAGAGTGAGCGGATGCGGATTGGAGAGTCGCATGGATGTGAGTTGGTGTTGATACAGCTGTGGACTCGACAGTCGCATGGGTGTCATCCAGAGTGAGTGGATGCGGATTGGAGAGTCGCATGGATGTGAGTTGGTGTTGATACAGCTGTGGCTGTGGACTCGACAGTCGCATGGGTGTCATCCAGAGTGAGTGGATGCGGATTGGAGAGTCGCATGGATGTGAGTTGGTGTTGATACAGCTGTGGACTCGACAGTCGCATGGGTGTCATCCAGAGTGAGCGGATGCGGATTGGAGAGTTGCATGGATGTGAGTTGGTGTTGATACAGCTATGGCTGTGGACTCGACAGTCGCATGGGTGTCATCCAGAGTGAGCGGATGCGGATTGGAGAGTCGCATGGATGTGAGTTGGTGTTGATACAGCTGTGGCTGTGGACTCGACAGTCGCATGGGTGTCATCCAGAGTGAGTGGATGCGGATTGGAGAGTCGCATGGATGTGAGTTGGTGTTGATACAGCTGTGGACTCGACAGTCGCATGGGTGTCATCCAGAGTGAGCGGATGCGGATTGGAGAGTCGCATGGATGTGAGTTGGTGTTGATACAGCTGTGGCTGTGGACTCGACAGTCGCATGGGTGTCATCCAGAGTGAGCGGATGCGGATTGGAGAGTCGCATGGATGTGAGTTGGTGTTGATACAGCTGTGGACTCGACAGTCGCATGGGTGTCATCCAGAGTGAGTGGATGCGGATTGGAGAGTCGCATGGATGTGAGTTGGTGTTGATACAGCTGTGGCTGTGGACTCGACAGTCGCATGGGTGTCATCCAGAGTGAGTGGATGCGGATTGGAGAGTCGCATGGATGTGAGTTGGTGTTGATACAGCTGTGGACTCGACAGTCGCATGGGTGTCATCCAGAGTGAGCGGATGCGGATTGGAGAGTTGCATGGATGTGAGTTGGTGTTGATACAGCTGTGGACTCGACAGTCGCATGGGTGTCATCCAGAGTGAGCGGATGCGGATTGGAGAGTCGCATGGATGTGAGTTGGTGTTGATACAGCTGTGGACTCCACAGTCGCATGGGTGTCATCCAGAGTGAGCGGATGCGGATTGGAGAGTTGCATGGATGTGAGTTGGTGTTGATACAGCTGTGGACTCGACAGTCGCATGGGTGTCATCCAGAGTGAGTGGATGCGGATTGGAGAGTCGCATGGATGTGAGTTGGTGTTGATACAGCTGTGGACTCCACAGTTGCATGGGTATCATCCAGAGTGAGTGGATGCGGATTGGAGAGTCGCATGGATGTGAGTTGGTGTTGATACAGCTGTGGACTCGACAGTCGCATGGGTGTCATCCAGAGTGAGCGGATGCGGATTGGAGAGTCGCATGGATGTGAGTTGGTGTTGATACAGCTGTGGCTGTGGACTCGACAGTCGCATGGGTGTCATCCAGAGTGAGCGGATGCGGATTGGAGAGTTGCATGGATGTGAGTTGGTGTTGATACAGCTATGGCTGTGGACTCGACAGTCGCATGGGTGTCATCCAGAGTGAGTGGATGCGGATTGGAGAGTCGCATGGATGTGAGTTGGTGTTGATACAGCTGTGGACTCGACAGTCGCATGGGTGTCATCCAGAGTGAGCGGATGCGGATTGGAGAGTCGCATGGATGTGAGTTGGTGTTGATACAGCTGTGGACTCGACAGTCGCATGGGTGTCATCCAGAGTGAGCGGATGCGGATTGGAGAGTCGCATGGATGTGAGTTGGTGTTGATACAGCTGTGGACTCGACAGTCGCATGGGTGTCATCCAGAGTGAGCGGATGCGGATTGGAGAGTCGCATGGATGTGAGTTGGTGTTGATACAGCTGTGGCTGTGGACTCGACAGTCGCATGGGTGTCATCCAGAGTGAGTGGATGTGGATTGGAGAGTCGCATGGATGTGAGTTGGTGTTGATACAGCTGTGGACTCGACAGTCGCATGGGTGTCATCCAGAGTGAGCGGATGCGGATTGGAGAGTCGCATGGATGTGAGTTGGTGTTGATACAGCTGTGGCTGTGGACTCGACAGTCGCATGGGTGTCATCCAGAGTGAGCGGATGCGGATTGGAGAGTCGCATGGATGTGAGTTGGTGTTGATACAGCTGTGGCTGTGGACTTGACAGTCGCATGGGTGTCATCCAGAGTGAGTGGATGCGGATTGGAGAGTCGCATGGATGTGAGTTGGTGTTGATACAGCTGTGGCTGTGGACTCGACAGTCGCATGGGTGTCATCCAGAGTGAGCGGATGCGGATTGGAGAGTTGCATGGATGTGGGTTGGTGTTGATACAGCTGTGGACTCGACAGTCGCATGGGTGTCATCCAGAGTGAGTGGATGCGGATTGGAGAGTCGCATGGATGTGAGTTGGTGTTGATACAGCTGTGGACTCGACAGTCGCATGGGTGTCATCCAGAGTGAGCGGATGCGGATTGGAGAGTCGCATGGATGTGAGTTGGTGTTGATACAGCTGTGGACTCGACAGTCGCATGGGTGTCATCCAGAGTGAGTGGATGCGGATTGGAGAGTCGCATGGATGTGAGTTGGTGTTGATACAGCTGTGGACTCGACAGTCGCATGGGTGTCATCCAGAGTGAGCGGATGCGGATTGGAGAGTTGCATGGATGTGAGTTGGTGTTGATACAGCTGTGGACTCGACAGTCGCATGGGTGTCATCCAGAGTGAGTGGATGCGGATTGGAGAGTCGCATGGATGTGAGTTGGTGTTGATACAGCTGTGGACTCGACAGTCCCATGGGTGTCATCCAGAGTGAGTGGATGCGGATTGGAGAGTCGCATGGATGTGAGTTGGTGTTGATACAGCTGTGGACTCGACAGTCGCATGGGTGTCATCCAGAGTGAGCGGATGCGGATTGGAGAGTTGCATGGATGTGAGTTGGTGTTGATACAGCTGTGGACTCGACAGTCGCATGGGTGTCATCCAGAGTGAGCGGATGCGGATTGGAGAGTCGCATGGATGTGAGTTGGTGTTGATACAGCTGTGGCTGTGGACTCGACAGTCGCATGGGTGTCATCCAGAGTGAGTGGATGCGGATTGGAGAGTTGCATGGATGTGAGTTGGTGTTGATACAGCTGTGGACTCGACAGTCGCATGGGTGTCATCCAGAGTGAGCGGATGCGGATTGGAGAGTCGCATGGATGTGAGTTGGTGTTGATACAGCTGTGGCTGTGGACTCGACAGTCGCATGGGTGTCATCCAGAGTGAGCGGATGCGGATTGGAGAGTTGCATGGATGTGAGTTGGTGTTGATACAGCTATGGCTGTGGACTCGACAGTCGCATGGGTGTCATCCAGAGTGAGCGGATGCGGATTGGAGAGTTGCATGGATGTGAGTTGGTGTTGATACAGCTGTGGACTCGACAGTCGCATGGGTGTCATCCAGAGTGAGTGGATGCGGATTGGAGAGTCGCATGGATGTGAGTTGGTGTTGATACAGCTGTGGACTCGACAGTCGCATGGGTGTCATCCAGAGTGAGCGGATGCGGATTGGAGAGTCGCATGGATGTGAGTTGGTGTTGATACAGCTGTGGCTGTGGACTCGACAGTCGCATGGGTGTCATCCAGAGTGAGCGGATGCGGATTGGAGAGTCGCATGGATGTGAGTTGGTGTTGATCCAGCTATGGCTGTGGACTCGACAGTCGCATGGGTGTCATCCAGAGTGAGCGGATGCGGATTGGAGAGTCGCATGGATGTGAGCTGGTGTTGATACAGCTGTGGCTGTGGACTCGACAGTCGCATGGGTGTCATCCAGAGTGAGCGGATGCGGATTGGAGAGTTGCATGGATGTGAGTTGGTGTTGATACAGCTATGGCTGTGGACTCGACAGTCGCATGGGTGTCATCCAGAGTGAGCAGATGCGGATTGGAGAGTTGCATGGATGTGAGTTGGTGTTGATACAGCTGTGGCTGTGGACTCGACAGTCGCATGGGTGTCATCCAGAGTGAGTGGATGCGGATTGGAGAGTCGCATGGATGTGAGTTGGTGTTGATACAGCTGTGGACTCGACAGTCGCATGGGTGTCATCCAGAGTGAGCGGATGCGGATTGGAGAGTTGCATGGATGTGAGTTGGTGTTGATACAGCTGTGGACTCGACAGTCGCATGGGTGTCATCCAGAGTGAGCGGATGCGGATTGGAGAGTCGCATGGATGTGAGTTGGTGTTGATACAGCTGTGGCTGTGGACTCGACAGTCGCATGGGTGTCATCCAGAGTGAGCGGATGCGGATTGGAGAGTCGCATGGATGTGAGTTGGTGTTGATACAGCTGTGGCTGTGGACTTGACAGTCGCATGGGTGTCATCCAGAGTGAGCGGATGCGGATTGGAGAGTCGCATGGATGTGAGTTGGTGTTGATACAGCTGTGGCTGTGGACTCGACAGTCGCATGGGTGTCATCCAGAGTGAGTGGATGCGGATTGGAGAGTCGCATGGATGTGAGTTGGTGTTGATACAGCTGTGGACTCGACAGTCGCATGGGTGTCATCCAGAGTGAGCGGATGCGGATTGGAGAGTCGCATGGATGTGAGTTGGTGTTGATACAGCTGTGGACTCCACAGTCGCATGGGTGTCATCCAGAGTGAGCGGATGCGGATTGGAGAGTTGCATGGATGTGAGTTGGTGTTGATACAGCTGTGGACTCGACAGTCGCATGGGTGTCATCCAGAGTGAGCGGATGCGGATTGGAGAGTCGCATGGATGTGAGTTGGTGTTGATACAGCTGTGGACTCCACAGTCGCATGGGTGTCATCCAGAGTGAGCGGATGCGGATTGGAGAGTCGCATGGATGTGAGTTGGTGTTGATACAGCTGTGGACTCGACAGTCGCATGGGTGTCATCCAGAGTGAGTGGATGCGGATTGGAGAGTCGCATGGATGTGAGTTGGTGTTGATACAGCTATGGCTGTGGACTCGACAGTCGCATGGGTGTCATCCAGAGTGAGCGGATGTGGATTGGAGAGTTGCATGGATGTGAGTTGGTGTTGATACAGCTGTGGACTCGACAGTCGCATGGGTGTCATCCAGAGTGAGCGGATGCGGATTGGAGAGTCGCATGGATGTGAGTTGGTGTTGATACAGCTGTGGACTCGACAGTCGCATGGGTGTCATCCAGAGTGAGTGGATGCGGATTGGAGAGTCGCATGGATGTGAGTTGGTGTTGATACAGCTGTGGACTCGACAGTCGCATGGGTGTCATCCAGAGTGAGCGGATGCGGATTGGAGAGTCGCATGGATGTGAGTTGGTGTTGATACAGCTGTGGACTCGACAGTCGCATGGGTGTCATCCAGAGTGAGCGGATGCGGATTGGAGAGTTGCATGGATGTGAGTTGGGGTTGATACAGCTGTGGACTCGACAGTCGCATGGGTGTCATCCAGAGTGAGCGGATGCGGATTGGAGAGTCGCATGGATGTGAGTTGGTGTTGATACAGCTATGGCTGTGGACTCGACAGTCGCATGGGTGTCATCCAGAGTGAGTGGATGCGGATTGGAGAGTCGCATGGATGTGAGTTGGTGTTGATACAGCTATGGCTGTGGACTCGACAGTCGCATGGGTGTCATCCAGAGTGAGCGGATGCGGATTGGAGAGTTGCATGGATGTGAGTTGGGGTTGATACAGCTGTGGACTCGACAGTCGCATGGGTGTCATCCAGAGTGAGCGGATGTGGATTGGAGAGTCGCATGGATGTGAGTTGGTGTTGATACAGCTATGGCTGTGGACTCGACAGTCGCATGGGTGTCATCCAGAGTGAGCGGATGCGGATTGGAGAGTCGCATGGATGTGAGTTGGTGTTGATACAGCTATGGCTGTGGACTCGACAGTCGCATGGGTGTCATCCAGAGTGAGTGGATGCGGATTGGAGAGTCGCATGGATGTGAGTTGGTGTTGATACAGCTGTGGACTCGACAGTCGCATGGGTGTCATCCAGAGTGAGCGGATGCGGATTGGAGAGTCGCATGGATGTGAGTTGGTGTTGATACAGCTGTGGACTCGACAGTCGCATGGGTGTCATCCAGAGTGAGCGGATGCGGATTGGAGAGTCGCATGGATGTGAGTTGGTGTTGATACAGCTGTGGACTCGACAGTCGCATGGGTGTCATCCAGAGTGAGTGGATGCGGATTGGAGAGTCGCATGGATGTGAGTTGGTGTTGATACAGCTGTGGACTCGACAGTCGCATGGGTGTCATCCAGAGTGAGTGGATGCGGATTGGAGAGTCGCATGGATGTGAGTTGGTGTTGATACAGCTGTGGACTCGACAGTCGCATGGGTGTCATCCAGAGTGAGCGGATGCGGATTGGAGAGTTGCATGGATGTGAGTTGGTGTTGATACAGCTGTGGACTCGACAGTCGCATGGGTGTCATCCAGAGTGAGCGGATGCGGATTGGAGAGTCGCATGGATGTGAGTTGGTGTTGATACAGCTGTGGCTGTGGACTCGACAGTCGCATGGGTGTCATCCAGAGTGAGTGGATGCGGATTGGAGAGTTGCATGGATGTGAGTTGGTGTTGATACAGCTGTGGACTCGACAGTCGCATGGGTGTCATCCAGAGTGAGCGGATGCGGATTGGAGAGTCGCATGGATGTGAGTTGGTGTTGATACAGCTGTGGCTGTGGACTCGACAGTCGCATGGGTGTCATCCAGAGTGAGCGGATGCGGATTGGAGAGTTGCATGGATGTGAGTTGGTGTTGATACAGCTATGGCTGTGGACTCGACAGTCGCATGGGTGTCATCCAGAGTGAGCGGATGCGGATTGGAGAGTCGCATGGATGTGAGTTGGTGTTGATACAGCTGTGGCTGTGGACTCGACAGTCGCATGGGTGTCATCCAGAGTGAGTGGATGCGGATTGGAGAGTCGCATGGATGTGAGTTGGTGTTGATACAGCTGTGGACTCGACAGTCGCATGGGTGTCATCCAGAGTGAGCGGATGCGGATTGGAGAGTCGCATGGATGTGAGTTGGTGTTGATACAGCTGTGGCTGTGGACTCGACAGTCGCATGGGTGTCATCCAGAGTGAGCGGATGCGGATTGGAGAGTCGCATGGATGTGAGTTGGTGTTGATACAGCTGTGGACTCGACAGTCGCATGGGTGTCATCCAGAGTGAGTGGATGCGGATTGGAGAGTCGCATGGATGTGAGTTGGTGTTGATACAGCTGTGGCTGTGGACTCGACAGTCGCATGGGTGTCATCCAGAGTGAGTGGATGCGGATTGGAGAGTCGCATGGATGTGAGTTGGTGTTGATACAGCTGTGGACTCGACAGTCGCATGGGTGTCATCCAGAGTGAGCGGATGCGGATTGGAGAGTTGCATGGATGTGAGTTGGTGTTGATACAGCTGTGGACTCGACAGTCGCATGGGTGTCATCCAGAGTGAGCGGATGCGGATTGGAGAGTCGCATGGATGTGAGTTGGTGTTGATACAGCTGTGGACTCCACAGTCGCATGGGTGTCATCCAGAGTGAGCGGATGCGGATTGGAGAGTCGCATGGATGTGAGTTGGTGTTGATACAGCTGTGGACTCCACAGTTGCATGGGTGTCATCCAGAGTGAGTGGATGCGGATTGGAGAGTCGCATGGATGTGAGTTGGTGTTGATACAGCTGTGGACTCGACAGTCGCATGGGTGTCATCCAGAGTGAGCGGATGCGGATTGGAGAGTCGCATGGATGTGAGTTGGTGTTGATACAGCTGTGGCTGTGGACTCGACAGTCGCATGGGTGTCATCCAGAGTGAGCGGATGCGGATTGGAGAGTTGCATGGATGTGAGTTGGTGTTGATACAGCTATGGCTGTGGACTCGACAGTCGCATGGGTGTCATCCAGAGTGAGCGGATGCGGATTGGAGAGTCGCATGGATGTGAGTTGGTGTTGATACAGCTGTGGCTGTGGACTTGACAGTCGCATGGGTGTCATCCAGAGTGAGTGGATGCGGATTGGAGAGTCGCATGGATGTGAGTTGGTGTTGATACAGCTGTGGACTCGACAGTCGCATGGGTGTCATCCAGAGTGAGCGGATGCGGATTGGAGAGTCGCATGGATGTGAGTTGGTGTTGATACAGCTGTGGACTCGACAGTCGCATGGGTGTCATCCAGAGTGAGCGGATGCGGATTGGAGAGTCGCATGGATGTGAGTTGGTGTTGATACAGCTGTGGACTCGACAGTCGCATGGGTGTCATCCAGAGTGAGCGGATGCGGATTGGAGAGTCGCATGGATGTGAGTTGGTGTTGATACAGCTGTGGACTCGACAGTCGCATGGGTGTCATCCAGAGTGAGCGGATGCGGATTGGAGAGTCGCATGGATGTGAGTTGGTGTTGATACAGCTGTGGCTGTGGACTCGACAGTCGCATGGGTGTCATCCAGAGTGAGCGGATGCGGATTGGAGAGTCGCATGGATGTGAGTTGGTGTTGATACAGCTGTGGCTGTGGACTTGACAGTCGCATGGGTGTCATCCAGAGTGAGTGGATGCGGATTGGAGAGTCGCATGGATGTGAGTTGGTGTTGATACAGCTGTGGCTGTGGACTCGACAGTCGCATGGGTGTCATCCAGAGTGAGCGGATGCGGATTGGAGAGTTGCATGGATGTGGGTTGGTGTTGATACAGCTGTGGACTCGACAGTCGCATGGGTGTCATCCAGAGTGAGTGGATGCGGATTGGAGAGTCGCATGGATGTGAGTTGGTGTTGATACAGCTGTGGACTCGACAGTTGCATGGGTGTCATCCAGAGTGAGCGGATGCGGATTGGAGAGTCGCATGGATGTGAGTTGGTGTTGATACAGCTGTGGACTTGACAGTTGCATGGGTATCATCCAGAGTGAGTGGATGCGGATTGGAGAGTCGCATGGATGTGAGTTGGTGTGGCTGTGGATGTGTATGTGCCAGTCCAATGGTTTTGCCTTGGTGTGAGCGTTTGCGGATGTGCCAGTCGAATGTGGTGGTTTGGTGTTCGTCGATGTGGTTGAGGCAGCTGAAAGGTTGTTTCTTGTTGGGAGTGGATGTGGATTGGACAGTCCAGTTGGTGTGGCTAGGTGTTGATGTGGATCTGGATGCGGATGGGACAGTCCAATGGTTGTGATGATGTGAATGGCCGAGTGCATGGGATGTGATGGTTTGATTGTAGCAATGTCTTTTTGTGCAGATGGTGCTGTTTTGGTCCCCGGATTGGATTCGTCCTGGAATTTGGTTTCACCACTCGCCGAGTTTTTTGCTGTTGCTGTTTGGGCAGACGGACTCGTGTTTGGATGATCACGGGAGTATTGGTAATGCGCACCACGCGAAAGTTTTCAAACTCAACGGATGGTTTCTGAAGTCACTGGTCTCTTCCTGCACTGAAACCAACGGTTGTGTCTGGAGGTTTGGAGCCATTTGTTGGAATGAAATCATTATTCCCCACACCCTCCTCATGTCATAAAACGCCTCAACCCAAGTTGACTCGCGTTTGGGAACATCAACAGCCCGTCCACACCAACCACTGCTGAGCCAGAACCGAGATTTGGGAGGGGGACATTTCTTCCGTGACTCAAAATCTCTTGTGGGACTCAACGAATCGATAGAATCTCCCAACAACACCATCATCATCAAATCGATCTATTAATAGCTTTTGGAACAAATAGAGCTGCTGCACTCATCTACCCCACATTCCACTTGTACCTCAACTTAGTTCATCGCAGCCAGCCCTGTGCAAGATTCTTAGATTTGTGTTACATCTATTGAGTGACCATGTCTTTGGATCATGCTTTCGGAGGCAATGATGACTTGTGGGAGGATGATGACAGCAACGGAGGCATTGATCCAGACAATCTAGACTTGGAGCTACTTGATGAAGATGCTGTTGTCCATCCTTCGGATAACAACACAATCATTTGGACTCCTGATGACTTTGATCTGGACGATGACAATGATGACACTAATGGAGATGACTTGGACGCAACAGATCCCAAGAGTAGCACCTCCAACTCCAACAGCAACTACCTCGTATCAGAAGAGAACGAAAATGCAGCTTCTACACAGGAAAACAACACCTCGAACACCAACAATGACAATCCCACTCCTACAACTGCACCTGCATCCACCCGCAACACCAAATCCGATGCAGCAAAGCTGGCAAGCATGAGCTTGAAGTGGAAGCTGCAGACAGGGGTGGACGAGAAGCATCATGTCACAGTCGGCGAAGCCCGTGCTGACAGCAAACTCGTCATGAACAAGGAGATGGTGCACATTCGGAAATCGATGCAAAAGCTCACTGACAGCAAACGCCCAACACCAAATGATATCATTGATCTCGTCTTTGATACCTCATCTTGTCTGTACAGAGAAGCATTTGCAAAGAATGATGTGAAGATGGATGCATTGGAGTACCTGCAGTTCATGGTTGCATTCAGCACACAGTCAACCTTCCAGACATCCACGAAAAACATGTACTCCATGGGCTTGCTGAGTACCAAAGTGGGGTCCCCGAGCAAGACCAAGTACAATGATTGGTGGTGCAAAATCCATGCAGACGGCAGCAAGATCGAGTCAAACGCTCACTACTTCTGGCAGGATCTCCAGGCTCAGTGCAATAACACTTTGAAGCAACTAGTTGTGACAGGCATGGCTGGCCAACGCACTGTGACAATCGACGATGATAAAGTGCACTGTGAGAGCACCAAAATATCGCGAAGTGGTATCGCCCGGCACAAGCATCCGAAGCCCAACAGATGGGGGTGAGTTGTACTGTGCACATACTCTGCTTTTGGATCATGCAGGTGAATGTATGTGTTGCTTGTACAATTGTCAATCATTTGGAATCTCACACATGCCACATACATGTCTGCATCCCTCTCTTTCTTGTCGAATTTCGTTTCTTCCCTATCTCTTGAACTTGTGAAATCTCCATGCAAAGATTCACCATCGATACCTTGGCAATGACAATGTCCGGGGTCCCTTGCGGAGTCCAAGTCATCCAGGAAACCAAGACGAACACTGCAAAGGATCTGATTGAGGACCAATTCGAAACCACCAATGCCCTGCAGAACACAGAAGTTCTCTGTGATCGTGGATATGGCTCTCTCAAACTCACACAGGGTCTTGTTGAAGCCGGAGCAGACATCCAAGGCACTCACAAGAGGGCTCCACACATGCCATTCATCAATGGAGCATACCGAACCAACCCAAACCAACTCATGATCAGTGTGACAGAACCCACAAGACTCTTCCTTGCCACCTCCACCAAGGTGAAGGGCGTGACCTACTGTTGCTATGGTCTCCGAGACAACGGGAAAATGATCATGATGGCAAAGACGGGGGCTGGAAGGTTCGACTGGGATCTCACCATGGCAAAGGTGAAAGAGGAGATCATGTACCTTCGTCACGTTCAAGCCAAGCGCAGGAATCACCCAGATCTTCTGGCTCATCCAGAGAAGTTCCCAGAGTACTTCTCTGCAGCTGTCGTGAATTTGGAGAAGTCTCCTGCTGTGGTGCTTGCAATTCAGGCCAGAGGCAAAGCAATTCAAGCCATCCAGAATGCACCAAATGACCCAGAGGCAGTCAATGCAGCCAACACCCTTGCCAAACAAGCCTCACAGGCAGCGGATGATGCGGAAGACAAGGCAAGGATGAGATGGGCACAGAAGATTCGTGACCTTGATGTTGTTGGGATGACCTGCGAACAGCGAGATCCACTTTGGTTCATGTTGCGAAAGTTCTGCTTGACGAGCTCCACCGTCCACAACATCATCAACGTGGTCCTGGCCAGCACCGAGTGGTGCAAGGAGACGAATGGTCATGTTCTCAATCGTCAGGCATGGGAAATCATTGCCACATTCATGGGCATCGACGTTGAAGCCAGAAAGCAACAAGCCCATGTGGAGATCGGAACAGGTGAAGTCAAGAATCGGGCATGGGAGCGATTCAATCTCCTCACAGATGATGCCGAAGACTCAAAATCCATCGAGCAAACAATCACCCAAGTTCTTCAGAATCGCGACAATCCTCCTGTCGACTGGCTGCTCGAGGATGTGACTGAATTGGTGGTGCTCTTCTGTGGCGGGTTCAAGCCAAAAACAGCCGACAGTATCTACAAGAAGCTCAAGACTGTGATCCAACGACAGCAGAAGCCGGATCGCCGGTATGTTGCCATGACCCCAAAGACCATGGAGGCGATCTACAAGGCAAGATTCCCCAACTCTGGCAAACTTCCGGCAAAGGGTGAAATGATGAAGGCATTGGTGCGGCATGACAAAGCATCCATCACTTTGGCTCTTGACAATCTGGAGGTGGATGGTGGCGACGACGATGTTGAGGGCAGCATCACCAGCAATATCGCCCGTTTCCCATCGGCCGACGACGGCGTTGGCATCGACTCTCTGGCTTCCCTTCCTGTTGAAGCCGATGTCACGCTTGCCACCGGACACAATGTTGAAGGCAATACTGAAGGCATCGCCAACAACGACGTGAGGAATAACGAAGAGGACGGAGGCATGATGGCGCTGAAGGAGGCCTTGGTGAAAGAGGCACTGAAGACGTGGTTCATGAAGCCTTTCACTGGTGAGGAGCGACGTGCCACCAGACTTGGCCACACCAATGAGCAGCCACTCATGAAGAAAGCTGAGAAGATATCGAAATTGACTGAAGATCCTAGCTGTGTGAAGGCCGCATACACAGCAGGGTTGGTGCATCGCGGAGACAAGCCCTATGCTCGATCATCCGTTGACTTTCTCGCGGTTGTCGGAGACAGCACCAACGATGAAGATGATGAGGTCTTTGTTGTCGAGATGAAGACCAGGGCCTCGCGCAAAACCAAGGAGGAGGAGAAGGAGCATCAATTGTCTGTGAAACGCCAATACCAGCTGGATCCCAACTTGCATATCTTTGCAGATTCAGAGAGCGGCATCTTTCGGGCATTGATCCGCAAGGAAGGTGAAAGACTCCAGTTGCTCCATCATGCATTCGTCTACGGTGTCAGCGGAGCACTCATGGTGATTGGTAAGTTCGATGGCATTGGCATTGACTATGTGTGATGAGATCCGGTCCATGCTGCTTCTGCCAATGCACGATGTTCGCATGCTATTGATACCATACTAACTCATTGCTCACTCTGATACTTGTGTTAATTGACTGGAACTGCATGGCAAGCAGGTGACAGTGGGGCCGAGATCCTCAGATCTGTTGCGACCAGATTCACGCCTGCATTGATGGACGCCTATGCCTTGGTGCTTGACGATCTGTACAAGCTTGTGATCGAGTTTGCATACGAAGAAGATTCACCGGGACGAACTCCATCTGAAGATCTCATGAGGCAGTTCATGTCATCCAATCCGGGCAGTGGCAACTTCGAGGGCAAAGGCTCCTACCTCCCGAACATGTCAGAGGATGACCTCTTCCATCAGCTCATGATGTGGAAAGGATGTGAAAATCTCACCTTCCCGGTCCCTCGTGTCAAGACCTTCCTTCCAAAGCTGGCAGCAAGATGGAACATCATGAAGGGTGGTTCCGATATCATGTCAAGATTGATGGAACAGCACAAGGTGAAGCCCCCAAAAGTCTCCTTCCAATGCGTACTCGTGTCGCGTCTGATGCAACTGATGATGACGCTCGTGCACAAGCGAATCCAGATCACGGACAACAGGGCAATCGAGACAAATGCAGATCTCGATCGATCACCATCGTTGATCCATCTTCGGAACAAGATGAACAAGGAGTGGAGCTACCGTGACTCCCTTGCTGCCATTACCAAACGCCTATCCCACCACTTGGCTGTGGCGTATGCTCAAACCCGACTGGCACACGAACCGAATGACAAGATGAGGCTCAGACACATTAAGGAAAAGCTGAATCTCCCCAATGGCATCGAATCATGCCATGTCGGTGAGTTCAAATCGAATGGAGCACCAGAGACTCGGCAGCCATTGCTTGCCATCCTTGGTAAGCCCCCAGCTGAGAGGACTGCATCAGAGGCATCCTTTGTCGAAAGCTTGTACACAGGGGACCATACCCTTGTGACGGTTCCAAACAAGAGGAGAAGCTGTGTGGTGTGCAAGCAGAAAGTCACATCATATTGCACAGGATGTCATCTGACAGTCTGCGGAGTGGGCACAACAGCAAAGTCTGCATGGATGGAGAAGTGCGGCATCCCAGGTCGTCTGGCACTGTTGAAGGCATCCACAAAAGATGGGGTTCTGGTGATTCCCAACAGATGCCACCACATCCTGCATAGCAGCGACACCAAATGGTGGACGAAGGTTGGGAAAGGAGTGAAGGAGGCTGCTCAACCTGCGGTCGTGGCAGTTCAGAACGGTCACGAACCAGCTGAAGAATCTGGAACAGATGGCAGGGCAGCAGCAGCAGCAGCAGCAGCAGCAGTCGCAGCAGTAGCACAAGTAACTCAAGAGGGTGGAGAAGACGAACAGGGCGAAGAAGAATCCCAAGCAAGGCAAGAGGCAGACGAAAGGAAGACAGCAGCAGAGATGAAGAAACGAGCAGCAGCTCGATTTGCTGCTGAAGAGAAGGCTCGCAGCAAGAAACGACACCGCACAACCTGAGAGCACTCTAGAGAGATCAAAGCCAGCAGTAGGGAAAAGCAGCATCAATAGCATATCAGCTCACCTACGCAGATGCAACAGATCTGTGCCAGAAGCGAGACAATGACACGAAAATCAAACGGATTATGAACGCGAAAGGCAAACTACGGAAATGAAATTAACACGTGAATACACGCGAAAGGCATACCACAAAAATCAAAAATAACACGTGGATACACGCGAAAGGCATAACACAAAAATAAAAATTAACACGGGAATACACGTGAAAGGCAGATGAACCAAATGCTCTCGACTGAGATCGTAAGAATTATAAACTCGAGAAAACAAAGAAAACAATTTGTAAACGCAAAGTAGCGAAAAAAATCGCAAGGTTACTATAGAGCATCTCATGATCAGGAAAACAATTTGAGCAAATTGGAAACAATCCATCGCAACATCTCAATGAAAAAAAATGGGATCGCCCCGAAGGGGATCCAACACAACACAACTCTCTATTCCTCACGGAAAGCAAAAAATGAAACACTTGCCACACCAAACCAAAAAACAAACAATGATATCACAAGACATGATGAAAAACATGACAAGAAGATGATATTACGTTGAAACGAATAGATGTACTATTTCAGTGAATGACCACCTTTATATGTGGATGTGATTCTGTGTGGGTGCAGGAGCGAGTGTGACTGCTCCAGTTGGTGTGGATGGCTGCTCCAGTTGCTGAGGATGGCATTCTGTGTGCGTGCATGGACGAGAGCGGCTGCTTCAGTTGGTGTGGATGGCTGCTCCAGTTGCTGAGGATGTGATGCTGAGTGAGTGCATGGACGAGGGCGACTGCTCCAGTTGGTGTGGATGGCTGCTCCAGTTGCTGAGGATGTGATGCTGAGTGAGTGCATGGACGAGGGCGACTGCTTCAGTTGGTGTGGATGGCTGCTCCAGTTGCTGAGGATGTGATGCTGAGTGAGTGCATGGACGAGGGCGACTGCTTCAGTTGGTGTGGATGGCTGCTCCAGTTGCTGAGGATGTGATGCTGAGTGAGTGCATGGACGAGGGCGACTGCTCCAGTTGGTGTGGATGGCTGCTCCAGTTGCTGAGGATGTGATGCTGAGTGAGTGCATGGACGAGAGCGGCTGCTCCAGTTGGTGTGGATGGCTGCTCCAGTTGCTGAGGATGTGATGCTGAGTGAGTGCATGGACGAGGGCGACTGCTTCAGTTGGTGTGGATGGCTGCTCCAGTTGCTGAGGATGTGATGCTGAGTGAGTGCATGGACGAGGGCGACTGCTCCAGTTGGTGTGGATGGCTGCTCCAGTTGATGCAGATGCCTGTTTCAGTGGATGTGGATGGCATGCGGTGTGGATGCACGAATGCTTGGATGGGGATGGCATGAATCAATGGATGCGGATGTGATGATGAGGGCTGGCCTTTCCAGACAGGTTTTGTGCTGTGGATGTTGATGCTGTGTTTTTCTTTGCTGGTGTGGTCGCTTTCTTTGTTGCTTTTGCTGTCGCTTTGTCTTCGCTTTTTTCGTTGCGGTGCCGTTGGCTTTTCGTCTTCTGCCCATCCTTCCGCCTTGATGTGCAATGGACATGAACAATGACGCAAACCCAGACCGAAACAAACCAAGATGGTTGTTCTGGGCCACCCAAAACCGATGACATTCATTGGCGCAGAAACCGGACACAACTGTCCAACCCAGAACCTGGATACCGCTATCTGTCACTGCAGACACCAAAACGACTCTTTTCACATAACGGTGCGATTTTGTTTTTTTTTCAACGCCTCGATGAAATTTGTTTGAAATCGAGTGTAACATGTGGAAGACGTCTCATTCAGCTTGAAAACGATCAAAACACGACCGAGATGGACGCCGAGCGCAACCAGAGGAGAAGAATCGGAACCACCTCATCTACACGTGGAGGTGGGACGTCCTCCCGCATCTGTCAGTCTGAACGTCGACTTGCATGTAGACGTAGCAAAGCAACCTTGAAGGCAACTGTACTAAAGTAACATAGTAGAAATATATGCATTACTATTACCATTATCGATCTTCCACATGCATAGGAGAAGTATAGATCAGCTAGTGTCGAAGGAGAGGCATTTGTGTATTATTCGTGCTCACATCAAGTGCTGCATGCGTGCGCTGCAATTTGGCACTAGTCTGTAAAGCACAGCAACCAGAAGTAAATTTGCGGTTGCAACGTCCGTATGTATCGCGTAGAGCAAAAACCGTGTTGTTTTCACGCAGTGGGGTGTCATGTTTGCGTTGGGGTCTGTTTTTTTGCCATCTGGACCCCTCCTGAGAGGCCGGAGAAGTGCTTTTAAAAGCACCTGGGAAGCGCGGTAAAGACACCACATGTGTCGATTTGTACTTTATTCACGCTTGAAGCGTGTTGTGCCGTGCTTTGTTCGTTCGGATCATCGACTCATGCGACTACTAGAGCACGCCTTTCCCGTGTCGGCGTGATGTTGCGCTTGTTGATGTGCGTGCCTGGCGATGTCCAACACTGTGTGAACGTGCCAATGACGTCCACTTTGCACTCCTTCCATCCCCTCGTGTCTGCTCCAAGGCATCCCCATTCCCAGACACGCGACGTCACATTGCCTCCTTTCCGCTGTGACAGCCCTTCAGCTCAATCGCCCCTTGCTTTTCAAGAGGGTCCTTGCTTCGCATTCGTTGTTCGTGCTGGTGCATGTCTTCGTGCCGGAACAACTCTCGAACGCGTGGGGGTGTTTTTTTTTTTTTTGCGCCACAATTCATTGCTGCGCAGCACTCCAACAAACATGCATCGTCTCATCATACTCTTGCCCAGTGTACTTCGGTTCTTCACTCGTCACTCTCCACACCCGTGACGAAAGTGAGCATGTTCGTTCGCAGGGGGGTAGGCAGCATCATGTCCTCCCTTTCCTGTCCTGATAGGCACGCGTCATTGCGTGATGAACCCTGCTCGTGTCGCTTCCCTGCTCGTGTCGCTCTCATCGTCGGCTGTTGCTGTGAACATCCTCCCACCCCTCCGCTGAACGTGCGTGTGATTGCACAGTCCAGATGTTTCTCTGGTGATTTCGTTCGTTTCATTAGGACACACTCGGATTGTTTTGCGCAAGCAACAGTGTCTGGTTGCCTAGTCCATCCTCTTTTCATCCAGGAAGCATGTCGCCCCATGGGGACGAACGTCCTTACCCGTTCTCCACACTGCACTGTCAGTGGGTCCGAGATGCATTTTTTGACAAATAGTGTTCCCCACAGTAAAGCATAGCACTTACACGATGAACCAGTCAGTGTGATGCTGTGCTCGCGTTTTTTCAAACCAGGACACCAAACACGAACTCACTACAACAGACAAGGGAGGACATCTACGATTATAATTTAATGCTCGTTAAATTCTGGCTATTTGTTTGTACTAGGTGGGATGCGCTAATTAGTGTGTGTGTTGTGCATCTGCACGGGCGATGGCACGTTCGCGTGCTTCTTGCATCGCGACAACCACGTCAAACGAGGGGAAGCCGTTGCTCAATTCAATTTGCGTCACGATGGCAACCGTGTTGAATGCAAGGCGATGCTTGTCCACGTGGTGCCGCCACTTCAGGTGCATGCATTGCCAGTGCTTGATTCGCCTGTTGACCGTTTCGTGGCGGCACCGCATGATCCCATCCGCGCGAAAAGTTGGGGGGAACACACAAGGGTCCCCACGGTATCCGGCGTCTGCGACGACGACTTCGTGTTGCACTAATTTCGGTTTCAGACCCAGACGGAAGATCGAAAGATCGTTCAACAGGCCACACGGGAAAGGACCATTCGCCCAAACGATCTCACCAGTGGAAATCGCAACAGCCAACTCATAGCGCACACCAGAGGCGCGAAACTTGAACGAGTACCACTTCTGGCTAAACGGTTTGGGTTCGGTGATTCGCATGTCAGTCCCGTCCACAGTGACAAGAGCTTTTGCATCGTGACTTGCGCCAACGAAACGACGGTTCCAGACAATCTGTCAATGGGAGCGGTACCAGGAAAAATCAGAACCATGTGTGAGTGAATGGAGTGAACAGAATTTTGTGTCGTAGTTCGGGTGTGCGAATTTATTAGTACTTACAATGCGATCCTTAACGGTTTCAACGGCTTCCATCATTAGCCACATCCATTTCCGAAGTGTTTTGGCAGAACACTTGCACATGGTGGCAAGGGCAGTCTCAGACACGTACAGACGAAGAAACGCGCACGTCCACAGGAGATGTTTCGGTTTCGCCGTGAGTGGCAGAGCTCGCGCATGACAGAGCTCGTTCCACAAGATGTGCACGATGTCAGGATGCGTTCCGAAAACGGATGCGAACTGTCGCAGTGCCTCCCTGGAAAGGTTGTTCGTGTCCAAGCCTCTTGGGCGTGACCCAATCAGCCCGAACCCCAGGGTGGCAAATGTTCCACTTGGTAGAAGCATTCTCGTGTTGTTGCGAATTATGAGCTCTTGTGCAACTAGAAATGTCAAAATGAGGCGAAAAACAACAATGTCAACAAGTAACCGTTGAGCTAGTACAAATTGTGCGCAAATCAACTGCAACTTGCCAATGACGAAACGAGCTTTTCTTGTGGGGCTTCGCATGCTCTCCAGCTACAGTGGTTGTTCCGTGCTTTGCTGTGGGGAAGCCAATCAAGCGAGGGCGTTCTTCCAGATTAATCGCAGAGAAGTCGAACAAAGTGTACGGTTGTCCTCCAATGCTTCGCCCACTTGTGCTTCGTTGTGACCAAGGTACCAAGCAAGGCAGGATTCAACGGACGAAACATCCAATGAATTCCTGCGTTGCCGTATGTAGCGTAATGATCAGGGGCACATCCACGACTTCGTGGGAGGCTCTCTTGGACGAACGTGCGCGCTGCTCCGTTCGCCCGGCACTGCAAGCAAGCACGCTCTGGAGGGGAAGCAAACGAGTATCGAGCTGAATGCCCTCCAGTGTGCTGTATCATTCTTGCACGCGTGCTGTTGTGCTCTATCTGGGGAGCCCGCAGTTCACCTTGCGCTCAACACGAACAATCATGGACATACAGCCATGGATAGACAACGTCGGACCGCGCACTGTGGTGGAGTCTTACCCTTGTCGTGAATCGGTCTTGTACTAGTCGTGCTCACGTCGTGCTCACGTCGTGCTGAAGTCGCGTCCCTTGCTCGTCTCCTTGCTCGTCACTTGCTCGTCCCCTTGCTTGTCACTTGCACGTCCCCTTGCTCGTCGATTTCTGAAAAATCGACACCTCCCTTACCGCACTTTACTTATAGAGAGATGTCGCAGTATCGTAGGTGATCAGTCTGGAGTCGCCGCGATGCAAATCTCTGTTATCAACTGTGTTTCAGAATGATGTTGCAATCAAGATCGAATACGTGTGCTACCATGGTATAGATCGTACGCTTACATTCATGCATTCTAATCTTTGAAAAGTGCACTCTATCGCCCTTGAACATACAACTAGACTAGACATGGTAGTATGGCCCATTTCGCAACATGTCGCACCGACAAAACCGCGGTAATTGCGAGAAATTTGGTTGTCACTTGCGCGTCCCCTTGCTCGTCACTTGCGCGTCCCCTTGCTCGTCGATCCGGTCCTCTGTCGTGTCTGTCGCATGTCCATGTCGTGCTTGTCGCAGGTCGATGTCATGTCGGTGTCTGTCCCGACGTGTTGCACATGGTGAAACACACGCCAGCCTCACGTCAATGTCCCGTTGGCTCCCCACAAACGAACTCCCCATGTCGTTCCTCACGAAACACATGGCAACGTGCCAACACGCCAGTGTACTTACATGTGTATACTCCGAGAGAGTGTCGCACACGACAGAAGACCCATGTTTCTCCACCATCGTCGACTAACAGGAGCAAATCAAATAGATACGTTGAGCGTTGAATCTAGACCAACGCTAGACATACACTTATACTCGTAGGGGTATAGTTCTTGATGCTTATAGGAAACATCTATGTTTATTCAATGTATACATTCATTGCATTTTAAATAAATCAAAACGGATATACTATGGGATCTTCCAGGCAAAACGGATGCGTTGAACTATAGTAAGGCAGAGTAGACGTCTACGTATCCCGTGTTTTTGTGTTTCGCATTATCACGCTGCAACGCGGTGATCGATTGCTCCACGGATCCTCCCAGCGTGCGTGCTCCACAGCGCAAGGCACCGGTTCATCACACGTCGCACACGAACTCCTCAGGTTGCCGCGGAATGGAGCGAAGTCTTCCTCTCACAAATGACGTTCATACTCCATCGATCACTCGTTCACGATTAAAAAGTAAGTGCCGATACAACATGCCACGAAAAGCTGCTCCCACGAAGCACGACAGTTGTGATGGAGCGGAGTGGAACGAGCAGCTGTACTCCCAGATCCGCGAATTGAGGGCGAAGATCGAGAGCGGCGAAATTCCGATGGAAAAGACCGCGAGGAATGTGTGGAAAGAGAATCTCGATTTGGCATTCCTGTCCAGGCGCAACTTCGCTCGGAACCTTCGGAAATTGCGAAATTCAGTGAAGAGAAGCCGCGAGAAGGAGGCAACTGAGGCCGGTACGTGACTTGAAGTGCATGCCTGAAATTGTCATTTGTTACTCGTTTATTCACGACATCATTTCTCACCCTTCTCAGTGCGCATGGATACGAAATTCTCTCCCAACGTTTCCGATCTTGTCGCGAACGCAACTTCGTACAAAGATCAATTTGACAAAGCGATCAAAAAAGTATCAACGCAGCAACCCGAAGACGCGAAGGAAACCATGGACGCTTTTTCGCGCATGGCCTACAGCCCGGCACCCACCGCTCCAACCGCGATGCCAACAACAGCCCGTCCCTCCGCCGAACCAAACACGGCGCACATGGCATCACCCATCCCCACCCATCCACCACCAACCCCAAGACCTCTCTACCACGCCATGGACACGATGACTGCTGCTCGTACTGAGCCCTCGTCTGTTCATGTCCCTCCACCGCATGTGGCTTCTCCTCCTGCTGCTCCTCCTGGCTTTGCTGCAAGTCGTGGCATGCTGGTGACGAACACTGTTACTGGGACACCCTTGCAAGAGGGCCCCAGTCGTGCGCGTGCGATCGAAACGTGGATGAACAAGAACACCGAAATTTTCTTGCCCGCTGTTCGCCACGTGTACTCCCCAGCCGGTCGTGGGGAGGTGTTCGAAATCACGTTCGAGCTGCCTGGCGGGACTTGCTACGGCGATGTGAACGTGCTCATCAAGGAGCACGGGCGCGTGTTGGAGGTGAGAATCACGCAAAACCAAGAACTCGCATCATCCGCTGCCACGGACAACGAGCTGCTTGAGCGCCTGAACGAAACGGTTCCTTCGCTCCTCAAGATTCGTTCTTTCCGCGGGCAACGCGAACGCAGCGAATCATGCGCGTTGGCAGTTCGCAACATGTGTCGTGGGCACCCGCAGCCTGCCCGTGTGCACAAGGAGTTCTTGCCAATCCAAGTCAGTGACCGGTTTGAAATGACCTCCGACCAAGCCATGCATGGGATTGATTTTATCAATCCTTCTGTTGGCATCAATGATCGGGAGAGCGATGTGCACACTGATGCGCCCCTGCTGATCGTGCGCATGGTGCCGGTTTACAGCGCGAGCCCAGTCACCCATTGCGCCACCAACTTGGCGCGTTACAGGCGAACAGAGAGGCATAGCAAACTTAAGCTGAACTCTGGTGCTCACCTGAGAGAGGATGACTACAGTTCGTCCGATGACGAGTGCACATTTTCCCGTCCTGCTCCTGTTCGCATGACGATTGCTCGTGGTCGCAAAGCTACCGGATCAGGGCATTCTGCAAAGGTAAGTGTTGTCAATACCGGTTTTGTCTTCTGTTCTTCACAACTCCCACTTGTTCACTCACACATCCTTGCGTTGTTGCTTTTTCACTGCGCAGTACGCTCGTCAACCATCTCGTGTGACTGTTGGTTCGATGGACATGCCTGCTCGTGCTTCCCGCCGCGCGGCTGCTCGCAGACGTGCTCGTCACGCTGATATTCCTGACCCCGTCGTGGTGCCTTCCGCTGTTCTCTCCAGCGCCAGCAACCAGCGTTGCACCAAAGTCAGGCGCAGGAAGCGTGTGCCCGAGTTGATTAAGATTGACTGCGAGTCAGACAGCGACGGCCAGGAGGAGGTCAACCTGCCATCGGCGAGCCTCAAGAGTGAGGGGGACGAGACCACACAGACTGAGTAAGAGTGGAGCGAGTCCCATGCAGCACGAACAACCAACATAACATAACTAGTGACCAACCGTAATACCATGTTCACACTACGTCGATGAACTGTCTATGGGAGTACCTTCTAGATTGTGAACATGTTATACGATGACTACTTGGACTACCAATGGAGTCCCATCGGAAAACGACGCCGAAAACGTATTTACCGCGCTTCCCCTGGTGCTTTTCAAAGCATTTTTGGGCCTCTCGGATCACCCGAAGTGCTTTCAAAAGCACCTCCGCTAGAGAAAGTGCCTTCAAAGGCACCAAAAAAATCACCATGGATATGAGCCCCCCGAGTGAGTCGATCAAGACCTTGAAATGAAAAGTCTTATCGGATTTCTGGGATTTTCAAACTAAGCACATATTCGCAATCCTTGTAGTCTCTTTATGTATAATAGAACCTTTCAGATTGTAGTTAGTTTCATTTTAAGTTTTATGGATCAATCAATGTGTTTAGTCTAGTCGCGTGAATCCAACAGCACAAAATTCGTTTGTTTCTGCCGAAGGTTCGATGATGTTCTCAAGTATTTATCGTCTGGTGATCAGTCACGAACTTGCTTCCGAAGGTCTCAGTCGTTTGGTACACGTTAATTACACGTTAGCATGTGGCGCATGATTCCACATTCTGCTCGTCACAAAACACGTGACACAAAACACATCACACAAAACACATCATCCCCATCATTTTGCAAAATCGCGCCACACTTTCGCTCCGTTTCACAACTTTCCTCGCCAATGGCATGCACACTCGCTCTTTCGCTCAATGCCCGTTCTTGTCAGAGTAGTAGTAGTAGTAGTAGTAGTAGTAGTAGTAGTAGTAGTAGTAGTAGTAGTAGCAGTAGTAGTAGTAGTTGTTGTTGTTGTTGTTGTTGCTGAATGATCGGCCTTCATCCCGTGCTCTCCTTACCTCACTTCCTCTCAGACCAGTTCATCACATCCAACAAGCAAACAGCACTACTCTCCAGCAACAACTCCACCATGCCTACCTCTGCTGCTGACAAAGCCCTCCCCAAGGATGGCAACCCCTCTCCTCGTAAGAAGCTGTGTTCTGCTCACCCCATGCCTGCTCACCCATTCGACTCCAAGGGGGCCCTGCTGCCAGCCTCTGAGCAACTGTTGCCTGACAAGCCATTCGCTGTATTGGGGAGGCAGAGCACCATCACGCGAGTGATCGATGTGAAACCGATGCATGCAGCGGATGGCAACCTCGTCCCGAACGGCACGCATGCGCACGCTCGCGAGCTGCATGTGTTCGTCCACATCCTCAACGACAACGGAGGCGTCTTCGACGACTCCCATGTCGAGGTGCGTTCGGAGGGACGAGGTGTCGGCGATGGGACTTTGGTGAGCGTTATCGTGAACGCGCCACCCTCGCCTACTGCAGCCGGCGTTGTACCACCTGTCGAGCCTACCCCGCCAGGGAGGGTTCCCCGGCGTTGCAACACTGTTGTTGCCGGGGGGTACGCAGATCCGTCTATTGACAGCGACAGTACGTACGTTGACGAGGACGAAAAACAGGCGCGCGCTGGCTGGGACAGGAGAGGAGGCGAGTTCGGGCATGATCAGGAAAAGGAGGGGGGAAACTGGAGGCGCCATGCCATTGTTCGTGTGATGGCAGCGCTTAGATCTAACCTAGATCCAAAACTGTTGCAGCTCATGCCAAAAAAAGGATTTGTCCTCGCGGGCCGACACGAACGGACCATCTGGAGCTACATCAAACTGATGTGGAGTGTCACATCATCTGCACTTTGGACTGTCTTGCTTCCAGAAGAGAACGTGCCAACTCGTCAGATGGAACAGGTGATTGCATACGTGCGCGGGAACGTGGAGCTTCCTCCCACGATGTTGGCATCTAACCTCTACACCCTCTGCTTGCTCGGAGAATCTTCTTCTTCCCGCACGGCAAGAGTTGCTTTGGCCATGTCTGCACCGTCTGCACTGTGTACTGCTATTCTGGGTAGGCACACACATGGACTGTCGGAGGAACAGAAGGCTCACATGCTTGCCAAACGCGACATCATCACACCCAGCCAGACATACACCTTGCGTCGTTACTACGACATGTTAAGCCATGGCGAAAGCATTCCACAGCGAGTTCTCCAGTACCGTGTGTGTGCTTGCGACCTGTCTGGCGTGATGCCCTTCCTCATGACAACTACTACATATAAGGCAGGGTTGAGTCACACGGTACAGTATGGTGGAGTTGTATTTGAAAATGTTCCGGTGTTCGATCGAGGAAGCACGACTATCGAACAACTATTCGACATGTACTCGTCTACGACCAACCGCCCAGTGGGAATGCCTGCTTTCACCACCATGACCAACCTACTAACACGCAAAAGCAAGATCAAGACGGGCCTCTCTTCCTTCGAGAGTTACTTCTGGATGGCGACGGAGAAACTCAAACAGGCAATTTCGCGCCTAGTAGACCTACTGAAGGCTAAGTATGAAACTGATGGGGAGGAACAAAACGATGCCAATGACAGGAGCCACAACGATACCGATGAGCCAGATGACGTCATCGCACATCATGTACGCAAAGCCGATTCCCTCTTGCATGCACTCGAACTGCTTGTTGTGTTCCTCAAATGGGAATTCTCCGCCTCCCACATGCAGCTTCAGTGTGACGACCCCATGCATTCGGCCGCGTTCGCTCTCACCACCAAAAAGGAGAAGAAGAAGGCACCAACCACATCAACCAATCAACGCAAACCACGCACCAACAAGCACAAGTGCAAGAAGAAAACTGCTATCACAAACGACACTCCAACCATCACAATTGACATTCCTCCCACCACCACAACCGAACAACCACGTAAAGTATGCAACCGTTGTGGATCAGCAATGCGATTTGTGAACGATCGTTTTGTCCCTTTTGTCGAAATGCTTAAGGACAACGAACTCGCAGAACACAAGGACGAATTGCAATCCATGCTTGCGGCGGCGCCGGGATTCGCCAACGAAATTGTTAACTACATGGCTCACAAAGTGCGTGCAAAAGTTCAATTCCGACAAATCGCCTTTTATCAATCCGAACTCAATGATAAGCCTGAAAGAGCCTATGTGGTACTTGACCATAAGCAAAAAATTCTACCGACAGGCCAAAGCGAAGCCCAACAAGAATATTGGGGGAAGAAGGGAATGTCACTGCTTGGGGCGATGGTCATCACGTGTCGCAACGACATTTTTACTTATCAGTTCATTGACATTGTGGTTGGCGGAAGACCGACACAAGACACACTTCAAGTTGGTGGACTACTTGACATCCTGCAAAAAACGGTCAAAGACATTCTCCCATCCATGACTGAGATCATCCTACAGAGCGATAACGCGTGTTGCTTTGCCAGTCACGAGCACATCGCGCTCATCACATCGGTACTCAACAAGAACCTTGTGACACGAAAAGCAGCCAAAATCATCGCGTGGATCTACACAGAGGCCCAAACTGGTAAGAGCATGCTGGACACCCACTTCGCGTACATCACACGTGTACTGCGAAAATACGTGCAAAGTGGCAAGGACATCAAGACCCCGTTCCAACTCTTCCTTGCACTGAAAGCCGGTGACATCGCGGGTACCACCACAGTACTGGTCAACGCGTTGTCCCTCCAAGGCAACATCACCGCGCTTCCTGGCGCACCAAAACGACGATTCCGTGCGAACGGGCAACAGGTACGTCAGACTCACGAGGTGAAGTATGATGATGACCAGGCGCGGTTGGTGGCTGCATCTGGCATCACGGAAGACGTCCTTGTGAAGAGCGCTGAATGGGACGGCTGGATCATCAACCAGCTGGGCGTTGCCGATGTTCACACACACAAGTCCGACAAGCTGCCGATAACGTCCGAATCGTTCAGGAAGACGGACAAGACGCGAAAACTCGGGCGCACAGCGGCAGAGAGCAAGGGGCTGGCGTTCGGCAAAGCCATTGCAGACGGACAACAACATCTACCATCCGATCACACCACAGCGCTACAAGACCAGACCGCCGAAACCGAACACCCTCCACTCGCAGTGCCAGGCTGGGCGAGCAAAACAACGCGCAAACCAGCGGAACTACCAGACTACATCGCGGACAAGTTGAAGGACATCAGTGAAGCGTCCGCGAAGGACCCAAAAAACAGGCCATCCGAACACGAAGCACACGAACAATTGATGGCCAACAAAAGAACCAAAACTGACTGGGGAACACGGTAATTTGTCCACTCACGACTCCATGAGCTCGTGATTGAGATGAATCGAGTCGTGCCTGACAATGTAGTCCCTGTCTGCCGTTGAAGTTGCGCGCCGGGCATGCCTGATTCCAGAGCTTCGCCCTTGACCTGGGCGATTCGCAATCTTGTGATTGGTTGGTGGTAAGGTTGGCTTGTGCAAACGAGTATCATTTTCGTGTCGTTTGGCGAACGGGCGTGGTGCCCAACACGAGCTTTCGAGAACTACGACATGTCGCATGCTGTCAATTCGGACAGATGTGTTCTTCTTTTTTGGATAACTCACGATTTCGTGTCACATACACATAATGTGCTAGCTATTTCGATTATATCTGAAATGTCCCACAACCAATGCAGCATTGTGTGTAAAAATATACGTAGCACCAGTACCAAATTTAGCTTGTTTGAGTTTGTGCGTCGGGGGACAGAGAGGGGACACAGAGGAGACATGATGGAACATAGGGAGAACAGGGGGGTACACAGGGGGTACACAGGGGGTACAGAGGGGGGACAGAGGGGGGACACAGGGGGGACAGAGGGGGGACATTTTAGAGGTGACACAGGGGGGACATTTTGGAGGTGATCCAGCAGTGGCGTTTTGTCCTGTTGTGTTGCTTGGGTTTTGTTCCGCGGGAGCCTTTCGCCACGCAGCTGTGTGCGTGGTAACAGACAAGCACGATAATAGCGAGTGGACATGCATCTTTCTTTTCATCCACATCCGCATCCACACCCACACCCACACCCACACCCACACCCATGCCCACATCCACATCCACATTCATCGATCAGCATCCATCCATTCGCATTCACATCCATTGATCAGCATCCAACGATCAGCATCCATCCATTCACATTCACATCCATCGATCAGCATCCAACAATCCGCATCCATCCATCGATCAGCATCCAACAATCCGCATCCATCCATCCATCCGCATCCATCGATCTGCATCCATCGACCCGCATCCATCGATCACCATCGATCTGTAGCCATCGATCTGTAGCCATCAATCATCATCCATCGATCTGCATCCTTCCGCATCCGCATTCATTGATCAGCATCCATCTGCATTCGCATCCATCAATCTGTAGCCATCGATCAGCATCTGCATTCACATCCATTGATCAGCATCCATCCGCATTCGCATTCACATCCATCGATCAGCATCCATCCGCATTCACATCCATCGATCTGTAGCCATCGATCAGCATCCATCCGCATTCACATCCATCGACCAGCATCCATCGATCTGTAGCCATCGATCAGCATCCATCAATCAGCATCCATCAATCAACATTCACATCCATTGATCAGCATCCATCGATCAGCATCCATCCGCATCTGTATCCGCATTCACATCCATCGATCAGCATTCATCCGCATCCATCGATCAGCATCCATCCATCCGCATCTGTATCCGCATTCACATCCATCCATTCGCATTCACATCCATCGACCAGCATCCATCCGCATTCGCATCCATCGATCAGCATCCGTATCTGCATTCACATCCATTGATCAGCATTCATCCGCATCCATCAATCAGCGTCCATCCGCATCTGCATTCACATCCATCGATCAGCACCCATCCGCATCCGTATCCGCATTCACATCCATCGATCAGCATTCATCCGCATCCATCAATCAGCATCCATCCATTTGCATTCACATCCATCAATCAGCACCCCTCTGCATCTGTATCCGCATTCACATCCATCGACCAGCATCCATCTGCATTCGCATCTATCGATCAGCATCCATCGATCAGCATCCATCCATTCGAATTCACATCCGTCAATCAGCATCCACATCCATCGATCCGCATCTATCCATCAGCATTCAGGTCAGCATCTACAGCCATCAATCAGCATCCGCATCCGCATTCACAGCCAACACCAAGTTCACAATGGCATTCAACGAGCCCTCTGTGCCATGGCGAGATAGCAAGGCCAAGGAGCTGCTCAGGCAAGCCATCCTCGATGGCTCTGTACCTTTGCAAGCAACTGACGAGATGCCAAACAAGGACATCTTCCAATCCATTCCGGAGCTCAGCGAATACAACTACAAGAACTTCCCTGCAAGGCTCAGTGGGCTGCGCAAACAGGTTGCGACATCGCTCAACCGAAAGAAAATTGATCAAGCAGCTTTTGCAAACTATGCAGCAAATCATGATCCACTTGTCGTGAACTTCCGAAATGAACCGCAATGGTTCAGGTCAAATATGCAGAAGCATTTGAAAGAGGATATGGCACTTGGAAAGCACAACACCATGCCACTGCCTGCATTGTTCCACTCAAGAGAATCATACCAACTGATCCCTTATCGAACCTTCTACCTCCATGTCTATCAGGAGGAAAGACGGATAAAATTCAATAACTACTTAACCGACAAAGCAGAGAAACGAGAGGCCAAGCGAAGAAGCAAAGAACAGAGAGGAGCAATCCAGACACATCAAAGAGATCGGAGTCCAATTCAGCAACATGGCAACCAAACAGATGACAACGAGGTTGATGACGGCTTCATTTCTGAGTTCGATGCATTGAATATGCAGCAACCAACAAATCAAACAAGTAGACCATAACCAACATAACATAGCTCGATGTGAATCAAGTCAACGATCACTTCCTGGTTTCTTCTGTCCAACCCATCAATGCTCTATGGCTGCCTGTGGCTGAGTTTCCGAACATTCCCAAAATTCGAAAGCTACAGTCTCATGACACAACACTTGTTCACTCAAGCTAAATGAGCAAGGTTTGAACTGAAGCACATGCTCAGGTTCGAACTGTAGCACATGCTCAAACAAACATAGATACCCTACAGATACAGACAGTATTGGGAATGTATTTCTGTATGGTGTGTTCTGTAGGCCTTCTGGCATTTGGTGGGTTTGCGAGCCAGATCCAGGAGAAATTTTGGGAACGTCGCAGCTGCAAAATATTCACTCGCGAAATGCTGCTGTCTTCTTGCTTGCACAGATGTGATGAGTGTAGTTTGTAGGTGATGTGTGATGGGAGAATGGTTGAGTGTGCTGTTGTGGCCTTCCTTTCATCTCATTGCCATGATCATAAGGCTGCACTCTCAGCTCACAATTCAACCAAGCATGAGCACAAGCAGGCTTCCACCACTCAGCCCACCACCAAAAACCCCACGCGGTCTCCGGTTCACTCCAACCAAATCAAACACACCAAACTACACACCACTCAGCGTTGGCTATCAATCAGACACGGTAAGCGTCGCTGATAGCATTGGCTCTTCTGGTCCGCGCCGCGCAACTTACAAGCAGCTGGCAGAAGACATCTTGAGGAGAGGAGGTATCACACGATACAAGCAGCGTTTGGGAACTTCGGCTTTGAAGCAAATCTGTGACAGTCGCCCCGAAGTTTTCGGAGCACCTGGCACAGACCTCCGCCGCGCAGTGCAGAAACGAGCAGCCAAGTGGAGCGCAGAGTTCAACACCACACTGTTCAGAGAGTTTGCAGAACGAGTCTACCAAGTTGACTTGGCACAGTTCCAAGCATCGGAAGTCAAGAAGGAAGTCGGAGACCAGGTTGGGACAGGCAGCACGGACATCCCCCCATCAGTAGAGAAGGGCGCTTTCGTACCACCCAAGTTCGTCATCACGCAAGCAACACCAGGAACACCAACAAAGAAGAGAAAGGACACAGCGTCAGCATCAAACATGTTGCATGACAAGGCCAAGGGCATCGCCAAGAGTACCGGCAATCCGACCAGTAAGTAAAAATGAAGGGAAACTGCATGTGTGTTTTTTGTGAACTTGTTTTCTGATTGTGTTTGCTGGGCAAGGCGCGAGCAATTCACTGTGCGCTCACACCACGTTTGTTCGTTTTTTTTTCAGCTTTCGTCGAAGTCGACACCAACAACCCCACCAACAACGGGGAGCTCACCATCTGTCGCATCCAATCAGTCAAAGGAGTCGAAAAGAACGAGTACTGGCCTGCGTACAAAATCGTCGTACGCGCAGACAAGCGCTGGATCAAGATTTTGCCCGACTACGACCACTACGAGGCGCGAATCACCTCAGCCAACGAAATTCTCGTCAAGCTGCTGCGTTGGGACTTTGTCACCTTCAGGCACCGCGACGAACTTTTTCACGCTCTTGGCAACGACACCATGACCGCCACTGACGAATTGCGCTTGGACGTGCAAAACAGAATGAGCCGCGGAGGCCCCATCACTGGCCTCTCTCGCCATGTTCTCCTTTCTTTCCCTGAAGGACACAGCCTCTCGGTCGAGGACATTCACCAAGACTTCGACCGGCAGGACGAGGCGCTCATCCCAGCCCTTCCCTTGGTTGTGAAGAGTCGCCTCCAGGTGAAGCAAACCAGCAAGGGCAAGGAGAGCATCGACACTTTTGTGTGCTGGGATGTGGCCCGCGTCGATGAAGGCTGCCACAAAATGGGTGCTTTCCACAAGATGGAGAAGAAGAAGCTCTTGTTCGAAGACTCCGATGACGAAGATGGTGGGTATTGACACGTGAGTGCACTTGCGACTGCTCTTGTGACTTGAAGCTGCAGTGCATGATCAATTGTCCAACGAATGCATGTCGAACAAGCTTCATGCCCAATCACAAAAATGTTTCTCACACTGCGATCAATACTTCTCGATTGCTGTTTCATGCTGTCTCGTTTTCCCTCAGATCATTCACCACATGGAGGCGGCTGGGGAGGCAGAGGCGTGCCAGACCAAGTCAGGTCGAATGCTGAGGCTGCGGAGACTGCGCGCCGCATGGGCTTGATCGCCCTCCAAAGGGCCGACGCTGCTGCAAATGCAACAAAGAATCCATCTGCTGGTTCTGGCAATCATGGCACAGGCCTGCAGTTCCCAGACCTGCCAACTGACCCCCTGCTGTGGACTCCGAATGTCCCAACTCATGATCCAAGCAGCTCAGCTGCCACCGCAAGCATCCCTGAACGTGCAGGTGATGCCATCATGGATGATCCAACAGGGCATCTCAAGCGCCCCTTGGAATCTTCGAGCAGTGACGACTCGGGAAGTCTCTGAACAAAAGGAGCAGCCCACCCAACACAACACGTAGACGCCATAACTTAGTGATCAGAACATACATTGTACTTCTTATCTAGTGATTAGTCTTATACATATACATCAAACAAGGGTGATTCGAGCTCAAGCTTGTATTGGCAAATGACACAGATGGCTTCAAAGCACACCTTGATTTTGGCTTCGCCATGACGAAATCGGCCGGAGACAGAATTGAATGACTTGACCATTCTGTTGAATGCCTCTTGTCTCATTCTGGCTCTAGTTTTAAAGATGGCGACGTCGAATGGGTCAAGAGCATTTGGAGTGCTCAACAGGAGTGGGTAGCCTGTGTAACCATTGTCGGCAATTCCCATTTTGTTTGATTCCTCCAATTTTGCTTTCAATCCACACTCAACGAAAATCTTTCTGTCTGACATCCCAGCCTTGAAGGGACCATTCATCCAGATCAGCTGTGACTCTGAGATGGCCAGGCCCAACTCATAGTTGATTCCAGCCTTGTGGAACTTGTGGGAGTAGTATGCCTTGTCTTGTGGGTATCGATGGTGGCGTGGCTCTTGGATCCCACAATGGGTTCCATCCACTGAGATCACCCATTTGTCGCTGCCATAGTTGTGATCTGGCCATCGAATCTTGGTGGTCTTGAGGGCTTGAATGCAGTCCAAGTAGAACCAGATCTTCTGCCTTGCCGTCTTCCGCGAGAGGTGGAACAGTGGCTCTTGTTCCGCCTCTGTTGGATATCGCTTGAGGAAATGGAAGGCCATGAGCATGGCATCCAAGGACAGCAGGTTGATTGGGATCCGATGGGCTTCATCTGTAGGTGACTGCAGATCCTCCCAAACCTTGTTGCACACCTGTGGCGTGCATCCGTAGATGCCAACGAAATGTAGACGGTTGGGTTCGTTTGTTTGCACCCGACGAAGTTGGTGTTCAGAGAACCCAATGAGGTGCAAGCCACGAAGCATGACTTCGTCATCGCAATAGATAATGCCATCGAATGGCACATCTGCATTCAAGTCATTTGCAACAGACGTGTGATTGGCTGGCTTGTCTGTCATTGCGGAAATGCTGGGCTGCAGCAGAGATTTTGCCAAAGTTGACAGCAATGGCCACAGTGAAGGGTATGGATGCAGATGCTGATGGATGGATGCAGATCAATGGATGTGACTGCGAATGCAGATGGATGCGGATCGAAGGATGTGAATGCGGATGCGGATGGATGCTGACCTGGATGCCGATGGATGCGAATGCGGATGGATGCTGATCGATGAATGTGGATGCTGATTGACGGATGTGAATTCGAATGGATGGATGCTGATCGATGGATGCTGATCGATAGATGCGAATGCAGATGGATGCTGGTCGATGGATGTGAATGCGGATACAGATGCAGAGGGGTGCTGATTGATGGATGTGAATGCAAATGGATGGATGCTGATTGATGGATGCGGATGAATGCTGATCGATGGATGTGAATGCGGATACGGATGCGGATGGGTGCTGATCGATGGATGTGAATGCAGATGCGGATGGACGCTGATTGATGGATGCGGATGAATGCTGATCAATGGATGTGAATGCAGATACGGATGCTGATCGATGGATGCGAATGCGGATGGATGCTGGTCGATGGATGTGAATGCGAATGGATGGATGTGAATGCGGATACAGATGCGGATGGATGGATGCTGATCGATGGATGCGGATGAATGCTGATCGATGGATGTGAATGCGGATACAGATGCGGATGGATGCTGATCGATGGATGCTGATCAATGGATGTGAATGTTGATTGATGGATGCTGATTGATGGATGCTGATCGATGGCTACAGATCGATGGATGCTGGTCGATGGATGTGAATGCGGATGGATGCTGATCGATGGCTACAGATCGATGGATGTGAATGCGGATGGATGCTGATCGATGGATGTGAATGCGAATGCGGATGGATGCTGATCAATGGATGTGAATGCAGATGCTGATCGATGGCTACAGATTGATGGATGCGAATGCAGATGGATGCTGATCAATGAATGCGGATGCGGAAGGATGCAGATCGATGGATGATGATTGATGGCTACAGATCGATGGCTACAGATCGATGGTGATCGATGGATGCGGGTCGATGGATGCAGATCGATGGATGCGGATGGATGGATGGATGCGGATTGTTGGATGCTGATCGATGGATGGATGCGGATTGTTGGATGCTGATCGATGGATGTGAATGTGAATGGATGGATGCTGATCGTTGGATGCTGATCAATGGATGTGAATGCGAATGGATGGATGCTGATCGATGAATGTGGATGTGGATGTGGGCATGGGTGTGGGTGTGGGTGTGGATGCGGATGTGGATGAAAAGAAAGATGCATGTTCACTCGCTATTATCGTGCTTGTCTGTTACCACGCACACAGCTGCGTGGCGAAAGGCTCCCGCGGAACAAAACCCAAGCAACACAACAGGACAAAACGCCACTGCTGGATCACCTCCAAAATGTCCCCCCTGTGTCACCTCTAAAATGTCCCCCCTCTGTCCCCCCTGTGTCCCCCCTCTGTCCCCCCTCTGTACCCCCTGTGTACCCCCCTGTGTACCCCCCTGTTCTCCCTATGTTCCATCATGTCTCCTCTGTGTCCCCTCTCTGTCCCCCGACGCACAAACTCAAACAAGCTAAATTTGGTACTGGTGCTACGTATATTTTTACACACAATGCTGCATTGGTTGTGGGACATTTCAGATATAATCGAAATAGCTAGCACATTATGTGTATGTGACACGAAATCGTGAGTTATCCAAAAAAGAAGAACACATCTGTCCGAATTGACAGCATGCGACATGTCGTAGTTCTCGAAAGCTCGTGTTGGGCACCACGCCCGTTCGCCAAACGACACGAAAATGATACTCGTTTGCACAAGCCAACCTTACCACCAACCAATCACAAGATTGCGAATCGCCCAGGTCAAGGGCGAAGCTCTGGAATCAGGCATGCCCGGCGCGCAACTTCAACGGCAGACAGGGACTACATTGTCAGGCACGACTCGATTCATCTCAATCACGAGCTCATGGAGTCGTGAGTGGACAAATTACCGTGTTCCCCTGGTACGTACAACTGCACGCAAATCCCATGCGCGTGAAAGCGTCGCTGTCTGCAGCGTACAACGCCAAACAACGCAAGGACAAGAAGGAGGCCGCTCTCATCAAGGCGGAAGCCAACACCAACACCAACACCAACCCAACAAGCAAAGCAACAGCATCTGCAATCGTGGCGACCCACTATGCGCCAGCTGAAACACAGGAGGAACGAACAGAGAAGGAGTTGCAGAGAGAGGAGGAGGAGCTGGATCATCAGATGTGGTGTGATGCTGACACACTGAAGGCCAACACAGAAAGTGAGGCTGTGTTGGATGATGGGACGGAAATTTTGTGATGGATGTGCATCGCCGCGATAACACGAGTTGTGGAGTTTTGTGGGTGGCAGACCATGCTACTACAACGAGTCTAGAGGCCATCCAAAAAAACATCCAATATCTGCTTGTCATGCTATATCTCAACAACACATCGTTTGCAATTAAATCTAAACATTGCATTCAGACGCCTGACTATAGGTTATACAGAATATCAAAGTTAAATTGACATAGAAATTGTTTTTATTGTCATGTTTGACCACCACACAGTTGTGTGGTGAATTCGAAAAATTCTGGATGGCACAATGTTGCCCTCCCCTCAGCACCCATGATCATCATCATCATCATTGTATTTCTTCAAACTGCGCACCACAATGGCTCTGTATGCTCCCCAGCTATCCACTCCATGAAGGACAGAACATTTCTGCCACATTGCACACCCCAAAGTGTCGATACACTGAAAAAGAACGATTTCAAAAAACGAAGTGCAAGCCGGATGCGGTATGGATACGGATCCATATCTCATCCACAGGACCCTTTCAGCCCCTCCACGTGACCCTCGTGCATTCCCACACTACCTGGCGACATGCTGATGCATCCAGACTGGGCTGGGTGTGGATGGTCCCGATGGCACACCTCCATTTGGTGATGGCCCTGTTGGTTTTCGGTGCCCCACCAAAAATGACAGGTATGCACTCATTCTATGCCGCAGCCTCTTCCAAACCGTTGCAGCAGCTCGAACTTCGCGACGTGCATCTTCAGGCGATGACGCGCGGGTCTTGTATGGGTGACTTGGAGATTGGGCAGCTTGATGATGCTGCCCCCTCACTGCCAAAGTCACATGGCAGGTTCGCCACGATCCGCCCAACAAAACTCTTGCCCTCCACTGATTCCTCCGCGCGGACACCTTCCCGGTCCTTCCCGAGCCTCAAACTTCGTGGGGACCTTGATGGTGACCTCTTGGATGCGTCTTGCCCATTCGCAGGTGTTGGTGTGGCCTGTGCATGGAATACACAGGCTACATCCAACGAGCCAATCTGCCGCAATTTTGAGACGTTTGCGCGGAGGCCTGCGGCGGCCCCAAACCAACCGCTCTCGCAGCCTCCGCTCGTCCACCCACCAAGGGTTGTATGGCGGTGACGTCGATGTGCTTGGATTTGTCATTGGGCCGCTGGTTGGTGCGGCGCTGACGATGCCGTTGGGTGTCCATTGTGATGTTTTTTTGGTGTTCCGCCATTGTCATCTTCTTGTGTCGAGTTTGGCGCTCTCGGCCAGTCGGGCATCCTGGGGGCTGAGGTAAATGTCAAACATTGCAACGAACGTACGAAAAATGCATGACACAAAACACTTCGAGAGTACCAACCTCACTCAACCATTCCACCACAACAAGGCATTGGTGAGAACCTAGCACATCGTGCTGTGATTGGTGGTTCATGACGCAGCAGCCAGTTTGCTGACGTCGACGACGGATTGGACACGCACAGAGTAGATTGGATGTAAACGCGCACCCGCCGCTTCTCCCAGAACTCTACAACTAGCGCTATCGTGGACAGGGTGTTGGATGCTCTGATCGGAACGCCTGAAAAAGAGACTAAACAATTCAAAATGGGAACAACCTTGCTGAAATGAAGAACAGCAAAGGGTTAAGTTGGATCGATGTAGTCGTAGCCAAACAGCTGAAACCCGAAAGAGATCGAAAAATGCGCACATCCATCGGTCCATAAAACTTAAAATACGGCCAACCTCAGATCTGGAATGGATTGGTATATGTTTTAGATCTATGAGGATTGGGAATATGTACTTAGTTTTGAAATCGCAGGAAAAAAGTTGCGAGGTCTATTTCATAGTCTTGATCGACTCACTCGGGGGGCTCATATTAGAGACTTCCTGAAACCCGAAACCAGTTTCCCGAAACGACACGCACTGTGACTATCAATAACGTCTGAAACTAACGGCCCGAAATATGACCGACGTCACCGACCTTGAACTAATATTAGAATCAAGAGGGTCGTAAGCAAGACTAGAAAGGAAAATGTATTTTTCTAAATGGTTCCTGTGCTCCTTCGTCTCATTCATCCAACCGACAGTCACATTTTGTTCGTCACATCGGCATCGGCATCCCTGAGCTGTGCCCGTCTCATCTGTTTCATTCATCTGCGTCGGAGGCGTTGCCATTGAGAATGTCGACTTGTTTGTCCCTTGATGAACTAGACGAAATGATATATTGTATTCCTCCGTTCCGAAATGATTGCAACTTATCGTTTTTGTCATCGGTTCGACGCCGTGTCGTAGTGCCCAACTTTGGGAGCTGCGGGAGACCCTTTTCCAAGTCGCCTCCCACCCTGGTCTGACGCATCCTTGTTGACCTTTGGTACCCATCGGAGTACCATCAAGAATTGGTATACTAATGTGTGTAGATACATTATGAAACGTACCATACAAACAGAGGACAGCATCTCCACATTTAGACTGCTTGTCCAGCGCCATGCCTCCACGTTTCTATCATTGAAACACTGTGCAAGAGTTGGTTCGTGTGCTTTCATTTGTCCGAATGGTCGGAAGGTTAATTCTTAACGTGACGTCACGCTCTGCTCCGTAAGTCCAAACCGTCCATCAGTTCCACAGACGAAATACAACATGGTACAACACGCGAAGAACGACGCAATGACAAAATCACGAAACATCGATTTTCTATTTGACATTTTGTTTGTGTTCACAAGTACACAATCGATATTTGTTTGAAAGGAAACATGAGAACTTCCCTCGTGTTGTGGACATCGGTGTCTTCGTGACCTGTCGCAGACATCATTGCGTTCCCACCAAATAAGAACTTTGACATAACGCCACGACCCAACCGGCCAATCATGATGGTCAGTTCATGCAATGCCATAGTTATTGTTAACTGATGACGCCATCGGGCTTCCGAAGGGTTTGTCCAACACGTCACGTTGGTCGTGTTGTGAATTTTCCTTTTCCGTTTTTCGTTTCGAAGCACAATTTTTTGGTGTTGTTGTTGTAGATGCGACTCAACAACGTGATTTCTGACTGATTGCTGCACTCATCCATTTCCCGAATCGTGCAATTCTCGTGTTGTATTTGTATTAAATGGTTTTTTATTCCTGCAAAATGCCTGGTGTTGTCCAATTGTTGTTTGAATTTGTCAGTATCGTGAGTGTGCGGTGTGTATGATTTGGTGCTGACGATGGATTCAAGACTACGGAGCTGTGATGTTGTTTGTTGTGTCAGCTATTGCTGCTGTCAATGATGTCTGTCATTGTACATGTGTACAGATGCCAACACCCCCATGCTTGTGGTAGCTAGTGGAACCAATTCACTCTTTCATACAGAGAAGACTGGGATCACCACACTCCACTGGCGGCATTCACCGGCGAACGTAGAATGATGGAATACATCCCATGAGTAGGTCCGTATGTCAAAATAACAGAATCACAGGCATCTGCTTGTTGCACAGATCTGAAGCATTGGGGTTGGATGACACATCAGCAATGAGGATGAGATCTCTGCCCACTCAATCGCAGACCGCAAATGTGTGTATATCGATATGCCTGGAGTTCCTTGGCGGTTGGTTGGCGTTTGCCATCATTCTGGCACCTCGGTTGTCCTTGTAGATAAGTATGGCATGCTGTTGGCACACACTGATCTTGTCCAGGAGTGACCAAAGCCAGAGCGCCATCTTGCCATTGTCGCCAGTGGCAATGAACTTGGCTTTAGAGGTATTGAGAGAAATGGTGGGTTGGACGTGGGCTTTCCACGCGACAGCAGGGCCGCCAAGAAGCAACGCAATGCCACTGGTGGATTTACGACACCTTGTATCAGCACCCCAATCAGCGTCCATGCATACATGTAGCAAAGTTGCCTGGATGGTGGCCTGGTCCATTGGGCTGTGGCGCTTGTTGTTGGCAGGCAAGAGGTGTTTCAGTGCTGGCACATCTGCAAGCTGCGGAACAGGAGACTGTCACCAGTAGGTGATCCCAAAGTCCCTGGTGGATGCAACATACCTGAAGAGGTATTTGACGGCTTTGTAGTGTACACGTGCAGGGTTCATCAAGACTTGGCTCAGCTTCACCACAGGGAAGGAGATGTCAGGGCGACAGGAAACCATGGCCCAGATGAGCTTGCCAATGGCTCAGTGGTAGCTGAAGGACTTGGATTGTAGACCATGATGCTTGGCTTCCATGTTGGGTAAGACTGCCTGATCCAATTGCCACACACATCCATTGTCTGCGCGCATGGGTAGGCGTTGTGTAGACTTCAATCAATGCCAATCGTGTCGCCAGAGCACCTTGTTGATGTATGTGGAGCAGTGCTCATTCACATGTCGTCAGGCCTGAGTGAGATCCAGTCCGTTGTAGTGTGCAAACAGACCGTACCAAGTGATGGGATGGTTCAGCCGAGCATCAAGCATGTCACAGAACTCCTCATAAAAGGTCTCATCCTTGGTTGCCACCGCAAAGTTTTCCACCTGCCAGGGCATGTATGCATTGTGGGCGTGAAGGTTTCCAATGTGCAAACATGGTGCTTGAGTTGTTGTGTGAACCCCATGTCCTTGAGTAGCTGATTGGTATGTGGACTCTGCTGTAGCGGTGCTTCAGGATGCTCTGTAGATTCTTGAGAAAAGCACAACCATGTGTTGACCCAGAGCAACGTCATGATTGTGCTTCCACTAGCTGCGGAACTGATCATCGATTTGCATGTAGTGATGTTGTGCACTGGCAGGTGCTTTGGCGACTGCATTCGCGATGTCAGCTCTGTACATGAGCAGTCCTTGCACTTTAACGATGACCACCAAGATGCGGAACTCCATGAGGTCGGGAGTAGCAGCATATGTGTGACCAAAGATGTGCACATTGCCACCCCAGGTGGACCCATCACAAATGGCACAAGCTTTTTACAGTTGCTCTCTTGCGTCTATACGACGTAGAACCAAACCCAGTTGAAGACCATTGCGCCTGGTAGTGCCTCGATGAGCTCGCGGAACATGCCTTGGTGATGGCATTGCTCCATTTTCTTGAGTTTGACTTATTGCTCCTCATCTCAATCATTGCGCTGGAGCAGTTTGCGCCAGGTGAGCTTCGGAGCAGCCTCCACTTGACATGCAGTTGGTGAGATGTGATCGAGGATGGAGCCAATATGCCCAAGTTGGCCAAAGTACATTTGTGGAACACCGTGCTGTGTGAGGGAGTTTCGAACATTGTCGAATGCAGAGACCGCGTCGCTCGCATCCAGTACAGCCTGGGTGAGATCCGGCAGCGAGCAGATATCATGGTCGCCGATGGCCAGCAAGTAGGCGCTCTTGAGCCAGGATCTCCACCGCAGAATGCGCGCTGCAGTCGAGCTTGGCTTGCATTGTGTGGGATGCAGATGTCCTCAGAGCTCATCAGGCACAAATTCCAACCCTGCAGTTGGATTGTTTCTGGAGAGGCGGATGCGCTGTTGGAATGCCCTTTGGTAGGGATCCACAGTCATGCGCATGATGTAGGCACTGTCAACACCGTCAACAGAGCATGCTGCTGCAGCTGCATGGAGCATGTCATTGTCATGTGTACTGTAGTTGGCGCACTTGATAGGAAGGCATACGACCATCCGTCTTGGCTTTCTCAGCACCTTAACCATGTATGCCATTGCCATTGTGAGACAGTTGAAACCCAAGGTTGAGCAGAAGTTGTGGTCCTGGTGGACGTTCATGGACAGAAAAGTGAGCCTCATTGAAGATCAGGTTGCCAGTGGTCTTGATATGCCCTGGATCCAAGTTGAAATATTCTTGGAGCGAGGGTGTGGCAGTATGACCAACAAAGATGCCGTTGTAGGTGTGGATGTCCAGCTTTGCGGCGGGATGGCCAGGCTTGCACACAACCACTCTGGAACCAAGACTTGCAGGTGGCTCAGGTTGGGCTTGATGCCATGCGGAAGCTGGTATGGAGTGGTGTTAATGATGGAGTGCCAAAGCTTATTCTTGACATACACTGCATGTGCAAGGGCATGAACCTGGAACTTGGGATGCAGGCCTGAGGAGTACATCAGTGATCTGGCCATCACACCAAAGGTGCGGTTGATTCCCTCGACCTTGCCATTCATCCAAGCGCATCTGGCCCCAGTAGGTTCCAGAGTGTATCCCACAGACCGGACGACCTCCTGGAAGGCACTCGATCATGCAAGTTCGCCACCAGTGTCGACCCTCACCGCCTTGCAACCATCCTTGCAACCAAACTCACGAAGCAGGTTGGCAAACATGTCCACAGGTGGGATATGGTCTTGGTAGGGGAACACCTAAGTGTACCGAGTGCACGCATCAATGACAAGAAAGTACGAGTGTACCCTTCAAGAGGCTGCACCACCTGTTCGACTTGGCAGAGTTGCGCAACGACTCCTGTCCGTACTGAGGATCGGACGACCACATGAAACCGTAGTCAGCATGGAATCTTGCGCCAGTGGAGGGAACAGGGCTGCCATCTTGAGGTCCTTGAGGATCTGTCTGACACTGGGCTTGGCTGCATGTAGCACAATGCCGCATTGGATGTGCACAGTGGCAAGGAGGCCTGGAATACCAGAACAGTGCATATGGAGCCACTTCATGTGCGACATACCAGCGCAGCCCAGGCACATATGCCAGAGCTCCGCGCTGAGTGCAGGCGGTGCACGCTGGACAGCGAACGCAGCCAGCTTGACATCACCATTGGTATTGAAGAAGTAGAGTCCATTGCGACGATGCATAGGCACATCAATGGAACAGCTGCGGCCATGGAAGGAGAGAACAGCCCCTGATGGACCGTCATGGAGCACATAGCACACAAAGTCATTGTCCTGCTGGTGAACAATGGCCTGCAACGAGACAACATCTCAACCAGATCAGGGCAGAGCATTGTGTTGGCCTAAATCACTCCACCACACAAGCTGGGAATGGTGAGAGTGCTTTCTCTCTAGCATAGCATACAGGTTGCACTGGCATTGGCTGCAGCCAGTGGGACAAAATTTGTGTACCACTGATAGTCTTGGAGGATAGACCAGTCAGTGTCGAGATGTACATGTGAGTATATGTCAAGATGTACGTGTATATGTGCATCGTTCACCCGCTATTCTCTCATACGCACTTAGACGGTATAACTATACTCGTGTCGATAGTATAATGTGATTCGTCAGAATTACAGGGGAAATGGAACACACGAAAAGGGGCAAGATTTCTGGAGGAAATTTGCAAATAACGATTTCTGAGAGAATCAGAAGATCGTCCGTCCATGCATCAATGGTACCAAGAGAATCTCGAGGTACTTCCCAACTAAACCTCAGATGACGATATCATCTGACAGACTACTGCATCACCAATGGAACGTGACATCTGGAGAGCAGAAGGACGCCTACTGACGTCGACAGAATGTCAACATGTCACCACGTCGACAGCTGTCTCCAAGTCAGAGCAGGAGACGAAGATACGATGACCCATGAAGATCATGGATACTGAAGGTGAACTTCAAATGGTAAGTACTCATGGAGTAGAAGTCAGTACTGAATGAACGGAGTGTCGAATGCGGAGCACGCATCGAACACGGAGTATCGTGTAGCACGAGCACACGATGGTGAGAGAGAGAGAGAGAGAATACAGAGAGGAGCGAGAGAGGATCTCGCGTACCGACTCATAGTCGGAGACCGAATCTACGAAACAGATTGAAGCGCCGAGAGCATCGGGCAAGAGAACGAACGGACACCGAGAGTATCGGAGTGCCAACGTAATGAAATAGCAAACAGACGACTATCAACCAACACCATCTTCCACGATCGTAGGTTACCGTGAGCGGAACTTGCCAACAAGTCAGGCACAGCACTGACGTTTGCGCAAGGATAGGATTCCCCCACATTGTCTATAGGGTTCCATGCATGCACCGTACTTCCAGAAGATGGAGCAAGTGAACAGCACAAGTGTGGGCAACTACAAAGGTGGCCAGCTTCGACAGAGTGATCTCTGCAGGGACAGACTGTGTGAGCGAGGGCACTTCATCACGTGGATGTCTTGCCCATGTCCTGCTAGTGCTTGGCGATAAAATATGCCGTTCGTCAAGGATTGCACCCAATCCTCACCAGCGGACCAAAATCGTGTTTGAGGGCATCCTAAATCGCATCAGACAAGATGAGATCAGAGAAGTCACTGTCACCATGGTTCCTGAAGCGCTGTAGAGCATGAGCAGTTGCCTTTGATCTGTTGCAACCAAAGTGGGTGCAATAGCTTTTGTGAATCTTGTTGGCCTCATCAGGGTGCTCTTGCACAAAGTGCATGAGATGGGTGGTGCGCCCAAAGGCTTTGCACGTACATGCCTTGTATCCTATGTAGCAGCATGCTTCGCAGAAGGCATCCAGATTGGGCTTGTAGAAGGTATTGTGCCGCCTGCGCGGCCAACTGTTGTCCTGTCAGTCACCTCGTCCGCCACAACTACTGTGGGTTGGAGTGCAGTGGGCCTTGAGTGAAACAGCACTGCCAGGGGGATCTACAATTCTTGGGCAAGCTGCTCGACATGCAGATTGAAAGGCAGTGCATTGGGCGATGTCACAGTGCGCAGCATGGTGTGGTAATGCTCCAGCATGTACCCGTGCTCACGCAGATCCTCGAGAGAGGTAGGACTCAGGTTGAGGTTGGAGACAGAGCGGTGGAAGACGAGTCCCTTAATGTGCGGGAAGCCAAGCAGCTTCATAGCAAAACTCAACAGAGCCTTCAAAGGCCAGCTGAGAGTTCACATGCTGCTGCGCAGTGTTGAAAGCGTTGGTGAGCACTTTGTAGAGGAGCATGTACGCAGAGAGCTGGTGTTGTAGGACATCAAAAACTGCTAGCATACTTGAGCCGGATAGTAGGATGGTCAGGATTGATGATTCCCTTGCCCTGGAGCTTGTCTAACAGCTTGCAGCTTGTGGAGAAGACACAAGAGCCATGGACCTTCCTGGGAATCACTGCTGTGCTGGGGTACAACAAATCCAATGAGCAAAAGAGGACATCCACCAATACCACAGCAGCATGGAGCTGTGCGTACCACAAGAAGACTTGGTCGAGTGTATCATCCGCAAGCTTGATCTGCTGTCAATCCTGCGCCTGCGATGCACCAAAACAGAGCAAATCGAGGGCATCACCAATGGTGTAGCAATTGTGCCGACAGAGGGCAGGGGTGGAGTTTGTCACTGTGTAGGAAACACCAGACCCAGCAATGTAGCTGAACTCAAATGGATCTTTGGAAGGAATGGTGTCCTTGACAGGGACAGAAAATACTGTCCTTGTGGAGAAAGCACAGGGGGCATGGCATCGGTGTGTTTGGCACAGCCACTGTTGGCAGCCTCATCAACAGGGGCGTCATCATTGGCAGGAGCCTTGGAAACCTGGCATCACTGTCAGCGGTGGTGTCAACGGCATCAAACATGGGAACTAATGGTGGTGCAGTGCGCATTGATGGAGTGATGTTGTAGACATGCAGGACAGTGATGGAGTGGCACAGAAGATCGCGGAACTTGCAGGCCTGGAGGTTGGTGACCCAATCGTCATTGTCGATGTTGTCTCCACAAGTGCAAAACCACAATCAAACTTTCCACATGCCATGGATGTGGACAAGACTGCCACCCCAATGCACCAATTGGGCATGGAAGAAGGCATCATCACCATTGAGCAAATTGTAGAATTCATGGTTGGTGGTGGTCTTGTTATCGTCCCACATGAGGGGAAACCATGTCCAACTGAGCTGCTCAGAGATGAGGCAGGCATCAACAAGAGCATGGCACTCCATGCTATTGTTGTTGGCAGCCATGATGAAAGGAAGAAGGAAGCAAGAACAGAGAGTATGGGGCAAAGAGGTTGAGGGAAGATACTGTGAATGTAACAGAATGTGACATCCCGGAGCACTTAGGAAGAGAGGAAGTAATGATAGACTTATGTGAAGCATGAAAAGGTCATCACCTGTCAATATTGTGTGAGTGTGGTGTGTATGATTTGGTACTATTGGCGGATTTAGAGTATCGGAGATGTGATGATCTGTGGCAGCTGGTGTGCCTCCTTCAGTATCTGTCATCATACGGAAGTACGCCTGCCAACAAGCGAGTTTGCAAAAGTTGAACACAACAAATTCAGCTAAAAATACGCAAAATACGCTAACTTCGACCAATTCGCACTGTCAGAATCTGCATTTTGGCATACTTCTGCCGCCTACATCATCCAAAACAAGAAAAATTAACAATTATGAACGCTTTCCAACGCCTGATGTGACGTCACGATACAGAATTGCGGGAAGACATCCACGAACAGAAGGGAGGGACGGAACGCATTGATGATAAAAACCTGTCGTAGGGACACACAGGATGGTATCGCATTCTTCTGTCGTGGTACTTGGCACCGACAGAGACGAGAGACGACCACACGAGTTTTGAAGGAAGGAAGAGTCACTAAAAACAGGCAATTTGGTTACCGCTCCCCCCACTTTTGATGACGTCGTTAGTGTCTCAACACATGTCGCAAAAAAGATAAGTTGCAATCATTTCGGAACGGAGGAATATATATAAAAAAATGTCCGAGGTGGATCATCATTATATTAGATAAGTTATGGGCTGCTGTGGGTTTCAGGTAGACTCCTTGTAGGCACGCACGAAGTGAAGACGAACAGACGGTGTCAGAACACGATTTCGTTGATGGGGCTTCGGATCGACGAGAAATACAGCATCACAGTGGCCAGCTGGTGGTTTCTGGTGGATTCCAAAGAGAGACGCTAGCGCTAAGTAGCGAGAAGCCTTGAAACCTTTTTGTTGGTCTTAGTTAGGATTCGGGCGTAGGCGTCGCGAATCGGTGGAGAATGCCTCGTGAATCTGCCGGCTTCGGGATAGCCGTGTGATGCAGTTCAAGAGAGGTGTGCTGTTGAAGAGTTATAACTGTAACGATGAGTAGTAGAGTGCTTTGTAGCTAATCCTTGTCTTTGTTTATTATGAGTTAGCTTGTGGTGTTAATAGGGTGAAGAAACGATGTCACACAACTTGGCGAGACCCTGCACTGATGTACTTGGTTCAGTGCTACAGGGTATACGGTTATTACAGCGCCTTGCTCTCCACACACGTAGATACACTGCAGTGTAGATCATGGCTCATGGTAGTGACGACCATGAAGCAGTGGCTGTGGTTGGAGCTGGCTCTCGGATTCCATTGCTTGAGTTGAAGCAAGTTGGATACGCATGTTGGGACCACGGTGGTAGTGTGGTGGTCATCAGCATGATGGAATCGAGGTATGTTGTTGTAAGGAGGATCTGAAGAGCATATAGTTCCCAAGTGGGTGTGAGTCAGGTCGGTCAGGTTTGAGTCATGATGGATTCGTGAATGGAGGAGAGAAAGGAGGAGAAAAGATTTGGTGGTCGATCAAGTCGGAAGATTTCGCGCCAAAACAAGAATTTCTCCCATCTGGTTGATACCGTATCCGGTAATAGTCTGTCCCTCATTGAATCTCAACTCTCCCTCTCAGTGTTGGGTCGTGATTGGAGTTGTGGTATCGATGAAAACTTCATCCTTCGTTGTTGTTTGTTGGTTGTTACCAACCCATGATTTTAAGCCGCAAGTATTCGAAGACCGCAATGGACAATCCCTTGGTAAAGATGTCTGCAAGCTGCTCCGGCGTGGCGATGTGCTGGATGCAAATGAAGCCTGCCTTGACCCAGTACCAAAAGAAGTGCCACTTGGTTAAGAAGTGTTTGGTGCGTGCGGTCGGCTGATGATTGGTGGCGAGGGAAATGCAGGCTTGGTTGTCCTCGAAGACAGTGCATTGGAGGTTGGTGTGCAGCGGCATTTCGGTGCCGGCGTTGTTAATCACTTGGCGAATGAGTTGTTGGATGGGAATCAATGTTCGCATTGCCAGGGAGAGAGCGGCGTACTCGGACTCCATCGTGGATAACGCGATCTCAGTTTGGAGTTTCGACTTCCAAATGAGAGGGCATCCACCCAATGTGATGAGATATCCCGTGCGTGATTTCACCGACACTGGATCTTTGCAGTCCTCACGTTGGTAAAGGCCTGCGAAGTCAGCGTCCACGTAGCACTTGAGATCGAGTTGCCCTGTAGGGCGGACGATGGTGCCCATGGTTTCAGTGTGCTTGAGATAGCGCATGATGCGCTTGACCGCTTTGGCATGTGATCGGCGGGGATCGTGTCCGAAGCGAGCGACTTGGGAGACTGCGAAGGCGAGATCGGGGCGAGTGTTCGTTGTGAGGTAGAGCAACATACCGACGACAGAGCGGTAGTTCCATTTCTCGTTCATGGCTGGTTCATCCTTGCACTGTCCGAGTGCGAGTTGGGTAGTAGGTACCGGGCATGGATTGCAGTTCGACATCTTTGTTGTCTCAAGGACCTTTTTGATTAACCCTGGTTGTCGAAGATGCACAGTATCCGCCTTCGGGTCACGGCAGAGCTCAATCCCCAGGAATTCAGTGAAGCTGCCTTCCTGGGTTAGCTCGAACCCGAGTTCACGCATTGATGCAATGAAATCGTCTGCATCCTTTTTGGTCTTGGAGGCGATTCCTGCATCGTCAACGTAGAGAACAATCATGATGTTGCGCTTGATGAACAAGCATTGTTCTTGGTCGCAGGCTGTGAAGCCGACTGTGATTAGAGCTCGGATGAGGTGCTCGTACCACAGGCGCGGGGCGATCGTCAATCCGTAGAGACTTTTGCGAAGTCGAAGACAGGTGTTGGGCCCCTTGCTTGACTTGAAGCCGCGAGGAAGGTGAAGATGCACAGGCTTGTGGATGGAGGCCTGCACGAAGGCATTCGTGAAGTCGATGGATGTAGTCGTCCAACCCATTACGATGGATGTGCTCAAGAAGATGCGAACGGATGACCAGGCAACGACTGGCGCGTAGGTGGATGCATCTTCATTCATGAGATCTCCACGGCAACACCAGCGACCCTTGTACTTCTTAATCGTACCATCCGGCAAGCGCTTGCGACGGAAGACCCAGGTCCCTGGGAAGATTCGATCGTTGACGACGTCGGCCTTTTGAATCTCTTCCCATGTTCCCTTTTCGGTAAGTGCTTTGATTTCCTTTTCGGCTGCTTGCATCCACTCATTCTTGTTGTCGTCGCGAATCGCTTCGTCGAAAGAAAGGGTGTCAGGGTCATTGCTGGATGCCTTGTACACGGATGAGCGTTCGGCGATATCCAAATCGCCGCCTGTTGCGAAGTAGCTCATCATGTGTCCATCAACGTATGTTGGGAAGTTTGTTGAGTCTCGTTGTGGCTCGATGATCGAGACAGCATAGGCATGTTGTTCGATGTTAGCCCACGCGTGCTCTGGAATGCATGTTGCTGTGTCGAGGATGGATGATGGATCGACTTCAAGTGTGGATCCGCTTTGACCGGACGCTCGCGTTGCTGGAGCCTCCTTCAGAGGTGCCGTGTTGGCTTCAATCATCCCTTGGACAAACTTCTCAACCTCGAACTCACTTGGCTGTGGCCATGGCCCTGGACGGATGGTCGTAACTTGGCGACGGAGTAGTTCGAATGCGAGACGATAGTGATGATTTTCAGAGATGGCGTTCCACACGGAGCGAGTTCTTTTGAAGAAAGTGGTTCCACTGATTCTGGATTCGGGAGGAAGAAAACCCTTCATCATCAAATATTCTGGATCCTGATACGACCATGGCTCTGGTTTGGCCGATGACATGTAGTCAAAGGCATCGAAGCTGGGGTTCATGATGCCGGTTTGAATGAAAGTGCTCAGTCTGTTGACGAATTGGCCGACAGCGTAGTCAGTCGCTTGTCTCCTGAGGTCGTCGCAACGAATCTCGCAGTGAAGGTCGACTTCGAAGTGTCTCTCCATGTCCGAGTAGAAGTCCTCGTAGATGTCTTGGAATGGCGTTGGTCCTTCTTCGACCATGTCGTCTGGATCCGGCTGCCACCAATCGGCCATGTTGATGTTATCTTCTCTTGTTTCAGTCGCCTTTGGCGCGAATGTTGGAAGGACGACGTTTGTTGGTTGCGGATTCAAAGTGTTGAATCGGAGTCGAAGTCTGCGCAGTAGATAGTTAGCATCCACCTTGAATTGGTGTAAGTCGATAGAGAGAGAGTCACTGCCTTCACGTTGGAGGGGTTCGATTGTGTGCAAGCAATCGACGACAGCTTGTGAGAATGTGATGATTGATGCAGAATCAGGGTGTAGCTCCCTGGTTGTTGCTTCCTGTTCGTTTTCTTCCATGCTAGCCACTGCGGGACAGAAGTAGTAGTCATCGGTATCTTCGTCGTCTAACCATGCGGCTTTTCCTCCCATGCGCGCATACGTGAATCGCTTTGGTTGTTTGCGACTTCTTGTGCTTCGAGGTCTTGCTGGCGTTGATTCGAGCTTAGGCATGGTTGGTGTTGAATCTGAAGGTGGTAATGGAGTTGCCGGTCCCGAGATTGGTGACTCTCGGCGAGGTGAATCCAATTGCGGTTGAAGTGTTCGCTGGTCCGGTGACTCTATAATAGGATCAGGTTCCGGTTGCTCATTAGCAGCTCCCTCTGTCGAAGACATTTGCCTGTTGGCTCCCTCTGAGACTGGTATTGGAGAGGCGAGAGTGTCACTCATGAGATCCGGGGTCTGTTGTGTCAGTGGTTGCGACCCTTTCGCCAATACCTGTGGCGCTCTTTCATGAACGGTTTGATGGTTTCGCGTTTCGGTTGCCGGTGGTGGAGTGTGGTAGTCGTTTCGTTGTAACCGGTTGTGGTCTCGCGTGTCTGACGCGAAGGTGTCGTCCTGCTCCATTGATTCCACATCGTCGTCGTCGAATGGGTATTGAAAGGTGGTATCACCGAACATGCGAGTCCATTCTTCCGATTGATAACTTGGAAGTTGCTTCAAGTCGGTGGCAATCGTTGCGAACCAGTCATCGAACACAACATGGAACTGAGGTGTGATTGAACCTGTCCGTGGTGATAGGACCAAAGGTACGGTTGAAGCATGCTTCGTGGATAGACCCATGTTCACGTATCTTTCTCCTCTTGGTTCCCATCGAGGTATCTTTCGTCCATCGGCCAGTGCTTTGTTAAGGACATAGACTGGGCTGCCCCATACGTGCAGGTTATGAAGTTGCTTGAGGGGGAGACGAATGCGTGACAGAACATCGTAAGGTGTGAGGCCTGTGGCGGGGTTAGGCACGCGATTGTAGATGTACGCGGCATGCACTACGGCCATTGGCCACAGTTGAGCGTCGAACATTGTTGGCCAATGAATGCTTTGATGCATCATCATGGTTCGGGCCATTGATACAATTGTTCGAATGCTTCGTTCGGCGATTCCATTGTGATGATGAGCGCCGACGCCTGCGAATCGATGGACTTGATGGAATATCTCAAGGTGCTTGGAGTATTCGGGTGAGGTGAAGGTAGTTGCGTTATCCGATAGGTAGGATCGCACGGGGACTCCCACATCTCGACACATTAGTTCGAACCGTTCCTTGGCCTCGAGGGTAGCGTGTGTGGTTAGCGCTGCTACTGGTTCCACATGAATGTATCCGGAGGCGTGATCGACGAAGATGGCTCCGCCTTTGTACATTTCGTTTGGATCACCTTTGCCTCGTCCTGAGAAGAGGCGTCCTGGTGTTCGACCGACGAAGTGGTCCACTGATACTTGTTGTCCTGGGAACAAGTGGTCGGTGCGCAAAACTCCTTGTTTGTCACGAACGACATGTTGGGTTATTCCTGGTGAAGGTCGACGGTGCAGCTTTCCGAATTGACATGCGGCGCAGAGCGGAAGGCTCGTGACCTTTGCCGCAGCTGTGTGCATCTTTCTAGACGATTCTGACCCAGTGAGTGCACCCGAACGCAGCAGGAACTTCACTCGACTGAAGGATAAGTGTCCGAGACGATAGTGCCACCGAAGAAGTTCCTTTTGCGGTTGGGTGAGGTTCACGTTGTGGTCCGACACGGTAGAGACGATGGACGTTAGTGCAGCTGGCACGTCATGGATGTTGTCGGCGCTGTAGCTGACGGATGTTGGCAGCCTTGTGGATTTCTTGTAGTTCGCTACGATTGCATTACGATCGTCGCTTCCCAGGATTCCGCTGAGTTTGCAGGAGGACTTGTCGAACACGATCGTTTCTCCCTGATACTCGTCGAGAAGACTGGAAGTGCTGATTAGCTTGACCTTCGATTCGGGTACATGGAAAGCAGGCAGTCGCAATTTGCGAGGGCTTCCAGTCACATCAAGAACATACCACTCGACAGTTCCCAACGCATTCACTTGGATTTTCTTGAGGAACCCGTTAAGAAAGGTCGGTCTTGGTGGAGGACTTGGAGTAGAACAGAAATCGTTGAGGTCATTTGTCACAGAGATTGACGCTCCGCTGTCCCATACAAGTTCGAATGGAGCATCGGGCGAGAGATAACTCTCAGCTTTAGCTGGAGATGCGAAAGCATTGCGATTGGTGAAATAAGATGCTAGACCTTGCAGAGTGAGTAGTGCGGGCATGTCATTGTCACATTGTTGTTTTTGATTTCGATCATACATCAAGTCGATTCCGCGAGTTGGGTACAAGCTCCAGAGGTTTCGTGAGATGGATGAGGTGCGACCTTCCTGGCAGGGCAATTTTGCAGTCGTGAGTGGTTGGTTTTTACCATAAGTGGAAGTTTTCGACTGGTTCCGGTAACGACGTTTTGATCTGTGATTGCGAGTTTTGGTCCGGGCTTGGGGGTGCCACACACGTTTTGTTCGTGGGGATTTTCCTTTCGACACGTTTACGGGTTTTGGTCCATCTGGGTCGAGACTTTCCATCACAAGGTCGTAGAGACTGCGTTTCACAGCCCCATTGAAGTGTGTTGGACGTTTGTGTACTTGCTTGAACCGTTCTTTGACTCGTGCCTTGTTGTAGACTAGGTCAGCAGGGTTGATTGCGTCGGGTCTTCGTGGGACGTTCGTGTGGAGGAGTAGTAGAGTCACGGCAATTAGCATCCAGGCGTTAGCTGCCGCGATGTACCACCCATACTCTACTCCGATGGTGATGACTTGGAGTGAAGCGAAGAGGAGAACCAATCCGATGATGCTACCGAAGTAGTTGAAGGAGGTGAAGAGGTTCCAGATGAGGGACCACCAAGTGTCTTCGTCTTGGCTAGAGGCGGCTGTGAAGCATGTCCAGGCAGCCATGTCGATGGAGAGGTTGTCCTGTTTGGGAACGTTCTTGCCTTTTTCCTTTGCCTTGAACTTGAAGTTGTCCTGGTGACTCTCAGTGTTGTGCGAGAGACGCCAGCGACGGCACTTGGCGCACCACATGAACGTTTTGTCGTTGACAAGCTTGCGTTGTGGTTCACCGGGCTTGGGAGCTTTGGACGACCAGCCCTGGCCGGCGTTGCGTTTGGCGTCGCGTTCCTTGGGCTTCTTGGAGTTGTTCCTCTTTCCGTCGTTCTTGGAGAAACCCTTGTGTTGCTCGAGGACGTTAGCGCTTGGGTTTTGGACGACGTTGTTGGCGTACGAGTACCTGGGCACGTTGCTATCTTTGGTACGCCTGATGGCGTGCCAGCGATTTCCGCGCACTTCGTTCTCGTACGACGACTCGGCCTTGTTACAGATAGCCATCCATGTGAGGTCTTTTGAGGCAAGCTGGGGGCGAGCGTGCTCGTACGTGAAGACAGGGAGACGCATGAGGATTTCCTCAAGGTCATCCTTCATCACATAGAGAGGACGTCGGTACTGTTCACCAGACCGGATCTGTCCTCCCGCTTGGAGGAAGGCATCGAGGATCGTTCGGAGGAGACGGAGGTCGAAGCGACCAGCATCGTCGAGGCGCTTGCAAAGGGCACGAAGGTGGACCGCCATGAGACCGACGTTCTCGTTTGGAAAACGTGATAAAACGATAATGAAAACGAGGTGAACTTACTGAACGCCGAAGGGTGATCAATCCGTGGTAGTGCAGTAGGTTGGTGAGTTTGATTGCAAGAGTGTGTCTTAGTCTTTTAGAGCTGTACGAATCCAAATGAGACTTTCAATTGGATTGTGAGCATGTGATGTGCAGCATCCATTATAGTTGGATCTGCAACATCTCTATTAGTAGTAGTATAGTGGAGCGTTGAGTCTCCGTACGTGCAATCATCGCGGTGTCGATGTTGCCATTTCCAAGAGGAGACATCAATTTCGTGACGGTCGGAGAGAGAGTTTGTTGTTCACTCTCTTCCGATCAATTTGGGGGAACAAGGTTCATCCAACGGTTTGATCCGATTGTCCGTTCAGGACACGTCATGTCACGCCCATAAGTGGCGTGGGATGGCCCGATCGCCCAAACCCAAATTCAGCGGACACGCGACATCGTCTTAAGTAGAGCACGATTCGAGGGTGGGACCCCATCCCACCGACATTGAGTCACGCTTCATTCCCGCTCAAACTCTGAGCAGTCGGTCATTTGACTAACTCGACTAAATCTTAACACGACTAATAGGAATACTAGTTTGAGCTAATACTCCCCAAAGTGTGTCTCGATGTAGGTAGCAGTTCAGGTGACGCGACCCGGCGAGGGGCTGGTACCCTTCCAGAAGAGTAGGGGCTTGACGAGGGGCCAGAAGGATGCCCATGGTAGGAACTTGGTCATGATGTCGGCCACATTTTGCGAGCCGTGGATTTTGACGAAGTAGAGGACCCCGGCGGCGATGGCGGAGCGGACTCTGTGGTAGGCGAGAGCATTGTGCCGCTTGGACAGCATGCTCATAGGCACAGTAGATGAGGTGATGACGCTTTGGTTATCACCGAACATCCAGCTGGGACCGTCGATGGGAATGCCCATTTCGCGAAGAGCGAGGCGGAGAGAGATGATCTGTTCGGTGGCCTGTCGGGCAGCAACGAACTCGGACCCGTAGGTCGCAGTCTCGACAGTGGCTTGGCGCTTGCTGAACCACTCGATGGGAGTTTGGTTAACAAGATGAAGGATGCCAGTTGCCGACCTGCCGGTGACCTTGCAGTGGAGGAGGTTTGCATCCACAAAGGTGGTGGTGCGGACGATCGCGCCTTTGGGAGTTGGCACGTCTGGGTCAGTTTCCTCCTGTGTGTGCCCGTACACGGAATAGAGCCAGTCGTGTTTGGGAACAACAAAACTCTCTTCGTGGTGTGGGACGCCCGTGCGGAACCGGATGGCGGCATCGGGATGCTTGCGCAGGTACCCGTAGACGCGTTGTGCGCGCTCGAGGTGACCTTTGCGAGGGGCGGCACGGAAGCGTGCGAGGGTCATGACGGCGACAGAGATGTCGAACCGTCCGAGGGTGATGCACCATTGTAGCGCGCCGATCAGCGACATGAACTTGCGTTTGTCGATCTCGGAGAGCTCTGGCGACTTGTCGAGTTCCGGGCTGTCGGAATGGTCGAGTGGGCAGCTGGCCTTCGTGGGGGCACAGCCGAACATGCGCTCGTAGTTGCCGAGCATGCGCTTGATGTACGATTGCGGGCTCATTTTCATGGTGCCATCGCTATCGCGACCGAAGTCTGCGCCGAGGTGGTAGGAGACGGGTCCGACGCCCTTCAGCTTGTATCCGTAGACCGAAGTGAGGGTGTCGAAGAAGGCTTGCGGGTCCTTCATGGTGGCCATGAGGTCATCCACGTAGACGCAGACGTATTCCCAGTGGTCACCACCGTCGCGCATCCACACATCAGGGTCGGATCTGCATTGGAAGAATTGCAGGTCCCTGAGTGTGTCTGCGAGTGCTTCGTGGAAGCGTGCGCCGGAGGTGCGGAGGCCGTAGAGCGCCTTGACGATCTGCATCGTGTGGCCGGCCTTGTCTCCGAACTCGTCTCCAGCGACGAAGCAGATGCGTTCCTTGGTGTATGCTTCCAGGTACGCATTGCCGATGTCGCCGACCATGGTCTGCAGTCCATTCATCTCCCCAGCGAGTAGTGCGAGGCGGAGAGAACGGAGGCTGACGACTCCAGCGTATGCTGTGTCTTTGCATGGTGCGGTCAAGTGGCCGCCAGCGACGCATCTGGCCTTGTGGCGCAGATCGTGCTTCACGGCGTATACCCATTGCAACCGAATCTTCTGGAACCCATCGGGTACCTTGGCGTGGTATCCGAGGGTCTTGAAGGTTTCGTAGCTCGTGAGCTGGTCCATTTCCTTGCGCTCGGCATCAGCCCACAGCGTGTTACCATTCTTGGCGTCCAGCATCATCGCTTCCTTGTGGTTGCGCGGTACCTGAACACCGAATTGGAATACGGGTGTGTTGCTGCGGTTCGCCTTGTTGGTGGCGATTGCACGAGCGATCGAGGTTTGGCGAATACCGATTTGTCGGAAACGCTTCCACCCAGGAACACCAAGCAAATCGTGTTTCCGCGCATAAATAGCGCAAGAGACCGGGTCGTCCTTCGCAATGACAGATAACGGTTCGGACGTTTTGGAACCGTCATCCCAAAGTACAGTGACATTGTACTTTGATCCCTTGTAGGATGGGGATGTCTGAGCGAGGGGACCTTCGTGGTCCACGATGTCTTGGAAAGACCATGTGCTCCCTGCCTGCGGGTTGTTTGTCGCACCATCCGTGGTTTGTTGCTCGAAGACGTCGGAAAGTTCGACATACGAAATCAGTTCGTGAAGCTCCCCATCGTTAAGTGATAGGAGCATCTTGATACGCTGATGGTTCTCAGCGTCTGAATCGTTGATCTTTTGGATCACTTCGGCACGGACGTTTTGTCCATTATGGTGGAACAAAATTGTTTTGCCCAAAAGTTCTTCGGGTGTGAACTTTGGAACGGAAACGACGTCCTTTCCACTTGTGCGTGATTCTGTCTCTTGATGTGAGAACAAAACAGCATCCGATAATGCGTGAACGATGGGTTCAACATCGGAGGGAATGGTGTTGTCTGTGTAGTCACCGTCATCGCTGTCTGATACAGTAGTCGCAGAATCGGCATCCTCCCCCACGAGTGGAAAAGGATAGTCGGCTCTCAAGTTGCGAGTAGAGGCATCATCGGCGGCGCGGATAGCAGACCGAGGCAGGAGTTGTTGTGTCGCATCGTCGAGCACCCAGAATGTGAGGTCGTCGCCCTTGTGGAGGCACGGACCGGCCCAGCGGCCGCGGCGCTCCTTGGACTCACTCGGGAAGCCAGGACGTTCCACACGGTAGTAGACCGGTTGCCACCAGTAGTACGCAAGGTACTTGCTGACATCCGGACGCTGCCCGAAGGCAGCCTGTGACGGGGTCACATTACCGCACGTGCGCTGCGCGATGTGGTTGAACAAGTCAATGACATACAGCGTGCAGATGAGCCAGAACCGCGACGGAGTACCCGTGCGATCCATGACGCCGTTAACAGTACGTTTGATGTCCTGTATACGGCGCTCGGCCCCGTTCTGGTGTTGGTGCTCGGGTTCACTCTGGTGATCCTTGATTGCGTATTGACGCAGGATGTCTTGCACTTTGAATCCCACCTCTGATTTCGCGTTGTCCGACATTAGCAAGTCGGGCGCACCATGCCGACGGATGAAGTCGAGCACGGAATCCGCGACCTGCCGCTCGGACGCCATCGGGAATCCCGATGTGTACCGAGAGTCGAGCGCAACGAACACCTGGATCATGGTGCAGCCACCATGGCCAGGGACACCGTCATCATGAGCGGGTGTATCAGAGAAGAAAGTGTCCATCGCGACCGTCTCGTGTAGACGATCGACGTTGGCCGCCGGAAAACGAGTGCGGAAATGCTTGCGCATCGCGAATCGCTCCGAAGTGCGGTACCACTGGGAAGTGCAACCGAGAGTGTCCTTGATCCGACGAGCAGGGATCCAGCCGAAGTGCGGACGCAGTGCCTCATAGTCGATGGGCGAGCTGCGAACACGAACGGAACCGGAGTTGCCAGCGGACCCGGAATGCGGTACAGTGCCGCGCGCCTCATCCGTCGATGCCGCATATACATGCAGGCGATCGAGGTCGGCGAACGCGGAACCATCATCATCATCGTCCGCGAGAGCGCGGACATCATCAAGACCAAACTCCTGATCGAGAATGGAAGGGTCCCAGACATCATCGGACGTGAAGTCCACATGAGGGTACCGATCCATCTCAACAGGGGTTGGCGGGCGCATATCCATGTAGGACAGGCCAGCACGAATGGACAGCGGGATGACGTGCCCCTCAGGTGTGACGACAGTTTGTCGACCACCAGGGAGACCGCGCGGGCGCTCATTCACATCCATACCGAACGCAGAGAGCTGGTTGGTAGAGTGGATGGACTTGCCCTTCCCGTATAGAGCGTATTGATGGAACTTGGCGATGATCGGGCCGCTGCTCGTGTGAAGCAGGGCCGCGACCGTACCAATGTCCAGACTCGCAATGGTGGAATCACCAATGCCGCTCACGTCCGCCGTGGTGCCCGTCTTGCATAGAACTAGCACGTCGTCGCCAGCGAGGCCGCCATTAGCGCCACTGTCGACGAGCGCACCTGTCTTCGTCTCCACCGAGGTCTCGAAGTTGTATCGGACCACGGTAGAATTCACCCGTCGCCACGCTCCGCCATCCGAATCGACGAAATCAGCGGTCGATTGACCAGACTGACGAGCCTGCGCGAGCATGCGGTTGATAGCAGATCCCGGAGGACCGCCCTTTGAATCCGCATTGCCGCCAGCGTCGGAGGAAGCGGGAGCGTTGGTCGCCGGAGTGGACGAAGAGTTACCCGAGGACTTGGCTTTATTAGCGGCACGCGAGGTGTCGCCCTTGCCAGCACTACGGGAGGGGTTGTTGTGCATGTAGTCCTTCTTCTGGGCCCAAGACATGGTGGCCCATTCCTCGTTCGGAATGCGGCCGCGCTTGTCATTGGTGTAAGTCTTGCCGTTGCCTTTGGCAGGAGACTTGCCCGAAGAGTTACCCTTTCCTTTCCCTGTCGCAGCGTTGTTGACGTTTCGCTTTTGAGTCTGACGAGGGTGGGAAGAATCGAGGCGTTGCGCATGGATCCGAACCGAGTTTAGATGGTGATCGAATCCAGCCGCCTTGATCTCGAAACCGGAGGGCATGGCTGCAAGCATCTCGTCGCGGACGTAGGAAGTGCTCGTGAGAGCATTGAGTAGATCCTTGTCCGGAGCAATCGAGTTGTGCAGCCACGTCTTCTTCGTGTTGTCCGGCAGAGCGTCATCTTCCATATCTTCGATATCGGAGATGATTCCCTGCCAGGTGTCCACGAAGTTCTCGCGGTTCTTCTTCCAGCTGTTATCCAAGGTGAAGGAGGCGATGCGAGCACGAAGCGCCATGGCCGCGCTCTCACCGTTGACACCATTGGTGTAAATCTCAACGAGACTCTGATACACAGCTCGACCGTCCTTGCTCGCTTGATGCTTGCGAAGGAGTTGGTCGCCACGCGAAGTCTTGACATGGAGGCTCAGAACAGAGTACAAGTACCTGTTCTGCATGTTGTAGAACAACATGTCCGATGGACCCGGCTCCCACGAAGGATCGATGTGATACTCAAGTCCATGAGTATACGCGATCGCTTCGAATTGGCGCCGGAACGAAAGGAAACGCTTGTCGTCCTTCAGGGTGGGGAATGCGAGGGCCTCACGCTTAACACCGCGGCTGAACTCCTTGGTGAACGACTCTGGGAGAGCGCTCGCCGGAGCGAATGCAACACTTGGCACAGGAGCAGCAGCGATTGGAGTATCCGCTGTTGCAACTCGAGCCGAAGGGTTGGTCACTGGAGTAGCAAATCTGGCCCGATCAGGCGGGGACACAGATTCGATATCCTCGTCATCGTCCACAGTACGGCGAGTGCGAGTACTGGGAGGAATGATGCCGACACCTCCTCGTGGATGGTAGCTGGCCGGGGTCCGAGGACCCACGGCCCCGATGACAGATAGGTGCGAGATGTCGTACATGTCGACACTCATCCATTCATCGGGAGTCAATCTGGGTTGGAGATTGATCCAGCGTACCAATGCGAGGATCTTGTTGACAACAAGCACATTCATGGGACGGAATGTGTTGTCGTCGTCATCGGTCACCTCGATTGCCAAGAGGGCAGGCTTATCGAGATGAATCAGATCCATTGCGTTGGCGATGCCGGCCTCGTTGAGAGCGCGACGTTGCCAAGAATGGGCCTGAATGCCGATGGTAGACAAGACGTGGTTGAGTATGGTGTACTCGTTGGTGTCGGTGACGTTGGTGTTGGTAGCCATGGTGAAAGCGTTCGGAGATGGGTGATGGGTGATAGTTGATGTGATTGATGTGATGGAAATTGTTTGTTTTGTGTTTGTTTTGTTGTAGTTGGCGGAGTATTTGTTTGTCTTGATATTTCTGGTTTCTCGCGTAGATCGCCGTGGGCGATGTTGTTGTACGATTCAAGAAATAGAGCAGGAAAGCACACTTGATCAATCGTCTGTGACGAGTTGTTTACGATTCAAGAGAGGATTGGCGTGTGAAGCAGTTTGGAAAGAGAGAGTTTACACACTTGGACTGTGATGTCTGGAGTGTGGTGAGCGCGCGAGGGCCGAAGCCGAGTGGAGCTGAACGGTGGATTCCGAACAGAAGAGTGTGTCTGCACAGAGGACTGGGCAGAGAGTGTCACGTCGTCACGTGAGGAAGCTGAGAATGCTGAAAGCAGATGAAGTGGATATTCACTCGATCAACACAGGTGTGGAGCGAGTGCGACTGTTAATCTGATAAAACGATAATGAAAACGAGGTGAACTTACTGAACGCCGAAGGGTGATCAATCCGTGGTAGTGCAGTAGGTTGGTGAGTTTGATTGCAAGAGTGTGTCTTAGTCTTTTAGAGCTGTACGAATCCAAATGAGACTTTCAATTGGATTGTGAGCATGTGATGTGCAGCATCCATTATAGTTGGATCTGCAACATCTCTATTAGTAGTAGTATAGTGGAGCGTTGAGTCTCCGTACGTGCAATCATCGCGGTGTCGATGTTGCCATTTCCAAGAGGAGACATCAATTTCGTGACGGTCGGAGAGAGAGTTTGTTGTTCACTCTCTTCCGATCAATTTGGGGGAACAAGGTTCATCCAACGGTTTGATCCGATTGTCCGTTCAGGACACGTCATGTCACGCCCATAAGTGGCGTGGGATGGCCCGATCGCCCAAACCCAAATTCAGCGGACACGCGACATCGTCTTAAGTAGAGCACGATTCGAGGGTGGGACCCCATCCCACCGACATTGAGTCACGCTTCATTCCCGCTCAAACTCTGAGCAGTCGGTCATTTGACTAACTCGACTAAATCTTAACACGACTAATAGGAATACTAGTTTGAGCTAATAAAACGTCTGCAGTTGACTTCGCGGATTTTGGCTGCGAGGGCATCTTGCTCGTCCAAGGAGTTGGCGGAGTTGCTGTTCATGAACTCAACGAAGAGGGTGATGAAGTTATCGTGGAACTTTGGCTCGATTCGGTTCATGAGCTGATCTTCTAGACTTGGGTCAAGGCTGTCGCGGAAGAATGCTGCGGCCGTCCAGTTGTTCTGGACGTCGTAGTGATCCCACTTCAGATGGTACTCGTTGAAGTGCATGGTGGCGTCTTCAAGAGTGAAAGCGGCTGGAGAGTCAAGAACACAGGTCATCTCTGACTCTGCGTTGCTGTCAGCGATGTACGCCATGGTGAGGAGTCCAGTTTTGGCCATGTGATTACGCACCAGGCGTATGAACTGCTGGATGTTGCCTCCCTTCTTGAACTTGTCGGTGAGTCCTTGCTCTCGCTTGGACTGGTTGGTGGAGTCAGCACCGTTGTGGAGAATTCTCTGTTGTTGAGAGTTGGTCCACCTGGTCTGTGACTCGTCTTGGAGACCGGTCCACGACGCATTTGGTGCGCCTGCGGTCCAGGGTACCCAGTTGCGTCCTTGCTTGAGGATACCTCCCATGATGGGGACGGTTGGTTTCCCAGAGAGGTCGTCGTCGTCGTCGTCGTCACTGTCCTCACCTGACTTTCTGCTCTTCTTGGGCATGGGTGTTTCCATGTCGAAGAGGCTGTCATCAAGGAAGGACTGGTCCGTCCGGGCTCGTGTGGCGCCGACTGATCGGCTGCGCCCGAGACCGGAACGGCTTGGTGTCGCGGTGGTTGTTGCTGCTGCTTGGGCAGTGACTACAGCCGCGTTCGCTGCTTCTGCAGCGGCTTCGGCCGCCAACGTCGCCTGTGTGAGGCGGGCGTTCTCGATCGTGATCGCTTCGAGCTGCGCTTGCAGCTCTTCCAGCGTGGCAGGGGTTGTCTCTTCCGCCATGATGGTTAGCGGGGACTTCTCGAGTAGTCTTCGGACGTCGAGGGAATCGATCTGTTTGCCTTCTCTTGCTCTTGCTCGACTTCACTTCGTTGAGAAGGTGTGCACTGAAGTTCGATGCAGGCTTTGAGAGGCTCGTACTCGGTCAGCGAGTGCGGTTATAGCTTGCTTTAGCAGAGGCTACTGAAGCTCGACCTTGGGTCGCTTACCTTCAGCTGGGACTTTTGTCCTCTTGAGTGGCTCGGTTTTCGAGCGTTGGTAGTCTGATTTCAAATCAGATGCATGCGATGAGGACTTCGTCCTTTGTTGGAAGCTCGGTCTGCGAGCTGTGCCTTTTGGCTTGGTCTCAGAGAGACTCTTGCGATTGGTTGGCAGAGGAAGATGCTCGGTGGAGTTGATTTGAGAGTATTTGGCAACCACTCGCAGCTACCAGTTAGGATTCGGGCGTAGTTGGCGCGAATCGGTGGAGAATGTCTCTTGAGTCTGCCAGCTTCGGGATAGCCGTGTGATGCAGTTCAAGAGAGGTGTACTAATTGAAGAGTTATAACTTGTAACGATGAGAAGTAGAGTGCTTTGTAGCTAATCCTTGTCTGTGTTTATTATGAGTTAGCTTGTAGTGTTCATAGGGTGAAGAAACGATGTCACACAACTTGGCGAGACCCTGCACTGATGTACTTGGTTCAGTGCTACAGGGTATACAGTCATTACAGCGCCTTGCTCTCCACACACGTAGATACACTGCAGTGTAGATCATGGCTCATGGCAGTGACGACCATGAAGCAGTGGCTGTGGTTGGAGCTGGCTCTCGGATTCCATTGCTTGAGTTGAAGCAGGTTGGATACATGCGTTAAGACTACGGCAGTGGTGCAGTAGTCGTCAGCATGGAGGGAATCGAGGTATGTTGTAGTAAAAGGATCTGAGGAGCATATAGTTCCCAAGGTGAATTGTGAGTCAGGTCGGTCATGTTTGAGTCATGATGGATTCGTGAATGGAGGAGAGGAAGGAGGAGAAAAAGATTTGGTGGTCGATCAAGTCGGAAGATTTCGCGCCAAAAGCAAGAATTTCTCCCATCTGGTTGATACCGTATCCGGTAATAGTCTGTCCCTCATTGAATCTCAACTCTGTTCATCTCTGCCAAGTTGTTTCTTCCTATTGGTGGGCTTAGTGTTGCTATGCCCTCCATCCTTTCGCAACCATCCTTTTGTTGTTGCGCCTCTCTTCATCTGCTTCGTGAGACAGGTGATTGCTGTTGCCTTCTGATGCCGCGAGACCTTGAGAAAATCTGCGATTTTGGCTTCTTGCGATTCCGTGGTAGTTGGGGATGGTGTGGTGGGCTTAGTCTTGTTGTTGACACGCGCAACAGCGACAGAGTGATGCTGGGGAGAAAGGAGGGAAGGCTGAGCAAGGCCACCATCAGTGCGAGTCCGCGCGAAGGTAACGAGGCTGTGTGGTGTGCACAGATCCTCACGAACGATGTACATGTGCCCTCTGGACATCACTGGGGTCACCATGACCATCTCCACCTCTCCTGGTGCAAGAGGCCCATCACGTTTGATCGTAGCACCTTCAACAGTCAGCTTCATCAGCGACTGGACATAGCACACACCGAGGTCATGAACCCTGCCACGTGAGTCCGTGTGGGATGTCATGTTCACACAGTCACCAGCGAGCATCATGCTTGCGAGCTGAAGATCACAGTGATTGCAGGATGATGTGAACTTTGTTAATGGAGGCTGCAGTGTACTTCAAAGGGGCGTCGCGACTCACATCAGAATCACGAGGACAGCGACACAGCGCATCGCATCATCAGCCATCGAAGCACAGGACGGCGCAGCGCGTCACAAGGGGCATGGGCAACATTGGATGATCACAAGGTGCATTGTATCGTCCACTCTCTCCAATGTGGAGGGTCACAGTCATTGTACATTGTTGCAAAAGCAATGGCTACAAGCAGCAGAGAATCAACAGCCGGTCGTCCCAGATGCGCAATGTTTCCGTTGTCCATTTTGTGAGGTCAGTTTTGTTGTTGTGGAATGGAGGCGCAATTCGGGACTCGCAAAGTGTTCCCATTGATGGGCACATTCGGTAGAATTGTGGTTAATCTCCACGTCCCCCAACAGCAAAAACTGTTTGAGAACACCAAACACAACACAACAACACGACAATGGAGAAACACAACAAAACTCCTCAAGCGCCGCCGAACGGCATCATCGGCGCCGCGATAACCATCGGTCCGGTGCAAGATCTGAGGGCATAGGCGGAACCGCCATGTAAATCTTGGTAGACGAGCGAGAGGGGGATGCCATCGTGGTTTATTTGGGACCGTGGCAGGCCCACGCGCACACGACACGATTCGGAGGAAAATATGCTCATTGGATATGGTCTCTGCCTGGAATGCACAAGCCATTCCAACAACCATGGATGGGCAAGATTCATCCAAGAGGATGCTATGAAGATTCACACGAAGTTTGAGGGTCAGGGGTGGCCTGGAAGGTGCCCTCCGCAAGAAACAAGTGGAGGGCAAGAGTTTTTTGGTGGGTGGCGGCAGACACATCACGTGACTTCGCTGGTGATGGGTGCCATTGACAAGTCACCCAGATCGCCAAGCCACCCATTGTAGATGTGTTCAAAATCAAATCAGGAACAAGGATATGGAGGAGATTCCGAGTAGGATTGTCTGGAAGAGGCTGCAAGGCGGTATGCACACAAAATGGTGTTTTTGGGGTGTCGCAAAAACTCCATGGTGGCATCAGCACATGGAGATGTGCCTTTGGAGGTATGAGCGCCCCACCCATTCTGAACACATCAGTGTGTCGCCAGAGAATGTGGGAACGCATGAGGGGCATGTGGAGGATCTGCAAGGATCGTATCGACGAGATACGGATCCAAATACGAACGGCATCCGTGTCGGAATCCGGTGTTCGAAATTTCTGCGTTTCAGTGCAGGGAGGCTTTGGAGTGTGAAATGGACATTGGACTCGGAGCGCTTCATGGAGTGGATAGATGGGGGGTGTGCGGAGCTAATGTGGTGCGCAGATTGTAAAAATGCCAGGGATGATAATGATGATCATGGGTGCTGAAGGTAGGGCAGCATGGTGCCATCGAGAATTTTTCGCACCCACCACCTGACTGACAGCAAGCCAAAAGGACATTAAAAATAAAGTTCATACAAAATTAACTTCGATATTCAGAATAAACGATAGCCAAGCGTCCGAATGAACTGTCTAGTTTTAATTTTAATGGTGTGGTGTTGAGATATAGCATCATAAGCAGTTGTTTGGATGGTTTTGGGTGTGCTCTATTTTAGTCTACTTTATCACGACTCATCACGAGTAAAACTAAAAAATAACTCCACAACTAGTGCTATCGTGACCCATTTTACATTTCGTGCAGCTCGTACAATAGTTGGCAGGTAGGCAGCAGCTTACTCTAGAAGAAGTTGACGATGACACCTCCCGCAACGACGGAGGCTGCACCGAGTCCGAGGGACATGGACGTTGCGGCGGATGTCGGGCTGGATGTTCCCAGCCCACGAGATTGGTTGTCTGCCGGGCTTTCGGTTGGCACGGCACTGTTCGCGACGATTGGCATGGTGGTCGGCATATCTGAAGGGGACGTTGAGTTTGCCATGACTGTCGGCATGTCGGTGGGGGTTGCTGTGGGAGAACTTGTGGGTGCGTTGGAAACCGTGTGGGTCGGCAAAGAAGACGGCACTTGGGATGGGAGATCGGTGAAAACGGAGTCTGGCTCGGGTGTGTCTTCATTTCCGCCTACGTCACATTCGAGAATTACGTCGCAGAGTCCTGCGGCCACCATGCTTCCGTCGCCGGCTGGGCAGTTGAAAGAGAACGAAGGGGAACTGTAGAAATTGGATTCTTCGTCACATCGGGTTGGCACACAGTCGAAGCAGGTGACACCATCCGCGGAGATTGGACAGGAACCGTCCTTCTTGACAGGTATGCTGTAACAGAGTTCATTGATGCCCATGCCAGCATTGCTCTGGCAGAGAGTGGACTGGAATGTCTGATCGCCGAAGAAGTTGTATGTGATTGTCTGGTCGCAGGTGGGATAAGTGCACACCATGCTGCCGTCCAACGGTTGCACGAGCCCGCCCGTGGCGTTGCGCGTCATCAGCGAACAGTCGCAACCATCGTCTTCGTAGCACCCTTCGGCAGCGCCGGGGCCGCACGTGACCTTGCTTGCGAGGGAGAGGAAATCACATGTGTTTCCGGTGAGCCCGCTGCTGCAGACGAAGCTGAACTTGTTGGGCGTCCCGGCATAGTATGGGCAATCGTCAATTGGTTCGCACGTGCATGATTCTCCATTGACGGTTGGGCACGTGTAACCATCCTGAGTGTTTTTGTAGACAAAGTTCCCGTAGGCTGTGTAGTACTCAACCTTGATACTGTAGGCGACGGCCGTGTTGTTGACCAGAGTGAACTCGCTTGAGTCGCAGGAACCCTGGCAACTGCCGGATCCTGTGTATGTCTCACGGTCGATGCCAGAGCAATCGCAGTCTTCTTCGTCGTCGCAGAAGTAGCCAAAGTTGCGAGGCGCATTAAATATGCACGCGTAGTCGACGAAACCGACGCTGCGATTGTAGAAACCGTCGACGATATAGATGGTGGTGTTGTCAGGACAATTATTGACATACGATATGCAACTGAAGCTTCCTACTCGCATTGCACACAGGATAGAAACGGTCGATCATGCAGCAGCAACGCAATGAGCGAGGGAGCATCAGTCGTCGACGTTAGAAACAGGAAGAAAGGATGAAGAAAGTGGCAAATTGGGTGAGGCCGAGGATGCATGGGACTGCAACAGAAAGTGCAGTCGAAGCACAAGCGACAAGGCGTGGGACTTGATGATGCGACGCTCTTACCTGAGCCAGACAGATCGTCAAGGACGCCGGTGTCGCAGTTGCACGTCTCTGCGAAGAAATTGCATGTGTTGATGGCGGTGTAGTCGCAGAATGGCGCTTCTTCGTTGACCTGTGCGGTTCCATCGCCGTAGAAAGTCGCACCAAAGTTGCGGCACGCGGCGGCGCAGTTGACAGTTGCAGACTGGGTGTCGGGATCGAAACCCGGAGCTGGACAGTCGCATGAGCTGGGCAGGAATGGGTTATCTCCGATGATGGGGAAGGGGCCGCAGAGCCTGTCGAAGATTTGGTACGCCTGAGAGGGCGGGTCCACGCTGAGAAGCCTGTCCACGATATCAGGTGGGGAGAAATTGACCATGAGAGTACCCATGAAGGCGTCGCCTTCGCAGTATAGGCTGACGCTGTCAGTTGCGAAGTTGAAGGCGTTGACATCGAGGGGGCATCCCGTGCACTCGATGTTGGGAAATTTGGGGAAGCCACAGTAGCCATTGAGACTGACGAGCGCGGCATCTACTCCGTTCTGCAGATTGCGATCGTGGTGGGCGGCAGCACGGCGTTGCACATTGTCGTCCTTGCTTGCCGAGATGGAAGCTGGAGTCTGCACGCACAATCCGCTGTTGGCATCAGCTGTCAGCAACGGGATGCAGGTGAAGTCGGCGGGGCATCCGGAAGCCGCTGACAGGATTCCTGTGTCGGTGGTCTGTGCCACAGTTGGATCGCACTCTACCTTTGCGAGGCTTGGAGCCTTCTTGGCCTTGTTGGAGGGGGCGTTCTGGAGGTCCACCTTTTGGGCAGTCTTCTCGTAGAGACCCATGAACTCAGGGCCTTTCGGCTTGTTTGGGACCTTGGTTTTGAGCTCCTCCCTGATTTGTTTGGCGAAGAGGCGGCCGTCTTCGGCGACCTGATCGCGGGTCTTGGTGCTCTGCCGGCCCCAGATCTTGTTGACGTTGCGGCTGCCGCTGCGGTCCTTGCGGGAGATGCGCTTGCTGCTCTCAGCATCCGCGCGTCCCATGGCGCCGCTGATGACCAGCGACAGCTGGGTGAAGAAGCTGATGGATCCTTGGAAGTGCATGGTGTCGTTTGTGTGCTTTGCTTTGCGTTTGCAGGTTCTTGTCTCTGTGTGTTGGATGTACTTGCGATCTGTGCTCTTTCGATTTTGTGTCAGAGTGTTGCTCCACTGTCTTGCTCTTGAGAGATGGCTGTATCCGCAAACAAGTGCGCCGAGATGCGCGGATTGTGGTTTGCCAAACAAGAACGGATGTGCGTGCACTTCCGCTAGTTGTCTTGGCGTCGCACCAACGTGTATCTTCCGCTTTGTCCATCCAAAGAAAAGCACAAGGTGACAACAGATCCTTCGTCGGAGTTGTTGGCCGCACGCGTGCTCGTGTGCTCCAAGTTGCGCACAACATCACACACAAAGATCGCAAAGCTCCCGAGCCAAACGGAGTCAACGGCACGAGCGAAACACGAAACAAAGAACAACAATCACGGACAAGGAGGATCACAGAGACACGACACTTTGAACACAGGTATCCACCACGCGCTCGCACGGCGATCGGAAATTGCGAGGTTTAAATTTTGATATTTCGGTGATGTCCTGGTGGCGACAAACGACAGAGTGCATGGCGTGATTTGTCATTGGAACTTCCAGCCATCGGCATCTTGCCCAATCAATCAACGCACAAACATCCTTGACGTTGTCGAGCGTCAGATTGTGTCGCTCGGCAATCTGTTCTCTAACGGCCGAATCTTCTTCAGATTCGTCAGTTTCGTCAGCAAACTTCCTCGTTGTTCTCAGAGGCGCGACTGTGTTGCAACTCGCTCAAAGATATTTGGGTCAGACGCGCAAACACCAGTCCGTGTCGTTTGGTTTCTCTGCGTACGACATCACACGTAGAACGTTGCGGTAATTCACTATTATCTGTATAATCTGATATCATCGAAAAACTTGTTGATTGTTCTTTGAATTGGACGTTATTTATGACGCTACCGTTGTTGAAGTCGATCGAATCAACTATTTGAACACAACATGGGAATCCGGAATCTCGGAAGCAGATCGAAAGCTGATGAACCCAGCAACAGGTGAAGAATGCTGAAACAACCACCAACAAACGCCACGATACGAGTGGAGACAACTACAACGATGACCATGGCGCAAGCCGCCGTGGTGGGTGTTTGGACAATGCGGATTCCGGACGACGGCGGAAGGAAGCCCACACAGAGATCTTTTCCGGTTGGATAGCACACAACCCACCACGCCACACCAACAGCACCAACAACAGCATATAAATACCCACAGGCATACTCTGGAGCAGCGACCATCGCAGTGTTGGACGCATCGATTGAGATCAACAGCTACTTAGACGACGATACGAACAAGACAGAGACATCATGTCGATGAAGCCAGGCATCATCCTTCTGCGAGAAGGAACCGATTCCTCGCAGGTGAGCGTTATGCCTGGGATCATGTTGCGGCTGTTACTTGTGTTGCGTCTGTGTCATGCGTCTGTGCCATGCGTGTGCTTCCGTAATGCTGATGCTGATGCTGATAGCATTCACAGTGAATGAGCGAGGGGAGGGGACGAATGAGATCAAGGCTGAGACTGGGCTTGTGGATGGCCAAAAGAATGACGACAGCAATGACAACAACATGAACACTTGCGATTGCGATGGCCACGATGGTCTTGTTGCAACTGCATGACTCAATCGCACAATGCATGTCTCCTGCAAGTGCCATGCAGAGGGCACGACACTCGACTCCATTTATCTACCCGCACACTCACACTCACATCCAAACCCGCCGCCCCAATGCAATGCACTCCAATGGAATTCAATGGAACGGAATAATACACACCATTATGCCATTTGCGCTAAAAATCGAAATCGAATGTCGGAATCATGACAAAGTAGGGAACACCACAACTCGTCAGCAACATCAATGCCTGCCAGGCTGTCGCCGACGCCGTCCGCACAACCCTGGGACCCAGAGGAATGGATAAGTTGGTGGCAGGCGGAGCCACGCAGAACACGGTCACCATCAGCAATGACGGTGCCACCATCATGAAGCTCCTGGAGATTGCGCATCCCGCAGCCAAGACTCTCGTGGATATCTCCATGAGTCAGGACATGAGCGTCGGGGACGGAACTACTTCCGTCGTTCTGCTCGCCGCCGAGTTGCTCACCAAGTGCAAGCCGCTGGTCGAGGAGGGCATGCCACCGACACGCATCATGCAGGTGCTGCGAGAGACGGGCCGCAAGGCTGTGGCGCACGTTCAAAAGTGCGCGGTGGCACCCAACCAGGAAACCATGTTGCTCAAATGCGCCAGCACGGCGCTCAACTCCAAACTCATCTCCAGCCACCAGGACCTCTTCTCCCCCATGGTGGTGAAATCAGTCACGCAGTGCTACGAAGCCGGTAAGATCGACCACGTCAATGACCTGGTCGCCATCAAGCAGGTCCCAGGTGGTGATGTGCGATCCTCCTTCATGGTGCCCAGCGGTGTTGCGTTCCCAAAAACATTCTCGTACGCTGGATTCGAGCAGATGCCAAAGCATTTCACAACTCCCAAAATTCTGCTTCTCAACGTCGAGCTAGAACTCAAGAGCGAGAAAGAGAATGCCGAAGTGCGAATCTCCAATCCGGAGGATTACCAATCCATCGTCGATGCAGAATGGCAGGTCATATACGACAAGCTCGATCAGTGCGTTGCGTCGGGTGCCAACATCGTGCTGAGCAAGCTCCCCATCGGTGATCTTGCCACACAGTACTTTGCGGACAGAGGCTTGTTCTGTGCAGGCCGCGTTCCGGATGCCGATCTCAAGCGTGTGGCGCAGGCCACCAACGGCGTGGTGCAAACCACGACAAACGGTCTCACAGAGTCCGTTCTGGGAGCATGCGGAAAATTCGAGGAGAAGCGGGTGGGCGATGAACGATTCAACCTCTTCACGGAATGTCCTTCGCATTTGACGTGCACCATCGTACTTCGTGGAGGAACTGAGCAATTCATCGCAGAATCGGAGCGCTCCATCCATGATGCCCTCATGGTGGTGCAGCGGGCCATCCAATCAAAGACCATCGTTGCCGGAGGTGGTGCCATCGAGATGTCGATCGCCGAGCTGCTCCGCCAGTTCGCGCTCACGGTCGAAGGCAAGGAGCAGCTGATAGTGACGGCATTCTCAAAAGCGCTCGAAGTGATCCCCCGACAGCTGTGTGACAATGCCGGTTTGAGCGCAACCGACGTGCTGGCCGCGTTGAGAAAGCAACATGCGGCGCACTACAGGCAGCAGCAGGACAGCGGCACAGACGAATGCTGCTGGTACGGTGTGAATATTGAGGAGGGCGGCATCGTCGATACCTTCGAGCTTGGCGTTTGGGAACCCAGCGACAACAAGTTCCATTCCCTGGAGGCCGCGACGGAAGCCGCTTGCGTGATTCTGTCAATCGATGAGACTGTGATCGCGCCACCATCGCAAGACCCAGGCGCGCAGGCCACCGGCATGATGAGCGGAGGCGGGGGCGGCAACGCGGGAGCCATGAGCTCCATGATGGGCAACGCCATGGACATTGCCAACAGCAGCGGACCAAGAAGCGGGCAGCTCGGACCTGGCGTGTCCTACATGAAGGGCAGAGGTGGAGCCTAAACCATCCGTACGATATGTAGCATCTTGCTTTGCTCTCTCTAGAGGTGTAGTCGTACGGGTGCTGCATGACCATGAGTCGTTGACGGCATCGCGGAGTAGAGGAGGATCGCATCTCGCTTGGTTGGGTCTCTCGTTGTCATTGTTGTTGCCAACAATCGTGTTTGGATTCTCACAGTGTCTGCTGCCGATTCGTCCGACCACAGTTGCCATGACTGGAGGCGAAAAATTGTGCCCAACAGTCATTTGCCGCCAACGGTCACATCGTGTTGATGACGGCAAGAAGGCAAAATGCGACAGAGTTGGAGCAAGAACGAAAGACAGGAGCATCCGCAGAGAACACAAACAAAGAGAGAAGAGGAGAGAGACATCCAACTGGAACCGACGATGGGATCGCAAGACGAAGGCAAGGACAAGGCGACCGACCCCGGCAGCCGCCGCGCCAAGCGACAACAGCGCCGTCGCGACAATGCGGTCGCGGCCAACAAGCAGCCCACGCAGATCGTGTGCACGAAGAGCGCGCTGTACAGCACGAAGAACTCCGTCGAGCTGGGGGCGGTGGTGAGCATGGGCATCGTCGCGCTGTACCTCTTCGGCTGTCTGGGATCGCTGGTGCACGTCCCGTCCATCCACACGGGACGCATCATCGGCGCCAACCTCAACGTGCCCGTGCTGCAGCGCGATGAGGACATGCTCTTTGCTCTGCAGGAGGGCACCGTCACGCTGGGCGATCGCGGTCTGTCCGGCATTCCGACGGCCGTGTGGCCCGTTTCTCTGCGCGATGAAGGCGAGGACCGAGTGGAGACCATCCCGCATCCCGCCGACGACAACGTCCAGCTCACGGTGCCCCGGTTCTGGTCCAAGCCGCTGCACAACAACAAGCTCTTCACGCGGGAGCAGGCCATGGCCGTCGGGTCGTGCGCCACGCCGGATCCCAACACCGGATCCTTCGTGCGCGGCACGGACTGTCCTGCCGATCAGCGCACCATCTTTGTGGCGATCGCGTCGTACCGTGATTTCCAGTGCCGACAGACGGTGGAATCCATCTTCACGAGAGCCTCGAATCCGGATCGCATACGAATTGGTGGGTATTACTGTTGCATGTGCTTGTGATATACATGTGATGGAATGGAGTGACATGGAGATGCCGCGACTGCGGATCATGAGGGCAAATGCTTTCTCACCGAATCAAGATGATCCAAGTGGCAAGCGAGCATCGTCTGCCAATTCAACCATGCCATACCATACCATACCATACCATATCTATTTGGGGAGTGACAGTCCCTGCACACGACATCACGCACAGCACAGCACACAACATGACAATCATTCTGACTCTTTGATTTCAACTTGTTTGCTTTCGCTCTCGCACACGCACGCACACACACACACTTCTCCTTGGTCGATCTTTGCTGATTACGCTATCCCGCAATACTATCCGTACCTTCCCAACTCGTCGCATCGCCTTGTTACCATCCCTTCAATCCATTCAATGAGCAGGCGTTGTCGACCAGATTGTGGCTGGAGAAGACCCCGTGTGCAACGAACCGATGAGACCGTGCGAAGAGGCACCGCAGCAGGCCCTGTGCAAGTACCAGGATCAGGTCGACGTCTTCCAGATGGAGGCCCAGCTCTCCGTCGGTCCGGTCTTCGCCAGGCACATCGGACACCGCATGTACCGCGGAGAGTACTATTCGACGCAATCGGATGCGCACGTCACCTACACCAAGGACTGGGACAAGGATATCATCGATCAGATGGAGCAGAGTCACAATGAGATGGCCGTCCTCACGACCTACCTCACGGACGTTCAGGGATCCATCTCGCCGGAGGGAAGATCGTTGCGGAAAACAAGACCCATCATGTGCAACACGTACTACGAGGGCGGTGTCCAGGGCATGCACCTGCGACATGGAAGTCAGCCAGAGCGTTTCCCAAGCATCCGCGGATCCCCGCAGCTGGCACCGTGGTGGGCTGCCGGATACTCCTTCTCGCGAGGCCATTTCGTGGTCAACGTTCCATACGATCAATACCAGCCGATGATCTTTCAGGGTGAAGAGATGAGCATCGGTATTCGTGGATACACGATTGGGTACGACTTTTACGCGCCGGAGCGCTCGGTTTGCTTTCACCACTACGCCGTTGGCAAGAATGCCGCGGTCCGCAACAAGGTCAAGCACTTTTGGGAGAATGGAGACCGCTACAAGGGGGTCGGAAAGAAGGCCATGGCTCGCTTGCTCGGCATCGTTCACATGAACCCCGAAACGCCGCGATCGTCGTGGGATCACAAGGAGGAGGATATGTACGGCATCGGCGCGGTGCGAGAACCGGAGCAATTCTACAAGATCTTTGGAATCAACGTCGTCGACAAGGAGACGCAGGGCCATCTCTGCAAGTTCGTGGATGACAATGGTCGCATGCACAAGGAGTTCACAAAGTATCTGCGACAGGACGGAATGGGAATCGATTACACGAACATCCACTCCGAATGGGTCGATCCCACGCCGAATGAGAAGCACTTCAAGTAGGAGCAGGAATTAATGCGACAGCAGTGGTGATGGGCGTACGATACGGCATTGTGCAAATGTCTTCCCTGGGTCGCACTCGGAGTAGGCGTCAGATGATTTCCCATGCGACCACGCCAGAGCATATCTTGCGGAGCAAACAGCGACGGGACACAAACAGCCACATTGGTTCGTCTGATGCATTGAACAATCCAATCTAATCCATATTTCAACGCAACGGATACTTGTGTCATCTATGATACGACCCGGTTACTCTAGGAAGCGTGCATCTGAGCCGTAATGACTTTTATGACCTATCTGAAACTTTGCACACAGATAGACCTATAGGTGGAGGGCTACTGTGTGAAATATTGCCCCCCCTACGAGCATTATTATAAAAGTTATAAGCATCTAGGCTAACCTCTACACGCCGGCCGCGCCACAAGATACCCTCGCAGTGGCCCGTCTTAAATTATTTTAGAGTCGACTCCGATATCGCCCGTCAAGCCAAGGATGTTGTGGGTTTAGAAGACAACATGTGTCCAAACCTGGATGGCTTGGCTTTTGAACGTCGTACACATGGTCGGAAGACAGTCTCAGTCGACGTTCTCCAGACGTTTTCCACACACATCTTTCCAGATCCTCGTACCGCGGATAGACGTGGAATTGCCTTCTTCAATTTCCTGGGCTTCTCGATTTCGCTTCGATCGAAGTCATCGATGTTCGAATTCCTTCTTGTGGGAAAAGGATTCTTCATTTTCGTTTCGGCTTGTGGGTTGGCATGCTCTTTCTTCGGTTGTGCGGACGTTAACAGTTGAGAATGTCCCATCTGTCCACAACTTTCGTCTCATGCTTCCTTAAATGAACTCTTGTCTTCCTGTGACAAATGCATACGTCGTTGACTTTGTTGCCAGAGAGGACGGGTGGCCTACCAAACGAACTGTGTGTCGAATTGATGGCTCTCGACCAGATCGATCAAGTGTCGAATTGGATTTTGGGAGGGTCTTCTTGTGTCTCTGGAGGTGGCTCTTGGGCTCCCGCTTGCAACACACAACACGTCTTGAGATGCCGAAATCATCAAGTCGTGCAGTTTGGAAGAGCCAGCCCACTGGCTGATGACAGATGTTCACACAGAGAAAGCAGACTTGTTCGCCGTCGTTCTTGTTGGGGTGGAAGCAAATGCGTTTTCGCAGTCATTTGGTCTCGTCGATCTTTTGCTATTCCACACGCAAGCACGATGTCCAACGCACTGCAACGTTCATTGAGGACGAGCGCCCTGGTGGGCTGTATTCACAACAAAGGAGAGGCATCCAACGCCGCTATACGACTACCATCGAAGCACAGCATCAACGGAACATCCGAAAGTGACATCCGAGCATGACACCCTAACATGACATCATGGCATGGCATCGCAGAATGGCATCGACGCATGACATCACAGCATGGCATCATAGAATGGCAGATCATCACGGCATGGTATCGCACCACAAGATGGTATCACAACATGGCATCACAAAATGGCACAACGGCATGGCGTCGCCGCACAGCGTCACGGCATGGCATCACAGCATGGCATCGCAGAATGCCATCGCAGCACAGCATCACAACATGGCGTCATGGCATGTCATCACAACATGGCATCAAGGCAGCGCATCACGGCATGGCGTCACGGCATGCCATCACAGCATGACATCACAGCATGCCATCACAGCTCTCTTATGTTGGATGATTGACAGACAGTGTGGGATACAATCCTCGCTGTTCAGTCATTTGACATGCAGTCAGATCGCCCTGCCCAATCTGAACCCAGCACGCGATCGCACAACACACTTGAGCACACAGGGTGAGAGATGAAGGGATGATGGTGAATGTTGTCCTCGTCACCGAATGAGTCCACTGGCGTTCGAGCACTCAACACAACATCAACAGAGCTCAGCACATGAAGCATGCTGTGAGAGATGCAGAGGGGCTGTTCGATGAAACCCCCATCGCGAAGTGGATCTGTTACCCAACATCACGACGATCCTCAGCATGGCACAGCACATGCAAGCACATTTTCAGAGAGGGAGGCAAGGTGTGTGCAATGCCATCTCCAACACAGAACATCACACACCACAACAAGGCCAGAGATGGGTGGGCGCGGGCGAATGTGATCGTCACAGCAAGATGAATCCGTTGCGGTTTGATCACCCTGCACACACATGAACACAGCACATCCAACGTGAGCACATGGCGAGAGATAGAGGGGTGCTGTGATAGGCGATTCTCTCCTTGGAGCGAGAGAGTCTATCCTGAGTTTGGATCACGTTGCATGCCATCAATGCAGACCAGCATAGGCCACTCCATGCAAACCAACCACACGTGACTACAAGGTCAGAGATGGATGGACGTTATTGCATATGATCACCGCACAGCGACTGGAGATGCGGTTGGGTCACCCTACGCAGCACCAACATAGCACAGTTGGCACATCACATTTGAGCACACATGGTCGCGTGTGGAGAGGCGCTCTCTGATACAATCACAACTGCGAAGTGGATCACCCTGCATATGGATCACACTGAGCATGGATCACCCAGCACAGCCTGCCACAACACATGACATCAAGCAAAAGACTGAGAATGGGGGACACTGTTGGATGCGATCCGCGATGGGCAATGAATGAGTTCGTACAGAGGTCGCCACGCAGAGGCCACCATGCATATCACATCCAAGTACATGGTCGGATATGGAGAGGCACTCTCGGATGTCATCACAACTGCACAATGAAGGATCAACCTGTGCACCATCCATGCAGCCCATCACATGCGAGTACATCACTCGCGGAAACATCACAAACGAGCACATGGTCACAGAGGGATGGGCGATGTCGGATGCCACCTTCGCTGCAACGTAAATTCGCTGTGCTTGGACCGCTCCGCGCACTGCCAACACATAATCAACATCCGCGAGCACATGTTCGAAGATACAGAGACGAGTTCGGATGTGATTGTTGCTGCAAAGTGAACCGCGCCACGGTTGGAGCACCCAGTGCGACACACTCAAACACATGGTGGGTGGTACATGGAGGGATGCTGCAAGCTGTTGATGTGATCCTCACTGCAAGGTGAATCCAGTGTGAGTTGGATCACCCAGCGCGCACATCGAGACAGGTCACCACGCACAAGCATTGGGTCGGAGATGCAAGGGCGCTGTCAGATGTGATTGTCACTGCAAAGTGAATGGCCTTGCGCATAGATCACTGTGCACACTGCCAAAAAATGCCATCACATGCGAGAATGCTAGGAACGAGCACATGTTTGGAGGCGGGTGGACACTGCCAGGTGCCATCTCCGCTGTGAAATGAATCTGCAACGGTTGAATCACCATATGCAACATCGACGCAGCACACCGCACACGAATGCAGGGTCAGAGACGGGTGAACGCTGTCCCATGCAATCCTTGCTGCAAAATTATTCATCTGCGGTTGGATCATCTGCGGTTGGATCACCTGACCCACCACCAGCACAAGCTGTCACGCGTCAACACATCACATGCGAGTGCCTGGGGAGAGATGGAGGGATGTTGTTGGATACAATCTCCATTGTGCTCCCATTATCAGACAGACACACCAATGCGGCCAACATAGGCCAACATAGCATGCGCAAGCAGAAGACCAGAAATGGAGGGATGCTGTCAGATGTGGATATGATCCTCACTGCAGAGTGAATCTACTGTGCATGGATCATCTTGCGCACACACCAACACAGCCCACCACACGCCAGCATGTGGTCAATTGGATGGATGCGGTGGGAGGCCAACGCACTGCATAAGAAATCACTATGCGTTTGGATCACTTTGGACAACATCAACACGTGACGTCACACGCAAACCTTGTCACACACGAGCGCAGGGTCAGCGAAGGTGGGGTGCTATCAGATGTGATAATGACTGCAGAGTGATTCATTCTATGGTTGGATCACTTGGCACGCGCCAATACTGCAGATCATGCGGGGATGCTGAGTCAGAGATAGATGGCCGCCATCGATGCCATCAAAACTGCAAAGTGGATCCGCTGCGGTTGAATTACCCTACGCGCCACACACCAACACAGCAGAATGCACACGAGCAGATGGTGAGCCACGGAGAGCCGATGTCGGATGCGACCCTCCCTGCTCAGCGCCAGGCCATGCGGATTGCATCGCTGCAAGCAACATTGACACAGCACAGCACACCACAAGCGAGCATATGGTGATAGATGGAGAGATGCCTGTTTGATTTGATCGTAATTGCGATGCGAATCACTGTGCACATGGATCGCCAGTGCGGCATCTGCGCGGCACAACACGGCGGAGCATATGGTCAGAGAAGGAGAGACGCTGTCGGGCGTGATCCTCACTGCGAGGGGAATCGCTTCGCGGTTGGATCACTCCGCGGTTGGATCACTCCGCGGTTGGATCACTCCGCGGTTGGATCACTCCGCGGTTGAATCACCGGGCGCATCACAAGCGAGCACATGATGGGAAATAGACAGACGCCGCCGGACGTGACCGTGACTGCAAAGTGAATCCGCGGTGCATGGGTCATCCTGAGCACGACCGGCACAGGCTGTTGTATGTGAATCCGTCACCCACAAGTACAGCGCCAGAGATGGATAGATGCGGTGGGATGTGAATCTCATTGGGCAACGAAGTATCCTGCGTGCGGATCCTACCCACACAACCCCAACACAGCCAATCACACGCGATCCCATTACACGCGAGCAGATGGTGATAGAAAGAGAGGTGCTGCAGCCAGAGGTGGTTCTCATGACGAAGCGAATCTGCTGCGGTTGGATCCTCCAGCGCATCACACACCATCAAAGTACATCAGAGCACATCACAGCACATCAAGCACGCATATGGTGAAAGATGGAGACACATTGCCGGATGCCGATCAGGGCTCTTCAATGAATCGGCATGCGCTTGCGTCGATGGCAGCACATGGACACGATACGAGCACGATGGCACCATGCAGCACAGCAGGATGTCGCCCCAAAGCACGTCAACACAGTGCAATGGCACAGTGCATTCGTTGCTGAAACGTTGACCCATGTGAGCATCGCATGGTACCAAAGCTTAAGAGAAATAGAGCAGATGGAATCGTGTGGAGTGGCTGTGGATTCAAAAGGAGAAAATGGCACTGCGATAAACCCAGAAACGAAAATGTCATGGATGTTTTAGTGGCAGCACAGACGACACAAGGACAACACAGCGCTCATCGCCGTTGCGCGGCGCCTGGCACTCCGCACATCACAACGCAACGCATCACATTCACCCCCTTTCTCCACAATCAATCCATTCGTCAAGCGAAAACACGAGAACAACAGCACCGCCGCTGCCACCACCGCCACCACCAACAACAACATCATCATCATTGACACGGCCAACCGTTCTCGCGTTGACTTGGTAGATAGGACTCTTCTCTCTCGGATGGTACGATACGAGTCGACAGTCCAAGCTGTGCCACGACAGCAGAAGTGAACGCAGAAGTGGCATCAGCCACAGCGAAGACCACAGATGGTACCGTCGGAACTCCGGCTGCTGCGCAAGACAACAGCAACACCAACAATGGCACGAACGCTAACATGGATAATGACATGGATAACGACGTGGACAACACAGAGGGAAACGCTGCAAACGACAGCATTCGCAAGAAGGAAAAACGAGGGGTGCTGGGATCATCGCGCAGGCGCGCCTCCTCTTTCGTTTACCTGACGTCCAAGGAGCATATCTTCTTGCAGGAACTTTTGATGCGTGGCATGGACAGCAAGATCGAACTGGTATGGGAGCAACTGCATCAGGGGGAGCTCATGTCCATGTCATCCATTTCTCACGTTGCCACCGCCAAGTCAGCAGATGATCAACCAATTGGCGCAGATTCCACAAAAGCAGCCAATGGCATCAATCATGATGCTGACTCCACCGCTGCTACTACTACAACTGCTGCTACTTTGCAACTGCGACTTTGGCTGACGTGGAGTTGAAGGCAAACACAAGGCCACCGCTGCCAAGACTCCCAAAGCCCATATCATTCGCGTCCAATGCAGATGGTATTCAAAACGGTGATGTGAGTGGCATGAATTCAAAAGGTTCCGTCCGCAAGAAGATGGGCAGGTTCACGTCAGTGGGATCTGCCTGTCGCAACCCGGTGCTGCAGCAACGACATCAGCAGCAACTGGATGGCAAGAACTCGCCGCACATGCTTCTGTGGAAGGCGCACGAGCAAGGGCTGGGGACTTTGGTCACGACGTCGAATGCGACGGGTGCGGGGACGCTGTTCGTTCCAGCCGATGTGCCGCCACATCCCTGGCTGCAGTCGCAGGCACAAGCCAACCAAAGGGACAAATCGGCATCGACCAACCAATCGGCGTCAACCACAGCAACGCCTCCGACCATCATCCAGCCATTCCCATCCATGCTCCTGATTCCGCAACGCCGACGAAACAGCAGCCACGGCAGCAACAGCAACAGCTTGAGCAGCTACTACAAGTCCGCCGCTGCGCCAGGAGCCAACAAGAGGCTGTCATTCTGTGGCAGTGTTCACAGCACCACCTCGGCCGCATCATCGTTGACCCCCGATGACATGCATCGCTTGCATGCTGCAGCGCACGCGATTTTCCGCAGCAAGGTGCAACGCAGATCGATCAGACTCTCTGCCTCCGCCACTCTGCAGCAGAGGTTGCAAATGCAGCAGCAAAAGCAACAACAACAACAACGCGACATCCCAGCTGCAAAACTCAGACGCAAATATCAGCGTTCCCAATCGCTGACCGTCGCTGCAGCATCCTTTGCAAACAAGCCAATGGCAGCATCGCGGCTATCGTCAATGCCCAAGAGATCGTCAATGTCAAAATCACAGTTTGGTGCCCTCGCATCTCAGCCAATGCCGCTGGCCCGACGTGGCAGGACGAAGTCAGTCACCTTCTCGGAGGGAACAAACGATGGTGCCATTCCGACGCCAACTCCAACCTTTCGCAGGCCGAAGCTTCTGACTCGCAGACAGTCGGACACATTGGTCTACGCCTCGTCGTTGTCATTGCCAATCGACGATGCTCCTGTGCCAACGTCGCAACCAAGCACAGCTCGTCTTGCAAGAATTGCATCTGACGCAGAATCCATCGCATCCTTTGCCAGCATCTGCCCGGCCACCGCAATTCGAAGCGACTCATCCACGACGGTGGCGAGCATTGGCAATACGAGCATCCCACCGATCTAACCGGCAACAGCGCTGCGATCGCAATCGACAGCCACGGTCGATAGTTTCCCCCCAATCCCTCCAGTCAAGGCGATGCGCGGCAATCCGTCGCAACCGAGGCCAGCATCCCACCCACCCAACTCGCGACGGCCATCCAGTCCAAATCAACTGCCACCAACAACACGTTCCCGCCGCTCCCACCAGGCGTTGTGATGCGAGGCGAGTCAATTGCCACCAACGCGACGAATGCGACCATCCCATCCATTCGTCATGCGACAGCGTTGCGTTCCCAATCCACCATCTCGACGGACAGCAACTTGCCTTGCTTCAGAATTCGGCACTGGCAACATCGCCACATGTTCAATCAACCGCGGCCACTGAGACATTCCCTCCCATCCAACCCACAACGGCCATGCGGTCCGAATCGTCCACCGCCACTTTTCACGATGCAGCAGCACAGCAATCATCTGGAGTCGTCAACCAAGACGACATCCCAATCACAGCTCCCACCACAACCACGCAGCTGTGCTTCCGCGATGCTGTCGTCACCATCCCACCGCCACCATCCGTCAACGCAGCAGAGATCCTGCGCGCGCAGTACGAGGCTTCGGATCAGGTGGCTATGGCATGGGCGACGGCCGGCAACATGTCGTCATTTGCAACTAGCACATCGCAATCGTCGCAAACCAGCAGTGCACACGAGCAGGAGCAACAGAAACAAAATCTTCATCTTGATCATGTTCCTGCTACCATTCCGACTGTCCCAACTGCGGCCACAATGCCGAGCGCCGCATCGACTGTCACAACCATCGAGTCTGCTGCAACGGCAGATTCTTCAATGAATGTCGACACCATGAGTCAAGCTTTGCCTTCGTCAACACCATCAGACGCCAAGATGCCTTCCCTCACCACGGAAGAACATGATGCGCCAACGGGGGCATCCGACACGCCCACAGCCAAAGAAGAGCCCACCAACACCTGTCCTGTTGCGCCTGGCATCAAGAAACAATTACGACGGCGAGGGTGTGGAAGTCAGCGAAAGTCCGTCGAATATGTTGCAACAGCAGCAGCAGCATCAGGGTTCGTTGCAGGCAACGGAAGATGCCACAGCACCTGGCCAAGACGACGATGGTCAAGATCAGCAGCAGGAACCAGTGGTGCTGGATTACACTGATGTGGATCACAGCGCCGCCGTCGAAAACGCTGGGTCAAGCGAAGGGGCCTATCATCACTGGCAGCAACAGCTGCAACAACGGGCGCAGCAACAACCTCCGCAGAGCATCATCTGGTTCTTGCGACTGTTGAGCCATGACAACACACCCATGGATCAGAGCCATGGCAACCTTTACCTGTCAACATCATTTGATGAATCGTCATGCTGCCACTACAAAGACAGTTTCCAAATCAAAACGCTTCGTTCGACCAAGATGCGCATGGTGACATCTTTCGCGTTTGTCGTGCCGTGTCGCACGATAACGATCAGCCGTTCATCCCAGAGATCATCGCCACAACGTCTGCACCAAATCTGGAGATGTCGAAATATTGCCCACATTATCCCTTGGATGCCTCCACTGTTGGCACGAAGCGCGATCCTGAAGCCCTCAGCCACTTTGATATGCAGCATGCCCACTACATGCATGCTGAGGACGGCCGCGGCAATGGCGATGCTGATGACAACAACGATGACGATGACTACCAGGACTCTTGGGATACGTCATCGGTGCTAGACATCGAACGGTTCGACAGCTGGAACATCGTGAAGGACGATTACGCAAGCGGTTACGGAGGTGGTGGCACGTTGGGATTTTCTATCCTTGGCACATCGGCAGGCGATGTGGCAGCGTCACCTCATGCCCCAAGCCCTCCGTTGATGGATTGGCTTCAAGGATTCTTTCCGTTTTGCAAAAACAAGAAAACTTCTACCTGAAGTACTGCCTCGTCCGCAATGGTGCATCCCTTGGGTCCTTCCTTCAGCATGCAAGAGGGGCTCAGTACACAATGCTGGCGCTGGAGACGGTGGATGGCTAAGTGTTCAGCGCCTTCACCGGCCAGGCATGGCGCAAGACACGGAAGTACTTTGGCACGGGCGAATGCTTCCTGTGGCGGATGCGCAATCACCGCTTGACGCCGAAGAGCCGATCCGTTCTGAAGCAGGCGCAGCTGGAAAGCGAGATCGATGTCTTCCCGTGTGCCGGTGCCAACGACGGCATCCAGCTCCGCACGAACGATTGACTTGCGGTTGGATGGGGCACCCCTACCGATAGCACCGGCCCCATGCCAATTCCCACCATTCCATCCTACTCCTCTGCTCACAACTTCTACGACGATGACGATGGCGGACAAGAAGCAGGCGAAAAGAAAGAGGAATATCCACACACAGCCACCAACTACACATCAACCCACCTGGACGCCATTGGTGGTCCAGCGACGGGTAGTAGTGGCCTCGACACCAACACCAACACCAGCAACGACGACAGTGATGACGCACAGAAACAAAGGCGACAGCCGAACCGGGAATTTGGTTTGGTCATCGAAGGAGATTGTCTGCTTCATGGAACCACACGTCCGTGTCTGACATTCAACAGCCCGTTGCTGTCGAAGATGCACAGCAACGGACCTAGTTCAAAATCGCCAATCTCGAACTCTGGACGTGAACGCCGTGCGCTACAGAAGCAGAGGCTGAGAGACTGAGCTCTCGCGATCGATTCTGGAACGCCACGCAGCGTGGCCGTAGGCACGAGCTATTACAAGCAATGTGGACTACACTGCATCAAAAGTACTGGTGCACTGCTTCAGAGAGGTCCGCCAGGACGACCGGTCCGGATAGTGCCCCGCAGGTGCGGCTACGGGCGACATGACAACCCGTTCAGCGGATTCATCGTTGAGACTGTTAATAGCAGTATTTTGCCAAGCAATCCTGGGCACTCGCACAGTGCCAACAATACCAATCACTCAGATTCATAGCATACTTCCCTCTCAATAGCTAAGTATTGGTTTTCTTGTGGTTATACTCGTCGTTGTACTCCTCCTCCGCAACAGAGCGATGCTCCGGCAGTTCATGTGATGAACGTGATGCTCACTGTTTCGTGCCAACTCCCTCGTGTTTTTTAGAACGAAGATGGGAAACATCATACCTGTATAATACGAGTATGAGCAAGACCTAGGCACAGAATCCCACAAGGGGGATGGATTGGACAGGCGTACTACTGCACCTCGCTCACTCGGCAAACTGATAGCATTCTCGAGCGCTATCGTCACACCATTCGTTATTGCGTTCAGGTTCGCGCAAGCGAGACGCACCAAAACGGAGCCTCGAAGCGCATTGTTGGCATGGATTAGGTTGCAGGTGTGACGTCTGGCCACATGTCGGGCTGACGACCACAGCCAAACAAGTGATTTAATTGGCTATTCTACGTTGGCAGCATTGTCCGATTGACATTGCTGACGTCACGGTGCGATGAACTCGACAAATTCAAACCGAGACATTGAATGCAAGCGTTATATTCGAAATAGATAGATACATCCGGCGACGCAGAGACATGTCAAAACCGGTATCAGACCGTAACCAAGCGAAACATTCAAACTGAACGAAATTCGAATCCTCACAAACAGCGAGCTTGTGGCAACCTTCGATATGAAATACTAGAAGTTATACCAAATACCATGAGCTGTTCCAACTCCAACACCAAGGGAGCATTAAAGAACTTCAGGGTTGAAGTAATTGATGGCATCAAATAAGACAGGAACATGCCGAAAGTGGATAACTTGTCGAGGTCCGGCATGTGGTCGGTTTGCAGGTTCGACCACAGGAGGGTCAGAGACAGGGGGCTTTTGCTTGAGTTAGGACGACTAACCGCAGAGAGCAAGGTTGGTGAATACCATCTCAAGGGGTGCATTGTATCCACTTCACTGCTGCAACAGGCCGCAGTGCCACTGACGCGAGTTTGCCCATGTCAAGCTGAAGGCATCATCCCGCCGAATCGTTGGAAGTTCAAAGATGACCCAAGGGTGTTCTGGAAGCCGGCAAGGCGAATGACACAAGTGTAGCTTCAGGTTTTGCAATTGTAGATGTGCGGACGAGATCCCCAAACACACCCCAATGACATCAATCCAACTAGTAGCTTCAGGCTTGTCTATTTCATGAAAATCCGACAATAGGCCCAATTTAGCCCCATATCGGGAAGCAAAATGGGTGTAAAAGTGCCGTCTGTCATGCGGTACGTCAATAGTCTTGGTATAGTCCAAAATTAAAAACTTAAATATCTACTCTAATAATGCTCGTAGGGGGGGCAATATTTCACACAGTAGCCCTCCACCTATAGTTCTACCTGTGTGCAAAGTTTCAGATAGGTCATAAAAGTCATTACGGCTCAGATGCACGCTTCCTAGTGCCTCAAAGAGCCGGACCCAAATGTTTGGCGATGTTTGGCGATGTTTGGCGATGATTGGCTACAGATTTTGGACCCATTTTTCCCAAACTCAGACTTAAAGTTATAGACACTCAATCGAATATCTCTTTGCATCTACCTAAACTTAAGACTCAGGGCTATCCAGGCAAGCAATAGCATTATCTTGTTGTTACTACTATCTAGTCGATCTTTTTGTGTTTGTTGACCCCCTTGGTGTGGTTTTGCCTTCGGACGACGGACGGACCGGGTTTTGTTTGGCGATGTTTGGCTACAAGTAGAATTCTACAGGAGTCCGGTAGGATCTGGCCTCTTTTTTCGAGAAATTCGACTCGCCATCTTTGAAGTCTCCGGACTTAGCGGTCTTTGGCCCAATCTGCACAATAGATATCATTTCAGAATCCTCTCTCCGAGTTGGTCACAACCATATGGTTTATATTGTGTTTGAGTGCGATGATATGGAGGTATGCTTGCGTTTAGTGCTCCCATGGAGGTCGGAACGATATTTGACCACTCGGATCCCCAATTTCGGCGGCAAGTTTGGAGAAGTCTGGTTCCAATGCTTGCGTCATCATGACGTCATCGATGGTTGGATCAGTTGTTTGGAACAACCAGAACAGGAAAACAAGCCAACCAGAAGCCAAAAACGTCCGTGAATGATGGGGGTGCTTGACAGATCACATCAGCGCTCACCGAGCAGGAGAGCAACAGACACCAAACTTTAGTATTGTATATATAAACGCCATATGATGCTACAATAGAAAGACGAGTACAGTAACACGCACACGAGCTAAGTCCGGAGAGTTTAACTTTGGTTGATGCTGTTTTTAGCCTTTTTTTGTTCGGGACTTACGTGAAAAATGTACTACATTCTACAGAGCAGTTTCTGTGATCCAAACATCGCCAAACATCGCCAATTTGTTTGGCTACAGCCAGCTCTTCGAGGCACTAGAGTAACCGGGTCATACGAATAGCAGTCTGTGAAATGGAACTGGAAAAGTGATGGAGACTCCCATCATTTCTGTGCGCCATCGTTGCATTTGGAGATTCAATGTTTTATAAATTCAGGCCATCCAACAACACAGCATGACAACTTCACACCCGAAGAGATGGCCTGACTTGACTCCAGAGGACTTCCGTCAGCGCTTCGGACATGAGATGCTCGCCTTGATGGCAGCTGCGCTCATGCTGCGGCTATTACGCGATGGTCGCTGCTCCCATGGTGTTCTTTTGTTTCTCCCTCTCTCTGTCTCTCCGGAGAGAGGTGCGACCACCAAATTCTATCATTTCTTCGTCTGCGATCTGCGGAATCGAATCTCGGACTGGCCATCCGCGAACAGTGGGATCTTCTTGGATCCGGTTCCCACAACTGATCAGAACACAAGAACAATTCTTGCCTGTCAAAATGTCAAATGAGAACAAAGATGGCGTCAGAACAAAACGCAGGCACGGAAGAACAAGAGAAGATCCGCAACACGGAAAGAAGCCGGAGTGACGCGTGGGCTATCATCTCTCGATCCGTGTCGGGAAGTACCAGCAACAGAGCCGAAGCTTTGGCGCCACGCGCAGAGGAGCTGAACACATCACAGCGTGTGCGTAACGTGCATGCACAATCGGCGGCACAGAAGATCACCGTGTTTGCAATTCCGCAGACTCCCGCACGCGCGTGTGTACGTACTCCACTGGATGCGGGATGTTCCTTGGATGATGTGTGCCATGGTCGTGTTCGGACATTCGTTGCACAGGACGAGTATGATGGAGGAGACCTGTTCTCTTGTATTTGCATTTGCATTTGCATTTCTGTGGGAACTGCAGAACGGCATGAGCCGGACAAGAATAAATCTGTTGATGGGTTGATGGGGCATGCGACCAATGAACCACACAATCAGCGTAGGAGACCGACGTTTGGTGATGCACAGTCGCTCGCATTGTTCCGAGACTTGATGATTCTGACATCTGAACACGGTCAATGTTTTGTTTGGCAAACATGAGGCGTACTCCAATCCATAGGCAAGGCGGCTCGAACTGCAGACTGGCGACGATTGCTCTTCGATGATCACATAAAATCGAAAGCCCGTGCTTTATCATCAATATCATCATCGTTCTCATCAGCATCACTATGGAACCAGCAGAAGTAGCAACCTGGATCTCTTGTCGCAACAACTGCCACACCGACTGCGACGACGAAGACGCCATGATCTTCGGTCAGACAAAAGCATCGGACCCACCAGCATTTGGGGGAAGAGGCTTCCACATCGTCCACGAGCATGGTGAAAACGACAACACAGCTTTCCCACATGTTCAAGGCGACGCATTCGAGACCGGTATCTACCGCAGCGACACCAACAGCATTCACCACAACAGCGCTGATGATGCATTCGAACCGACTGCCAGCGTTGTTCAAGTGCCATCCAGCCAAGGCGGCCCCAAGGAACAATTCGAGGAAGTTCATGCTGACGCATTGAACTGCCTTCCTCCGTCACCACCATCCTTCATTCCCCAGTCCCCCAAAGCGGCAAGTGTCAGAGTGGCGCCAACCGCAGTCGCACCAGCAAATGTCATCCGAACGTGCTCTTTGGATTCCAAGGACCCGGTGCCGGGCGATGCGTTGACACAAACAGCAAGCTTTGATGTCACATTCCCGGGCGCTATTGCGAGCAGCCCCCAAGTGGGCACGGTCCCGAACTCCACTGCGTGCGCCACCCAGCATCCAGGATACTTCGCAACACAGTCACATGTCAACAACGACAACAGCAAGAAACGGAATAGAACCATCTCATTTTGCGAAGGATCACCAGAGTTGGGTGGACTCTCCGATCCCAGCTCAGCACCTCTGAACTTCCCAGAGTTCACGACGGCCATATTCCCGGAAGTCCCGGATGTCGTCATGGTCAACTTCGGCAGTTCAGAAGATCAAGGAGCTCAACAGACCGCGTCCCCACGCACACAGGCGATGCAAGAGCAACGAGACGCAGGAACCAAGGCTGATGCGGTGGACAGTCACAGTGGCGATTGTAGTGGCGATCGTAGTGGCGATCGTAGTGACGATGCTGCTCCTGACATGCTCCAACATCAAATGGATAGGCTCGTATCCTTGATCGGGAGCCCCACAACGTGGATGCTCAAAACGCAAATTACAAAGAGCGACATCATTCCAGGTCCCGGGGGCAAGAGCAACAATTGGGACGGCAACAAGAAATATATGTGCTTCGTGAAAGACATGTACACAGACTATTGGAAGCATGCCGAGACACGGCCCGAACACAAGACCATCGTGAAGCAGGTCAAGGACGAGATCAAATCGAGAGGAGGTCGTTTCCTCAAGGAGACCATAATTTACACGGAGATGAATGATGACGAAATCACCAAGAAGATCCAAAGCAGTCTTCGCCAATTGAAGCGAAAGAGGGAGTCACCTTAGCGCAGCCCGACTGAAGCGGACCCAAACGACAAGTCGTCCCACAGTATCTTGGCTGAATCAGATCGAAGCGACAAGGTGCTCCCAACCACGAAGGTGCACCAGGAGCAAACAAGGGCGACGCAAGTGTGAGGTCATACTTGGGTTGCGGGGGTTTTGGTCGAAGTTTGAGTGAATTTTTACGAGTATTATACAATGGTGGTGTTGGTGTTGATGTTGGGGATTGCATATCAAGAGAGAATTGGCAACGTCCTCCATGCAAGCTTGACATCATTTTACATGGATGGTCCACTTTTCTTCGATGCGGTGGCTCCGTAGATGGCAGGCAGCTGTCGCAGAGTAGAGCAGTATTGGCGTGATGCATTTTAAACACTTTTAATTGCTTTTTTGCATTTCCACAATCCATCTCAGTGATGGGCGCGGGAAGAAGGTTGACGATCTTCTTCCTGAGCCAGACATGTGCGCCAACGATCACGCATCAGTCTTGACGCTGCTCTCTGAATGGAGCTTCTGTCACTTCTGCAATCATCCTCCCGCGCTGTCATGAGACGATCATGACCGGATGGTGAGGTTGGTGCATGCGGCGCAGACACGGTCACGCCAGTGTTGGTGGAGGCAATTGGTGCGGTGCGACCCATGGTACCATAGTCAGGTGGTCAAGTGATTGAGTGATCAAGTGGTCACCACCGCGGATGAGCGGGGAGAGATGAGAGAATGGTTTCCAAAGAACCGCACCATCACAACTGGTACTGGATGTTCTGTGAAGTTGGTGGAGGATTCTCGTCACCATTTCGTTGTCGGAGGCATCCTGAGTCACGAATTACATTCCCGTGTATGTTCGCCAATTTTCCTCGTTTTGTTTCCTTGTCACGAATGAATGGGGAGCGTTGAACATGTGACGCTCTGGACAAGCCCTGTTTGCGCCATTGTTGTCGTTGCGGAGCGTTACATGAGACCGTGGAGCGTTGAAGCAGCTCAAGTCGGAGGAGGGCGCTGGAGTCTTCCTCAATTGCATTCGCAGATCATCGCTGTTCATCGAACGACTCGTAGCTCGCATGGCACAATACGACCTGTGGCTCGGAACCATCACAGCGTCGCCAATGAACCGTGAAACGTGAAAGCAGAGGCTGACGACCAAGCAAACATCCGCGCTGTCTTGACAGAGCAACGCAGCAAGCAAGAAAGCTCCTCGTACAACCTACGACCTACAACCTATTGCGCCGTAGATCGTGCCACCGCAGAGAGAAGGCGGGAACGCGCGGTCCGAAGAGGCGCAAGCATTCTTGAAACCAGCACTGGAGCATCTGGGAGAAGAACCTCTGTGGATTGCGAGCAAGGAGGCCAGCGATACTGGTAGGCATACGAGTGCAATAGACAGAGCCATCAGCGGCAACAGGAGGGCGAAAGAGCAGCGCAACGTCGCCCTTCGTTGTCTTCCCCATCGGTGCCCTTGAGAAGAAGGCCAAGCGCTTCTACGCACCAAGGGCCTCCGTATCAACTCTCTCTATCAACCGCATGTGCAAGCCATACATGTTGGTGCATCGGTGTTCTAACCAACGCAAGCACACCTTCACGAATCCGCTGTCTCAAGTTGCAGCCTTGTACTCTACTCCACGAGTATAGCAGAGTCTCACTGCAGGCAACCATTGCTGGTCCTTCCCCTCTCAAACGACCCTCAGTGACGACCATCAGTGACGACCATCAGCGACGAGAATGTCGTTCTGTCGGCACGGCTTCGGCGTCGAATCCGACGACAGCACCAACAGGCGATGCGATCTGCTCGAGGAGTTCATTCAGTTCATGCAGAAGGACGATGAGGTCATCCAGTCCCGAGTCAGCCTCAAGCCCGGCCGTCCCTTCGTCGGTGACAATCACGCGGAGCGGTGGACGCTGCATTGCGCCTCCTTGGCGAGATTCGTGCTGCTGGCGCCACGTCACAACAAAGCCAACACGGCGGACCTCTTCGATGCCAACATGGTCAAGCTGTGCTGGTCCCTCGCAACCAACTGCCTCCTCAACGGTCAATCCTCCAGCGCGTATTGCGTCAGCGAATTGGGCATCCTCGTACAGGCGTGCATCAACTGTCCGTCCTCCGTCAACTTTGCCCATCTGCTCGTCGAGCATTACCATCCGCCCGGCACGCTCATGAGGATGCTTCATGAACATGAAAAGGCAAGGAATGCGAGCAAGGAGGTTGGAGAGGCTCAGAATGGTGCAGGCAACAATCGAACCAACGAGAACAACAACAGCAGCGAAGGCAACGATGATACCAATCGGTCTGGTGACAACAACAACAACGATGCAACACAGCAACCCTCCGCGAATATTCATGCCACAGTCGCCGCCGCGGAGAATGCATCGTACGACATCATTCGACACTTTCAGAAGCCCCTGCAAAACCTTGGTCGCAACGTGGAAATCTTCATTGCGGGAAAGATCCCGTGCTCTTGTCTTGAGGCTTGCCGCACCAACGTGCGTGCATCCAAACCAATCGCCGTTGCCGCCGCTGTCCAACCAATTCATAAAACTGGAAAGACGAGTGCAAGCGGAGTCAACGATGCTGCTGCTTTGACCAATGGCGACACCAAAACCAACGAGAATGGCAACGACGATGGCAATCATGGCGATTCGGTGCCGGACTATTCGGAAGACGCCAACGCCATCGTTCAGCCGGGAACGATACCAATGGGTCTCAAGCTTCAATCGCAAAAGTGGAATGGAAAATCGTCGCCAGCCCGAAAGCTCAATCTCAAGCGAAACAGCTCCACCGCCAGCAATTCTGCATCGGCCGTGCGAGATGCATCGCAAAGAAGCAGGTCGTTGTCGAAACGCATCCTGCAGGAACGATCATCCACGACTGCTCCGGACTCTCCGCAACAAGCCGCAAATGACGAGCAACCGCAGAGCAACGAGAAAAAGCCCACGGCCCCTGCAAAAGAAACCAAGCAGCCGGGTTCGCCGCGACAGACGACATACAAGTACAAGGCAAGATCGTTCGAGATCAAGCGGCGCGCAATTGCAGCGAAACGAGCGACGATGCTGGGGACGGCGGCGATCGTGTCATCGCCGGAAGCCGGTTTCAAGATGCCTCTTCAACCAGCGGCGTCGACCAAGTTGGCGCCTCCGTTCGCGGAAAGCAATAAGCCGGCGCAGACCGCAAGACATTCGACCGGCAGCGCCAATATCGAAGCGCTGAGAATAAACGGTAGACTGGCGGGAACGAAAGCGCAGATCCGATCTCGCAACAGCGCAATGGCGGCTCCTGCCAGCAGCAACCAGAATGAGAATCACACTTCGCTGCCCACCAATACGGTTTCCATGTCATCATCCATATCGTCAATATCAATGAACTCCGTCACACCGCCGCAGTCGCCAACCTCCTCCGTGGCCTCCATGACGCCGTCGCAAACGGCATCGCCGCCGAAGCTTCCGCAAGAATCCAACCTCCACGACAGCGCTCTGCGGCGCTCCCTGATGCGATCGTCACGCAATGGTAGCGGCCGCAGCAACGCTGTGCTCTCGCCAGGATTGCAGAGACGAGCGAGCGTGCGCAGCACGAGAGTAGGCTTCGATGGGCAGGTCTATCGTCAGGATGATTGAATCGTTGCAAATAATATTATATAATAGAACAGCAGAATTAGAGTATCCCAGTCGTTCGGCCAACCAAACTGGACAGGGATCCGCATTGAACTCTGTATTTGAATAGACAAAAAGAAAGAGCCTCTGCCAGACACCAATCGAGTACCGGCTCCTGTGAAGGAACGCAAAGAGCGGACAGGGGACAAAATGGCGTGGTCAGAGACCATCACCACAACAGTTCGAGGCGTGTTCGGTGGTCGTCGCCACCAACAAAAGAAGGGTCCCCTCCGGGAATCGAACCCGGGACCTTCTGCACCCAAAGCAGAAATCATACCTCTAGACCAAGGAGACGCTTGCTGGGAGGGATCTAAGAAATATAGTACAATAACAAACTCACCCAAGCACAACGAAGTTTCGTGGAGAAACAGCTGATGTCTTCCGAAGAAATGGCCCAGATCATTGGTCTGGTTTGCTCCCTTGTAACGCTCATTTCGTTGTCGACGATGAGATCACAAGCGGTTGGGATACATGGACAAATACAGTTGGAGCGCAGGATCCAGGGCGAAGGTTGGCGACAACTGTAACGACAAGAGTGGAAGCATCTGAATCCCCGCGTCAGCAGCACGCTAGCTGGCTGAGCAGCACAACGCCAGAGGAAACGAAACCGATCGCTGGTCATCCGTTGAGTGGGCCGCATCGTGTCCACACAGGCTTCCCTCGAGTACCTATTATTGTATAATACTCGCACCTATCATATCACACAAACCAAACCACAGAACCTCTCGCCAACCTGCCCATCATGGGCGCACAAACATCCGAGGCGAAGAAGAACGCACCCGCAGAGGCGGACTCAAAACAACGCAGAGATGTGCCGAAGAAGACGAAAAAGAAACGAAAAAGCAGAGACGATCGAAGCCAGATATTCTTCACAAAATGCCAACGGACCACTCAGATACTGATCGGATTCCTCCTCATGGTCGTCTTTCAGATCATAGGCAACTGGATTCCTGCGACGGTCGTGTCCGAATTCCAGCTGCAATCTGCACACAAGCAAATATCGGAGGACCCTGAAAGCATGTCCGCACCTGCGAAGCAGGATGGTGGGGCTGCTCCTGATGGGCAGAATGGTGAGATGGTCAGGGATATCGGAGATGCCGTAGCTCAATCCAAGATTGCCGAGCAGGAAACAGCTTCAGATATTAACATGCAGGATGCTTCAGGACACCAGCCGCTCCATTTGCTTGCTCACTCCCCAAATAATGCCACAGGGAGCGCGGAGAAAGGAGGAGGAAATGAGTTGAGCAACACTGTTGGTGCTGGTGCGAGCGCCGTTGCAACCATCCCTCCGGCAGACACGAACATCGTCGTAACGCAGCCTGCAGCTCTTGAAGAACACGAATTGCTGACTCCAGCAACCAAGTGTCGCATCGAATATGACGACAACGCCAATCTGCATCATATTCCCGTCTGGGTCAGATCGATGCATCCGATATTCTTCAACGCTGTCGTTGATGGCGACACGGCCACCCTCATCTTCACCTGCGATCATGTGCGGTTCATCAACAAACAGCAACATCTCGAATTCCAAAGGAAGCCCTGGTTCTGTCTCTACGGTGACACGTTGCCGGAGACAGTCAGTCCCAGCGACGCAGCACAAAGCAAGGATGGTACGATCCTCACGGTCGGTGAATTCATGCCCCACAGGTCAACCGTCTCCTTGCTCATTAAGTGCCCGCTGCGTTCGTTGGGATCGCCTGCCGCCAGTTCCAATTCTTCGACATCTGGACCCGTATTGCTCGACCTGATCGGGGCTGCAGCAGCGCACGTACCTCCCGCACACCTTCGGTTCAACCACACCTACAACGCGAGCGATCCAAAGGATCTCAACATTCAGCCTCGTGACCAGGTTGTGTACGATGTGCGTCCATCGTTGGAATGCGACAAACTGGACAGGCAGGAAGAACCAGCCAAAGGTCCCATCAAGGTGGCAGCATGTGCCTTCTACTTCGGCGAAGAGACCAACAGGATCCTTCCCGAATGGGTCACGTACCACAGCATGATCGGCATCGATCATATCTTCTTATTCGTGGCCGAACCGTTCAACGCAACGAGATTGTTCCGCCATCCCAACCTCACCTACGTGCCACACAATCACAGATGGTCCGTGCACCAGTCGATGCACGACCCGAGGATGAAGCTGTGGATCAACCACTTTTGGCAGCAGCCGATGATGCAAACCTGCTTGTACCGTCTCAAGAGAATGAAGGCCGAATGGATGCTGTCGACTGATATGGATGAGTTCGTCCACGTGACCTACAAAGAGAACGCGACGATGTCGTCCAATGCAAATGCGTCTATTACAAAGAACAGTTCTCTTTCCAACAAAGAAGCGTCATACAGGCTGCACGAGTTCTTGGATAAAGTGAAGACGGAAAAGAAGGTTGGCGCGATCAAGATGAAATCAATACCGTACGGCAAGCATCCCAGTCGTGAGCGTGCGAAGGGGCCGCAGCCAATGTTGTTGGATTATACGTGGCGCAAGGCTGGAGGAGGGGAAGCCCATGGATGGCATCGCACGAAGCTGTTCTTCCGCCTCAAGAACGCCTTTCAGATTGGTGTTCACTGGATATACCACTCTGGCCAGACGAGGCCAGCAGATGCCGACACTGAATTATACGTGCACCACTACAAGAACCCCACGAAAGGTGTATCAGTCCGCGGCGACGCGCGAACGCTCTCGCCTCGCGACTTAGCGCAGGACACGAGGTTGTGGGATCAGTACAGAAATGCTATTGCGAAGAAGTTGGGGATTGCAACGGCGACAGGCCTATGAAGAGTGAGGTTGTGGACAGCCCTTGCTTGACGACTGCAATATCCTGTCACGATCCGTGCTCAAGATTCCAGAGCAGTAGAGGATTACCACCACAGAGTGTTAGAGGGGATGATACATGGATTATGTTAACGACGAGCATTGGTACTCGCAGCAATGGTATTGCTGTTCCAGCTGTCTGCTTCTCCTCCTTTGTTGGTGTTGCAGTTGTTTCCGTCGTAGTTTGGCCTTGTTCTTTTCTTACTGTTGCAATCAATCTTCTGCACCTTCGTCTGTGTTTGTCTCCACAGCCTCCTCATCGCCATCTAACTCGGATCGGATCGTCGCGCGAACCCTCATCAATACCAAACCGAGCCAATTCCGACCCCACTTGGCACGTGGCAATGTCAAGGCTCGCGCCTTGCCATACCCGATGCCCCATCGAAAATCACGAGGTGCCGCTTCCACAATCTCGCTGTCTCCCGTCTCGAGCAGGGCTGCTTTGAGATCGTCATTCTGCGAGAACTTGTAGTAGCACGCAGTCTCCATGACCGATCGGCACTTGTTATTCCACACCTGAACGTCAAAGTTCTGCACCTTCCTGCCGAACCTCTTGCAGCGCGCGGGTGAGACGGATTCGGCACGGATGGCCTTTGCATCTCTTCATCCTGAAACATGGTGGCCTTGCCGTACATGAAGCATTGCTCGGAGCAGAAGAAGGAGACACCGTCCTTGTCTTGGAAGGAAGCAGGATGGAAATTGCTGAATGGAGATTCCTTTCCGTAAAAGAAGCGGTACTTCTTGCCCTTGTGATCTGGGTGTATGGTTGTCGTGCCACTCGTGTCAGGCTGGAGAGAAGCATCAGTTGTTGCCATGAACGTATTATGCGTATGAATGTATGAATGAATGGATGGATGAATAGATGGATGGGTGCGCGAGTGCGTGAGTGAACACGCAAGTATGCACGAGAACGAGCAAACAGATGCCCGCTCGAGTGGAGAGGGGAAGTGAACTGTCATCCATCGAGAAGTAGAAGCAAGAACTGATTCCATCCGATCTCTTTTGCCCATTCCACACGTTTGTATAATACTTGTTGGTATGGTTGCACATATGCGTCTTGCTCGTACATACCTTCGATGACGTCTCTGCTACGGTGCGCTTGTTCTTGGTCTTGGATTTTCCAACCTGACTTGGTGTCTTGCGCTTCTGGCTCGCTTCCTTGCTCGATCTCGTCTTCATGGCTTTCACTGGAGGCAAAGATGTACGTGTTGGTGTGTCAGTGAGAGGAAGGAGAAGTGTCTGGAAACGTTGGGCAGAGGATGTAAACAGCAACTGTGGCGAAATTGTGAGCGATGGTTTGTTCTTCGCGCAGAGAAATAGTCCAAAACACGCTACTGCTCTCATCTTCATCGCTGAATTGGACAATGGCGTTGCCACTTCGACCATCATGCACTGATCCACTACTCTGAGCTCACACATGAACACAAACATGGGCCCACGTGCAGATGGGGGACGTCGTACCCGCAGACTGATGTTGCCATGCTACAGCGCAGCGCCAGCGTTGATCATCATGCATTCCCACGATTCATGTTCCGGTTTGGTGTTGTTTTCTTGCTTGCACTTCCAGTCGTGCACATCAATCAATCTTCTCAGACGTGTACAGCTTCATCACATTTAGTCAGACGAGTCGAGTGGAGTGTTCTCTTGGATTGATTCATGTTTGATGCAGTCACGCACAGAACGAACGAGAAGATACGACTACGAACAGAGTGCGCTCCGCTGCGTTGGTCGGCACACCAACACGACAGCGTCATCGCGACACTACACACAGAATGGTTTCCACATCGATCGGAAGACGTCATCGAAGATCCATCTGCATCTTCATCCGTAACCGCACCTTCTCGTTCATCCCACCACAAACACACAATCCCAAAGTACTTCGTACGAAAGCATCAAATCACAAGGACATAGACAAAGACAAAGATGAAGCTGACCAAGCCATGCACCCTCCTCGCGCTCGCGTTCCAGGTGAACGCGTTCACGCGCCCATCGTTCGCCAGCAAGTCCGGCGCTCCCTTCGGAGCCAAGAGCGGTTCCACACAACGCGGTCTGTTCAATCTCTTCAGCTCCCCTGCCTCGGATAGCAAGTATCCCGTGTACGCCGAGGAGAGCGTCATGTCGAAGAAGGCCCACGGCACTTCGGAGAAGCCAGTGCAGAAGGATCTGCGATGGAACTGCGACTTCGACACCGCCGATCGCATTTGCAACTTCAATCGTCATTACGCGGAGTACGCTGGCTACTGGACGTCCACCGACTTTCTCAAGAGCATCCCCAACGAGGAGCTGCCAATCAAGTTCTATGACTCCGTCACAGGCGAGCTTCTGTTCACTGCTCCGGTCGGAAGAACGATGGAGGAATTCGTCAAGGAGAGCCAGAGCCACGGATGGTGAGTGCAGCGATGCCAATGCGTCTTGTGTTGTCGATTTGGGATGAGCGGTAGCTTTTGGCATAGGAGGAGAAGAGAGGAGTGGGGGGCAGAAGGTTTCGACTGTGATCTCATGACGGGTTGGATCCTGCCATGACGTTGCTGTTGCCACAGCAATGATGAGTTGTCGCGAGCTGTGTGACCTCGAGAGACCTGGATGAGGCCTTGTGGTTGGGTGAAACATATCAGATCCACGCAATGGCTGGAAAGCATGAGCATCAACATGAACTCACTGTCAACTTCGATGCTTTGCATTGCATTCTACTTTTGCTTTTGCGCCCGTTGGTACGCTCTCATTGCAATGCAATGGGCTGTGGTTGCGAATTTGGATGTGTATATCGCTTGAAACGGATAATCGCAATGGCCGAATTCACGTCACACATGGTCAACGGTTGTGGTGATGCTGCGATGCTTCGCTTGCGTTTCTGCCATTTGCATGCTCTGCAATCTTCGGTCATGCTCATACTCCGACGCAAAATCGCAATACGGAAACGACGTACTCTGTGATGGATGTTCATTGCACTCGGACCGTACCATACATACTCGCACGTACGCAGGCCATCTTTCCGCGATGAGGAATGCAACTGGGACCATGTTCGTTGCCTCCGCGACGGTGAATGCGTGAGCCAGACCGGAACGCACCTTGGACACAACATTCCAGATGGTTCGGGCAACAGGTACTGCATCAATCTGGTCTCCGTTGCCGGACAGCCAAAGGAGGACTAAAGTCTAGTAGGATCATCATCTTTTAGAGAGAGAGAGAGAGAGGGAGAGAGCAGGCCATTCCTTGCCTTCTCTGTGGTCCCGCATTAAGCTTGAAGACCGTGTAACATCGGATCGAATGGCGTGATGATTGAATTCATTCAGCGCAAACAGTTGTATCAAGAGCATTTCAATGAGCAGACTTGGGACAGCGCAAAGATCAGTTCGATGCCAACAGTTGATCGTCAATGAACCTCTCCCCCTCGCGATAGAGAGACTCTGGGAGGACATCAAGAAGAAGGGACTGTGTGCTTGTGTATGTACTCTACAGACGTGTCTATTGATGTCATGAAAGCCATCATCATTGCGGGAATGCTCCGCGCATGATGAGACAGTTGTTGTGTGTTTAGTGTTTGTTGAACACGATGCTTATTGCTTAATCGTCTCCGGCACGCTTGGCCTTGTGCTTGGCAATGCTCGCACCAGTACCGCGGATCTTGAGCCTCTTGTTCTTTGCCTCCTTGATGGCCTTGCGGGAGTACTCCTTGGCCTTGATGGCACCCTTGCGGACAAGACGGTACTTTGGCTCGAACTTCAGCATGGAATCCTCGTCGTCGTAGATGAGGCAGAATCCAGTGGACTTGCCACCTCCGAAGGCGGTCTTGAATCCGAAGACGGTGGTGAGCTTGGCATCGGACTTGTACATACCAGCAAGGAGCTCGCACAACTCGCTCTTGGCGACGTTGGCACGTCCTGGATGGATGACATCGATGATCATCTGTGATGTTGGTGAGAATAACAGCAGCAATTGTTTGTGGACGGCAGAGAAGGAAAGGAAGCGTTTGTGAGCATCACGGTTCTGCAGAAGTCATCATTTGCTCCTTCACTCTTCGAGCTTGAATTCAACTGTATCCTTCTCATTTCCTGGAATGATGGTTGTCGTAGATAGTCACACCGCAACGTGTTCTTCAACTGCACGCATCCAGCATGTACAAACCAACAGTTCCGCTTCAATGGCACTTCGGCAGCCTGGATGAGATAGCGTATGCGCACTTTCGTGCCATTTCGGGCAGCAGAAGTTCCACATTGGCAAGCACTTCTCTCTCCTCCCTGCACCCGCACTTTCCTCCACCAACCGTACGCGTTGCGACCTGATGCAAGCGAACCCTTGGCGCGGACTGTGACACGGTCCTTGGCTTGAGTGAGTTTGGCTGTTACCGAGCGTTGAAACCTGTTGTGTTGTGCTGCTGTTGCTACTGCTGTTGTTGATGTGAACCACGGTTCAACACGAGACGCGATGCAGCAGAGGGCCAGAAGAGGTTACGACATGGCCGCGTCTTCATGAACCCTTCGCTCCCATCGCCATCTCGTGGTTGCCCATAAGAGCTACGTGCGACTTCTGCTCGAATCATCATCAGTTGATCGGACCTGGGCTTTCGCCAGTTCATCCACACACCTGCTTGCGCGCAAGCAAAGGATTGCGCTTGAACTTGCGGGTCTTGATGAGTACGGTAGAGTCGCTCATGGTTCCGACGAAAACACGGGGGAAAGAAAAAAGGAAGGGATTATGGGTTGGTGAAGTCGGGGGCGTTGGAAGGCAACGGAGGTGGGGTCAAGGATGGTGCTGGTGTTGCTTCCTGTTTCGGTGCTGTCTCTTGTTTGTCCTGTTGTTGGTTTGGCGCGGCGACAACCGACGCATGACAGACTGTCGCATCGACGCGATCCGAGTAAGCGGGAAGTGGTAACAAAATCGGGCATCGGATGAAGGTCAGACGAAGCCATTCGTCGACTGGATTCAAACGTGGACATGTCCATTATTGTTCAGCGAGTCGCAGACGTGGATTGGAAGTTGAGGAAACGCGTGTTCTTGGCTGCGGCAGATGAATGTGGTGTGGTACCGTGCCGTGTTCTACTCATAGGAGTAGCTCGGACGAGTGCTCCGGTATACCCATACTATCCACCTCCACTTACGAGCACTCTGTCATGTTTTGCTATATTATATAATACCTGCTAAAGCTTGGAGGGGAGCTGCGGAGACGCGCTGCTCTTGGCGTCGGATGGGTGCCGCTGGCGCTGCTGGTCCTGTTCCGAGTCACGCGGCAGCAAATGGGATACAGACCGCGACTTTGGAATCTCGTGATCAAACTCGAATTCCTGCTGCTTGGCTGCGACGGTATTGAGATCGTAGAGGTAGTTGACCATGATGCCGTAGCTCGATCTCAATCCTTTGCGGCTCACATCGGCCGCGAAGTTGATCCGGTGCAGTGAGGCACCATTGCCAAGATGGAATCTGGCGACCGCGTCCAGCGGTTTGCGACGTCGCTTCTCAAGACACAGGTATCTCGCCACGAATCTCATCAGAATGCTCTCTACCGGAGTGTCTCGATACGTTTCAATGCCGCGACGGATACTGGCATCATCTTTTTCATTGGTGACATTGCCGATGGATGTGTCCAGTGCAGCGAACATATCCGCAAGCGCCTGTGCCACGGCAGCATCGCCACTGATGGAAGTTGAGCTGACTGCAGCTTGCGCATCACTGGCCGCAAAGGAATTAGTTGGCAGATACCCTGCGGCTTCCAGATCTCGCACATCTTCCAATGTCACAAACGTATCATCGTGGAACGGACTCGATGGCTGCAGTTGCTGCTGCAGCTTGGTCCTCATCCATCGCCGAAACTGCGGCACGGGACTGAGCGTCACGAAGGATTGGATGCAATTAGGGAACTCTGATTGCAGCAATCGAATGGAGTCTTTGATCAGGAACTCGCCGAGGCCGATGCCTGCCAATCCCGGCTGGGCATTCGAGATGGAATAGAATGCTGCGAGTTTGGGCTGCACAGCGCTGCTGCTGCTATTGTCGGCACTGTTTTGTTTCTTTCCCATGACTTGAGCCATGGATGCTGGTGTCGTGTCCGATTCCTGCAGCGAAACATGAACGAATACGATTGGGTTATTGGGAAGAAGCGGGTGGAATAGGCTGAAGACCCGATGCTTGGGACCGAGCCGAGTCCGCAGATCATCCAGGCTCCGCATCGGGTGCACCGCTTCTTTCTTGGCGATCTTTTCGATGACCGATGCTGGCGAATGCTGGTACGTGATGCGTGAGGTCTGAAGCATACCTTGGCTAAACCATGGCGCGATGAACTGCCGCAAGAAGGAGTCGAATTCCTGCAGTTGGACTTGCAGCTGCCTCCGACAATGCTCATCGTTGTCATCATGATCCTCCAATCGTGTATCATCATCATCATGTTTGGAATTGGCCACGCTCTCAGCCCTTGCATCATTAGCGACCCGCGCTTGCGCCGGCTGTCTCACATGGCGCATCACATACAGAAGATCCTGCCGAAGCTCGATGAGGAATTGCATACCATCCAGAGCGCTCTGCTCGAACAGATACTCCACCAGCGCCTGGTACCGCGGCTGGATCGCAGCGGACAGGGCTGCACGGCTGATGGTTCGGTTGCTGAGACAGGTGCTTGCCGCCGTTCTTACGACCTCTTCGCTCGGGACGCACTCTACGGCAAGGAAGTGGATGATGCGCGATCGTTGGCATGGATTGGCTTGCATATCTGGTTGGATCTGGAACCTGATTGCAGCCAGCGTCTTGTATTGTTTGCAAACAATTCTTGCCAACTCGGCCGCGTTGATGCTCGCCGCATATCCTGCACTTTTCTGATCTGATGGATGGACAGAGCTCTGACGATGCTTGATTCTCGTTACGTTGTGATCGTAATGGGCCTCGCTCGTTGCATCATTGTACGAGGATTCGTGGAGGGCTGACGCTGCTGCCTCCGTCGGTGAATCGGATGAACTCGATGATACATTTGAGATGGATCTATCAATGATGAGCTTGGGCTGGGTTAATGAGAGCACAAGCCTGTCGACGACGTCCAGAAGATCGAGCCTGCTGGTACCGTCGGTAGTCCTTGACATGCCATCATGATCATCGCTCTGATGGCAACAGCTTGTGGTGCTGTAGGCGTGGCTATGTTGGGATTGGTGTCGCCTTGGATGGTATCGACCATGACTCGCGCCTGTGGTTACGAAAGTAGTTGAACCCATTGGAGAAGGCTTCGGGTAGATGCGGCTGATCCGAGGAGAGCCATGGATCGACCTGATTCTCTTGCTGGGATGAATCGTCGTCTCTTCAGCAGGCGACCTTGACAACGAGATCCGCGAAGCAAGAGCAGACGCTGTTGCAAACCTAATCTGTGCAGCGCAGCTGGATTGCACCACACACCGCGATAGAAGCCTGGGATCTTGGGCTGATCTGGGAAGCGATCTCATCACCATCCGCTCCAGCAACACCATCCTGCTTTTTGTTTCGATCTACATGCACTTGCGGAGTCTCGATTGGGATGACATGCACAGGTATGCAGATGAGATTCCAGTGGCTCGGTCTTGTGCATTGTGGGTTGACCATGTTGTCAGAGTGCGGACGTTCTCCTTGGGATGGCCAGCAAAGCGCGTTTGTTCGTTTGATGCGTTCAACATGTTGAATCTTTCCCATTCAAATCCAAAGAGTCTGTATCAGAACCTCATACTCGAGTCCCAAAGCGCGAATGAATCGTGTCGAAACGTGGCTTCAATCCAGTCGATTTGGTCGGAAGTGGGAAAATCAGAGAAGCGGTTCTCCGGAAAAACGACACCAGCATCTGCTCGCAGATCCAGACCACAGAGCGCCGAAGGCGTTGGTCTTGGTCTTGGTCTTGGTCAACCACCATTCATGATCATGTTGCGCCATACTAAACGATCTAATCCTCGCCAAGCATCTTCATCTGCAACTCCGAGCAAGAAGCCAACGGTGTTCATTTCTCTCGAGCTGAAACGGGGAAGAACGCAGATTGGATCGCGTACGTCCTATCATACCGTTGTCGACTCTATCGCCAACGCCAACGCCAAGGTCGCAGGTACATGATCTCGACGAGGCTCGTGCGTGGAGCGTTCTGTGCGATTCATCTATCACCAGCCTTGGAAAGGTGCCTGTCGACGACGACATTCACGTCGGTGAGGGCATCCATGTCAACAGCCACAGGCATGACAGCAAGAAACATGGATGTGGGCACTGCTTCAGCCAAGAAGGCGATTGCTGCCATCGCCCAGCAGACTTCCACTGGGAACAAGCTCACCAACCTGTGCGATGTCTCCAGATGCGCGTACCTGGCGAAGCAAGCCAACGCGTCCATGCTCTTCCTTCCAGAGTGCACCGGATTCATTGGCGAAGGCTCGGCGCAGACATTGGAGAATGCCGAGATCATCGCAGACGAGGGTGGCGACGATGTTTTGAAATTGAAGAATGCGGACACAGTGAGCGACTTGCTGACATCGATAGTCAACGGCGAGCAGGTCAGCAGCGAAACGATAGAAGCATCAACAACATCAGGCCAAGCATCTGGCGACACGCGCGGCTTGAATGATGGCGTGTTTCTGATGGACGGACTGCGAACGATCGCCCGTGAGGCATCCATTTGGATCTCGGCAGGCGGCGTCCATATCGTTGCAGAAACCAACGATGATGGCAGCACGAAGCGCGTGCACAACGCGCACATCATCATCGACGACAATGGCAACATTCGGTGTCGATACGATAAGATTCATCTGTTCGACATATCCATCCCTGGCAAGAGAGACTATCATGAGAGCGCAACGACTGCGCCTGGCAATCGGCTTGCCGTTTGTGATTCACCCGTCGGTGCGTACGTGCGAGCGTGGGATGCGTTCGATGCTTGCGGGGCTATTTGTTTTTGTGCGGAGAATGTACGAGTCTGTCGAGGCGTTCTGGAGTTTGCATTTCGGGATGAGGCGATGAATGAAGTTGTGAGGACTGATGTTCACCAAGGGGAAGGTTGTTTTCAGGTTGGACATGTTGCTGTGTACGCTACAGCAATGTCTATTCTGTGCAGATGCTGTCTCTCCCTCTCTCCTCCCTATTTTGGATTGACTCAATCGGCTACTTCTACACATGCTTGCTCTGCTTCCTCCACTCGTCCCTCACACGCTCGCAATGAACGGTCTCTCTTGTTGCTACTACACTATTGCACTCTACTCCGCAACGATCAATCCCATCTCCCACACCAGGCAAACTCGGCATCTCCACATGCTACGACATGCGCTTCCCAGAAATGTACACGCGCCTCGTGGAAGACATGGGTGCGCAGATCCTGCTGGCACCCTCCGCATTCACGACCCCGACGGGCATGGCGCATTGGCACACGCTGCTGCGGGCGCGCGCCATCGAATCGCAGTGCTACATGCTGGCAGCCGCGCAGGTTGGGCAGAGCAATGCGAGACGACAGAGCTTCGGCCATGCTCTGGCGGTCGATCCGTGGGGCAGGGTGCTGGCGGATGCTGGCGGATACAGGTACGGCGATGATGTGCATGGCGAATCCACGCTGGAGGACGGTGTCGCAGACAACACGCCATGCATTGTGACCTGCGAGATCGATCTCGGTTTGGTGGAATCAGTGCGAACGAACATGCCCATCACGATGCATCGCAAGGCTGCTGCAGATGCTGAGGCAAGCAGTGATTGAGGCGCGCGACGCTTTTGTTGTCGTGCGATGTATTCATACGTAAACAACATTCGCATTGAGTGCAGCATTGCTCTCCTACTCGCACCTACCTTCTACTTTGTATTGCTGCCAAAGTCACAGAGTAGAGAAGAATGGTAGACAGCATTGCTTTGTCGCATTCTCTCACGGTTCTCTCCATGTGCCAACGTCCGAGTACGATTCTTGGTGGGACTGCTCATCTATCAGCGCACCCGGAGCAGCGGCTCCGCACTACGACTGCACTTCGAGATCAAGAATAGCATTGGAGTGATTAAAGTACAATGTTGATGGTTTATAGTGGTACAGTGTAGTATTGGTATGTGACACCGGCAGCAAGATATGCCAGCGTTCGGATGCTGTTTCGTTGGTTTGGACGGGATGTGACCTTCATCTGTACTCGCAGGCCCCATCCGCTGTCCTTATCCCTCTCTATATGCGTTGAATACGCTACATGAGTTCGTCTGCACTGAACATGTTTAGCTGATCAGTCTCCGTCTCTGCACTGGTCCATCTGTGGACCTGGCGACGTTGCCGTCCGCACTGTACTTTCCATCCACCAGCATTCTTCGGTTCGTCGCTGACAGCTGTTTCGATAGTCTCGACATCTTGCCATTGCCTTTCTCTTCCAGGTTCGGTCTGACATGCGTCTCCAGGTACTCATTCAATCTCGCGATAAACATGGGTCGGATGACCGAGTGCACGTTGTTGTGTCCCATCCCCTCAATGTACAGCGGCTCGGCTCTCGACTGCGGCGGAAGCGCTTCGTATAATCTCTCAGAGTGGTTGAAAGGAACGATCTGATCTGCCGTGCCGTGCACGAGGATGAGCGGCGACCGGATCATGGGCGCGAAGTCGACGTTTGGGAACTTGTCGCCGAAGACAGTGCAGCCAGGGTCGATGACGATGCGGTATACTGAGAGGAAGGGAGCGTGGAGGATGACGCCTCCGACGGGTCCACCGATGGATGGATCCTCCGACTCGGCGGTGCCGGAAGCCATGTAGCAGGATGGCCCCGATCCGAGCGAGCGGCCGTACAGGACGATATTCTTTGATGGGACGTTGAGGTTGAATCGAAGGTACTTGAAAGCAGCCTCGATATCAGCGTAGCAATCCTCTTCAGATGGGCTTCCTGCTCGTCAATGAGTGGAAGAGAGAGTGAGTGAGGGAGCGTGTGAAGGTGGGCAGGCGGGAGGAGGCGAGAAGTAATGGGTTAGCGCATTGAATTGAATTGCCTTGAATTGGATGGAGCTGAATCATTGGTTTGGATTGTCGTGCGTGCACGCAGAAGATGCCTTGCAAGTGCATCGAAGCATGGGCAAGAATGCCCCCAGAGCAAGACGAAAACGAAATCGTTTGGAGGCATGTTCGCCCTTCACCCACGCTGTGTCGCAAGAGAGAGAAGCATGGTGGCGGGACTTTCCGCACTTGAGTTGCGGATTAAAACCTCAAAGGCAAGGCAAGGGATGGTATGCAAGATAAACAGGAACTCACCCTCTTCGTACGCCATTCCGTATCCCGTGTAATCGTAGGCAAGGAGGTTGACTCGCAGCATCTTGCTGAGGAACTTGCACCATGGATATATGCTCCCCAGATCCTCTGCGTTGGCATGCGAGTACAGTATCGTTATCCCTCGATCTGTCCGCGTGTGCTCTAACTCTTTCGTTGTTAAGGACCTTGACTGCTCCTCCCCGCTGTCTTCCGAATAGCTGATGTAGAAGGCAGGGATGCGCTTCCCTCTGCTCGTGTTCAGCCATATGATCTTGTTCTCCTTCAGCTTGGTTGGAGGAGGTGGCTGGAAAAGCAGCGTGCTGACCGTGTCTCCCATCGTGGAAGTATAGTGTATTGTGTATTGCGTGTAGTGTATTGCGTGGTACTCTCTAGTGAAGTGTAGTGTGCTGGATGGCTTCCCAATCTATGCAACTCAACTGGATTGTCTCAATCTCAAGCAATGCTGGCAATGGTATCGTTGTCAATGACGGTGGACTCGGAACTCAAGAGGATGCTGTGGATGCAAGAAACAACGGCGAGGGTGGCAAGAAGCTTGGATCTCTTTTCGATGATCGCAGTGAAGGGCGGATGAAGACTATGGGCTGATGCGATCGCAGTTGTCCTTGATGGTGGCTCGTGCTGCTGCTGCTGCTGCTGCTGTTCTTGGTCCTCTGGTTGAGTTATGATTGTTGGCGTGTTGATACTCTCCTGCGGTTGCGTTTACACTTTTCCTGACTTTGCTTGGCTTTTGTTGTGGAATGTATTTGAGTGGGTGCTCGGCGAGTAGAGCAGAGCAGAGTAGTTGTCTCCCCCTCTTGATGGATGCCTGGTGTTGTTTGTGATGCCGCACAGGGAGAAGAGTCGGTGGACCAGAGCATCAAGCCGCCTCGCCCCATTTGAGCCGTTTCGCACTTGCCGTCATCGCTGCCAAATTTTCTTCCGAAACCGTGATTTCAACGACAACGAAATTTGACGATTGAACGGCAAATCATGGTGCAACGCTGCGCACAAGGTCCTCGCAGCGCAGAGAGTGTCAACACGCCCAACCACCGAGGCGGCGCAAATCGTGGACCATGTCGCCGCCGTCCGTTGAACCACACACACAAACGCGAAAAACGAGCGGTCTTTGCTGGTCTCGCGCACTTCAAATGGTAACCCATTATCTAAAAACCGTGATTTAAACCGTTCCATCTAAATCAAACCCGACGAGCGTGCCGCGAGACACGCAAGATGCGCCGTGGCAGGTTCGTAAGCTTCCGCAGCACAACCAAGGACAAATGGCACGCACTCCGCGCCTGCGGACAAGCCCAACTTCCGTTGAAATTCCCATTTTTCGTCGCAGAAATCCGTTCTGATGCCGTTCTTTCTGTTCATCGGTGTTCACAACCCAACAGGGCTGCAGTAAATAGGCCGGGACTCTCTGATTCGCCACTTCGTCTCGTACGCGTGCATTCCGTTCGATGCCCTACGACATTTTCGCCTGCCGATGTCGGCGCCAAAACCAACACCCGACATGCAGAGACACACACAACGCACGGGACAAACGGAAATCGGCATGTCCTCAACGCGGACCGGCCGATCCCTATCCAACACAAGCCGCGCCGCACCGCGACACTACACAAAACAAATCTCTCACTCTTTGTGTGGAGGTAGGAAGCGAAGCGTCGTTTTGATTGGGAGGAGCGTTTTCAATTTGGAAATTTCCCACTCATCACCTCAGGGCATCCGCATGATTTGAGGGGGACCATCTCTTCGTGGGTTGAGCATAGCCATCACATTTGAACGTAACCGCCATTCACCGAACACCAAGATGATGGATGGGTGGATGGGTGTGATGCATGGAGTGAGCAAGAGAGCATGGCATGGCATCAATGATCTATCTGTCTGTACAATGCCGTCGTGGTTGTCACCCCTTGGGCTCGTCATCGTCACTTGATCCGAGTTTCAGACACACAACAATGCGACAGAGCGGCCAGGCTGCCTCTCGGTCTCGCCTATAACTTCTTCCGCCCTCCCCTGTCGGTGAAGAGCGCCATACGCATCCGCCGGTTGGGGTGCCCTTCTGATTTGGTTCACCCCTGCCCTGATCGCTCCTTTTCCTTCTGCTTTGATTGATTCGGCACACTCTGCACTCTCCTGTTATGATTGGCAGTAGCGGACGTTGTCCCTTCGACGATGCCATTCTTTCGTTTTGGTTCTCGCCCCGCTTCTCGTCTCTTTTGTGTTGTCCTTCCCTTCTTCACCACGAATCACTCTCCTCTTCATCTGCTCCCGTTTCACGAAGCTCGCCACGAACAAAGAGAGGCGACGGCACAAGACTTTTCATGCTTGGAGACTCGTCAGTTGGGTCCCTTCCAATTTGTGTGTAAGATAGTTAGTAGAGCACGAGTATAGTAGAGTATTGTTAGCAATGTGCACTCGGATGGTGGTCCCATCTCTCACATATTATAGTTTGGTGGTGAGGAGCACGGCCCCTCTTCATGTGCCTTGAGTTGGAGCATGATTCAAGTTCTGTTCCATGTCATGTGTGTGCTCGAGGAATCGATGAGCAAACGGATGCAATGGGGATGAGTTGAACCCACCACCACAATCGTTGCTATCGTGCGGCACTCACGAACATGTCATGCCATACTCCACTGCCTTCCGTTGCGTTGGAGGGCGCACTTCTCACCGTCATCCAACGTTGCATCCATCGCGTACTCTGTTGGAGAGGATTGGTAGAGAGGAGAGTACATACGTAGTACGCATCGATCACCAACAACATCCGAACTACGTTACGGGCATGGTGTACTCTTCAGACCACTCGTTCCTTTCTCACAAGCTGCCACGAGTATCAACCTCATTTGTACACGAACTCACTGATGTCCGCAGCATTGGAACAAATGACGTCCACAAAAACTTAATTTTGGCATCGGAATTGACGGTTTCATTGTTGGCTGTCCGCAAGACTCTGTACATGGAAGGAATGTCATAGAGTAGGACGAGAAGAACCCTGGTGTGCTACACGATGCGCAAGTGCATCATTCTATTGGTGGGTGCCCATTCCGCTGTTGATGGTACAATACTTGGCATTGGCGCATCCATGCAATTGAGGACTCGGACATGGTCGCGAACCGTCGTCCGAACCGTGCCGTCATCAACACTGTCTTTGGCGGTACCGCAATCGTTACCGCTTACTATACGCCGTTGCTGTTGTCGTTGCTGTACATAGTAAGTGTCAAGATCATAGATAGCATAGCTGATACAGTACCTTGATGGGCGTGTGCGTCATGCGCTCTCTTTCGAACTTGTCCACAATCTCCGCAGCATCGTCCGCCAGTCGATCGCCGGCAGCCTCCAGCACCCAGCACAACTCCAACGCCACCTGTCCCTGCAATTTGGCTTCATGCGGATTATCCTTCGTATCCAGACAAATGACATGAATCGGCAGAAAGTCCACCGTCGGCTCCCGTATTTGCAGATCCTCCACGACGGCATCAAAGATACGCTCTTCAAATGCGATCACGACATCATGCTGCCGTATCCACTCGGATGGCATGTCCTGCCATCTCTGCGGTCCCCGTTTGACGGCGGCACCGCGTTTGCACAGCTGCAATACACCGTTGCGCGCGAAGAAGGCCTCGTCTTCCGGCGTGGCGCACATGTTGTTGTACATGTGCTCGTAGGGCGTGCCGAACTTGAACACCTTGGGTTCCATGGAGTTCTTTCCAGGTAATCTGCAGCGTTCAACGTTGTTGTGGTTGCAGCATGTGTTGCAATTAGCAATGGCGTGCACGCGAGAGAGAGAGAGAGAGACATATACATACAATACGCCATCGATTGGTTGATTGATTGATTGATTGGATGAATACAGAAGTGTGGAAGAGAGAAAAGTTCGTAGATTGATGAGTCGATTAGTTGGGCAACGGATGGGATTGCAAGGTGCCATCATCTTGCATGCACGAATGCATGGTGCAATGCATGATGCAATGAATGGCGTATCGTGCGCGTTGTGCAACCATCATCATCGTGCTGATTGCAGTACTGTACTGTCAGCTTACCGGACCTGCGTTCCTGTGCCATAGCTCTCCACTCTCAGTCCTGTTGAAGGTTCGGATAGAATTGAATGTTGCGTCGTGGTGTGTTGTGGTGATCATCATAAGAGACGCAATGATGTATAATAAGGAATTCAAGTGAGAAAGGAAAACGATGAGCAAACGACGAGTGAATGGCCGCTGCAAACGGCACGCATCCGCGCAAAGAAGCAATTGTGCAGAGTGGAACAGCATGATTCCAACGCCGTCGCAGCAACACACGCAGACCGAACGCACCCGCATTGCCCAGAACGACATGGGCCTCCATGGAACGATTGATATTGCTGGAACAGACGACACCGAAGGAGAGCTGCGATTTGATCCTCATGTTTTCCTGCGGCGGCACACCCGGCGGCGTCGATGGCCGGGGAAGCCTGTTCGAGCTGGATCCGCTTCCGCTTCGTGGTCCCATGGTTCGATTTCCAAGTGAAGAGTATGAGGTTGCGTTTCGCGAGATCAAATGGATGAAGCAGAATGGCGCGTGTGGAAGGAGAGTCTCAATGTAGGTATAGTAGTGGGAATGTCGGCGATGGTATGTGTATGTATCGTATGGCACGATCAAAGGGAATGGAAATGAAGATACGCTGGAGAATGGGGGCTGGATGTGCATTGTGAAACATGTTCTCTGTTGTGTTGTCTCTTGTTTGACGATGGATTGCTGTCGTGAATGAAAGCTGATTTTTGGCGGGAGTGGATTCCAGCACGCCTCCATTGTCGTTTTATTTTGGTCGCTGCTTTAATCCATTTGGTCAATCGTGACCATTGTCTGGATCGATTTCTGAAACGCCCTATGAAATATCTCCGAGACCGCAAGCGCTTTGTCGTTGGCATGCTAGAGTACTTTGAGTCCATGGGGAGTAACTATTGGACTGGCAATGACTTCGCCCATTTGTGTCGCGAAAAGATCAAGGATTCGCCAGGGTTATTATGAATCGCGCGAATTGATCCAATCCACTTATGAATACATGACGAACAGTCATTCACAACACTGAACCGGACAAATAAGGCTGGCAAGGATAAGACCGAGTTGATCATCACGATACGACGTGGTACACAAAGGCCTTGCACAGAATTCGGAGACACGAGCCCAAGAAAGTGAAATCGAGACTGGAAGCGTCAGTGTTCCAGGGACATTCGCGGGCATGTTCGTGCACTCTGTGTTGTACTCTACAAAGCATACGAGTACATGCGAGTAGATTACGTGTACCCTGTGGACACACACTGCCATCATCTCGTGACTACTCCCCCTGGCGCCGATGCGGGCACACACCACTAAAGAGAGCTTGTGCAGAACAGCATTGAGCTGGATCAGATCCGCATTTTCACCCAATTGAATTGCGATAGTATTATTCGAGCTACTGTACAGCACATCAGACTCTCCACCGCATGAAGAGGAGCGCCGAGAAGAGAGAAACCGTTCATGGCGCCAAACTCTTGGACGTTGGGTAATCTCTCTACACACACAGAGAGAGAGAGAGAGAGAGAGACAGCTTGTGGAGCCCTTCACAGAATTTGGATGAGCGGCAACATCTGCAGCAAACCAAAAAAGGAAGATTGCGAGCACGGAGTTCTTGTGCCCAAGCGGAACACTGAGGCAAAGGAAGGACTGTCAAGACAGAAGCCCCCAAGACGCCGAAACATTTGAGGCTCCCTTGCCGAACTTCTCTCGACACGGACGGAACTCCCGCGAGAAGTGAAGAGTTGGTGCGCTTCATTTGCCTCACGATTGCCGCCACTCACCTTCACCACACAAGTTCCCAGCGACCTCCTCGCACAACATTCGTTTTCTCCTTTTGAGTGTTGTGCCCTACAACTCTTTCAGCATTCTGTTCTGACCTCACAGCCAGCAAAGCGAGTCGCTCTGCAAACCAAAAGGCGACCATCGGCTCAACCCGCAGGCATACTTACGATACGAGCTGCAGATAAGAGGTAACAAACTCACAACAACGTTGGCGAACGCACCAACGCAGCAACAAACACAGCAACAACAAAACGGGCCTCCTCCATTGCATCAGTACTTCACCTCATTGTATCCGCGCCTCGCTCTCTCTCTCACTCTCCTCAGAGAACAGATGCAAGAACAACCACGCCAAAACTGGAGGCAACAGTCTCCACACGCCTTCGATACGCAGCGAGAAGCAGGCCACCAGAGGATGGTTGGCAACAGGACTGGGAACCAAAAGCACAATCAGAAGCACAATAAGAAGGACAACCAGAAGCACATCAGCACCAACACCAGCACCAACATCAGCACCAACACCAACACGAGGAAGAGTACAACTCCAACGAAACAGAGGAACAAGCGCAGCAGCGAACGCAGCAGCAAGGGTAGCAGCATGGGCAGCAGCAAAGGCAGCAGCCAGGAAGTTGGCGGCGAGGGACCCTCCGATGATCATAGCGGCACTTACAGCCTCAGCAGCAAGCGCAGTCAACGAAGTCAACACGCGGAACTCAATCGCCACGACCAAGGCAACAGACCATCGATGGATACCAGGACCACAGTCTCGTCGAAACCTATCATGACGGTGGGGCAGGTCCGCCGCGAGTTCCTCAGGCAGGTCCCGGAGGAGGTGCTGGATCAGGTCCCGTACGAGGCGTGGGATCACATCTTCGGTGAACTGGACTCCCTGGCAAGCCGCAGGAGCGACGACAACGGCGAAGACGATCGCCTGCTCACCTCCAAGATGCTGCGAAAGCTGGGATCCCGCATGGAGCAGGAGTTCCACGGTGAGGTCTACCTGGAGGATTGCTACTCCGTCATATCAGAGATCAGCAGCTATTCCGCGATCGCCGGCGATAACGTCGCCAAAGGCGCCAGGGCGATGAGACGGAAGATCCTGCTGACGAGCGGTGACAACTTCGCTCCTCATACTCAGCGACAACCGCAGTCGCAACCACAGTCACAGTCACAGTCATCACAAGGAGGCCAGCGCAGCAAGACCATGCAGCAACATGCGACGTCGCGAAGTTCGAACCGGTACATCCCGCGCGACCGAAAGACGACGGGCGGCGGCCTGTGGGGCGACAGCGACGAACACATCGACTTTGACGACGATTCGTACCACAAGCATAACGCGCTCAACACCAGCAGCACGAGCACGACCAACAGCAGCACGGAGACAGAGACGGAACGATCCGTCGTCTTCGGCCAGGTCCATCTGCGGATCTACGAACGCACGCTCAGTTACAACCCTTCCGTGAGCATCGGACCGGCGATTGGGCTGTCCTGGGAGTACGTGCCATTCAACCACGGCATCATCTCGGTCGATGACTTCGAGATGGTGCGATCGCGCGAACGCGTCACGTCGCCAAGGCATCTCGTCGTGTCGCGCAAGGAACGCATCGTCCTCCTGCGCTCGCTGGGCGTGTCGCAGATGCAGATCGCGGACAACACGCGGAGGATACGGCGCGATCAGAAGAAGCGCGTGCAGACCATCCAGAACATCCGCGTCGACGAGATGGCGTACGCAGCGAGGCGGACGGTCAAGCGGTTCTTGGGATTGTCGCGGGGAAGCGACAAGCATCGCGCCGACGGCAAGGCCGGGCAGTAGGAAGGTCGTGGCGGATGGTGACAGCGTCGCTCTGGGCGATCGATGAGGACGGCGGAGAGTTGCAGCGTCTTGGTGTCCAGCCACACAGACGTCAACGATGGGATCCAGCACGCTGCTATTGTTATATTTGTGTTTTGAATTTTGAGAGTGGGAGCACTCGTGGTTGTAAGAAGGATGGAGCCAGGCGCAGTGTCCTATGTAAGAGCACTTTTGAAGAGCGTGCTGCTGACATGCACTGCTCCATGCGTTAGACTCCATCACGATCATTGATCATTACATTCCACAACGACATCTCTCTGCTCGTACCAGTTGAAAACCGAGTAAATACTCTTCTCTAGAGAGAATTCTTTTCTTTTCGTCTTGCTCTTACTTTTCATACCAGTATCACTGTTGCTATCACTCACTCTATCGCTGCCAGTGCTACTTCCGCAATGCATGCGTCATGATGATGGAATGGAGCGGAAGTATTCCTTCCGTACTCGGATGTCCATAGTGTTGGCATTTCGCTGCTCTATTGCAACAGGGAGAGAGATGCGCTGTTACGTAGAGCATCGGGCCGATTCTATTGAGTGTTTGAACCTGCTCCATCCACTTGTGTGATGAAAGTTCTTGCATGCCTTTTCAGTTTGCGTCATTCTCGCTGCGGTGGTGCTCATCTCGATGATGTAGGACGAGAATAATTGGATGTTCCATGCGTCTGCGGCCTCATTTCATAACTGCTCTACTTGAACCTCATGGGACTGAATGGTAGCCTCCAATATCGCACCGTGCATGCTCCAACCATATCCTCCTTTTCCTCCTCGCCCTCTTCTCCGCTGTGATCACCACCATACTTGAACCATTCAGCATCACTCTTCAACCCTTGCTTGTCATCACCATCGACTCGGGTGTGCGTGTTGATGTCTTGGACGAAACGAAACTCCACCATCTCCTCACCATGCTTCATTTTCCGTGCGCGGCTACGTCGTCACCCTTGTTGCGCACGCACACTTCAACACCATCCAATGGCATGAGATGCAGTTGTGAAAAACGGCTCTTGCCTGCAGCGCCTTCACTTTTCGCCATGCTCACACGATGCTTGACAATTTCATCTTGCCCATTTTGGCATCGCTGCCGCGGTGATCTTGACTTTGTTGATGGCGCTGCTATTGCAAATGCAATGAAATTGGTTGCGGGGATGGCCTGGTGTTGGATGAGATCGAAGAGTTCGGTGACTATGATGCAGCGGTCGAAAGGCAAAGTAGAGGCATGAACGTCATGAAGAGGAATGATAGGCGATACTTCATTGGTGTCGTTGTCGTTGTTGTTGTCGTCCCAACATTCCAGGCCCCCACGATCTTGTGCATTCCATCTGCCACATCATGTTTCTTTCTTTCCTTCTCGTCCTGCGTCTACACGTTGCGGTCGTATTTGTGCCCATCATGCCCATCATGCCCATCATCTATCCACATTCGGCACCGTCGTCTACCGCCATCATTATTGTTGTTATCGCCGCTGTAGCAGTTGGAGGTGTTCTCACACTTGTCGCCATGTTGCATCAAGCGGCGCGCAACATGGCGCGAGTGTGGTTTGTTTGTTGAATCTGTCGATCTCGAATCCAGATGAAAGATTCTCGACAGTGCGCTCACCGGTATGTTCGAATAGGACGTCGGTTTGCAGGAACGATGTTGCCGTCCCACTTTTGTCCGAGTGTGGGATTTGCTCCACGCTTGTGTGAGCATGTCCGAGTGTACCACGAATAAATGGGAAGTTTCGTGCGAGCGACATGATGTGCGACATGGATGAACGAAAACGAGGAAGAGACAAGGAAAAAAGCGTTTTGTTTAGTCCAAAGCAGCCCTACTTTACGAGAGTTCTAGCCTAACCACGACATTCTACACGCAAACAACTCAAAACGAGTTTTCGCGCACATGTCTCCACGACCTCTCATCCGCGCAAAGTTCGAGCCAGGTAGCATTCGTACTGTTCCAAACCAAGTGACGCAACACGACACAACACGACACGACACAACGCACAGCACCACTCTCCCAAACACAAGCAGTAGCAACACCCGCTACGACAGAAACAGTGCGTGGCGTCTGTGTGGCAACCTCCATCCAACAAACCACACACAAACACTCTCTCGTGCCCACCTACTCACACTGTACACCCGTACATGCCGGTACGCAACACGCACTCCAACACGCACAACACACGCATACAACAATCAACACAATAACGAACGCAACAACACACACACAGACACACAAACACAAACACATCTGTGCACACATCTATACACCCACACCCACCCACACACCTATACACCCACACAATGCCCAAGGAGGACAGATCGCAGTGGGTGGCGGTGGCACCGGACGTGTCATCCTCCGCCAACTACACTGGCGCGCAATCGAAGATCCAACCCGCAAAGTCCGCTTATCGCTTCTTCGAGCAATCGGTCAAGAACGACATCCAGCGCCAAATCCTAAGGCAGAACGATGGCAAGTTCCAGGTCGGGGACTTCACGCGCGCCGTGCGCGAGCGCTGGACCACCCTCGGCGACGACGAGAGGCAGCAGTTCGAGGCGCAGGCGCGGGAGGACAGGGCCAGATTCGCGCAGGAGTCGCATCTGGCGGACGTCGCCGCATTGGAGCGCAGAAATCGCATCCAGAGGGAGCGCGACATGATCCTGCTCGATGATCATGGCGGGACGCAGCGCACGACGCGACGCCAGTTCCAGAAGCAGGGCAAGAAGCGCGAGCGCAGGGAGAAGCGCAAGGCCACGCGCACAGCCAAGGCCGCCGCATCCAGCAAGGTCAAGGGCAACGCCGAGGACGAGGACGAGGACTACGTCGATGAAAATGACAACAGCGACAGTCAGGAAGAAGAAGATGACGACAACGACGACAATGATGCCAGCGACGACAGCAGCGACGAGTACTCGGAGGGGAGCGAGAACGAGACCTCCGACAGCGACGAATCGCAGGAGCAGAGACCCAAGAAGAAGAAGAAGAAACAGCAGCCGCCGCCGGCCAAAGCAAGGAGGCAGCAGAGTCAGAAGCAGATTCAGTATCGCGACAAAATAAAACGAGAAAAACACGAAAAGGACGCCTACATCGCAGAACGCCAGGAGGATCTCCGCAAGGAGAAAGCAACGCAGGCCAAGAAACGCCTCGAGTTCCTCCTCAAGCAGAGCAATATATTCTCGCACTTCGGTGCCGTGCAGCAGGACAAGCAGAAGTACGGCGTCCGCAGCTCCGAGGCAACCAAGAAATCAAGGCGCGACGCGTCGGGCGAAGACGACGGAGATCGCGAAGAGCTCGAGGAAGCCGACGAGCACCAGGCCACCTTCCTCACAACGCAACCGACGACGCTGGGCTTCGGAAAGATGCGCAACTACCAGCTCGAAGGCCTCAACTGGATGATCCGCCTGCAGGAGAGTGGAGTCAACGGCATCCTAGCCGATGAGGTAAGTCCATGCCATCGTCCGCGTCCATCCCGCCGTCCCCAAATTACATCTGCGGCTGCCGTTTTATGCCCAAAATGTGAGCGCTGATTTCAAATCCTTCTCACCTTGCTTTCCTTTCTGCAGATGGGTCTAGGGAAAACATTGCAATCCATTTCGATCCTCGTCTACATGCTCGAGTACCAGCACAACACCGGACCCCACCTCATCGTCGTCCCCAAGAGCACGCTCAGCAACTGGATGAACGAAATTGCACGCTGGGCACCGACGCTCAAAGCCGTCAAGTTTCACGGCACCAAGGAAACGCGCGAGCACCTAGCCAACAACGTCCTGTCACCCGGCCAAAGGGACGAGGACAGATCATGGAACGCCATCGTCACCACCTACGAGATATGCAACATAGAGAAGAACGTCCTCAACAAGTTCGCCTGGACCTACCTCATCATCGACGAGGCGCATCGCCTCAAAAACGAGGCGTCCACCTTCGCGCAGACCGTCCGGGCATTCGAGACGCGCTACCGTATCCTCATCACGGGAACCCCGCTTCAGAACTCGCTGCACGAACTATGGGCCCTCCTCAACTTCCTCGTCCCGGACGTCTTCGCCAGCGCGGAGCAGTTCGACGAGTGGTTCAACCTCGACATCGATGACGACGACGAGAAGAACAGGCTCATCTCGCAGCTCCACAAAATTCTCAGGCCGTTCATGCTGCGACGCCTCAAGAAGGAGGTGGAGACCAGCCTGCCGCCCAAGCACGAGACCATCCTCTTCTGCGGCATGAGCACCATGCAGAAGAAGCTCTACAGAGACATCCTCATCCGCGACATCGACGCCGTGCGCGGCTCATCCGGCAGCCGGACGGCCATCCTCAACATCGTCATGCAGCTGCGCAAGTGCGCCGGCCACCCCTACCTCTTTCCCGGTGTCGAGGATCGGACCCTGCCACCGTTGGGAGAGCACCTGGTGGAGAACTGCGGCAAGATGGTCCTGCTGGACAAGCTACTCCGCCGACTCAAGGAGAAGGGACACCGCGTCCTCCTCTTCACGCAGATGACAAGGATATTGGACATCCTCGAGGATTACCTCGTCATGAGACGCTTCGCTTACTGTCGTATCGACGGTAACACCACCTACGAGATGCGCGAGGACTACATCGAGGCCTACAACAGGCCCAACTCGGAGAAGTTCCTCTTCCTCCTCTCCACGCGCGCCGGAGGTCTCGGCATCAACTTGCAGACGGCGGACGTCGTCATCCTCTACGACTCCGATTGGAACCCGCAGGCTGACTTGCAGGCGCAGGATCGCGCGCATCGCATCGGCCAGAAGAGGGAAGTGCAGGTCTTCCGCTTCGTCACGGAGCACACGGTCGAAGAAAAGATCGTCGAACGCGCGCAGCAAAAACTCAAGCTGGATGCCATGGTGGTGCAGCAGGGGCGTTTCAAGGAGAAGGACAAATTGTCGCGCGACGAACTGCTGCATGCTGTGCGCTTCGGTGCCGACAAGATCTTCAAAAGCAAGGACTCCAGCATCACGGATGAAGACATTGACATGATCATGGATGCCGGCAAGCGGAAGACGCAGGAGCTCAATGACAAGCTCAAGGCCGCCGATAAGGGTGATCTGCTGGATTTCACTCTCGATGGAAGGAATTCAAATTTGCAAACCTTCGAAGGCATTGACTATTCCAACGCCGCGCGAAACAAGCCGGAATGGCTCGAGATCATGGACGTCGGAAAGCGCGAGCGCAAGACGGTGGCCAACTACAACGAGAACAAGCTCTACCAGAACGCGGTCGCTGCCAACCAGATTGTCAAGAAGAAGAAAAAGATGATCATCAAGCTGCCGAAACAATTCCGATTGCCGCGCATGGAGGAATGGCAGATGTACGATCGACCGAGGCTGCTCGAAATTCAAGAACAGGAGGAAGCCAACTTTCGGGCCTTGCCAGAGGAGGTGCAAAAATGCGCAGTTCACGCTCCCACACCAACGGATGCCACAGCTGGAGCAGCAACAGCTGCGCCGACCGCTGCTGCGAATAATGTGAATGCCAATACCGATACGCATGTCAGCAGCAATGGCACCACCGCAACTACAGCTCCTGACACTCCATCGGAGACTGACACGAAAGCCGAAACCAACAATGCGCAGTCCGAATCCGAGCAGGCTGCGCCAACGCTGCCACCGCTTCTGGAGGAGAGCGTCATGGAGGAAAAGAAACGGTTGCTCGCGGAGGGCTTCGATGATTGGAATCGGTCGCATTATTCCGCCTTTGTCAAGGCCAGCACGCTGTATGGACGCTCCAGAGTCAACAACATCGCCAAGTACATAGGCAAACCAGCCGCCGATGTCGACAAGTTCGTACAGCACTTTTGGGGCGACGTCGGCAAAGCCCGCATTTCCGAACACGAGTACGATCGCGTGCTGAAACAGGTCGAGAAGGGCGAGCGCAAAATCCACGACATCAAATCCATGGAACGCGGCACAAGAGCGCTGGTCTCCATCTTCGACAATCCGTGGGAGGAGCTGGAGTTCAGCCACGTCCAGACCAAAGACAAGCTGTTCTCGGTCGAGAATGATCGGTATCTGCTCTGCTGGGCGCACAAGGTACGTCATCTGGAGAGTGCGGTGGCATCACCTTTGCGACTTGATTTGCAACTTGCTTTGTATTCGATTGAGTTGCGTTGCACTGCTGGATGAGAATCTCGTGGCAGATGTCCTGGAAATGCTTGGGAGGGGAATGCTTATTGACTGGCGTTCATGCTGAAGCTTCGTCTTACGCTCTGTCTCTCTCATGCCCTCGTGGTTGCATGGTATCTTCGCTTCGATATACGTCGGATCCATGTTGTACTTCTCCACCTGCAGTTCGGGTACGGGCAATGGAGCGCCGTCAAGATGGCCATCCGACGAAGTCCCAAGTTTCGATTCGACTACCTTCTCCGCAGCCTCCCCGTGGACCTGATCGCGAAACGATGTGAGTATCTGATGAGATCGGCCTTGAAGGAGGTGGAACATTTGGAGCGCAAGGAGCGGGAGTCTCAGGGATTGCCCGTCGAAGCTGAAGATGGAGCTGAGTTGCCACCTGTCACACTGAAACCGTTCCGAATTTTGCAACAAGAACGACAGCAGGAACGGATTCAGCGAAGGCAGACCGAGAAGAAGGCCCTCGAGGAGAAAGTGGACGATCTGGAACGGCACATGAAGGAAATCCAAAACAGGCTGAAGCAACTGAACAAGGGGTCTATCGAAGGCCTCCAAGCGACGATGGCAAGCAAATCGACAAGCAATGGGATGGGAACAAAGTCACCTTCGGCAGGAGCTGCGGCAACAGCTACATCAGCAAACAACAAGCACGATGGCGTTAAGACGAAGGCATCTGCGAATGGGAATGGCAAGCAAGAACAAACGCCTGCATTTGATACCATGAAGGGCGACATCGGTCCGGAGGATAAATTCCTCGAATTCCCAGAATATGATGGATCAACGGAACCGAAGGATTACAAGAAAGCGTTCGCGCATTACTGCCACCGCAATAGAAAATCCATCAAGGAGTCGCTGCCTGCCGAGGATCGCAAGAACAAGGAGAAGATCAACGGCGCGTTGAAGGAGGGCTGGATACAGCTGACGGAGGATGACAAGATGACGTTCCGCAAGTGGGCTGCGTGGGACAAGAAACGACACACACGAGATTGCATCATCCGAGAAGCATTCATGAAGAACGGCTCCGGAAATGCAGACGGTGCCGACGGCCAAGCCTCGGTGGATGGATCGAAGCCCGCTCAAAAGCGACGCAGCAGCACCGAATCCTGGGTTTCATCACCCACCTCAGTGCCGAAAAAGAAGAAGCGAGTGCAAAACATTTGAGCATGGCATGGTGCAATTAGAGTAGAGTGGAGTCCGAGCAGAGAGATAATAAACCCAAACCCTGCAGAGATGTACTAATGCAAGTACGTAGAGCAGATGAGTCATGCGATGAGCTTTCCATTTTTCCCCAGACAGAGAGAGAGAGTTGCCTCCCATTCCACAAGAACGACCTGCGCAGATTTGCCCACACGGGTCTCATCTATTCACGGGTTTGAAAATGTCTGGAAGACGAGTGAAGTGTTGTGTTTTATCACATTTCAGCTATGGTGTTGCAAAAATACATGTCCGATTTGACACCTTGTTCTCGAACAAAAACGAACACAAGCGGACAAGAGAGACCGTAGCGTGGGTGCGGAGAAAAGAATAGATTTGGAACAAGACGGTACCCACATCATCAGTGCAGATGATTGAGTATCACCTCTGCTACTTGTGCGTGTGTATGTGACACGTATTCGTTCAGTAGGAGTCATCGTTCGTGCATGTCTTCATTACCATGCATCTTCGCCTTTAGCAATGCCAACATCCATGAATCGTGGCCTCTCTCCTGAGCACACTGGAGCGCCGTCTTACCATCGTTGTTCCTCACATGTGGATCAACACGTTCCAGATTTGCCAGATACTTGGCTAAGCCCAAGCAACCATGTATGATCGCACGGTGCAGCACAGTGTCTCCCTCCTTGTTCCTTGCGTTCACATCGACCTTTACGTTGTTCGATTCAATCAAAAGCTTCATATGCTTCAGCGTATGGCGACGCTCAATTCTGCAGACACAATGTAAGAGTGTGTCCCCGTTGTTGTTTTGCAACGTGGCGTCCACCGAGTCATCTCCGATCAAATCACGCGCAACGGAAATACCACCATACTCGTATGCGAGATGAAGGAGGGTGTCGCCGTTGTTGTTCTGGATATTCACAATTGGCTTTGTTTTGTCGATCAACCGTTGGATGATATCCATTTCTCCACCACCGTTGTTTGGACTGGAGAGATCGCTGAGGTTGATTGCGGAAACGACTTGTTGTTGGATGAAATCGAAGATTTGGGAGAGTCTCGCCGAAGCGTCAATCCTGCAGAATCTGCGCCGACAGAAGAAAACATGAAGAGGTGTGTTACCGCTGCAGTTTTGAATGTCGAGACAAGCATCGGCCGTCCGCGATCTGAGAAAGGCGTCGACGAAGCTTCGTTCCCGCCTCAAGCACACCAAGTGAAGTGGCGTGTCACCATATTTGTTTTGAATGTTGAAGACGCCATCGAGCTTCGCGCTTGTGTTGTTCAGTTGATAGAACTTGATCAAGGTCGCCAGTGCCTGGTTTGAATACACGCGGCTGGCCGCAAGATGAAACGGTGTGTCGCCGTTGTTATTCTTGATGCAGAGATGGCTCTGCGAATCGACATCGTCCGACTGTATGAGATATTCAACCACATCCACCTGCGCCTGCCCACGACAGGCAATGTGAAGTGGTGTGTCACCCTCCTTGTTTTGCATGTTGGGGTTGCCACCAAGCATGCTGTTGATATCGATGCGATCAGATTCCATTAAACAAGTAATCGAATCTCTTGTTCCACGCTGGCAAAGAAGATGGAGCAATGCATTACCATCGTCGTTTGGTGCCAGGATCTCAGGGCTGACGTCAATGCGATCCGATTTCAGCAGGTATGCGATCCTAGCTCTATGCCCACAGAAACAGGCACAGCGGAAAGGGACATCACCATTGTTGTTGCGGATATTGGCATCTATGTCGGCGCGGATCTCGGGTGATTCCATCAAATATTCCATCACGTCCTTGCACCCAGACTCACACGCCACATGGAAAGGCGTGTCACCGTGGTTGTTTGGCTTGTTGATGATAGAATCGACGTCGATTTGTCTTGATTGCACCAAGTACTCGAGCGCCTGGCTATGTTGTTGTGCTTGGCAAGCATAATGGACCAGCGTGTTGCCATCGTTGTCTTCCGTAGTGGTATCGATCTGGTCAGATTCCATCAAGCACGCAACAGTAGCTCGATCGCCGTGCTTGCAAACGAGATGAAATGGTGTCGCCCCAGTTTTGGTCCGAATGTTGACATCCACATCGAATCGGTCACTCTCCACTAGGCACCTCACGAGATCGTTTCTTCCAATCCGGCATGTAGACAGTAATACTGTCTCTCCGTGAACATCTTGAATGGCGGCATTGATGTTGATTCCATCAGAGACTACCAAGTACTCAAATGTATCTCGATCCAAGCGCCAGCATGCAGCATGGAGCGGTGTCCTTCTCGTGTAATCTTGGATGCTGGCATCAACGCCGATTCGGTCGGACTCCACCAAGTACTTGATGATATCTCCACGCCCGAGCTTGCACGCAATGTAGAATGGCGTTTCCCCCTTCCAGTTCCGGGCGTTAGCATCGATTTCGATTTGGTCAGACTCCACCAAGTATCTGACGATGTCTATGTTCTCACCCGCGCACGCATAATGGAGCGGCGTGTTGCGACGAAAAGAAGCCATAGTGGAAGGGACCACCCTTTCGCACCCTTCAACGAGGGCTTGAACCGCTTGCAGGTTCCCTCGAATACAAGCACTCGAAAACTGCTTCATCCATTTGAAAGTGAACACGTCGCTGCTTCTCGATTGGAAAGTATAGTATTTTGAACCCATTCCAACGCAGAGCGAAGAATCCACACAAACACACACGAATAATACCAATAGAGGGTAGGATGAGTGAGATGGATGAAACCAAAGCGATGCAACACTTCACATCATTTGTATGAGCAAACCAACTGGCTACCACACATCCCACATCGGGCCCATGCGCCAGCGCGCATGCCATAACCACAGCAACTTACGACATCTCCTGGTTGTTCGACGAGGCCACCGTTCTGCTACGACTTGTGGCAGTGGTGGACGTTGATGGAGAATGGAAGACCGGAAGCAAGTTGTTTCGATGTTGATGGCCTGTGATCCGTTGCTTCGAGCGTGGAAATATGATGAGTGAAGGAAAGATTCGTGCACAGTGTGATGCACAGCGTAGCGTAACGCAGTGTGTTTTTCAATGCAATAGGTGTGGATGCCGCCTTTCTCGGATGCCAGAGGGCGAAGCGGATGCGATCAGCGCTTTTGATGCAAGGATCGGTCGCAAGTTTGCCATGTGTCACAGAGGTCGCTGAGGAGCGCGTTTTGTATTACATGGGTGATATAATTTGGCCAACTGGAACTTTGTCCTCTTTGTTGATGTGTCGTTTCCTTTGCCCTTTGTGCTGTTGTGGTGTGGTATGTGCTCTCACTTGGATCGGCGCCTGGCTGCCCTTTCGTCTTTGTTTCTGTTTCTGCACCACGAGTTGGGAGCCTTCTTGTTGTTTGTGACACACGATTCAAGAATCGAGAAATGCAACACACCAAACAAGATCGGAAAGGAACAAGCAGGACAGTGGGCAAATCTTGGATCGTCTGACACCCACCAACGGGACGAATCAAGTGCCGGATGAAGTGGACATTCTAAGCTTGTAGAGTATGGTATCTGCATCTCCATTTGCGTACCGTATCTTAATTTAGGTTAGACCGCTTGTTTCTGTCATGGCCCATCTACGCTGCCATCGGCGTGGATACCTGCTCAAGTTCGGAATTTCTTTGTTGAGAGCTGGAGCAGAGCCTTGATGCCCTTCAACCAATCCTTGTGCTCCTTCCAGTCGGTGTTGACCAGGCCAGTTTGGATTGCCTGCGCGTTCTTCCAATCATATGTCTGGATGGTCGTCGTCATCGTCATCATCTTGCCAGCCACGTCCTCTGGCACGTCGCCGCGGGCAAGACGCTTCAGGAACACAGCGACGCCCTTTTCGGCTTCGGCGAGCTGCCTCTTGTCGCCGGCAGCGAGCTGCGTCTGCTTCAGCGCATCGATAAGACTGAGCAACGTATCCTGCATGGGGATGTAATCCTCAGCAAGCTGGCCGATGCGATCGAGATCGAGCGTTCCGGACACAGGTGGCTTCTCCACTGCGGCAACTCTTGCCGTTCCTGGCCGGGATGTGTTGGAGTACGGGTTGCTGGTACCGACGTTGCCGTACTGATGCGCGAGTTCGGGATGCGATGCGGATGTCACAAAGCCGTCGCCGTACTTGGAGGCCATCGTCCGTTGAGTCGACGACGCGGCCGTAGGCTGAGCTCCTGGTTGTTGATGTTGCTGCTGCTGTTGATAGGCAGATGGATCCATTTGTTGCACAGCAGGCTCAGGGGCTGCGACGGGTGCTGGCGCCGGCGCTGGGGAAGCCTGTGGTCGTTCCCACGTTGTCTCACCGGTTGTTTGATTGGCATAGTACGTGCCTCCTGTGGTAGGGTCCTGGTACGCGACCCAACCAGCTGGCAAGGCATCGGATACTGTCGGCGCATTGCTTTGCTGGGTTGCTTGCGCTGCAGCACTTGCGGCCACGGTCTGCTGGTAGGCCTGCTGTTGCGCTTGCGCTTGTGCCTGCGCTTGCTGTTGTTGCTGCATCTGCTGTTGTTGCTGCTGCTCGTACTGCCTTTGCGCCTCTTGTTGCGCCTTCTGCTGTGCGATGATCTGCTGCTTCTGAATCGTTGGCTGCCGGCTCTTCTTGATGTCTGCCATCATGAACGGGAACTCCGGAGGGTTTCCACCCATGGCGGCGAGGCACGCAGGACTGGCGCGACTGCGGTACAATCGGTCGCGCAGGATCTTGCTGTCTTCGCTGTCACCACGGCTGTACTTTGCGGCAGTTTCCAGTAGACCCTGCTCGGAAAGCTTCTCAGAGTAGTACGCAAACAGCTCGGCATCTTCAGCGCTGAGCACGGCGGATGAACCCACGGCCTGCAGGAAGATGGAGACTTTAGTGATGAATTTGTGCAATGCCAGCAAATCACGTGATCCCTTCATCGCGTTTGCCTCGGCAAGCTGCTGCCTCCAAAATGCGACTGCGCGGTCGAGGCTTAGCGCGCACATGAAGCACAGAGATGCGTTCTGCGTGTTGCCGGCCTTTTCGAGCAAGTCACCCAAGGCGACGCAGAGCTCTGGGAATTCCTCCGACTTGCTGTACGTCGACAGGATGGCCAACGTCTCCTTCCACTTCGCCAGGTCCGACTTTTCGATGAGCTCCGCCAGCTGGCTGTGGATGATGGCGCTGACGATGGAGAGGTACGGACGCTTCACAGCCTCGCGCTCAAAGTAACGAGCCTGCGTCTTGGTCCAGAGATCGCCGCCACCGCAGGATGCCAGAACGAGCGCATCGGCCAGGTTGCCGGTTTCGAAGCAGCAATCAACCGCCGCTTCGAAGTTGCCCACGAGCAGAGCCTTCTTCACGGCTTCTTTCGCTGCTTCCGACATTCCGGCTGCCTTGGAATCCTCCAGCGACATCTTCGCAACTCCGTTGGTGGTTGCGTCCTCCTTGAATTTGTCTGCGGCATCAGCGATGGAGGCAGGATCAAATCCGAGATGCCCCAGCAGTTGCTGACGCGCGTTCGTCTCGAAAATGACCTGCATGAATCCCCAAATGTCGGCATCGCACGGGTTGGATGACCTGCTGGCCTCCTTCTTGCAGAAATCGATGGGAGTGGTCGCTGCCATCTCCGCCTCGAATGCTTTGGAGATAGTGGCGAGCTGCGGCTGCTCCACGACGGTCTGGCATCGCACGATCTTATCAAGGGAACCGCACGACACGACGGCACCGCCGAACCCGCACGAAACGCTGCTGCTGGGCCTCATCCATTTTGGTGGTCGTCCGCACTGTGATGCCAAGGCAAGAATGGAATGCGCCTGGACCTTTCTGTCGAGGGAGCAGGTGGATGCGACGCCACGCTTGATTGGAGACCATTGGACATCGTACCGTCTCTGCTGCGACGACGCCAATCCGCTGGCACCGAAAAGCTCCGAGCTGGATGCGTTGCCTGCAGCATCCTGCCCCGATGGCGTGTCGTTGGGTACCTCCGTGATGGGCTTCAGTGTGTACAAATCCCAAAGGATCGTTCGGTTGTCCTTGCCGCACCTGTTGTTAGAAATGAACGTGGGGGATTGTGTGAGAGAGCGTGCGGGGGAAAGAAATAGAGTAGATGCAAGAGGTGCAAAAGAGACAGTAGCAGCGATGTGAGTTCGTGTTGAAGAGATGCTCACGCTGATACTGAGGCAAGTCGAGAAAGAGGAAAGTGGCAACAGCCAAGAGTTGGCCGTGTTGAACTTACGAAAGAAGGAGATGGTCGTCGTGCGGACACCAGTCCATGCTGAGAATGCCCTGCTGATGTCCCTTGAGCGTGGCAAGAGGCATGCTGGTGGAGGCGCGCAGATCCCACAGCTTGATGACCGGGTTGCGGTCATCGCCGATTGCCGTGAGCAGATGGAGGCCTTGGCTGGGGTTCCAGGCAACGTCGGACACGGCGTGTCCCGTCGACTCGCGCAACTCGCACCACGCCTTCCTGCCCTTGAGGTCCCACACCGCCACTGTACCATCGCCGGATGAACTGGCGACGATGTGCGCCACCTGCGTGTTCCACGACAGGGATGTGATCTGCGCTGATTGCGATTTGTCCGCGGCTGGCGCGGATATGACTGGCTTGTCCAGGTTCTGCAGGTTGGCGATGAGGACCTTTCCGTCGCTACCACCGGTGGCCAAGAGAGTTGGGTCCAACGAATTGAAGCTGAGCGCCTTGACGGGTCCCGAGCCGTGGTTGTTGTACGATGCCACGATGGAGGGTTGGTTGGACAAGACCCCGTTTGGATTCCACACGTGGATGGAGCCGTTCTCCATACCGCCGGCAATGAGTCCCTTGTCGTATTTGGCGCTGCCTGCAGTGGTGGTTGGCTTGCCCCAACCAAGGCTGGCGAAGCGGCTCGTGCATTTGACGGACCCCAGCAGCTTTGGTCCCTCCTTGGACTGCGCCAGGTTGAGATCGTAGAGATCCAGCTCCCCTCCGGTGTCATCGAAGCCGCCGCCGCCCGAGTCCTGTTAGCACGGCGTTTGTTTGGTATTCGGAGTTGGCATGTGCGTTGGGATGTGTATCATTTGTGCCATTGGATGATTTGGTGAATGGAGATGCAAGCGAGTTGAGAATGAGCTGTGCATGAATGGAGCATGGGCACAATGGCATAATGTGGCAACAGATAGTCAACCAGATGATGAACTCGACGATGAACTCGACGATGAACTCGACAATGAAGGGAATGATGGAGCGACAGGCACTTGTGCCAATGCCGCATCTCAACGTACCTTTGTTCCCAACGCAATGACATCGGCATGGCCCTGGACTGGGCACCAGGCAGTCGTCGCGCTGCGATCCTCAATCTGCGTGATCTTCGTCATTGTTGCTTTGCTTCTCTGTGACTCTGCTGCGAGTAGCCTGCTCCTTTGCTACGTTGCTGCTTTGTTGCTTCGTGGTTGCAGTGCGAGCTATGATTCCACACCTCTGCTTCGTTGTGTAGATGGTTACTCGGCAACAGATCTCTCCTCGGTGTCCTTTGCTTTTGCTTTTGCTTTCGCGATTGTGATTGTGATTGTGATTGTGTCTGCCTCTGCGAATGTCGGTGCGAGGCCATTGGCAGTTCGTGTGGATCTCCTTCGGCGTATTTCGCTGTCGCCCACGCTGTACCGCACACAGCAAAAGACAGTCATTGCCAGCGTCACACGAACTGACCGTTTGAAATGACGAGTCACGAATTCCGATGTGTCGCAGATCCAATCACGAATAGGACCTTGCAGACTAGCACGACAGCATAGATGGTAGAACATTCGATGAACATAGAGGAGAGCAGTGGTATTTGGGATGGGATCTTCAATTGGACGCGTACTCCCTCGCCGCAGGTCCCATGGGGCGCGCTATAGATTCTCTACAGAGCAACAGGCGCACTATACGGGAACTATGTATAAAAGCGACAAACGAACGAAGCATGGCTTGCATCCTCAGAACCTTCAATTTCAAAATTGGTCATGCCCAAATTGTTTTGGCCTTGCCTGTACTCGTATACTCTCGCATCACCGCCAGCGGCAATCGAGGACGGGGTGCTTTTAAGATGCTTGTTATTGTTATTGACTGATGAAGCGGAACCTTGTGCTTGAAACATCTCCCATCGATCACCCATGGCCTGCTGTGCGGAGAAGCTTGGAGTGAATGCCACCCACACAGCAAACTGTATCCACGACGCCCCCCGATCAACATTACGGACTGCGTTGCCTGTCTGCCACCTTGAAAAGCAGATTCTTACAAGGTTGCTGCAACCAACTGCGTTCTTCTTCCTGCAAATACCGCGCAAACACCTTGAACGACGTAGTGTTCAGCTTCGTATACCCATCAGTCTTCTCGTTGTAAGTGAGAGCATATCGATTCATGAAAGCCTCAGTGGTTTTGCGCGACCCCACCACGCGTAGCGTGCGTCCGTCCAGTCCAACGTAAGTTCCCTCCGCCGGTTTCATCGGTGTCGAGCCTTTCGAGAAGTCACGGACGCCAGCTCTCATGGCGTCGGGACCAGTGACATGAGGCACGTTCTGTTTCAACACACTACCAACGCCATACAGCCGTTTCAGCACTTGGTGAATGGAGTAATACATGATCGGATGCTTGGGCGATGCTGCAACAAAGTACTGAGCGAGCTTCTTGTCACGCGATACAACAGCGTAGGCATCATCCTCCGGTTGGATGGCACCATCTTGGAAGAACCTCTTTCCTGGAGCGGTGTCCATGTCGGAATATATCCCTCCGTATTCGTACAGCACGAGATACCTCCACAGATCAGCCTTGCCAGCACCGCTCACAACGCATTCTTGGAAGAAGTGCAGATTGGGGAATTCTGGAAAGAGCTTTCCCAGTAGCCGATCAACTGCTGCTTCATCGTGGAATGCGAAAGAGTGGCCTTCAAGGTGCCATCTTTGCATGATCCTTTCGAACGCAGGTGTCATGCATGGGAACTTTGCGGTGATGTGGACGATCCTGGGGATCTTGCGTGGGGGGAGCGTTGCGTTGAGTGTGCCAGTTGCAGAAGTTGGATCGATGAAGGTGCTGTTGATGAAGGTCGTTCCATTCGGGCACATTTCTGGCTTGAAGTTGCTGGTCATCACCAATTCTTGGAGGGGTATGTGCCGTGTTTCTCGGTTGAGATGGTCTCGAAGTTGCTTGGGCATGGACGTTGCCATTCCTTGTGGTGATGGTGGTGGTGTATCTCCTCCTCCTCCGGCTACCGCTTCTACTGGCAGTAGCGTCGATGAGCTTGAGCCTGTTTCACTCACAGACCTCTCGTCTGATTCACCCATTCGAGAATCGATCATTGTCGGGAGGACATCATCAAAATCAGAACGGATGGCCCGATCGGCCTCCCTCACATCTCGGATGAAGAGAATGCATAGAAGCAGGATGATGACGATGTTCTTCCCTGCCAGGAACGACGACGACGACAGCGGCGTTGACGGCGATCGTGATGATGATCGCGCCATCTTGCCCTTCTTTGATGTGTTGGAAATACAATGACTCTGTGCGCTGACCAAGTTCTCCAACTCCCCTCCTCTCCGTAACAGCACCGACGCTTCTTGTGGAATTTTCGCTCTTGTTGGGGACTTATTGAACCCCGCAGTTTGTTCCTCGCGTTCGCATCAGCATCCTTGGTTGCACCCGCCTCATCCGTTGCACGCATTTGCTCCGGAGGCGTGAAAAATGCTGGTCGCACATTGACAACGCGTGGGAGCAATCACTTCACAGGACACAAGGTTTTTTCGGGACCTTCCTCCGACCCGAAAAAAGCAACAGACGGCCATTTCCAGAAGCTTTTTTGGGCATGGCCGGCTCGACATGTCGCAGTGTTGGGTTATGACCCGGGTTCAACAGGATCGATGGATATTCCCCGATGATTCCAAATTGCTGCCTCTTAAACTTCACACATCGATAGCCCTATATGTGAGGACCCTACACAACCCTCAAGACCCCCCCTATCTCCTTTAGTTTATAAGTTATAAGAGGTTAAAGTTGGGTCATCGCGCCGGCCGGCCAAAAGATTTTCTCGCGATGCTCCGTGGTAAGATATTTAGCGTCTTCTGCGACACCGTTGAGATCGGCGGCAAACATGGTGTTTAGATCCCAAACACGTTCAAACCATGGCAGGATCGGTGTTTGGACGTCCCGTCCATGGTGTGCTCGACGTCCCCCCTATGCTGTGTTCGACGTCGCACCCATGGTGTGTTGGATGTCTGGTGATGTTCTCCGGACATTCTCCACAAGACTCCTTCCCGCGGCTCGTACGAAAGCAAGACGACCGATCCTGTTCTTCGTAGCATGTCATGACATTTCTTTTCTGTTCTTCGTGCAAAATTGTCTTGCTTTTCTTTCGAAGAAGCTCCTTCCGGCTCTTTTCGTTTCTTTCGGCATCCAAAATGGTTTGGTTCGAGTCAGTCGTCGGCGTCAGCCGACCATTGCCATCCGTTGTTCGGACGTTACCCTGTGCTACAGGTTTCGCTGGCGTCATCTTCTGTTGTATCATTCGTTAAGTAGAATTGTGTCATTCTGCGTCACATGATGTCGTCGCACCGGCTTCTTCTCCAGAGTGGGAGAATTGTGTGGGGACGGGCAGACGTATTCGATGGTGGTTTTGTTTGTTTCATCATGGTGGCTTGCTCCTGTTGGCAGTCATCAAGTACCCTACTCCTGTGTGTGTGTGTGTGTGCTCTCCCCTGCGCACCGCACACAATCACCCCCTTCCTTTCGTCTCCTTCGCGCAAAAGCAGAATGCCAAAGGCACATGCCCTCTTGCGTTTCCATACAGCTCCGTGAGAGACGGGGGAGACAACACCGAGGTGCGGGTCGCTGTGGAGGGGGTGGCGAGAGACGTCAGTTTGTCGTGGGCGATTCATCCTGTCGTTTACCGCTGCAGTTCATCGGGCAGCCTCTTGCAGTTGGTCTTTTGCAGACGTCTGCACGTCCCCCTTCAGACAAGAAATGATTCGCTAGTTGACCGGCCTTCGGCATCACAATACCATCTCTATATCAACATATCGTAGGTGCGGGACAGGCCAAATCGGGAGGCCATGGACATGCCAGCACCTCGAGTCCGTGCACAGTCCATGTCTGGAGATGGTCGATGTCGCTCGGAGACTCGGCTGTGGTGGCAAATCCCGAGAGCAGCGTGCCGCACCCCTTGCCTCGGCAGCACGCTGCATTCATGCAAAACGTCCGCATCGAACTTGACGTCGCCGTATCTGATGTTGCATCACATCATGCGTCATCAGCATCGGAGTCTTTCACCGCTATCACAACCCCTCATCTCATGATGAAGCATCGCAATGGCAGCAGCTTCCGTATCCGTCATGGCAGGCAGCATCAGCAGCAGGAGCACTGCACATCGCATACAGCTACATCCCGTCCACGTCAGTCTCCGTGCTTGTCTTCATCTCCATGCCTGCGAGCAGCTGCACCAGCAACATGGCTCGTCACATGAGACCGCATGTCTATGGCGCGGAAGTCAGTGTCCTGGTGCACAATATGGATCAATCGCCCATCCCATGCAGCCGCCTCCGATCGATGTCGGCATCCGGAGTTCATATCGAGCTGCATGCCTTTCCGCGATGGTGACTGCGGCCCTGGCTCAAATTACAAGACCAAAACGGCCAACAGTGGCTAACCACTGGCCCTCTTTGTCAGCATCGGTGTCCGCATCCAACAACCGCACACCAAAATCAGGACCAGCACGAATGCAACTCCTCTGACGCGTTATCTCGTCGCGTCAATCTTCATGTCTCTGCCCAAGACGCACCAAAGAAGATGCCATCGAACCCTGCCGCATTTCACCACCTACCATACAACGTTATTATGAGGGCATTGCCCACAGCAACCGCAGCAGCATCGCAGCCCACCGCGTTGGATCGGATGCAGTCGCCACTATCAACACATCATTTCATGATAGCAGAGCAGACTACGTCGCATCCGATCCATTTGGTCATTCATTCTCAGATACGATCACGCTTGTGTGCGCCACAATGGAATCACCTTGCGGTTAATCCCTTTGCGGTAGAATCACATCGCAGTCGAATCGCCTTGCCGTCCAACCACCCGCCCATCTGCAGATCGCCACACTAACACGCCACTACCCCATTCATTCTTTGAGCCTATTGCATCCGCATCCAGTCAATGGTCACCAGCAGTACCAACACCATCGCGGCCTGTATGATCTAATCAACCTGACAACCGCACCTGTGTCCATGCCTACCAGCGGCCTCCCACGCATCGTGGATAGCGCACACCGCCTCCATGCCTGTGCGCATACCCCTATTCATCTTCTTCTTTTCGAATACGAACCGCAACGGCAGCAAGCAAATGAAAAGAAACACGGCCGGTTGCGATGCACAGCACCAAAGCGATCGCATATCCAACTGCCACCGCAACATACCTACTAATGCACTGTGATTTCTGTTTCTCCCTCGGCATCGCATCCCTTCTGTCGCTACGTGCGGAGGCGTGTACGTTTGCAACAGCATCGGCAGTGGCAGTGAGACACCCACATCGACGACAACCGATCCACTCCGCGCCAAAGTTTGGGACCGTATCCGTTCGCGGTATCGACGCGGCCCATTGCATCGTGAGACGTCGACGGTTGAGTTGATGGTGACAGCACTACCTGCATCAACAGGATCATTCACAGGTAAGTATAGAAATAAAACCCATCTTTGATGCACGGACTTGTTCTCTGAACAATGCTGGTAAATGATGGAAACACTTCATTGCAACAGCTAATTCAACCACACGTACGTACGTATAATACTGTAGTATATCCTAGTATATTCAATTATCTTCTATTATGCTCTATTCTATCGTATCAGTAGTTCCGTCTGATTCCTGTTGAACTGCAACAACAGCCACGAGAGTTTTTCATCCAACTGCGCGATCCTGTTGTGCTTTGCGGACGGCAATCACGAGAACAACTCCAAACCAGCAACAGCAAACCCCTGGTGATGCCATACAAAACGCACTAATACATACCGATACGATACACCATCTCATTTGAACCATAAACTGAGCGTATCATGTGAATGCTGGACTTTTGACGAGAGTGAACGTCGCACTTTAATCAACATTATTTGTATTGCCATTTCGGTCCGTACGACTACGTGTTGTGATGTCCAAAAACTCTAGGGGACACCCCCGCTTCATGGTCCATGATCATGCCCATCCCCGTCACATCCATCGTATCCGAGCATCCTATCGCTCTGAACGCTTTCGTATCCATCGGCTGGGCATGTATTGTGCCAGGTTTGCTCATTGTTCTCTCTCCAGCTTGCGATATGTGGAAATCTGGAGTTTCGACACCAGGCGAAAAACTCCGGTCCTCTGTCATGCAATCTGTTAGGGTTAGGGTTAGTACTAGGGTTAGGTTGGGGTTAGTACTGGGGTTAGGTTAGGGTTAGGGGGCTTGGGGTTCGGGATGCCACCACCAGGCAACATCAAATGAGCAGCGCACCGCTGTTCCGGAAGCCGAGCAAGTCGTGGAAACCATGGGCGCCAATTCTGCAACGGACAATGACATGTCGTGTTGGACTAGCTTCCCACTTTTTCAAACACTGATTGTCGAACGGGAACCCCAATCTTTCCCGAAATCCACGCTCAAAAGTATCAAAACAGTGACGTCTGTACGTCGCCTCCAAATTAGTTGTAGCCTTACCTCAAAACTAAAATTAAAATAACTTCTGAACTAAAGGAGATAGGGGGGGGTCTTGAGGGTTGTGTAGGGTCCTCACATATAGGGCTATCGATGTGTGAAGTTTAAGAGGCAGCAATTTGGAATCATCGGGGAATATCCATCGATCCTGTTGAACCCGGGTCTTATGGATTGCCGGTAAGATTAAGACCCGGGTTCAACAGGATCGATGGATATTCCCCGATGATTCCATATTGCTGCCGCTTAAACTTCACACATCGATAGCCCTATATGTGAGGACCCTACACAACCCTCAAGACCCCCCCTATCTCCTTTAGTTTATAAGTTATAAGAGGTTAAAGTTGGGTCATCGCGCCGGCCGGCCAAAAGATTTTCTCGCGATGCTCCGTGGTAAGATATTTAGCGTCTTCTGCGACACCGTTGAGATCGGCGGCAAACATGGTGTTTAGATCCCAAACACGTTCAAACCATGGCAGGATCGGTGTTTGGATGTCCCGTCCATGGTGTGCTCGACGTCCCCCCTATCCTGTGTTCGACGTCGCACCCATGGTGTGTTGGATGTCTGGTGATGTTCTCCAGACATTCTCCACAAGACTCCTTCCCGCGGCTCGTACGAAAGCAAGACGACCGATCCTGTTCTTCGTAGCATGTCATGACATTTCTTTTCTGTTCTTCGTGCAAAATTGTCTTGCTTTTCTTTCGAAGAAGCTCCTTCCGGTTCTTTTCGTTTCTTTCGGCATCCAAAATGGTTTGGTTCGATTCAGTCGTCGGCGTCAGCCGACCATTGCCATCCGTTGTTCGGACGTTACCCTGTGCTACAGGTTTCGCTGGCGTCATCTTCTGTTGTATCGTTCGTTAAGTATAATTGTGTCATTCTGCGTCACATGATGTCGTCGCACCGGCTTCTTCTCCAGAGTGGGAGAATTGTGTGGGGACGGGCAGACGTATTCGATGGTGGTTTTGTTTGTTTCATCATGGTGGCTTGCTCCTGTTGGCAGTCATCAAGTACCCTACTCCTGTGTGTGTGTGTGCTCTCCCCTGCGCACCGCACACAATCACCCCCTTCCTTTCGTCTCCTTCGCGCAAAAGCAGAATGCCAAAGGCACATGCCCTCTTGCGTTTCCATACAGCTCCGTGAGAGACGGGGGAGACAACACCGAGGTGCGGGTGGCTGTGGAGGGGGTGGCGAGAGACATCAGTTTGTCGTGGGCGATTCATCCTGTCGTTTACCGCTGCAGTTCATCGGGCAGCCTCTTGCAGTTGGTTTTTTGCAGACGTCTGCACGTCCCCCTTCAGACGAGAAATGATTCGCTAGTTGACCGGCCTTCGGCATCACAATTCCATCTCTATATCAACATATCGTATGTGCGGGACAGGCCAAATCGGGAGGCCATGGACATGCCAGCACCTCGAGTCCGTGCACAGTCCATGTCTGGAGATGGTCGATGTCGCTCGGAGACTCGGCCGTGGTGGCAAATCCCGAGAGCAGCGTGCCGCACCCCTTGCCTCGGCAGCACGCTGCATTCATGCAAAACGTCCGCATCGAACTTGACGTCGCCGTATCTGATGTTGCATCACATCATACGTCATCAGCATCGGAGTCTTTCACCGCTATCACAACCCCTCATCTCATGATGAAGCATCGCAATGGCAGCAGCTTCCGTATCCGTCATGGCAGGCAGCATCAGCAGCAGGAGCACTGCACATCGCATACAGCTACATCCCGTCCACGTCAGCCTCCGTGCTTGTCTTCATCTCCATGCCCGCGAGCAGCTGCACCAGCAACATGGCTCGTCACATGAGACCGCATGTCTATGGTGCGGAAGTCAGTGTCCTGGTGCACAATATGGATCAACCGCCCATCCCATGCAGCCGCCTCCGATCGATGTCGGCATCCGGAGTTCATATCGAGCTGCATGCCTTTCCGCGATGGTGACTGCGGCCCTGGCTCAAATTACAAGACCAAAACGGCCAACAGTGGCTAACCACTGGCCCTCTTTGTCAGCATCGGTGTCCGCATCCAACAACCGCACACCAAAATCAGGACCAGCACGAATGCAACTCCTCTGACGCGTTATCTCGTCGCGTCAATCTTCATGTCTCTGCCCAAGACGCACCAAAGAAGATGCCATCGAACCCTGCCGCATTTCACCACCTACCATACAACGTTATTATGAGGGCATTGCCCACAGCAACCGCAGCAGCATCGCAGCCCACCGCGTTGGATCGGATGCAGTCGCCACTATCAACACATCATTTCATGATAGCAGAGCAGACTATGTTGCATCCGATCCATTTGGTCATTCATTCTCAGATACGATCACGCTTGTGTGCGCCACAATGGAATCACCTTGCGGTTAATCCCTTTGCGGTAGAATCACATCGCAGTCGAATCGCCTTGCCGTCCAACCACCCGCCCATCTGCAGATCGCCACACTAACACGCCACTACCCCATTCATTCTTTGAGCCTATTGCATCCGCATCCAGTCAATGGTCACCAGCAGTACCAACACCATCGCGGCCTGTATGATCTAATCAAACTGACAACCGCACCTGTGTCCATGCCTACCAGCGGCCTCCCACGCATTGTGGATAGCGCACACCGCCTCCATGCCTGTGCGCATACCCCTATTCATCTTCTTCTTTTCGAATACGAACCGCAACGGCAGCAAGCAAATGAAAAGAAACACGGCCGGTTGCGATGCACAGCACCAAAGCGATCGCATATCCAACTGCCACCGCAACATACCTACTAATGCACTGTGATTTCTGTTTCTCCCTCGGCATCGCATCCCTTCTGTCGCTACGTGCGGAGGCGTGTACGTTTGCAACAGCATCGGCAGTGGCAGTGAGACACCCACATCGACGACAACCGATCCACTCTGCGCCAAAGTTTGGGACCGTATCCGTTCGCGGTATCGACGCGGCCCATTGCATCGTGAGACGTCGACGGTTGAGTTGATGGTGACAGCACTACCTGCATCAACAGGATCATTCACAGGTAAGTATAGAAATAAAACCCATCTTTGATGCACGGACTTGTTCTCTGAACAACGCTGGTAAATGATGGAAACATTTCATTGCAACAGCTAATTCAACCACACGTACGTACGTATAATACTGTAGTATATCCTAGTATATTCAATTATCTTCTATTATACTCTATTCTATCGTATCAGTAGTTCCGTCTGATTCCTGTTGAACTGCAACAACAGCCACGAGAGTTTTTCATCCAACTGCGCGATCCTGTTGTGCTTTGCGGACGGCAATCACGAGAACAACTCCAAACCAGCAACAGCAAACCCCTGGTGATGCCATACAAAACGCACTAATACATACCGATACGATACACCATCTCATTTGAACCATAAACTGAGCGTATCATGTGAATGCTGGACTTTTGACGAGAGTGAACGTCGCACTTTAATCAACATTATTTGTATTGCCATTTCGGTCCGTACGACTACGTGTTGTGATGTCCAAAAACTCTAGGGGACACCCCCGCTTCATGGTCCATGATCATGCCCATCCCCATCATATCCATCGTATCCGAGCATCCTATCGCTCTGAACGCTTTCGTATCCATCGGCTGGGCATGTATTGTGCCAGGTTTGCTCATTGTTCTCTCTCCAGCTTGTGATATGTGGAAATCTGGAGTTTCGACACCAGGCAAAAAACTCCGGTCCTCTGTCATGCAATCTGTTAGGGTTAGGGTTAGTACTAGGGTTAGGTTGGGGTTAGTACTGGGGTTAGGTTAGGGTTAGGGGGCTTGGGGTTCGGGATGCCACCACCAGGCAACATCAAATGAGCAGCGCACCGCTGTTCCGGAAGCCGAGCAAGTCGTGGAAACCATGGGCGCCAATTCTGCAACGGACAATGACATGTCGTGTTGGACTAGCTTCCCACTTTTTCAAACACTGATTGTCGAACGGGAACCCCAATCTTTCCCGAAATCCACGCTCAAAAGTATCAAAACAGTGACGTCTGTACGTCGCCTCCAAATTAGTTGTAGCCTTACCTCAAAACTAAAATTAAAATAACTTCTGAACTAAAGGAGATAAGGGGGGGTCTTGAGGGTTGTGTAGGGTCCTCACATATAGGGCTATCGATGTGTGAAGTTTAAGAGGCAGCAATTTGGAATCATCGGGGAATATCCATCGATCCTGTTGAACCCGGGTCTTAATGTTTTGGGCTGCGAGAATTCTCTTCTACTATTATCCATGGTGATTTCCCCACGGCACTTGGCCTACGACCCCATTCAGGATACGATAGTATACAAATGCGGATTTTTAACATTTTTACTTAAATCATCCTATTATGACCCGTGTGAGCGAAAAGCGGTGCGGTCCAGGCAGAATGCATTTTGGCCCAAGCTTGTACGGCCCCTCATAAAAATCAAAACCTATATTTATATACTTTATCGTTATGGTAACATGATTCAGGTGTTAGATGGTGAGTCCAGGCCTTAGTTATAAAATTATAAGAGTGGAAATCTACTGTTTTAGAGGCAAAATACGGTGCAAGCGGACAGACGTTTCCTTTTTTGGTGATCATGTCACCACACGTGGAACCCATTTCTATCTGATTTTCGCTTTCTTTGTGTTTTGCTTGGTGGGAAGCTTGATGGAGAACAAGAATGTGTGCTCATTTGAACGTTACGGACGTTAACGAGAGTCGAGACCGCGATGACGTCGTTCTTGTTTTCGTTAAGTACGGTGTGATGTCACATGTTCCGTGGTGCGTGACATCGCCAAAGCTGCGTATGGTTGGACAGACGTTCGAATTGACGTCTTCATTCCACCTGGTTCAGATCAGAGCTGATTTTCGCATGTGTTTTGGTTACAGAAGCGTGCGTTTGCCAATCCATCTCGAAGCGCGTGTTTGCGGCGCTGGTTGTTGGGGTGCGAATGCAATCGACGGTATTTGAAGTGTGTATGCTCTGTTGCAGCGATGCATTGTGGTCACTCTGAAAGGACAATCGCGATATTATTTTGCTTCGGTTCGATTCTCGCTTTCTCTTCCTTTTTTGCACCGCACGTTTTTGCTGAGCGATCTCGTATCATACTCTTCTACATTCGTCACAACATCATGTGCGCTGCAGGCTCGACTCGCACCCTACTATTCTACTCTGTGTGATTTTGATTTTCTGTGTAGAATAGATCTGGATTGTTTGCCAACTGTTATCTTGCCGTACCAACGTAGCACGCACATTCACCTGCGCTGCTGAATGGGAACGAGTATGATTGTTTCGTGGATTCTTGTTCCTGTGTAGTTTGTGCATGTCCAAGTGATTGCCGACCCCTCTGACTAAGTCACGTTGTGATCATTCATGTCAACAAACGACGCAGACCGTACACATCACCACATCCAAAATCACACACTCGCAAGCACAAACATCAACACATTCACCCAAACGCCCAAACACCCTCAGGAGGGCAGTCCCAACTTCCAAGTGTGAGTAAACCTGAGAGAGAACCAACTGAAGGAAATGCTGATGTCCCAAACTACTCTGCTCTCCCACCACTATCTGAATGGCCTCTGAATGCATCTACCTACCAACACTTACACTCGGGGGTTACCCGTGGTCACCCAGGCATCCGGAGACTGGAAATAGTGACATTCCCTTCCCTCTCAGCAGAGACAAATTCATTGCAGCTCCATCGCGACTCCAACAGCAATCCCTTCAGGGCAATATCCACCATACCCACAAATCCACCCATCAAGCGTAGAGACAGCCTACCCATCAACACCAAAAGCCAAATGCAGGAGCCAACCACAAGCAACCAACAAAAGAGTGAATGTCCAGAATACAGAAGCCAGCAAGACAATGATCCAAACCAGGATGATAACAGAGGCAGCCAGAACTGCATCCATGGCTGTCTTTCCCCACCTTGACCAGGACAACTCATGTGCCCAACTCACACATGTTCTCTACCATGGCCAACAAGCTTCTCCCTCTCATGAAGTTGGTGATTCAAGGCCCCATGCTGGGACCTACCCCCTCCCCCCAGCTTCACGTTTGTTTTCCTTGCAGCGACCATCCACTGCCTCCAGATTCATCTCATTGATGCCTGTCGCACTAGCACCGCCCTCATCCTTGCCCATTGGTGTCAGCCTTGCCAACTGCAATGATGGTGGTCTGGTTCTGGTGTCCATGCACAGTCCCATGGCAGCAACACACCAACCCCAAAAATGGAAGCCAACGATGCAAAACAAACAACAGCGGACCAAGTCAAGGAAGAGGTGATGGAGGGCATCACTACCAAGCTCTACAATAGTTCACAAGTGCCAAGTTCTGGGACGTTGATCTGAGCAATGAGCAAGTCGACAACTTGGTCATTCACATTGTATTCATCCCCAGTTGGTCATCCAAACATTGACCTCTGGGACTCGGTGCTTGCAACTCAAAAAGAGAGGTCTAAACATGTGCAAACAGGAGAAGGCAACTCAGGTGCCACATTACTGCACACAGCAAAGGGCAGTTATTCATCTGCAAAACCTGATGACCCTTGTCGAAATGTGTGACATCAGAAATTCCTGATCGTACAGGACTGAACCAGAACAGAGGACAGAAATAGCAAAATCCCCCCTGCTTTCAACATGGCAAGTGTAGGATCGATCACTCCTGAGCGTTACAGGAGCACGTTACTGTTGGGACAACGGGGAATTTCAACAGAGAATTGGGTGATGGGTACGTGTAGGCCATGAGTATGTGATGCAGGCTAGCAGTGTTGACGGAATTGACAAAGAGGAGGCAGTTGGGATCTCGCTTGCATTCAAAACATCATCATGAATAGTGCTTGCCTAGATCCCTGTGGTGGGAAAATTGAGCTCTGGAAAGGAGAGCATTGCTTCTAGAGTGTTGATGATGTTGTTGACAATATCCTTCAGGATAGCCTTCAGCATATCCTCCTTGGTGGCTTTGTCAATGCTGTTGCCACCACTGACATTGCATCCCTTGCTCTTGAGCTGTTGCAGGATAGCCTTGGCCACGTTGAAGGTGTTGAAGGAGGTGGCGGTATCAATGTTGATCTTGCGGGATGGGAAGGAGAAGGCGGCGATGACGATCTTCTTCTGCTGGTTCTCCTTGCACTTGAGAGTGGCTCACTTCATTCTGCTCTCAGCACATGGAACACTGCATCTGGTGGCTCTTCCATGTTCTGAAAGGATGCTCCTGCAAAGTGGGAAAATTGGTGAGGTTCATGGTGGTATCAACACCTGGCTTGCACATGATTGTAGCGACAGTTGGTCCAATGCCGGCATATGGACAGAAGTTGGTGTTGATTGAGGCGAAGTAGTTCTTATGAGTAGGCTTGTGTGCTGTGTGCTGCGCGAAGTGTGCGGTGTGTTGTGTGCTGCATGACTGTGGTGATGAGGAACTGGAGGTTGTCTGGAAGCCCTGCGATTGTGTATTGCATTGCATTTGGTCCCATCAGGATGATGTGGAATGGATGAATAGTATGGATGAAGAGAAAAGGAGAAGGAGAGAATGGGTGTGATTGTGTTGGTGTGCAAGTATTTGAAGCGCAGCACACAAACTCATGATGGGCAATTGCTACAGTGATGGTGATGGGTTGCTGCGACTGCAGTCGTGCATCAACACTTACCTCCAAGCCAGCGCATGTACTGGAAGCGCATGACCTCCACGATTGGATGGATGAGAAGACAAGAACTGCATCGAGGTTGGCACAGATCAGCCTGATGATGCAGACGAGGATGCCTGGGTCCTTGGCGACATTCTTCATGAACTGCTCGTTGGCATGGCCATTGCAGAGCTCCTCAAGGAGGTACCCTGCGCACTCCACGCACCCCACAATCAGGTTCTCAGATAATCCTTTCATGTGTGTGACAGTGGTAGTGGCGTGGAAGGAATGTTATGGACTCTCGAGGACAACACAGGCACAGATGATCTTTGTGATTTAGCTGCAGCGGGCATCCTTTGGTATGACATGATGGCTTTGACGCATTGATGGTACCATGCATTCCACCATTTCTCACTGGACATGCAGGAGGATTTGGTTGGTTGTTGATAGCATTGATGGCATTGACGGCAATGACGGCTGTGGGGGACTGGCCAAAGAGCACAGTAGTTGACCATTGCTGCAAAAGATCTTTGGATGCGAAGAGCGGTCTCGTATGTTTGATTGGCATCTATTGGTGCAGGAGTTTGTCCATTCTGTGTGTTCTGCCATTCGTGGATTTGGTCGTTGTCTGTTGGTTGATTTGCGCTGCTGAATTGTGGATTTGTTTGTTGTGCGGAGTGATCACTTGTCTGCCCATTCATTTGCGTTCGTTTGTGTTGGTTTGTTCGTGTGTTTGGGAGCGGTGACAGTTTGGAATGGATTTTGTGGATGGAATTGTAGATTGTACGATGCTCATGCTGTTTGACATTTGAGCCACGCAGAATCTGTAGTGTGTGCGGGTGCGCATCCGCATCAGACAGCATTCCATGGGATGCCAGAGGAGCAACATCAATTAGAGCACAATGATCAATGAGTGGCATTGATGTAGGTGATGACAAATCAAACTGGAACAAGTGATTGTTGCCAAATACTCTGCTGATTTGTTGGTTGCAGCCAACAGAACTCAGTCGGGTGTTCTCTGTTATGTACCCTGTGGGCTCTGCTCGCTGCCAAATGATGCAGAGTGATCTGTTGATCGTTTTGAGATACTTTGCTGCATGTGCTATGCTCTTTGTTGGGCACTCTGGTGTTGGGGATTTGTGGTTTCTTGATTGTTGCCACTTACTTTGCAGTATATTCAATGCTTGATCCTTTTCTGCTGCTGGTTGCTTCCTGTTGGATCTTTGCTGTGAATTGGGTTGTGGTTGGATGCTCCTCGTTCTGAATGTTCTTCATTGCTTCACTACTGAATGACAAATGCCATGTGGTGGTGCTAACTACTCACCCAGAAGTAGCTGGTTGAAGCCAGATACTCTTCTTGATAATGAGCTGTGTATGAGTTCATTGGCTGTGGTTGGAAGCCCTCTTGCTGCGTCTGGAAACTGCCTACTACTTGTTGATCAATGACAATGTTCCCAGATCTTGCTGAATGCAGTCTTCTGATCGATTGGTTATTTCAGGAAGCAGTCTGCGCTCTGAATTCTGTGTGGTGCCAGTGATTTGTATGTGCATTGGTGTTTGCCGGATGTTGCCTTTCATTCTTTTGACAGGATGCGGTGCTCTCCGTTTGTTGCGACATACGCTGATGATCTGTACTCCATGCTGTGCTCTCTGCCCATCAGTTGCTTCCAGCCAGATGCTCTGCTATTGGCCATCAGCTGAATATACAACTTCTGAAGACTACTGTGATGTTCATTCCACAGGCTCAATGCTCAGCCATCCACAAGGCTCTGAATGCACCAACTCACAGAGCATTGTTCTTGCCGCTGTGATGTCAGTGTTGTTGAGGCTGCTGTTGTCCTGATTCACAGCGTTTGCAGCTCGTTGTGCATTGCCAACTGCTTTTCACTGCCCTTTGCCCAGCGACATCATGTAGGATGAGAATTTGGCCTGCAGTGGGAGTGCAAGGAGATGCAGCTCCAGATCCACCATTGCCCTTCAACCATACTTGTATTCCTTGTGTGTCGGTACAAAGTGTTGACGATGGTTGCTGCATCCGCTGACAATGCTGCAGTAGGCGTTGGTGGAGTAGCTTGGTAGATTTCTCCGCTGGTGTGTTCATGAGATGGTGGTGTCTCATGGTCGTCGACGATGCTGTTGATACTGAACTACGCAGTGTCATTCTGCTCAGCACACACTGAGCATATCTTCGACGGCCACAATGGAGTCGTTGTTAATGATAAGGTTGACCTGCGGCCCTGGATGACTTGCTGTGCTGGATGCAATTGCGTTGTTGTTCAGTTTCTATTGTTGACGGTGTCGGTGGGACGAATCTGTTGGTCCACCCAACGCCTCTCACCGAACGATGCGAGTGAATTTGTTGAGTTCGAATGCTTTGCGAGAACCAGATACTGTCTGTCCGTGTACCCGCATACATACGTCATGATAATGAGACGAAGTGATTGGACAACGAATGCTGATGATGACGTTTGACAAATGTCAATGATAAAATACGAGAGCCATCGGGAAATTTCAAATTTGAATTGTAAACGTTCGCATTTCTCAGTAGTCGAAATTGCGTATATTGTTGCCATTCAACATGAGTAACGTTTGATGGGGGTTACGCAAGCCAATATTTAAAATGGCCTCTCCCGCTTTGAATTTATGGTGACTAAAGGGGTTCCACCATTGCTTCTTCTCCAGCTTACTCACTGCCACCCAGAAGACTACATGTACTTCAATACTTCATAAATGATTTCCTTCAAAGACTTGGGACGATTTCTTCGACAAGGGTTGAATTGGACGACTGAAATCGAACACATGTGAACAAGGACATTCGCCACAGTACAACACGGCGATGCACGAGACTGAGGATGTCAACCCCATTCTCCATTGTTGCCTCGCTCTTTCAGAAGCTATTGTACTCGATTACCCCCTGTCCATTGGAAGTACCGCCTTCACCATCATAATCCTGTGCGCAGTGAAACGAGAATGAGGAGGGAAGAGCAGTTGGGGCAGCTGCACATGTTGACACCGCGAGTTGACCGTGTTGTGAGCACCCAATAATTTTCCGTCTGCCCGTCTGTGCGGAAATCGGCATCAAGTTTTGCCTCCGACCAACGAAAAACAGATTCTCGAACTCGTGAACAAACCAAAAAGTCATGAGATAGTCCCAAACACAGAAAAAACAACACGACAGATCGCGGGCTCCATTAGAGGTAGCCTGCTCAACTTCATCACCTCATAACTATAAAGATAAGGCCTCTCTGAAGCTACAATCTCGGATTATTAATCTAAGTATGTTAAAGTGTATGTGAGCCAAGTTTCATCTAAATCGAGGGACCAAAATCAAAGAATCCTGCCTGGACCGCACCGCTATTGACTCACACGGGTCTTATGTTGTAGATAGTATATCCATAATGATTTCGGCCTGGTACTGGCCTACGTAGCTTGTCTCCCCAGGCAAATTGGAGGTGCAATTTGTCTCCACAGGCAAATTGGGGTCCATTTGTCTCCACAGACAAACTGCGACTCAACGGACTAGCCCAAATACGCTTTACGAGAAGCCGTTTTTTTTTTTCAAACCCTTTTTCGCTGGCCAGGTCGACTCACGACATGCCTCATGTCTTAAATTTATAATAATCGTTGCAGCTGTGGGAATTGAACAAACAATGATCATGCGTCGTGCTCCACCCTCCTTGTTGTGTTACACCGTTGCCAGGATTTTGGTGTTGTTGTCAGGAGCGTGGTGGATGACATCGAAATCAAAAAGTAAAAGCTCATTACCTCAGATCCCATGACGTCAGAAAAGCAAGACAGGCGCACGGAAAGGAACCCCTGAGACATGACCAATGACGCCGTGCTGCATCGCGACGTTTTTTTTTTGAAATCGCCAAATAAGTGAGTTACTCGAAGGAGTCAGAAAAAAAAACAACCCACTTTCGGGTTTCGGACCGAAATCGGGTTTTTTTTTCTGCAACAAGGGACATCGTGGAGGAACATGGGACTTAAGTAGTACAAGTGGTATTTTCGGCGACCTTCCGTTTGTCTCCACAGACATGAAAACCCTCATTATGGATATCCATAATGACGTTTTTCTTGCGTCCGGACGCATTCTCTACGTAGCTTGCGTCCGGACGCAAATTGGGCCAATTTGCGTGGGGACGCAAATGCAAGCTCGCCGAAAATACCACTTGTACTACTTAAGTCCCATGTTCCTCCACGATGTCCCTTGTTGCAGAAAAAAAAACCCGATTTCGGTCCGAAACCCGAAAGTGGGTTGTTTTTTTTCTGACTCCTTCGAGTAACTCACTTATTTGGCGATTTCAAAAAAAAAAACCTCGCGATGCAGCACGGCGTCATTGGTCATGTCTCAGGGGTTCCTTTCCGTGCGCCTGACTTGCTTTTCTGACGTCATGGGATCTGAGGTAATGAGCTTTTACTTTTTGATTTCGATGTCATCCACCACGCTCCTGGGACACCCGGCAAGTCCATTGCAACGTGCGTCGTTTGACTCATTTGACCAGAGAGATGAATCGAGGCTGTTTAATCGAATTAGTCTTGCCTCCACAATCTGTGTCGTTGCATTCGCTGAAAATGACCTATTGATGTCGTACCGTTAAGTATTATATTTAACGAGATCGTCTATTGGTGTCCAATGACCGCCGTTGTGACTGTAGTTGTTTAAGTCACGAATCCATCTGATGCACAACAGAAAGTGCATTTAATGCACTCCAAATGCATTTAATGCACTTCAATTGCATTTAATGCACTCCATTTGCATTTAATGCACTGCAAATGCATTTAATGCACTCCATTTGCATTTAATGCACTTCAAATGCATTTTTTGAACTCCAAGTGCATTTAATGCACTGCAAATGCATTTTTTGCACACCAAATGCATTTTTTGGTGGAAGCACACAGGTCGCGGGACTCGCTTGAGCTGTTTGTGTGTGGGTTGGCGATTGGTGTGCAGGCCCCAAGAACAGGATTTTTTGCGAAAAGATAGAGCGAAGTTCAAGAGCCGCGCTCGTTGCCGACACGAGCGCTTGAACTGCCGAATCAAGAACTTGAAGACCACGAGCGACGCTGTCCGCCATGGCCACCAATGCCATGTGCAACCATTCGAACCTCTGTGTGTGATTCTCCAACGCCAAATGGACAACGGACTCGAGTTGTTTGCTGTGTGGACCCAGCGTGAGCACAAGACCCATTCAGGATACGATTGCAACTTCGTTCTGATACAATATTTCAGCACTGAATTCATTCTGTTATGATTTATTGGGTGTGCGTGAAGTTATAGACTCCTGAGCCTTATAGTTACAAAGTTATATTTTTCGCATTAGCCTTTGCCTAGTAGCGTCAAGCGTGCGGACGGTGGAGGGCAAATGGGGTTCGGAATCGTCAGTCGTGTTTCGACATGCTGTCCAGTCGTGTCTATCATCGACACACTCACATTTCACGTGGGTGAGGTGGTTACTTGTAACGAAATGTTGAGGATTGCGTGGTGGCGGTGGGCATGCCGAGGCTGCTGCTTTGTCTGGGCTTTGGATCGATGGAACCCAAGTGGAGAAGAATACATAAGGTGGTGAGCGGGTTGCAGGCTCCATGCTACCCACAGTGGGTACACCCCAATTCAACCTTTGCCCTCACCCTTAACTTGACCTGCATCATGCCTTGTTCTCGGTCTGCTGCTGTTCATGGTCCAGGACGTTCAGCTTCGTCCACATCTCAATCATCACATGCTGCCTTCCCTCCATGTACCTACTCTATAGTACAGCCTCGTCCTTGCTTCAGGTCTATTCCCTGCCTGTGTGTTTGGACCTCCTCTCTGCTTGTCGTCGCCAATTGCCATCATTGGCTTCGAACTGTTGCTCATCTGCTCCACCTCTTTACTTCTTGTTTCAGTGGTATTGAATCCACAAGCACTTGAATCATGATGCAAGAAACAACAAGGAGAACAACACTACAGTCACCAGTCTCTTTCTGCACCATGCCAACAGCTCAGCAGATGATCATGGCGTCCCATGTCCAAGGGAAACAAAGCAGGTTGTGCAGGACTTTGTAGAACATTCACCAACTAAGCCAAGTATTATTTAGTATTGTATTTTGTTGTGCATAGCAAAGGATAAGTCACTGCCCTCCATTACATTACATAATATTATGTTGTGTACCATTCACACGTGTGGCTGGTGTGGCCGACATGTAGGGATGACACCACCAATGCTTTGCTGCTTGACACAACACCGAGAGGAGGAAACACCCAAAGGAGCCAAATCACCAACAGCGAGAGCAACCGACATGACGCCCGACCTGTCACAACATCACCATCCACACCATTGAATACAATTTCGGTCTGTCATCGACCGTCAATGACGTCATGCCTTTTGTCCGCGTTGAGGACAAGCCAGCCAGTATTTGTGTCGTAGACGCTAGCTAAATATGTATGACCCTATTTGACAACACGTTACATCACCGTCTAAGAAAGTAGAGTTGTCCGATTATGTATCTTCAGGAAAACATGATGGTACCCAGCATGGGGCTTACAGAAAACACAATGGTACCCAGCATGGGGCTTGCAAGAACGGCTGAATTGGCAGCAGGAGAATTGTTCTTGCTCACCACGACCACCTTCCGTTCGCAAACAGTACGTCTGGCTCATGCAACCACCAGTTTTGCGCCCAGCGGTTGGATGTGGCGAGTTGACGCCAGGAGGATCCATTCACGAATTGTGGACAGCAAAACCGATGAAGTGCATTTAATGCACTTCAAATGCATTTTTTGCACTCCAAATGCATTTAATGCACTCCAATTGCATTTTTTGAACCCCGAATGCATTTAATGCACTCCATTTGCATTTAATGCACTCCAATTGCATTTAATGCACTTCAAATGCATTTTTTGAACCCCAAATGCATTAAATGCACTCCAAATGCATTAAATGCAAAAGGAAGCAGGTTCGACGGGACTCGATGACACTTCAACCAAACGGAAGCAATGACCAAATTTGTCCGAGTAACACCTAATGATAAAGTAGTAATATCAATGAATCAATTGAAGACGTCGCTGCGACATTTGCTTTGTCAACATCTCACAAACAACGAAGAAACACAACAAATGACAAAAAGCACTTTGGAGTCGTACTAGTCGTAAACTAAAGTATTTGGTGCACTTGCCGGGTGTCCCTGACAACAACACCAAAATCCTGGCAACGGTGTAACACAACAAGGAGGGTGGAGCACGAATCATGATTATTGTTTGTTCAATTACCACAACTGTAGCGATTATTATAGAACTAAGACATGAGTCATGTCGTGAGTCGAGATGGCCAGCGAAAAAGGGTTTGAAAAAAAACGGCTTCTCATAAAGCGTATTTGGGCGAGTCCGTTGAGTCGCCGCTTGCGTCCGGACGCAAATTGGCCCAATTTGCGTGGGGACGCAAACTGAGCGTCCAATTTGCGTCCGGACGCAAGCTACGTAGGCCAGTACCAGGCCAAAATCATTATGGATATAAAAATGGTCTTCATCCGACCTTTGCTTCCAAAGTTATGCGCCCTTATCTACCACGCACAACGCCGTGTTATTTTTCCTCCTCAAATTTCGGAAATGGGTCTTGGTTGTTCGTGACTTACTATTTTCGATGGTGTCTTTTCGGTTAATTACGGTTATATTTTGGCGATACGCACCTCACCAGCATTTCTTCCCATCGCAACGTCACTATCTTGATCTATTCATGATGGGCATTTCATTGCGCTATTCTCTGGTTTCCGCAGTTGGTTGTCTTGATTCTCCTGCAGCTTCTTGTGCATGCGAATTGCCTTGTTCGTCACAGGCTACGTGCTTGACCTAGACTGATAACTAGCTAGAATATCCTAGTCTCTCAATTGAGTCCAGTCATGTATCTACTGTTACCAGCACTGGATCGAGTCCAGTAACGTCCGTGACTGAGACCAGTCAGTCGAGTCCAACCATGCGAGACTCGACTCAGTCGTAACTGCGGGGCCAACATATGGAAACATGCCACCACCAAACTTGATGCCAAAACATGGAAGCAAGTAAATGAGCGACCAGGTGGCGCAGGTTTGGAATTCAGGCGTGGTTCTTGGAACAGGCACGGAGTAAGCAGAGGCGGCATGGCAGAGTGCGCTACTTGTGGAGTAACGCGAAGTAGAGCAGGTGGAGGCAAGAAGGAAGGAAGGTAATCATAATCTACAATTATCCCTCAATCGTCTGCTGGCATAAGGCAGTGCTCCTCGTCGCCATCCTGTTTGTCAACAACCCTCCATTGGTATCATCCATGCCATCGACAAAAAATAATCAGGGCGATCTATCCAATTCAACTATCATCTGCGTTTTTCAACTTGTTCATGAAGATCTACATCAACCATTCCGTTTTTGACGACGGCTACCACAGACAGCACACAAAGGTTCTGCTCCTATTTCATGACGGACATGGCGTTATCCGTCATGCATTCGATGGCCACGATGATGCTGACAGCGACGGTGGTGTTGATTGGGGCAGCGTTGACATAGACAGCTGTGATGACGCCCAGGATAGCGTTGTCAGTGGCTATGGTCGCCACCACGGCAACGAAGGTGGTGGTGCTAGCCACAGCGATGCTGTTGTCAAGGACAATGGTGGTGATGGCAACAAAGATGGTGATGGGGAAAGCAACCCGAATGATTCTGCCATGGGAGGCGATGGTGATGGCAATGAAGGTAGTATTGGCAAGAAAAACAATGGTGATGATGGCAGGTGACAGCTTTCTCTGTACTTTTTACCTCTTTACAAATCATATGAGTCAAAGTACTGGTTGGAGATTGTCCTCGGACAACTCACAATAAAAGAACAAGAGCTCTGACCAGGGCATGCAACAATGGGCCGAAATGTCTCCAGTAGTTACTTGTGCACTTTGACAGATTAAGAGTCGTGGTTTACCAACAAGCTAATCGCCTTTACAACATCAACCACCATGGCGAGACCGATCAACAACCAAGCTTTGACAGCCGTAACTAAGGAACTTGCTGACCTCGATGACAAAGAAATGGAGTTCATCAACAAGCAACTCAGAAGGATCGAACGCGCCATCAAGAGTCCAGATAAAATACATCCAAGCGCTGGCTCTCTCACCAACACTCACCTCGATCAACATTGAGAACATCCTTTGCATCTTCGCTTTCGCAAAAGAACGGCAAATCGACCAAGCAACCGATTGGGCAGCCATCAACAAGTTCACTACAACGACCGGGTATGAGGTACCAACCATCGAGACTCCTGTCACCAGCAAGGCAACCCAAATGCGATTGAAACTCGCGATGAAGGAAGCCGCCAATCGTGAACTTGCTGAGGCAACAAGCCGCGAGGTTGTGGTACACTCACCAAGGCGCCCACTGGAAGTACACCGATCGCCATCAACGCCAACTGGATGGAAGTATGACAAGTTACCCTGCTAGAGGTGGAGCCATTCAGCGGACTCAACATCGAATGGTACCAGTGGAAGATCAACTTCATCCGCCAGCTGGTCACGACCAGATACGCAGACTACATGCAAGAGACACGCCGGGCCCACTACCACAAGGACGTTGACACCCAGTTCTACACAGTGCTCAACTCGAAAACATGCAAAGGACACGCTAACTACATGGTCCTCGCGGAAAGAGACAGCAGTCATGCAGCCTTCCAGGCTCTCATCTGCACATACAAATCCACTGAGAACAGGGCCGACATTGTGGCAACAGAGGAGGAAAAACTGTCCAAACTCGTCTACAACGGATCTGGACCGTTCAGCGCGTTCGTCAATGACTTCTCCATGTCTGTTCAGGCAATGGAAAACAACGGAAAGGCAATGAGCGACAAGCAGAAGATTGCAAGATTCTTTCGCAACATTCGCGATGAGCGATTCACCAGTACGGTCTCTTGCCTTCAAGAGACAGACGAGTCCTTCAATTGGATCTGCGAGACTCTCATGAAGCACGACAAGGTCCTCTCCAACGCGGAGATCGACAGATCTCCACAGCGCAATCGACGCGCACACCAGAAGGACAGGCAAACGGACCGCAAGCGACCATTTGAATCTACATCCGGGGATCGCAAGAAACCACCGATATACCGACTACCAGACATTATATTCTGTAGCCTTCCCGCCCCCGCACAAATGATTGTGGTGGAATCCTCGCGTCACTTCCGCGAGACAGGAGAACTCATCAGCAAGGAGACGTTCAAGCGCAACAAACCTGCTGAGTGCGCGAAGACCCAGGAGCATCACACTCAGCGCAAATCCAACAAGCGCACCAGATTTGGCAACAAGACCAATCGAACCAAGAAGTATGGACCATGTGACAATGGCTCCTGACAACCAATGATGGGCACTTTGTGCCAGCAGTCAGAGGTCGCCATATGCATCAAGGACTAAGACAGTGTGGACTTGACGCAAAAGGCCGCGGAGAGCGGGCCAGGGCATATGACCCCGGATACGCTACGAGAGTCGCGTCCAAGAAGCGCCGACCCGCATACAGAGCACACGATTCGACGGGCAAGAGTAACGAATAGTAGCCATGGCTATATCATTCTAGACTCAGGCGCGGACGGCGACATTGTTCATGATTCTGGATGGGTGGTAGCCCAAAATCACCAGCAGCAGTTCCACCCCAAGTGGCGACAGTGGACTCGCAAATCGAGACGTTTCCAATGGTTGACGCAGTGGCAGCGTACGAGCCGCCAGAAGGCAGAGTGATCCTCAGCAAGGCATATTACATGGCTCTTGACAAGCATCCACAGCAGATGCAGTCGCTGTTCAATACACACCACATGCGCATGTCGAGATGTACATGTGAGTATATGTCAAGATGTACGTGTATATGTGCATCGTTCACCCGCTATTCTCTCATACGCACTTGGACGGTATAACTATACTCGTGTCGATAGTATACTGTGATTCGTCAGAATTACAGGGGAAATGGAACACATGAAAAGGGGCAAGATTTCTGGAGGAAATTTGCAAATAACGATTTCTGGGAGAATCAGAAGATCGTCCGTCCATGCATCAATGGTACCAAGAGAATCTCGAGGTACTTCCCAACTAAACCTCAGATGACGATATCATCTGACAGACTACTGCATCACCAATGGAACGTGACATCTGGAGAACAGAAGGACGCCTACTGACGTCGACAGGATGTCAACATGTCACCACGTCGACAGCCGTCTCCAAGTCAGAGCAGGAGGCGAAGATACGATGACCCATGAAGATCATGGATACTGAAGGTGAACTTCAAATGGTAAGTACTCATGGAGTAGAAGCCAGTACTGAATGAACGGAGTGTCGAATGCGGAGCACGCATCGAACACGGAGTATCGTGTAGCACGAGCACACGATGGTGAGAGAGAGAGAGAGAATACAGAGAGGAGCGAGAGAGGATCTCGCGTACCGACTCATAGTCGGAGACCGAATCTACAAAACAGATTGAAGCGCCGAGAGCATCGGGCAAGAGAACGAACGGACACCGAGAGTATCGGAGTAGCCAACTAATGAAATAGCAAACAGACGACTATCAACCAACACCATCTTCCACGATCGTAGGTTACCGTGAGCGGAACTTGCCAACACGTTTATAAACGATAGATCAAGGCGAGCCCGCGAATCGTATCGTGCGAGGAAGACGAACATCATTCAAGAGCAGCAGGCTGAATGAGCGAGGAAGAGGAATTGAAAGACATCCTTCTGTCCAATCCGACTATCAAGAGAGAAGAAGGTGCGAGTGAGACTCCATCACGACAAGAGAAGGAAGCAGCCGCGGCTACTGTCCTATCAAGCGCAGACGCAAGCGCGATCGACGAGACCGAAGAAGAACGGTCTGCAAGACTACATCGTAAGGAGAAGAGTATTCTCAAGGCGATCAAGCAAGAGGAGACTGGTGTGACGAAGAGCATTCGCACAGCCAAACAGGGTGGGAAAAGTGAGACACCACCAGGAGGAGAATTTGTGACGAAAACAATCTCCGCGCAACAACAGGCGAAAATCGAAGAATCGGTAACACAGAAACCGACGGAAATCAAGGGCGCGAGCGCACCAACGACGAAACAACGAACCAACATGGCGACATCAGCCAACATGAACAAGCGACGCATCAAGGCGCCGATGTTCAGTGGTGAACAGGAAGACTACAGCGCATGGGAGTCCCAAGCAAAGGCATACGCTCGTGCACAGAAGACGAGAGACGTGATGTTGGGCAAGACCAAGGTGCCAACAGTGAGCGAGATCGCGGCAGCCACCGATGAAGACAAGGAAGCGATGGAGGAGATCTACGAGCTGGGATGCGACTGCTTCAGCGATCTGATCCTCATGATGGATGCAGAGAAGGGAAAAGGCAAGCAGGCCATCCAGTACATCAACCAATGCATCTCCGACGACTACCCTGAAGGAGACGCACACGGAGCGTGGAACGTTCTCGCGGAGAAGTTCCGACCATCCGATGCGGTGACGAAGATCAAACTCAAGCGCCAATTCAACAACGAAAAGATGAAGAGAGACACGGACCCCGACATCTACATCACGCAACTCGAGAGTCTACGATCGCGTCTCCACGATGTCAAGTATGAGATCTCGGACGAGGAAATGATCATGCAGATTCTCAGCACGGTGAGCGTGGAATACAAAACCCACATCGTGAACTTCCAACACCAACTCACGTTCAATCCGGAACTGGTCACCATCAACACGATCAGAGGAGTACTCCGCACTGCATACGCCACGCACAGAGGAGGCAAAGCATACGTCGACGACTTCCAAGACAGTAACACGAAGAGCAACGACACCGGCTTCACAAGCACCGGTAACTTCAAGGGTACTTGTCACAACTGTGGCGTGTATGGCCATAGATCCGCCGATTGCCCAGAACGCAAGAAATCGAACAACAAGAAAAACAACAACAACAACAACAAGATGAATGGAAAGCGCAACAAGGGAAACGGCTTCAAGGGCAAGTGCAACTACTGTGGCATCTTCGGACACCGCGAGGCGGAGTGCCGAAAGAAGAAGTTCAACGAGAAGAAGAAGGCCGACGAGCAGGCCAACACAGCAACACAAGGACACGACAAGAGCGGACACGAGATGGTACTCTCAGCAAAGGACATGCCGCTCTGCATGTTGGTGTCCGACAACTACATCGAAGACTCCTTCTTCGATAACTTCGCATGCGTCGGGAGTGACGACGAAGTACAGGATGATGAGATCATCCCGGAGTGGCTCAGCGAGGAGCCCATCATCCACGAGGTGGATCCAAGACGCGAAGTAAGCTACGAATGCTGCTTCAACGCGCACGACCTGATCGGTTCATACGGCGACGAAGCTGAGATGGACGAGGCCAACGATAGCGACATCGAAGAGGCCATGAGCGATGACGACGACGACGCCGACGAGGACGGCGCAGATGAAGACGACGAGGCGAACCGCGACGAGTTGCCTCCTCCTCAAGCTGGGAGATACGAGAGAACGGGAACCTTCATCAATCAAGGCGAAACGCGCCGCGCCGCGGCGCCACCTCCTCCAGCGGCGGGGAACAACAGATCGGGCATCTTCGACGAAGATGACAGCGACGAAACCGAGGATCATCCAGACGACAACTTTAATCCAAACGAGCGTGTCGTCTATCCAGCGAATATCGACTTCCCAGATATTGAGGATCCCAACAGCGTCGACTACCTCCTCCGTCACAGCACCATCCCGAATGCAACAGCAACAGCATTGATAATCCAAAAGCAGCTCATCTTTGACGCCGTGATGGAAGCGGGGATGCGAATGTTCCCAGGAACCACACGAGGAGCACTCATGCCAATATGGGTGAACATGATGGGATCCATCCTATCCGAGCACTTCGAATCAATCGAAGAGATCCTCGCCAACGCGATCATCATCAACCGCATACTGGAAGGAAACGACTCGGAAACGATCCCAGAGACGGATCTGCATTACATCCTTGGAGGATGCATGCGCGTGCTCTTACGAGAGCGATCACGCGTCCACCCATACGATCCTGCCACAGGATCTCATCGGAACAGTACAATTCCATTGGACTACACGCAACTACCCGATGACATGGATGACGGAGATCATCATCCTCCATACAACGAAGATGGAGTCCACGAAGACGACGACGACGGCAGCTTCAACGACGAGATAGCTGCGGCAGCCGTGGAACAACTCCACGAGCTGAGCACCAAGTACAAGGACAAAGTCAACAAGGACACTTGGCTCGCCGACAGCGGAGCTTTGTGTCACATCGTCAACTCGGACGCCGCTCTCTTCAACGTGCGGCACATCAAGTCCTTCGTCCAAGTGGGAGACAGCACGAAACTGGACTCTCCCAAGATGGGATCCATTCGCTTGAAAGTCAAGCAACGAAACAACACTGGCCACGTCATCCGGCTCGATGATGTGAAGTACACACCCAAGATGGCGGTGAACCTTTTCTCCACGAACAAGGCTCTGTACAACGGTTACCAGCTTGGTAACAACGGCATTCTGATGGACATCATCAACGGATCCGGAACGAAGATCGTGTTCGATCGAGTTTTCCCCACATCCAACGGATTCATCACGGGAGTGCAGATGCATCCCATCATGCCAACAGACGACGACAAGGCTTGCACAGCCATCGTCAAGAATCCATCCAAGGAGATCAGCGCGGTGAACCTGCACCGAATGCTCGGCCACGCGCCACTCGAGACCATGAAGCGAACGGCCGCTCAATATGGATGGAAGATTATCGGCGAGATGCCGGTATGTCGCGACTGCGCGATCGCGAACGCAAGAGTGAAGAATATTCCGAAGGCAACCATTCCGAGAGCAACTCGCCGTGGCGAACGGCTCTTCATTGACATTAGTTACACTAAACACATAAGCTTCGGAGATAAACGCTACTGGACCCTGATCGTGGACGACTGCACGGATCACTGCTGGAGTTTCTTTCTCAAGAACAAAAGTGATCAACCAGGATACATCAAACGATTCGTCCAGACGATCAAGTCACAGACTGGTGACCAACAGATCATCTTCCGAGGTGACAACAGCGGAGAGAACAAATCCACGGAGGATATTCTCATCGATGCAGGACTCAACGTGAAATTCGAATACACGGCATCGAACACGCCGCAACAGAATGGCAGAGTAGAACGCAAGTTCGCGTACCTCTACACCAAAGTCCGCTCCATGCTCAACGGAGCACAGCTTGACGAAGAGTATAGGCATGGCCTGTGGGCAGCGGCTGCTAGCACTGCTACCGCCATCGCCAACATCACCGTAGCGAAGAACCAGAAGGAGTCACCACATCGACAATTCTTTGGCAACGATCCACCATATGCGGATGCACTCCGCACGTTTGGAGAAGTGGGTGTTGTGAAGACTACCTACGGCGGGATTACCGCCAAGCTCAAGAATAGAGGAGAAGAGATGGTGTTCATCGGATATGCACACCAACATGCATCAGGGGTCTACAACATGTACAGACCATCGACCAAGTCACTCATCTGTTCACGAGACATCAAGTGGCTCAACCAATCATACGGACAGTTCCGTGGCTGGGCACCAGCACCAATCATATCCAATGAAACAGGAACGACGGACGCAGACGGCTTCACAACCATCGGACGGAAGGGAGCAACGCCAAGGACGGCAACGCGTCAAACATCGGAAGCAAAGAGAGTATCTTTCGCTGATAGCAACAGATACTACATCCTATCAGACAGCGATGATGAGGATAATGAGGACGACGGAGTAGTGACTCAACTAATCCGAAATAACGAGGAGGATCGGAGCGAATCCAATCATGAGGATGATGAGATCCTACCATCCGGCGACGAAGCCGATGATGACACAGGCGTCACCCCTCCGAACACACCAGCGAGGTCTACACATGACACACCATCCAGATCTCCACCAAGCAAACCAAGCAAGCGTGACATAGCTAGAAAGGAGAGGATCCGACGTCACGAAGCACGAGGCAAGAAGGGAGAAGCTAATCCCAAGTCAACTGCAGGGAAGAGTATTCCCAGAGCTCTGCGCGAGCTCGCAGACTTCAACGAACGAGGTCGAAAGGAAGAAGGCTATGAGAGCGATTCATCATCCAATGAGGCGAGTGACGAACTCAGCGACGAGATGATCGACGACTCTAACAACGAAACTACAGATGATGAGGAAATCGAAGACGAAGATGAAGAGATCGAGATCACTCACCATAGCACAACTGGACTATACGGGATGAATGCAATCATCACCGAGAGACCAGCGATCGACATCGGATTGTCGATGCAGGACGAGAACAAGGAACCAGAGAAGCACATCGAACCTACAACGTTCGACGGAGCCTTCAATCACCCAGATCCTATCCATCGAAAGGGATATCGAGCAGCCATCAAGAAGGAGTTCGACTCCATGGATACACGCAAGGTGTATAGCAAGATCAAACGAGACGCCATCCCACGCGGCCGCAGATGCTGCAAGTGCAAATGGGTCTTCAAGCTGAAGCGTGACGGCACACATCGAGCACGGCTCGTTGCATGTGGCTATTCACAAGTCGCAGGAGTAGACTTCCAAGAGCATTACTCACCCGTCATCCATGACGTGACCTATCGGGTCATGATGGTGATCATGCTAATCAAGAAGATGGACTGCGCACTCGTCGATGTCGTAACGGCATTCCTACATGGAGACCTCGACGAGGAGATCTATATGAACTGTCCCAACGGGATGGATCATCAACCAGACGAAGCCCTGACCCTACACAAGCCAATCTACGGGCTTGTGCAGAGCGCCAGGCAGTGGTTCAAGATGTTGGTATCGACCCTCAAGAATATCAACTTCGAACAGAGCGCAGCAGACCCGTGCCTGTTCTACAGGAAGACGAACGAAGGAAGCATGATCGTGGCCATCTACGTGGACGATTGCTTCTGTTGCGGAGATTCCAAGGCACTGGAAACCTTCCTGAAGGATATCCAAGGCAGCAAGTTCAAGGTGACAATCGAGCGTGGACTCGGAGACTACCTCAGCTGCAACATTGAACTGAACCATGACAAGACTAGAGCGACATTGCGTCAACCACATCTCATCCAACACCTCATCGAAGAGTTCGGAACCAAGGTTGAGAAGATGCAACGCTATGGGACACCGGGAACCCCGGGTCAAATCATCGTACGACCATCCGAAGATAACGGACTGCAGAAGGTCGGACCGGAAGAACATGCCGAATACCGCCGAGGCGTCGGTATGCTACTCTTCCTCATCAAGCACTCGCGACCAGATATCGCGAACCCTGTGAGGGAACTCTCCAAGGCATTGATCGGGCCCACCAAGGCCGCAATGAAGGAGATGTATCGGATCATCAAGTATGTGATAGATACAAAGGACTATGGATTGAAGATCCATCCAGCGCGTCCAGACGACGACGGCTGGGACATGGAGCTCTTCTGCGATAGCGAATATGCAGGAGACAAGAACACAAGAATCAGCGTAGGGGGATTCATCCTATACCTGTGCAAGGTGCCAATCCTTTGGCGATCCAAGGCACAGAAGGTCGTCACACTCAGCTCATCCGAAGCAGAATACGTTGCCCTTTCCGAAGCGGCAAAGGAAATCTTCTTCGTCGTACAGCTACTCGAAAGTGTGGGCGTCCCAGTGAAGACACCGATCAAGGTCCGTGTGGACAACATCGGAGCGATCTTCATCGCCAAGAACCCATCAACATCCCAACGATCGCGGCACATCGACGTGCGCCATCACTACGTGAGGAACATGGTAATCAACAAAACCATCGAAATCATTTTTGTCAAATCCGAGCAGAACACAAGCGACGGATTCACCAAGAACATCAAGGCCGACTTACAACGTGAACACGAGAAGTCGTACCTTGACATATCGAGAACATTCGAATGACCGAATGCACACAGGAAGGGTGTCGAGATGTACATGTGAGTATATGTCAAGATGTACGTGTATATGTGCATCGTTCACCCGCTATTCTCTCATACGCACTTGGACGGTATAACTATACTCGTGTCGATAGTATACTGTGATTCGTCAGAATTACAGGGGAAATGGAACACATGAAAAGGGGCAAGATTTCTGGAGGAAATTTGCAAATAACGATTTCTGGGAGAATCAGAAGATCGTCCGTCCATGCATCAATGGTACCAAGAGAATCTCGAGGTACTTCCCAACTAAACCTCAGATGACGATATCATCTGACAGACTACTGCATCACCAATGGAACGTGACATCTGGAGAACAGAAGGACGCCTACTGACGTCGACAGGATGTCAACATGTCACCACGTCGACAGCCGTCTCCAAGTCAGAGCAGGAGGCGAAGATACGATGACCCATGAAGATCATGGATACTGAAGGTGAACTTCAAATGGTAAGTACTCATGGAGTAGAAGCCAGTACTGAATGAACGGAGTGTCGAATGCGGAGCACGCATCGAACACGGAGTATCGTGTAGCACGAGCACACGATGGTGAGAGAGAGAGAGAGAATACAGAGAGGAGCGAGAGAGGATCTCGCGTACCGACTCATAGTCGGAGACCGAATCTACAAAACAGATTGAAGCGCCGAGAGCATCGGGCAAGAGAACGAACGGACACCGAGAGTATCGGAGTGCCAACGTAATGAAATAGCAAACAGACGACTATCAACCAACACCATCTTCCACGATCGTAGGTTACCGTGAGCGGAACTTGCCAACATGCGCACGTCCGACATCAGCATCTATGATCGGCTTTGACAATACAACAGGCAGCAACAGATATCGTCTGGCAACATCAGCATCCCGATGGCCAATCACGACAGCGATACCCTGCGCATCCCAATTCGTAAACCGACAGCTCGCGAGCTAACTCAAACTAAGAATATTACTATATGCGATAGACACAGACGCCTTTGGCGATCCCACACCAGTGTTGACTTCAACAAGGTCTTCTGGCATCTCCCACAACAGGTGGTCGAGAAAACGAAAGCAGCATCGACGCAACTGGCCGATACTCCCATCGACATGGAGTCAAGACTCATCCCGAGGCAGTACCGTGCGCAGCGAGCGGGCGCGCTACGGTCACACCGAATCAAGGGAAGAGTGGAAACCGATCCATTCTTCTCCACGGTCCCATCCATTTGACACTACAAGTGCTTCCAGCTCTTTGCACACAGCGAGTCCAAATTCATCTGGGCCAAGCCGCTCAGCAGAGAGGCGATGGCGCCAGAGGCGCTCACCGATTTCATTGTGCAGGTCAGGGCACCTGACTTAATAATGAGAATAATAACGCACAGATTATCCCCTCACACGAGGGTTGCCTCGAAAGCTTTAACGTCGCCGGCGTACAGCGAGCCCTGACGGGCCGACTGCGCTCGAACGACCTACCTAGATCTCCCACATCTCAGTCTACCACGGGTTGTCAACTCCTGTTGGCAAGTTCCGCTCACGGTAACCTACGATCGTGGAAGATGGTGTTGGTTGATAGTCGTCTGTTTGCTATTTCATTAGTTGGCTACTCCGATCCTCTCGGTGTACGCCGTTCTCTTGCCCAATGCTCTTGGTGCTTCAATCTGTTTTGTAGATTCGGTCTCCGACTATGAGTCGGTACGCAAGATCCTCTCTCGCTCCTCTCTGTATTCTCTCTCTCTCTCTCAACATCGTGTGCTCATGCTACACGATACTCCGTGTTCGATGCGTGCTCCGCATTCGACACTCCGTTCATTCAGTACTGGCTTCTACTCCATGAGTACTTACCATTTGAAGTTCACCTTCAGTATCCATGATCTTCATGGGTCATCGTATCTTCGCCTCCTGCTCTGACTTGGAGACAGCTGTCAACGTGGTGACATGTTGACATCCTGTCGACGTCAGTAGGCGTCCTTCTGCTCTCCAGATGTCACGTTCCATTGGTGATGCTGCAGTCTGTCAGATGATATCATCATCTGAGGTTTAGTTGGGAAGTACCTCGAGATTCTCTTGGTACCATTGATGCATGGACGGACGATCTTCTGATTCTCCCAGAAATCGTTATTTGCAAATTTCCTCCAGAAATCTTGCCCCTTTTCGTGTGTTCCATTTCCCCTGTAATTCTGACGAATCACAGTATACTATCGACACGAATGTAGTTATACCGTCCAAGTGCGTATGAGAGAATAGCGGGTGAACGATGCACATATACACGTACACCTTGACGTATACTCACATGTACATCTCGACACCCTTCCTGTGTGCATTCGGTCATTCGAATGTTCTCGATGTGTCAAGGTACGACTTCTCGTGTTCACGTTGCAAGTCGGCCTTGATGTTCTTGGTGAATCCGTCGCTTGTGTTCTGCTCGGATTTGACGAAAATGATTTCGATGGTTTTGTTGATTACCATGTTCCTCACGTAGTGATGGCGCACGTCGATGTGCCGTGATCGTTGGGATGTTGATGGGTTCTTGGCGATGAAGATCGCTCCGATGTTGTCCACACGGACCTTGATCGGTGTCTTCACTGGGACGCCCACACTTTCGAGTAGCTGCATGACGAAGAAGATCTCCTTTGCTGCTTCGGAAAGGGCAACGTATTCTGCTTCGGATGAGCTGAGTGTGACGACCTTCTGTGCCTTGGATCGCCAAAGGATTGGTACCTTGCACAGGTATAGGATGAACCCTCCTACGCTGATTCTCGTGTTCTTGTCTCCTGCATATTCGCTATCGCAGAAGAGCTCCATGTCCCAGCCGTCGTCGTCTGGACGCGCTGGATGGATCTTTAATCCATAGTCCTTTGTATCGATCACATACTTGATGATCCGATACATCTCCTTCATTGCAGCCTTGGTGGGCCCGATCAATGCCTTGGAGAGTTCCCTCACAGGGTTCGCGATATCCGGTCGCGAGTGCTTGATGAGGAAGAGTAGCATACCGACGCCTCGGCGGTATTCGGCATGTTCTTCCGGTCCGACCTTCTGTAGTCCATTATCTTCGGATGGTCGTACGATGATTTGACCCGGGGTTCCCGGTGTCCCATAGCGTTGCATCTTCTCAACCTTGGTTCCAAACTCTTCGATGAGGTGTCGGATGAGATGTGGTTGACGCAATGTCGCTCTAGTTTTGTCATGGTTCAGTTCGATGTTGCAGCTGAGGTAGTCTCCGAGTCCGCGCTCGATTGTCACCTTGAACTTGCTGCCTTGGATGTCCTTCAGGAATTTCTCCAGTGCCTTGGAGTCTCTGCAACAGAAGCAATCGTCCACGTAGATGGCCACGATCATGCTTCCTTCGTTCGTCTTTCTGTAGAACAGGCACGGGTCTGCTGCGCTCTGTTCAAAGTTGATATTCTTGAGGGTCGATACCAACATCTTGAACCATTGCCTGGCGCTCTGCACAAGTCCGTAGATTGGCTTGTGTAGGGTCAGGGCTTCGTCTGGTTGATGATCCATCCCGTTGGGACAGTTCATATAGATCTCCTCGTCGAGGTCTCCATGTAGGAATGCCGTTACAACATCGACGAGTGCGCAGTCCATCTTCTTGATCAGCATGATCACCATCATGACCCGATAGGTCACGTCATGGATGACGGGTGAATAGTGCTCTTGGAAGTCCACTCCTGCGATTTGTGAATAGCCACATGCGACGAGTCGCGCTCGATGTGTGCCATCACGCTTCAGCTTAAAGACCCATTTGCATTTGCAGCATCTGCGGCTGCGTGGGATGGCATCTCGTTTGATCTTGCTGTACACCTTGCGTGTGTCCATGGAGTCGAACTCCTTCTTGATGGCTGCTCGATATCCCTTCCGATGGATAGGATCTGGGTGATTGAAGGCTCCATCGAATGTTGTAGGTTCGATGTGCTTCTCTGGTTCCTTGTTCTCGTCCTGCATCGACAATCCGATGTCGATCGCTGGTCTCTCGGTGATGATTGCATTCATCCCGTATAGTCCAGTTGTGCTATGGTGAGTGATCTCGATCTCTTCATCTTCGTCTTCGATTTCTTCGTCATCTGTAGTTTCGTTGTTGGAATCGTCGATCATCTCGTCGCTGAGTTCGTCACTCGCCTCATTGGATGATGGATCGCTCTCATAGCCTTCTTCCTTTCGACCTCGTTCGTTGAAGTCTGCGAGCTCACGCAGAGCTCTGGGAATACTCTTCCCTGCAGTTGACTTGGGATTAGTTTCTCCCTTCCTGCCTCGTGATTCGTGACGTCGGATCCTCTCCTTTCTAGCTATGTCACGCTTGCTTGGTTTGCTCGGTGGAGGTCTGGATGGTGTGTCATGTATAGACCTCGCTGGTGTGTTCGGAGGGGTGACACCTGTCTCATCATCGGCTTCGTCGCCGGAAGGTAGGATTTCGTCATCCTCATGATTGGATTCGCTCCGATCCTCCTCGTTATTTCGGATTAGTTGAGTCACTACTCCGTCGTCCTCATTATCCTCATCATCGCTGTCTGATAGGATGTAGTATCTGTTGCTGTCAGCGAAAGATACTCTCTTTGCTTCCGATGTTTGACGCGTTGCCGTCCTTGGCGTTGCTCCCTTCCGTCCGATGGTTGTGAAGCCGTCTGCGTCCGTTGTTCCTGTTTCGTTGGATATGTTCGGTGCTGGTGCCCAGCCACGGAACTGTCCGTATGATTGGTTGAGCCACTTGATGTCCCGTGAACAGATGAGTGACTTGGTCGATGGTCTGTACATGTTGTAGACCCCTGATGCGTGTTGGTGTGCATATCCGATGAACACCATCTCTTCTCCTCTGTTCTTGAGTTTGGCGGTGATCCCGCCGTAGGTAGTCTTCACAACACCCACTTCTCCAAACGTGCGGAGTGCATCCGCATATGGTGGATCGTTGCCGAAGAATTGTCGATGTGGTGACTCCTTCTGGTTCTTCGCTACGGTGATGTTGGCGATGGCGGTGGCAGTGCTAGCAGCTGCTGCCCACAGGCCATGCCTATACTCTTCGTCGAGTTGTGCTCCGTTGAGCATGGAGCGGATCTTGGTGTAGAGGTACGCGAACTTGCGTTCCACTCTGCCGTTCTGTTGCGGCGTGTTCGATGCCGTGTATTCGAATTTCACGTTGAGTCCTGCATCGATGAGAGTATCCTGTGTGGACTTGTTCTCTCCGCTGTTGTCACCTTGGAAGATGATCTGTTGGTCACCAGTCTGTGACTTGATCGTTTGAACGAATCGTTTGATGTATCCTGGTTGATCACTTTTGTTCTTGAGAAAGAAACTCCAGCAGTGATCCGTGCAGTCGTCCACGATCAGGGTCCAGTAGCGTTTATCTCCGAAGCTTATGTGTTTAGTGTAACTAATGTCAATGAAGAGCCGTTCGCCATGGCGAGTTGCTCTCGGAATGGTTGCCTTCGGAATATTCTTCATTCTTGCATTCGCGACCGCGCAGTCGCGACATACCGGCATCTCGCCGATAATCTTCCATCCATACTGAGCGGCCGTCCGCTTCATGGTCTCGAGTGACGCGTGGCCGAGCATTCGGTGCAGGTTCACCGCGCTGATCTCCTTGGATGGATTCTTGACAATAGCTGTGTAAGCCTTGTCGTCGTCTGTCGGCGTGATGGGATGCATCTGCGCTCCCGTGATGAATCCGTTGGATGTGGGGAAGACTCGATCGAACACGATCTTCGTTCCGGATCCGTTGATGATGTCCATCAGAATGCCGTTGTTACCAAGCTGGTAACCGTTGTACAGAGCCTTGTTCGTGGAGAAAAGGTTCACCGCCATCTTGGGTGTGTACTTCACATCATCGAGCCGGATGATGTGGCCAGTGTTGTCTCGCTGTTTGACTTTCAAGCGAATGGATCCCATCTTGGGAGAGTCTAGCTTTGTGCTGTCTCCCACTTGGACGAAGGACTTGATGTGCCGCACGTTGAAGAGAGCGGCGTCCGAGTTGACGATGTGACACGAAGCTCCGCTGTCGGCGAGCCAGGTGTCCTTGTTGACCTTGTCCTTGTACTTGGTGCTCAGCTCGTGGAGTTGTTCCACGGCTGCCGCAGCTATCTCGTCGTTGAAGCTGCCGTCGTCGTCGTCTTCGTGGACTCCATCTTCGTTGTATGGATGATGATGGTCTCCGTCATCCATGTCGTCGGGTAGTTGCGCGTAGTCCGATGGAATTGTGTTGCTTTGATGTGATCCTGTGGCTGGATCGTATGGGTGGACGCGTGATCGCTCGCGTAAGAGCACGCGCATGCATCCTCCAAGGATGTAATGCAGATCCGTCTCTGGGATCGTTTCTGAGTTGTTCGCTTCCAGTATGTGGTTAATGATGATCGCATTGACAAGGATCTCTTCGATTGATTTGAAGTGCTCGGATAGGATGGATCCCATCATGTTCACCCATATTGGCATGAGTGCTCCTCGTGTGGTTCCTGGGAACACTCGCATCCCCGCTTCCATTACGGCGTCAAAGATGAGCTGCTTTTGGATTATCAATGCTGTTGCTGTTGCATTCGGGATGGTGCTGTGATGGAGGAGGTAGTCGACGCTGTTGGGATCCTCAATAGGTGGGAAGTCGATGTTCCCTGGGTAGACGACACGCTCGTTTGGATTGAAGCTGTCGTCTGGATGATTGCCGTCCTCGGATTCGTCGCTGTCATCCTCGTCGAAGATGCCCGATCTGTTGTTCCCCGCCGCTGGAGGAGGCGGCGCCGCGCTGCGGTTCGTTTCGCCTTGGCTTCGATTAATGAAGGTCCCCGTTCTCTCGTATCTCCCAGCTTGAGGAGGAGGCAACACGTCGCGGTTCACCTCGTCGTCTTCATCTGCGCCGTCCTCGTTGGCGTCGTCGTCGTCATCGCTCATGGCCTCTTCGATGTCACTATCGTTGGCCTCGTTGTCCATCTCAGCTTCGTCGCCGTATGAACCGATCAGGTCGTGCGCGTTGAAGCAGCATTCATAGCTCACTTCGCGTCTTGGATCCACCTCGTAGATGATTGGCTCCTCATTGAGCCACTCCGGGACGATCTCATCGTCCTGCACTTCGTCGTCACTTCCGACGCACTCGAAGTTATCGAAGAAGGAGTCTTCGATGTAGTCGTCGGACACCAACATGCAGAGCGGTATGTCTTTCGCTGAGAGTACCATCTCGTGCCCGCTCTTGTCGTGTCCTTCCGTAGCCGCGTTGGCTTGTTCGTTGTTCTTCTTGCTCTCGTTGAACTTCTTCTTTCGGCACTCCGCCTCGCGATGTCCGAAGATGCCGCAGTAGTTGCACTTGCCCTTGAAGCCGCTTCCTTTGTTGCGCTTTCCATTCATCTTGTTGTTGTTGTTGTTGTTTTTCTTGTTGTTCGATTTCTTGCGTTCTGGGCAATCGGCGGATCTATGGCCATACACGCCACAGTTGTGACAAGTACCCTTGAAGTTACCGGTGCTTGTGAAGCCGGTGTCGTTGCTCTTCGTGTTGCTGTCTTGGAAGTCGTCGACGTATGCTTTGCCTCCTCTGTGCGTGGCGTATGCAGTGCGGAGTACTCCTCTGATCGTGTTGATGGTAACCAGTTCCGGATTGAACGTGAGTTGGTGTTGGAAGTTCACGATGTGAGTTCTGTACTTGTTGCTCACCGTGCTGAGGATTTGCATGATGATTTCCTCGTCCGAGATCTTGTACTTGACATCGTGGAGACGCGATCGTAGACTCTCGAGTTGCGTGATGTAGATGTCGGGGTCCGTGTCTCTCTTCATCTTTTCGTTGTTGAATTGGCGCTTGAGTTTGATCTTCGTCACCGCATCGGATGGTCGGAACTTCTCCGCGAGAACGTTCCACGCTCCGTGTGCGTCTCCTTCGGGGTAGTCGTCGGAGATGCATTGGTTGATGTACTGGATGGCCTGCTTACCTTTTCCTTTCTCTGCATCCATCATGAGGATCAGATCGCTGAAGCAGTCGCATCCCAATTCGTAGATCTCCTCCATCGCTTCCTTGGCTTCGCCGGCGGCTGCCGCAATCTCACTCACTGTTGGCACCTTGGTCTTGCCCAACATCACGTCTCTCGTCTTCTGTGCACGAGCGTATGCCTTCGCTTGGGACTCCCATGTGCTGTAGTCTTCCTGTTCACCACTGAACATCGGCGCCTTGATGCGTCGCTTGTTCATGTTGGCTGATGTCGCCATGTTGATTCGTTGTTTCGTTGTTGGTGCGCTCGCGCCCTTGATTTCCGTCTGTTTCTGTGTTGTCGATTCTTCGATTTTCGCTTGTTGTTTCGCGAGGGTTGATTTGCTCACAAATTCTCCTCCTGGTGGTGTCTCACTTTTCCCACCCTGTTTGGCTGTGCGAATGCTCTTCGTCACACCAGTCTCCTCTTGCTTGATCGCCTTGAGGATCCTCTCCTTCTCGCGATGTTGCCTTGCAGACCGTTCTTCTTCGGTCTTGTCGATCGCGCTTGCGTCTGCGCCTGATAGGACAGTAACCGCGGCTGCTTCCTTCTCTTGTCGTGGTGGAGTCTCACTCGCACCTTCTTCTATCTTGATAGTCGGGTTGGACAGAGGGATGTCTCTCAATTCCTCTTCCTTGCTCATTCAGCTTGTTGCTCTTGAATGATGTTCGTCTTCCTCGCACGATCCGATCCGCGGGCTCGCCCTGATCTATCGTTTATAAACGTGTTGGCAAGTTCCGCTCACGGTAACCTACGATCGTGGAAGATGGTGTTGGTTGATAGTCGTCTGTTTGCTATTTCATTAGTTGGCTACTCCGATCCTCTCGGTGTACGCCGTTCTCTTGCCCAATGCTCTCGGTGCTTCAATCTGTTTTGTAGATTCAGTCTCCGACTATGAGTCGGTACGCAAGATCCTCTCTCGCTCCTCTCTGTATTCTCTCTCTCTCTCTCAACATCGTGTGCTCATGCTACACGATACTCCGTGTTCGATGCGTGCTCCGCATTCGACACTCCGTTCATTCAGTACTGGCTTCTACTCCATGAGTACTTACCATTTGAAGTTCACCTTCAGTATCCATGATCTTCATGGGTCATTGTATCTTCGCCTCCTGCTCTGACTTGGAGACAGCTGTCAACGTGGTGACATGATGACATCCTGTCGACGTCAGTAGGCGTCCTTCTGCTCTCCAGATGTCATGTTCCATTGGTGATGCTGCAGTCTGTCAGATGATATCATCATCTGAGGTTTAGTTGGGAAGTACCTCGAGATTCTCTTGGTACCATTGATGCATGGACGGACGATCTTCTGATTCTCCCAGAAATCGTTATTTGCAAATTTCCTCCAGAAATCTTGCCCCTTTTCGTGTGTTCCATTTCCCCTGTAATTCTGACGAATCACAGTATACTATCGACACGAATGTAGTTATACCGTCCAAGTGCGTATGAGAGAATAGCGGGTGAACGATGCACATATACACGTACATCTTGACGTATACTCACATGTACATCTCGACAACCTCGACGAGGAGATCTACATGCAATGCCCGAAAGGCATGAAGCATGAAACCGACGAATGTCTGCTGCTCAAGAAAACCATCTACGGACTCGTGCAGAGTGCAAGACAATGGAATAAGAAGCTCGTCGACATCCTATTCAAACTAGGGTTCAGACAGAGCGAGGTGGACCCATGCCTGCTGATTCGGAATCAGGAAGGGCAACTGCTTTTAATCGGCACCTATGTGGACGATTGCCTCTGCATAGGAGAGGAGCAGGAGTTGAAAAAGCTCGTGAAGGATATCCAAGCGGAACGGTTCGGTGTCAAGGTGGAGGAAGATCTTGAAGACTACCTGAGTTGCAAGATCATCTTCAACCACGACAAGACGAACTGTTGGGTAAACCAACCACACATCCTAAAGAACATCATCGATACGTTCGGAAGCGATGTGGTGAAGCTGCAACGATACGGAACGCCTGGGACACCAGGGCAAGGCATCCAAAGGCAAAGTGACGCACCCAAAGTGGACAAGCAGCGACACAGCAGATACCGAAGCGGAGTAGGCATGCTACTATACCTGGTGAAACACTCTCGACCCGACATCGCCAATGCAGTGCGAGAACTGACCAAGGTGTTGGATGGACCAACGGCCGCAGCATACAAGGAAATGCTTCGAGTCATGAAGTTCGTATGGGACACGAGAGAGTATGGACTGAAGATGAAACCAAGTCCACTGACCCAAGATGCATGGAAGATTGCAATATTCACCGACAGCGAATTCGCGGGTGATAAGGACAACCGCATCAGCGTAGGAGGGCACATCGTCCTACTACAAGGAGTGCCGATCATATGGAGATCAAAGGCACAACGCAGCGTAACACTCAGCTCAACAGAAGCAGAATACGTCGCACTGTCAGAAGCAGGGAAAGAAATCCGCTTCGTGACGCAACTGATGAGCGACATCGGATTAAAGATGCACAAGCCCGCGGACGTTATGGTCGATAACGTCGGAGCGATCTTCATCGCCTCCAACCCATCGACATCCGCAAGAACAAGGCACATCGACATCCGACATCACTTCATACGTGAACTCGTCAAAAATGGAGAAGCCATAACCAAATTCGTGCGATCGGAAGACAACATCGCAGACGGCTTCACAAAGAACACCAAAAAGGAGATCTACGACAACCACAAGAATCACTTCATCCAACTGCGGTCTGCAATGGATTAATGGGAGTAAGGCGAAAGGTGAGAGAGAAGGACGGTGATGATGGATGTTATGTTGTCGATGCGACAATGGAAGGGTGTTAGGAATTGAGGGTACGACTTTGCCGGAATACCCGTAATTGCCGCACCTCCCAACATTGTTCGTCACAGCTTTGAATATTATTCATCACATGTTCGGAGACTATTTGTCACACCTTTGCATACCATGTCATTATGACTATGACTAAGCATACGGACGCGATTGATACCTGTATAACCGCGAGGAGGATAGCCTGTCCTCTGGTAACGTAAGGAAGACACCCACGGCGGATCAGGAGGTCCCGATACCACGCCAACCATGGCAACCATCCAGACGACGACGTCGATCAGAACAGCATGTCCATGGGCAAGTGACGCACCTTCTTCAGAGGACAGCACATGCCTCTCCTGCGGACAAGAACATCCGCAGGTTTGGAACATCAGAAAGGATCAGAATATCCACAGGTTTGGAACATCACCAAAGGTGACATCGATCATGAGACGACGGCGTCATGAGATCAACGATGGAAAACATGAGATAGACAAGCGCTCAGGACTGCAGATCCCTACCATGCAAGCGTAGACAGCTACGACAATGCAGAGACAAGGAAGCAAGAACAGAGCATGATGAACGAAGAGGGAAGCACCTAAGAGACAACAGGATGCCCTGTGTCGTTACCGCGACAGATGCCTGTCAAGAAAACGAAATCGGAAGAGAAAGTGAGATTGTGCTCACAGTTCTAAAACGGTACAGTTTCTAACAGCAGATTAGAATTTAGTACTAACTATAACCCCGGATTTCCAACACTGGCCATTGTGAACAAGGCTGTCCCTGGATTTCCCTGTGTGAGTACACAAATACATACACCTTACATATTACCAGAGAGCCACGAAGAGCGGAGAGCAGGATAGGTGGAGGTCGTCGTGATCCCCTGTGTGTGCATACATATTGACTCGATAGCCGTTCTGCCTCGCACCCTACACAAGATAAAAGCAGGTGGCGTAAAAAAGCCTACAGCGCAGGCTGGGCACACACTAATCAGCTTAATCCATGGGTTATATGTATAGTGCAATGGAGCGCAGTGACTTATCCTTTGGTATGTAAAATATATTTTATTGAACACTTAGGTTTGTTTGTAAATACAAAGTCCTGCTGAACCTGCTTTGCTCTCATGGACATGGGACGCCATGGCCATCTACTGAGCCGTTGGCATGGTGTGGAAAGAGACTGGTGGCGGCAGTGGTTTTACTTGTTGTTTCTGGTGTTGTGATGTGAGTGCTTGCAGGTTCACTGACACTGAAACAAGAAGTTGAGAGGAGAGCAGATGAACAACAGCCAGAAGCCAACAATGACTGTTCGCGATGACCAGCAGAGAGGAGGTCCAAGCACACAGGCAGGGAATAGACCTGAAGCAAGGACGAGGCTGTACAATTGAGTGGGTACATGGAGAGAAGGCAATGTGTGCTGAATGGGACGTGGACGAAGCTCAACCTGTTGGGCCATGAACGGTGGCAGAACCGAGAACAAGGCAGTGTGACAGTCTTGGTGGGGGTCAGGCTTTGGATTACACACCAACCCACAACTCTGGATCTCGGCAACTGATCCACGGCCCAGATGAAGCAGCAACTTCAGCATGCCTACTGCCACTGCCCAATCCTCGACATTGTTTCGCAACAACCCGCCTCACCCACGCGAAATGTGAGTGTGTCGATGAAGGACACGACTGGACATTGGTCGAAACACGACTGAGAATTTCGAATCCAAGTTGCCCCTCTACGTTTGCATGCCTCACGTGTCTAGTCGTAGATTAATGCGAAAAATATAAACTTTTTAACTACAAGGCCCAGAAGCTTGTAACTTCACCCATATCCATAATGAGGGTTTTCATGTCTGTGGAGACAAACTCTACGTAGCTTGTCTCCACAGGCAAATTGAAGTCTCAATTTGCCTCCACAGGCAAATCGACCCCCATTTGCCTGTGGAGACAAACGGAAGGTCGCCGAAAATGGCAACGTACTACTTAAGTCCCACATTCCTCCACGATGTCCCGTGTTGCAGAAAAAAAAAACCGATTTCGGTCCGAAACCCGAAAGTGGGTTGTTTTTTTCTGACTCCTTCGAGTAACTCACTTATTTGGCGATTTCAAAAAAAAAAACGTCGCGATGCAGCACGGCGTCATTGGTCATGTCTCAGGGGTTCCTTTCCGTGCGCCTGTCTTGCTTTTCTGACGTCATGGGATCTGAGGTAATGAGCTTTTACTTTTTGATTTCGATGTCATCCACCACGCTCCTGACAACAACACCAAAATCCTGGCAACGGTGTAACACAACAAGGAGGGTGGAGCACGACGCATGATCATTGTTTGTTCAATTCCCACAGCTGCAACGATTATTATAAATTTAAGACATGAGGCATGTCGTGAGTCGACCTGGCCAGCGAAAAAGGGTTTGAAAAAAAAACGGCTTCTCGTAAAGCGTATTTGGGCTAGTCCGTTGAGTCGCAGTTTGTCTGTGGAGACAAATGGACCCCAATTTGCCTGTGGAGACAAATGGACCCCAATTTGCCTGTGGAGACAAATTGCACCTCCAATTTGCCTGGGGAGACAAGCTACGTAGGCCAGTACCAGGCCGAAATCATTATGGATATGGATAAGATCGCACGATGGTCTAGATTTTGTTTTTATATGTCATGTTAAATTTTACGAAAATCTGAGTCACGGCTAGGCGCGACTGCACCTTCGTTCACTCAAGTGGGTCATAGAGGAGAGCAGTGGTATTTGGGATGGGATCTTCAATTGGACGCGTACTCCCTCGCCGCAGGTCCCATGGGGCGCGCTATAGATTCTCTACAGAGCAACAGGCGCACTATACGGGAATCATGTATAAAAGCGACAAACGAACGAAGCATGGCTTGCATCCTCAGAACCTTCTTCAATTCCAAAATTGGTCATGCCCAAATTGTTTTGGCCTTGCCTGTACTCGTATACTCTCGCATCACCGCCAGCGGCAATCGAGGACGGGGTGCTTTTAAGATGCTTGTTATTGTTGTTGACTGATGAAGCGGAACCTTGTGCTTGAAACATCTCCCATCGATCACCCATGGCCTGCTGTGCGGAGAAGCTTGGAGTGAATTATATCCACGACGCCCCCCGATCAACATTACGGACTGCGTTGCCTGTCTGCCACCTTGAAAAGCAGATTCTTACAAGGTTGCTGCAACCAACTGCGTTCTTCTTCCTGCAAATACCGCGCAAACACCTTGAACGACGTAGTGTTCAGCTTCGCATACCCATCAGTCTTCTCGTTGTAAGTGAGAGCATATCGATTCATGAAAGCCTCAGTGGTGTCGCGCGACCCCACCACGCGTAGCGTGCGTCCGTCCAGTCCAACGTAAGTTCCCTCCGCCGGTTCAATCGGCGTCGAGCCTTGCGAGAAGTCGCTGACGCCAGCTCGCATGGCGTAGGGACCAGTGACACGAGGCACGTTCTGTTTCAACACACTACCAACGGCAAACAGCCGTTTCAGCACTTGGTGAATGGAGTAATACATGATCGGATGCTTGGGCGATGCTGCAACAAAGTACTGAGTGAGCTTCCTGTCACGCGCTACGACAGCGTAGGCATCATCCTCCGGTTGGATGGCACCATCTTGGAAGAACCTCTTTCCTGGAGCGGTGTCCATGTCGGAATATATCCCTCCGTATTCGTACAGCACGAGATACCTCCACAGATCAGCCTTGCCAGCACCGCTCACAACGCATTCTCGGAAGAAGTGCAGATTGGGGAATTCTGGAAAGAGCTTTCCCAGTAGCCGATCAACTGCTGCTTCATCGTGGAATGCGAAAGAGTGGCCTTCAAGGTGCCATCTTTGCATGATCCTTTCGAACGCAGGTGTCATGCATGGGAACTTTGCGGTGATGTGGACGATCCTGGGGATCTTGCGTGGGGGGAGCGTTGCGTTGAGTGTGTCAGTTGCAGAAGTTGGATCGATGAAGGTGCTGTTGATGAAGGTCGTTCCATTCGGGCACATTTCTGGCTTGAAGTTGCTGGTCATCACCAATTCTTGGAGGGGTATGTGCCGTGTTTCTCGGTTGAGATGGTCTCGAAGTTGCTTGGGCATGGACGTTGCCATTCCTTGTGGTGATGGTGGTGGTGTATCTCCTCCTCCTCCGGCTACCGCTTCTACTGGCAGTAGCGTCGATGAGCTTGAGCCTGTTTCACTCACAGACCTCTCGTCTGATTCACCCATTCGAGAATCGATCATTGTCGGGAGGACGCCATCAAAATCAGAATGGTTGGTCCGATTGGTCTCCCTCACATCTCGGATGAAGAGAATGCATAGAAGCAGAATGATGACGATGTTCTTCCCTGCCAGGAACGACGACGACGACGACGACAGCGGCGTTGACGGCGATCGTGATGATGATCGCGCCATCTTGCCCTTCTTTGATGTGTTGGAAATACGATGACTCTGTGCGCTGTTGTATTCACCGCCGTCAAGGCAACATCCACATTGGAGATTGCTGTGCGAGTGCTCGCACGAAATCTGTGGATTGGAGAGCTTGATGACTTGTGCGTTGGCCAAGTCCTCCAACCCCCCTCCAAAGGTCTCCGTCACAGCGCCGGCGCTTCGTTGTGGAATTTCCGCTCTTGTTGGCGTCATCGTTTTGACACTCGCGGTCGAATTGGTCAGACGCAATATCTCATTCAGTCGTGTTTTCACACTCATGTCACGACTGCACGAGGGTGGCTGCGCCACCACACAGACTTCGCTTCTGTGCTGTCCAAGCCTTTTGGTGTTGAAGACCTTCGCGTGACACCAGAGCTCTTTGGTGTTCGATGGAACATGATCACTCCTTGCACCTCCATGATGACATCTCACATCATGTCACCCATGTGCAGCGCCTGAGTAAGAATTAGATGCAAGAGAGTCAGAGTTGAGAGCCACGAACACCAACAGGAAAGGGAGCGCGAGGAGAGGAGGAACGGACCAACCATTCAGCAAGGCAACTCATTCGGAAGGAAAGCATCGATTCGACCATCATGCCATCATCCCATGCTCAACCGCCTCCATCGCTTCCATCACATCTGCGCACAGAACAACAATCGAGAACTGTTGCGATGCTATCTGGCACAGCACAACCAGAAGACACACAAGTAGGAGCAGGAGCATCAGAAACATCATCATCAGCAGCAACATCAGCAGCAACATCATCAGCAACATCATCAACAGCAGCAGCGCCGCCCACATCCGCGGCGGCGACGGAACCAATTCCGGCGGGCTCGTCGACCACCACAGTCACCATACGCACCACCACCACGCAGTCCACAGCGCTGTTGAAAAACATGTGTACGAAGCCTCTCCCGTCATGGTACCCACACTATCGCGGAAGGCCTTTGTATCATGGCAACCGTGAGGCGCTGGCATGGGCGCTGGATGGCATCGGCCGCTCTGTTTCCTTCATTGGATCTGGTGCGTTCCTCGGCACGGCGCTTCTTCGCATTGCCACGGAAGCTGCAGGGTGCGAGACGGAGATCCCGGAAGGCGAGAACAAGATTCCAGAATGTCACGGCACTGTTTACGGGATCAAGCCATCTTCGTTGTTGACGACCTACACCATGGTCATCGGCGTGACATCCGCCACGCTACTGCCCTTGATCGGCGCCATCGTCGATTACACGGACCATCGATTGCTGGTGGGTCGCGTGACGTCCATAATCTTCTGCCTGTTGCTGATTCCGCAGATCTTCATCTCGGAAGACACCTGGTTGGCAGTCGCCATCCTTCAGGTCGTCCTATCCCTTGTCGGATGGATGCAAACCTCCATCACGTACGCTTACCTTCCGGAACTGTCGCCGGATGACGAGATGCGGATGAATGATTACACCAAGAACTTCACAGTCACGTCGTTCTCCGCGATGGTTGTCTACTTGGGAGCAGTTATTGCGGGCGTTGCCATCGCAGGATATGGCGACAACGATGTTGTCACCGCAATGGTTGGCATGATCGTTGCCTTCATAGTCAACGTCATCCTCTTGTCCGCAGCTTGGGGGCCACTCTTCCAACCGAGGCCCACGTTGCATGTGCTGGAGCCAGGGAAGTCCATTTGGACGGCAGGGTTCGTGGAGATTGGCAACACCATGAGCCACATTGTCAAGAACCAGCGCGCTCTGAGGTGGTTCTACCTGGCCATCGCATGGTCGGATTCTGCCATACAGGCGCTGGCCACCGTCGCTATCACCTACATGACCGACAAGCTGCAGTTCACGGGGCAGGAGAATGGAGTCGCCATACTCTGCATGCTGCTGGGCAGTGTACCGGGCGGCTTTGTCTCGAACAAGGTTACAACCCGAACGGACCCCTTCCGCTCATCGATCGCTGCGCTGTGTCTCCTCATCACGGTCACGCTGCTCGTCGGCGCTTTCCTCAGCGGACCTGAGCAACAGAACGAGACATATCTGCTGGCGTTCTTCTGGGGCGTGGGCACCGGGTGGAAATGGACCTGCGATCGTCTGGTGGCGTCGAGCATCATTCCGCCGGGTCGCGACGCCGAGATGATGGGCTTCTTTCTGTTCAGCGGGCAGGTCCTGTCGTGGATCCCGCCCTTGGTATTCACCGCCATGAACGAGGCTGGTGTGTCGCAGCAAATCAGCGTGGCGACACTGGCGGTGTATTTCTGCCTGTCGCTGTTGTCATATCTCCTGGCCGGGAAATACGAGACAGCACGGCAGGAGGTGAACAAAGACAGCGCATTCGCGTCAGCGAGTGTTGTGGCATTGCCGAAGCATGGCATCCAACTCAAACCGTCCAGTGGCGCAGACACTACTGCTGCTGCTGCTGTCGCAACGCTGGCATCACAGACAAAGCCCAGCGAGATATAGCATGGTGACGCAATCGCGTGAATGATCGCAGTATGGTCGGTCAATGTACATTTTGCAAGTTCTGTTGAGTAAACTAGAGAATAGAGTAGTAGGTGTTTACGAGTATGTGAGGACCCTGTCTAGAGTACATGTGTATGACGAGTCATGATCCATCATCCTACATCGTCGAAGAATATCAATAGAGAGAGAGAGACCACTCTTTGCGCCGTCCAAGGTACCTGTGCAACGACTAAGATCAGTGCAGCGGACTTCGTTGGTTTTTGGCGATCTCGTGCAGCATTACCCTGCAGGACCGCAGCAGCCAATTTGGCTCGTTTTTCGGCACGTGCCTCGTAGGCGCATGAAAGGATGCAACCCCAAGCTCTGCAGAATCTCGAGCCCTGTCGGCCTGGCCAGGCGAATTGCGCTCGATGAAGCTCTCCGTGGTGCTCTGATTCCCCACCACGCGCATTGTGCGGTTATTGACGCCCACATGAAGTCCTGCTGTCAATGGAGACAGATCCCCACGTTGCACAAACGACATGGCACCAAGTTGCATGGCCTTCTGGCCAGTGATACTACGTCCGTTCTGGTGTATCACTGACCTAACCTCGTACAACTGCGCCAATGCTACATGGAGAGAGAAGAACATGATCGGATGGCGCGGCGAGGTTGCGATGAAGTACGGGGCAAGACACCCTTCCTCTGCCACAACACCATAAGCGTCATCTTGTGGCTGGATGGCACCATCTCCCAAGAAGCTTTCTCCTGGAGCAACGTCCACATCGGCATGTATCCCACCGTACTCGTAGAGCACGAGATATTTCCATAGATCGGCCTTCCTGGCACCCTTTGCAAGACATTCTTGGAGAGACTGCAGGCTTGGGAATTCTGGGCAGAACTTGCCCAACAATCGATCCACTGCCACTTCATCATGAAATGCGAAGGAGTGGCCTTCAAGGTGCCATCTCTGCATGAACTTGTCCAATGACGGCCTCATACATGGTATCCTTGCGGTGATATGGACGATTCTCGGGATCTTGCGTGGTGGAAGCGTTGCGTTCGGCTCGCCCGTTGCAGAAGTTGGATTAATGAAGGTGCTGTTGATGAAGGTCGTTCCCTCCGGACACATTTCTGCTTTGAAGTTACTGGTCATGACGAGCTCTTGGAGAGGTATGTGGCCAGTTTCTCGGTTCAAGTGGTCCCTTTGTCGTTGTTGGAAGAAGGGAGCTGCCGTCTCCTGCAGTGGTGGCGGTGATGGCATATCTCCCGCTGCTGCCTTCACCCCATTCGTATCCAGCGCACGAGTAGAGATCCGCGATGATTCATCCACGTGAGCATCAGCAGCATCCGCGAATGTACCATTGGAAGCAGGGGTGTCAATCCGATTCGTATCTCTCGCTTCTCTTGCGAAGATGACGTACAGCAGCAGAATGATGATGATGTTCTTCCTTGACAGAAACGACGGCAATGACAGCATCAGTGCCTGCATCAGTCTGCTGTTCTCTCTCGTACTTGCATCGTCATCGTCCATTGTCGTCCTCGTGTTCACTCCTGACATTGGGAAATGGAGGGTCAGTCCTCGCAGCGTGCTCAGTTGATTGTTCAGTTGGTTGGGTGGCTGAAGGTTTGTGCTACGAGTACCTCCTCTTCTGTTCTATTTTGTAATAATATAATATTATTGAATAGCACGTGATCACTCTCGATTGCTTTTCTCCTCGCCAGCAACTGTCCCGACATTGGTCTCTCGGAGGCGTGCTCCTTGGCTCTGCTGTTCGGTTCTGTTCGCGCAAGGGGCATCAACACATGAAACCCAAAATTGAGGCGGCAAATCCGCAAAGATAAATGCGATTACAGGCACGGCACGCTCTGTTGTTGCCGTTCAGCCATTCTCAAAAGCTGCGGAGGAACTACCAATTCAGAAAATCAAGTTCGTGTGGAATAGAAAGAAGCACGCCCGACGGACCCTGATAGTATGCCTTTCGAGATAGCACAGCAGAGTAGTCCACGCCAAAGAGACGTGAGCGTTATTTCCAGTTAATTGGGCGTTAGACAGGGCACCAACAGCTGAATCGTACACAGCACTGCAGAGGCGACGTGAGAGGTAAATGGCTCGTGCCTTGAGCTCAGGATCAACAGTTTCCCTTCGATTCCATGCCTTTCCCTGCAAGTAGAGTTGGATGCAATACCATCTTAGTTGGTGACATGGTTGTCCCCAACTCTTATTCCATAGCTGTTAGTGCCATCTCCTAGTGCCTTGAAAAGCCAGCTGTAACCAACGTTTTTGGTTCCAGTTGGCTACAATCGGATACAATAAATGGCGTGTAGATCGTGGTACAGTCTCTACGTAAGTCCCGAACAAAACACACCAAGGGGGTCAACAAACACATCAAGATCGACGAGATAGTAGTAACAACAAGATAATGTTATTACTTTCCTGGATAGCCCTGTCTCTTAAGTTTACGTAGATGTAAAGAGATATTTGATTGAGTGTCCACAAAGTCAAGTCTGAGATCGGGAAAAATGGATCCAAAATCTGTAGCCAATTTTTGGGGTCTGACTCTTTGAGGCACTACTTTCGAGGGAGTGTGTGTGTGCTTCGGGCTCTATCATCAGTAGACCAGTTCTGCCGTTTCTCCTACCGTTGTCGACATATTGCACATGCTGCCATCCAACCTCCTTATTATCTGTCCTTCGGCATAAACCATACCAATGAGAATCGTTCCCCATCAAACCGATCCGTCCAATGCCTCAGCTTCCATCCGTCGAACTCCAATGGTTTGTACCGGATGTCATGCTTGGTGCCTTCCACGAACAGCTCACCATCGTCGTAATCCCCCAAGCCAACGATCATGGACAGGCTCTGTCCTGCGCCGACACCGCTGTCTACATGCGGTGTGAACTGCGCGTTGCAGTTGACTGCGCAATGGGAGGACGGGGGCCGCGGGTCTTCGTCTTGGCTCGAGCCGGCCATTGTGAGGCGATGTCGTCTTTGATTGGAGAGGCTGCATTCCAATTGGAAAATGAGCTGTGCCAAGTCAGGGAAGATCGAGTTGGCGGTCGGGATGTACGTGAGATGTGGAAAGTCCTTGATGTTGACGACCGTAAACGATCCGTTGCGATGTGCATCGCCATTTGAGCTACTGCCTCGTGTTGCTGAGAATTCTGCCGAGATTTCCGGTGAGACTTCTACTGGTTCGTCTGCGGCTGAAGGGCTATCGCGGATGATTGTGGATCTTGCGAGCGATGTATCGGGCCATGAGCCCGTTTGGACGATGTTACGCAGTCGAGACAGAACTTGTTCGTATTCAAGTGGCGCAGGACTTTTCTTGGCTGCGAGCCGCACATTTGGCATGCTGACTCCATCCAACGCTCTCAATTGGTCTCGGATGATCGGTATGATAGTGTCCCGCACGTCATCAATCCAATGGTCGGACTGCAGCATGCGTAGTTCTGTGCGCTGGAGCAAGCGACGCCGTGTCCAACGCTGTGCATCGATGCTATTTGACATCACATCGCCTGTGACGTTCGAATCAAATAGATGGCGGCCTTTGTTTCTCATTTCTTCAAAATGGAATCGGCAGCCGGCCATGTATGTGAATCCTGCAGGAGCCATTGGAGTGGACACAACAAGATTGGGGCTTGTCGCCTTGTCCCAAAAATCAGTCGACAACCAGCCATGCGCCATTGCTATTGCCGTTCCGACAATTCGTTCGACCTGCTGTGGCAGGAAGTCTTCGCCATTTATCTCAAGAACGGCAACCACTGTGCCTGTATCATTGAGGGAAATGAACTCCACGATCCTCGCTCTATCAACGGCCTTCCACACTGGGTCCGTGCTTGGGCTGATCTCACCGCAAAGCGTGGGATCGGCAAAGTTATGCCATGGGCGACGTTCTCGAAAGCTCAGTGCACCAAACCGCCGTGCCGATAGTCGACGTGAATCCGCTGCTGTCGTCGCTGCCATGTCAGGTGGGTGGCCACCGTTGCCATTCTCTTCAGGTTCGGCTGTGACGAGACCATCTGCGCAAGAAGCGATCGTGGCATTATCATCCCGCGAACCTGCCGCCAATCGCAAGGCGTCTCTGAACTTCCGCAGTGATTCTGGCGATGCGGTGGCCTTTTTGAATTTCTGGCCGGGCAGGATCAGTTCTTCATCGTTGTTCCACCAATCCTCGATCTGCGTGCCGTTGGGCAGCCAACGCAGAGGCATGAGGTAATGGTACTTGCGTTGCGTACATGCTTGTTCCACGTTGATGTGGTCTTTCAATACTTTGAAGTTGTTGATGCTGATGGCAATCGCAGCGGTGCTATTGATGATGCCGCCAAAGATATTGAGACGTGACTGCGACGACGATAACGACGATTGTGCTTGGAGCTGCTCAGTCATCCGATCAAACACTGCCCGCCATAACGCGGTGTTCATTGCATCGGGCGCAGTGACACTCACGACGAGCACATCCGCACTTGCAGAGTACGTCTGATCCTGTGACAGGACTCGATGCCGAAGTCTGGCAACGCTGGATTGCGTGCTGCTGACGAACTTGATCTCACGTTGGCAGTCCTCCACAGTGGCATTGAAGTGCGACTGGGTGAAGTTTTGCAGCGTTGCGACTAACAGCGATTGGATCGATGCTGTTGCTTGCTGCGCGATCGACACAGCTGATGATGTGACCGTTGCGTTGGTTGGAACGTACCCAAATTCAAATGCAAGGGAATGCTTGACGTAGTTCAGGTCGCCCATGGAAGAGAGAGCGGAGCATTTGAAGTCTGATCGAATGTGCCGGAACATCGCGTTGCGGCTACCAAACGATGAACCGCAGTACTTGCAGACATGGGCTGGACGGCCCGGGTCGACGCTGACGCTCTTGGCTTGGGCCGGTGATGCGATCTGTCCGACGGCATCCTCCGCAGGCACGGTTGCGGATCTCAACGGGGTGTCATGGGAGGTGAAAGTCCGGCGGGTGCAAGCCCGATGGGTATGCGATTGTAGATATCTTATCCAATCTGTTGGTAATGCCGCCACCCTGTTGTTGCAATTGCTGTTGGATGGACGAAAGGCTTCATGCGGAACACAGAACAGGACGCAGCAAATGAATGCCCAAGCCACGGTGTCTCGAATCCTCCGTCGCCGCACGTGCGCCATCATATCAACTCAGCGCTGATCCTGACGGCAATTGAGAAGATGGAGAGTGTCATCATCATGCAAGCTCCCCACAACTTCACCCAACTCCGCCAAGTATCGCAAGCTCGCTCTACACCAACACGTACGGGTACTTGTCGACATCATGTTCCATGTGCTCATTTTTCTGCATGTTGTTTGGTGTGGATGGTCGTTTTGATGGGAAACGTGAACGGTGAGTCACGGATACATCATTTGTTCAATGTTGTGTTGATTGGTTGGTTGTGGAGAGATGGCGAAATTGATGGCAGTCACAGATACAGAACAAATGAGATGTGGCTTCGTTTGTTGGATCTTTCAGCGCAACACACAACGCCACAAAGACAGATAGGACATCTCATGGCCACATCTCACATCGTACCCACTGTATGATCCGTTTCATGATCAGCAAAGACTCTGCAACTCACAGCCTCCCAATCTCGTCCCATTTGTAGAGTACTTACGCGTACAGCATCGCGTTCACAAACCATGACCAACAACCCACCACCACCAGCATCGTCGTCAGCGGCGACGGTAGACGGAACCGTGGATGCGATCGCTTCGACAGGAACGACGCTCGATGCGGCCGTTCCCACCGCGAAGGACACGAACATCCTGGAAGCCAAACCATTGGAGGGCGGCAGCAGCGTGAGCGCCAACCCTCACATTCCTTCCGTCTCTGCTTCCGCCGTGCTTGGAGAGAGCGAGTCCATGCCGGAGGGAACGCCGCAGTGTCGTGGCGTTGACTTTGACAAGATCAATGCCACGGCCGGATCGAAGGACGCCGACGACATGATGGCGCAGGTGATGAAGAGCTTCGCCACGACCGGCTTCCAGGCCACGAACCTGGGTCTGGCGGTCGAGCAGATTCAGCAGATGCGCAAGTGGCGCCTGTCCGATGTCGAGTGGAAGGAGGGCGTCGACGATCCCTCCCTGCGATCTCCGGCCATCCGCAAGCGCGTGCGTGCCAGGCTATTTCTGGGATACACGTCCAACCAGATCTCGTGCGGACAGCGCGAAGTCCTGCGGTTCTTGGTGCAGCATAAGATGGTGGATTGCATCGTGACCACCGCCGGCGGAATCGAAGAAGACATCATCAAGTGCTTCCAGCCGACGTTCATGGGCGACTTCAAGCTCAGCGGTCGAGAGCTGCGCAAGAAGGGAATCAACCGCATCGGCAACTTGCTGGTTCCCAACAAGAACTACTGCGAATTCGAGGACTGGTTGACGCCGTTGATCGAGAAGATGCACTGCGAACAGGATGAGAAGCTCGTCGAGTGGGCAAAGAAAGTGGCGGAGACAAAGAAGGGCGGCAAGGACGACGATGATGATCTGCCGGCGCGTTTCGTGTGGACGCCATCCAAATTCATCCACCGCATGGGCAAGGAGATCGATCACCCCGACAGCGTCCTGTACTGGGCGGCCAAGAACGACATCCCGATCTTCTGCCCCGCCCTGACGGATGGCAGCGTCGGTGACATGCTGTACTTCCACTCGTACAAGAAGCCAGGCTTCGTGCTGGACATCAACGAGGACATCCGGGGCATCAACGATAGGGCCGTGCAGAGCCACGCCACGGGCATGATCATCCTGGGCGGCGGGTTGGTGAAGCACCACTGCTGCAACGCGAACCTGATGCGCAACGGCGCCGACTTTTCCGTGTACATCAACACGGGCCATGAATTCGATGGCAGCGACAGCGGCGCGTCTCCGGACGAAGCCATCAGCTGGGGCAAGATCCGCATCACGGCTCGCCCCGTCAAGGTCTCATGCGATGCCACTATCGCGTTTCCGTTGATCGTGAGTCAGACGTTCGCCAAGGACGTCGAGCAATGGAAGAAGGAGACGGAGGGCTGCGTGTGTTGGGCCGACGAATTGGAGAAGCAAGATGATGCGTAGAATCACGACAGCGGGACTCTCACGTTGCTTGATCTCTGCTTCACGTCTGCGTGAATGAGCATCTGTGCGGTTGGGACATGGCGCGGTGTTGCCAGCGGAGAGAGCAAGCCTGTTGGTTCACCAAGACAACACAGCAATGAAGCAGCCCTGAAGTACTAATATGATACATAAGAGTGCTGAAGTCGATTGTTCCAGATTACAGTATTATACAGTGGAGTGCATCCATTCATATCATATCCTCAATGACGAAAGGCAGACTGGAATGGGGATGTGGTGATGGAATTGTCCGACCAAGAACATGGATGTTTGTGGCGCTTCTCGCAAGTATTGGCACACACAACACGTTCGTTCCGTCTAAGTCGCGGAAAACCAAATATTACATGTATATTACAATTCGACTACATTGATCAAACTCATATGGTAATGTGTTTGTTGTTTTATTTACCAATATTAGTAAGATATATAAATCACCGCAGAACCCACTTGTGGATTGCGGTACACGCTTGGTGGTTGCTGATTGGTCGCCAACGCCGCCAAGATCTCATCCCAAGAGGAGCCTTCAAGAGCATTGGCTGATCTGCAATACCATCCAAGTCACACTCGACCACATCATATGTCGGATACATAAGTTCACACGCAAGTTCATGCAACAGAAAAGAAGGAAGGAAGCAATATGACGCTCAACGTCGCCGTGGGCTCCAAGAATCCCTGCAAGATCGACGCAGTCCGTGCTGCCTTGCGAAAGGCCATGGAGGCGGCCGCCAGTGACACCAGCGACGGCGTTGACGATGCCAATAAGGCAGACAATGCTCCATCCAACAAGTCATCCATAGCCACGCTCAATCTGCAAGGATTCTCCGTCGAATCCGGCGTGCCGGACCAACCATTCGGTGACGCCGAGACCTGCGAAGGCGCCAAGAACAGGGCGCGACGTGCCCACGATGCCTACAAGGAGCAGCATGGCGAGGAACCCGACATGGCGGTCGGTTTGGAGGGTGGTTTGGAGTGGTTCAACTTCCAATTCGTCGACAATGATAGCAGCAACAAAAAGGATACGCTTTGGTGCATGGCGTGGATGGCGATCTACGGCAGACGGACGCCCGCGATTCTCCACCACTTCCAATCGAAGGACTGCATCGGCGCATCGCAGGACGCAGCAACCGCTGCTGCAAGCGTGCACTGCATATTCGGCACAGCAAAGACGGCGACGTTCCAGCTGCCGACGAAGCTGGTGGATCTCATTCGGGACGGGATGGAATTGGGCCACGCCGACGACAAAGTGTTCGGCCGGACGAATTCCAAGCATGGCAGCGGGACGGTCGGTGTGTTGACCAACAACCTCATCGATCGATCGCACTATTACGAGCATGCGCTTCAGTTGGCTTTAGTTCCGTGGATCCGGCCGGATGTGTATTAATATAATACAATGATACATTGATACGCTGGTAATATATGGTGTTGTCAGAATTGATCCATGGTGGGACGGGATGGGATGGAAGAAGTTGCTCCACCACGCTTGTGCAATTCAATTGAATTCAGTTCCATGACGAAGAGACCTTCGTGGGCTGAACGGAAGGAAGCATGGCGCGAAAGTGGACCATCTCGATCATTCATTCAAACAAAGGAACAGTAGAAGATCATAGTTTGCAATGCCTCTAGATTCCGTGCTCGGATGTGTGTGTTGATTCATATTATTACATTCTACTCTGGTACTACATGTATTGCGTGGACAGACGCACGATGCGCATTGTGATTTTGAGCTTTCTCTCTCTCTGTCGTATTCCCCACGGGCTGTTGCCTAGTGCTCTGTGACCCATGATTGTCGACGAAGCTTCTTTGCTGTTGTTGTTGTTGTCGCTGCCGTTGTTAATACTCGTATGTTGGCTTTATCTTCGCCCGAAGATCCCGTTGGTCATCGTCGTTGTAAGTTAATAGCACGTGCAGCAACTGCAATCGACGTTGGCACAATCCGCCGTGATCTCCATCATGGCACGACCATCGCACAATGCGTTGAGCGATCCAGTGAGCTGCGGATTACCGTGCAGAGTGAGGACGGTGAGGTCGTTGAGATACTGGATGGCCTCCGGGATGGTCCCGCTGAAGTCGTTGTTGTCGAGACGCAGCTGCGCGTACGTGGGCGTGACCGTCATGCCATCGAGCTGGAAGAGGGCATCGAGGGTGCCGGTCAGCATGTTGCTTTGCAGTTCGAGGACGTCGAGCTTGCGCAGGTTGGCCAGGCAGGACGGCAGTTCGCCGTGCAGCTCGTTGGAGTCCAGACTGAGTCCCTCGAGGTTGCGCAGGAGGCACATTTCGGCCGGGATTTTGCCCGTCAGACCATTGTTGCCTGCGGGGGACGAGTAGATCGTGGGAAAGATGGTTCAGTGCAAGTGCAAGTGTGAGATGGAATGTTGCATGGGCATGGGCATGGCTGGTAGTGCTTTGGGAATTGCATTGGAAAGAGGAGAGAAGGAAGCAAATTGTCATTCCGATCATCATCATCATCATCATCATCGCCATTGTCATCGCTGTCGTCGTAGACGTTTGTTGTCTGTGTGTCTGCGAACCGATCAAGTCAACAACCAACTGGCCGAGTAGTCATAAACAACCAAGAGCAACCAACAAAGCAGATCGAATGCAAACAATCACAAACACCAACACAATCAATTACAATCATAGAACGTACCCAGCCCCAAACTGGATGCAGCGTGATCATCTTGATTGGCCTGATACCGGCAGACCTGCACGCCGTACCACAGGCACTCATCTTCGGCAAAGTCCTTCCAACCATGCGAGAATCCCCACGTGTCGCCGCTGAGGTCATGGTAGGTGGACATCATGGAGAAGCGCTGCACGATGCCGAACTCATCCGTGCGATTTTCCGCCACGACGAGCTGCAGCGCCTGGTGCTGAGCGGAGTCGGGATCCAGCAGCTTGGATGGATCGTCGAGCAACGGTGCGATGATCTGGAAGGCAGCAGAACCTTGCAGAGCGGTCGTCGGTGCCATGGTGGGCGCCGCGGTGGGTGCCACGGTGGGCGGTGAAGTGGGCAGCGAAGTGGAGAGAGGCTCCGTGGGTGAAGCAACCGGGCTGTCGGTGCCACCACTGTCACCGCCAGTGACAAGATCCTCCTCCGCATTGGCACCCTCCGGTGCTGCCCTGGAGCTCCCGTTGTTGTCGGACCCGGTCTGGGTGACCAGGAGAGAGACGAGAACGGCGATGACCATGATGGTGAGGCACAGCGCACCGCCAAGACGGAACTTCTGCTTGCGACCCCTGCGCTTTTCGTCCTCCACGACGTCATCGACGAGGATGCCCTCCGTGCCGTTGCCTCTCATCTCATCATCGTCGATCTCCACCTCCACGGTGTCCCTTGGAACTTGGCCATGCTCCGCATCGAAGCCCTCCAACGCCAAAGAGTCGTTGGCCGCCATGGGGGCATCTTGCTGTCGCAGGATGCGGTTGGATGTCACGTGATCGATCTCGATCTCCTCCGCGCCGCCGCCGCACATGTTGTCCAAGGCGCTGAACATGTCGTTGCCGTCCTGCGCGTTGCCGTCGCTGCACCCGTACGATGCCATCGTGTCCTGTCTCTTGCTGATTGTACGTGTATGGAAAGTGACACAAGTGTATTGGTATTGGGATTGGTATTGAGATTGGTGGTAGTACGGGTAGCAGTGCTCGCCTCAATTTATGACTGGCTGGGCAGTTGCGATGTGGCGTTGGGATGTGGCGGTGCTGCGATAGATGCAGCCACGAAGTCAACTGGAACGAGAAAGTCAAAAGCGAAGGCGGCCTGTTATGTTCGGCGACGAAGATTCTTGCTTGGTGGACTCGTAAAAAGGGGAGAATAGAGACCGATGTCGTAGTCGTCGTTGTTGTGGTGGTGGTCTTTCCTGATGCTTTTGTGTTGCACCGGCAGATGTATTCACACTTGCGAATGCTATTGTTATCTAATCAGAGCTTCTGTAGTATGAGTGAGAGAGCACACTATGGCACAGAAAGAGAAAGAAGCAGAAGAGATGGGCTGGTCCTGCTGATGCCAAACGAGAGAATGGGAAAACTGTGAATGCGATGAACACGCACGATCCCCTCCCCTGCGATCAAGAAGATCTCAACACAGAGGAGTGATGTTCCGTTTCTTGCCGGTCCTCTGCGTGTTCATTGCCCTTGCCCCGTCTTGCCCTGTCTTGTCCTTGCCAATTTGGTGAGCGCTTTCGCTGTCACATCGCTCGCTCAGCCGTTGCTTTCGTCGTTCATCCAACCACCCACCCGTTCATCCATCCGATTCATTGGTTCCTCTCATCGCGCTTCACCTCGACACCACAACCGTCGCCTGATTTTACCTCCAACCGACAAACGGACAAATAGCATCGTCAACAAGATCACCAATTTTTGACCTCGAAATTGTGGAGGCAGAATCCAGTTTTCCATGTGCAAGTGGCAGTGAATGTCACAGTCGGCGCTCTATCGTGTTGAACGGTTTCGTATCCGATCGTGACTTGTAAGTGTATCATTTAAAATAATGCGACATGAGTACAATTAATCCAAGATATTCGGCAAATCGCGCTACGTTTTTAATTGCCATGTATTTAGTCTGTATGTCATTCCGTTAAATCTGTCACGTGGGTCGGAAGCGTGACCCATTTTCTTTCTTTCATGTTCCTCAAGAATGAAATGTCAATGTGACCGTTAGGTTGCTGATCGTTCGCCAACACGATCAACTCTGATCAACTGCAATTAACGCCAGCCACGCTTTCGGCATCAGTATTCACATTTTATCAATGACATTTTTGATTCAAGCAACACGGCCTGTGTTGCGTTCTGTGCGTGTTTGTGCGCGTTGTTGGTGACAGCAAGTTGTTTTTCAGAACGTCATCACCGAAATGCCAAACGCAGAAACGGCGTTTGTCACAGACATCACTCGAGCATTTTCGGAGACTTTTTCAGCCACATGCTTCCGACCTCGTTAACACGGTGGTGGCGAGTGCCAAGAATGCCATCCGCTCTCGTGATCACAGCCAAGCCGAACTGACCGCCACAAGGATAGGAAGTCAGTGATGTTGCATGCAGGAAAGCGCACCCCTGTCTGCCTCTTTCCCTCTCCTGATCTCTTTTCTTGTGTGGATGATTTGTCACCCGCCCCCCTGCTCCTCTCTTGATGTTTGGTTCCGAGCACAAGGAACAGAATTGAAGCGGTGATCACCAACAATGGAGAACTGGCATCCATGTCCCGTTTCGGGGCGAGAGCACAATCATCCTCACAACAACACGAGATATGTGTTTGGCATCCACAGACTGCATTAGAGTTGGCGTGCGTATCTGCATCCATAGTCGTAGTCGTTGCGGTTGCCCAAGAACATCCCCAAGATGATGAATCTCATTGTCTGTGAGTACGTGTACTCGATCTCTCTGGAGAGTACATCCATTTGCATCTGCACCTTCGGTTGCAACTGCGAGTTTGCATGTTTGCCACACCTGGACAGGTGGGCGATTTCCTCTCTTGCTACCTTCGTGTTGCTCATGCAAACGACTGGTGTTGTGCGTGTATCTGGAGAGCACTGTCCTCTCCTCTGGTGCGTGTATCCGGAGAGCACTGTCCTCTCCTCTGGTGCGCGTACGAACTGGCTGGTATAACACGATGTATCGTAAGTCTATGTACGTATCAACGCGCAAAAGTCAACATGTTTGAGAGCATGAGGCGCACTTGGACATCGTCAGGAGTACTCTCTAGTCAGCAATTCGCAAGCTCTGCCAGTTCGTGGGACAGGAGATAATTAACCAAGAAGCCGTGGTGTCACGTGACAAGATATCCCAATTGTCATGATTATCCAATTTTACCCTGCCTTTGATCAAATACAACGAAAACAACACCAACAACGACAGGAACCACAACGACGGCAGCTGCAACCACGACAAAGAACACCATGAAGACGCGCAAACGCAAAAGACAAACTGCACAAGAGCGCCCGATCAACATCACCCAACACAACGCTGACAAAAATCAAAGGGCACAAACCAATAGAGGAGCTCAAGGCGCAAACACACAGCCCACACGCAATACTCCGCAAGAGGAAGAAGGAGATCAACAACCACTCCGCGCCACCGGCTGAGACCAATTCCGTGAAGGAAGGGCGCTCTCTTTTTCCGCAACTCGATTCCTCTCTTGCCGTGTTCTTGGCCACAACTGGCGTCGTCTGCGAAGAATCACGACGCTTCGCGAAACACCAGAACGGATCTTGGGAAGCTTCACGAAGCAAGAAGCGCCCGCACAGTGATTGCTCCGTCGGAGCGGCGCGGAATCTCTTCGTTTGGGGGTACCTCGTACTTCACTCCGCCTCTCTTGGTTTGGCTGGCTTGATTTGGGGCTTCTCTTGGCCTGCTCCGCCACGTTCCCACAAAGCACCCCCAGCGGTCAAGCACACAACAACCTCCACATCAATTTGCTCTGCGCTCCACGAAGCCGCATCGGATCGCATCACTCCGACACGAAGCCTTGCCTCATCGCCAACGGCCGAGACATCGGGAGACACCAAAACGAAACGAAAGCGCAAGGAACATCTCCGAGTGCGGCCTGCTCATCGTCCCCGTGTCACGAGGTTACTGCACGGACATCACCACACAAGAACACAACAAACCAGAGCAGAGCAAAAAGCGATTGTTCACTCTGCAAATACTCTTGCTGGGCTCACACCGTGCTCCCGCCCAATCCGACTCGTACTCGTGCTTGGACTCGTGTCCGTACCCAACCGCCAGTACTTGTGGAACAGAAAAACGGCAGGACAACAAAAGGCCCAAAACCACCAAACACCGCACGACCAAAACACCATTGCGGGTAACGGCTGTGTCCCCAACCGGCACAAACCGCGATACTCCATCACCGCCGCTGGCGCAGGCAGACACCAACACGACACCAACAAAACCGCCCTTTTCGTTTCCGAATTTTTTCGTTGAGCTGTGCACGCCTGAAGCCTCACGCGGCGATTGCGCAGACGACAAACAAACAAACAACTTCCTGAGACGAGACGAGACGAGAACACGAGCGGAGGAGACACAAGAGCCAGAGACCTCAACCCAACCAACCAACCAACCAACCATCTGTAGAGGTGTCACGAGGCACAGGCGAACAGAGCAGAGCAGAGCACTCCACATCCCATCAAACGCACACGCACACGCCTGCTCCGCAATCTCCCACCATGGAAATCCCAGCCATCCCTGCGGACACGTCCATGCCATCGAGCAATGACAGCGTCATCAGCACCCCAAACGATGCGCTGGAGCTGACTCTCGTCCGCTCCACCGACAGCGGTGGACAGGGATCCGCCATCATCTTCAATGAAAACGCTGTCGTCGTCCAGGGTGAAGGCGCCGTCAGCACCTCCAACAACGCGTCGCATCCTCCATCACCGCAACGACCGCACAACGCAGCCTCCATCAGCAGCTCTCCCTCTTCCGCCCAGCGGGGAGTGGGGATACGACCACCGGCGCCCTCCATCATCACGACCACGGCAACGGCTGGAGCAACGACACCTGTATCAGCGACGACGCCCACGACACCAACTACAAGAATTGACGACTCCTCGCAGACGGGCAACCCATTTGAAACGCTGGCATCTCAAGCATCCGCCGCTTCTGCGCAGGCAGCCGGCAACCCATTCGATTCCCCCACCCTGCGGTACAAAGACTCCGTATTTCAAGCCTACGACCACACGTCGAGCATCGCAACAGCGAGCACGCCGCATCCACATCCACAGCATCAGTCACAAGCCACGTCCACCCCAACACAGACGCAGCCGCAGCCAAATCCTCAGCATACTCCAGTGGCTCGATCACATGCGTCTGCCCTGCAACAATCCACGCCGGCCAATCCCAACATGAGCAGTGGCTACCATTCGGATCTCAACCCGGCAGCTGATGGACTGGATGAGATTTCGCATGGGGACACTGTGGGTTCCACCGTCACCAGCACGGACGGCACCAATACCATCAACGTCCATCCAAATGTTGGTCACAGCGCCGCCGGCGGCAGTCTCAATACGAACACAAGGCCTGGCATGGTTGGCCGTATTGCGTCTGGTAACATGTCGGCCAATCCAAATGGCAACGCAGTAGCCAACGAACGCAGACAGCAGCAGAAGATTGCCAAGGTGCGTATCCTCATGATCATGAAGAACATTGTTGCCTTAGTCGCAGCCATGGTAGTGAATGAATGGCGATGATGGTACTGCCTGCAACTGCGGGCGTACTCGTCTTGAGAATGGCCAACGGAGGAGTACTGATTCAAGCTCGAGACTCCGAGGACTGCTTACATGCACTCGTATCTCAATCGCTTCACTCATCTCACCACTTGATACTAACCCTTCATACGATCTATGATCGTTTAACTCATGCGTATGCCAACACATCGGCGCACCCTGGCCCAACCATGTCCCTGCCACTATTTTACCGCTCGGCTTGCAGAGATTGTCCTCCAGAGGCCGATCCGGGTCGCTGGGCGAGGACGGCATCCCCGAGGGCGTCCTCATCTGCGGATCCCTGCAAAAGCTCGGCCGCAATGGGAAGTGGCAAACCCGCTGGTTCGAAACCGACGGCGAGTGTCTGTCGTACTACAAAAGCAGCCAACGTATGAAGCTGCTCGCAACCCTCGACCTCACGAAGGTGGGATCCGTCGTTATCGACCACGCTGATCCAACTGGATGTGCCTTCGTCATCAATATCCAGGAACGTCCATACAGATTGCGCGCCGATGGTAAGGTCACCTGCATGGACTGGGTCATCACTCTCAACCGAGTCAAGGAGGCGAGGAACCAAGAAGGAAATGTCAAGCTGCTCCTCCCCAACAAACGAGGGATTCACCAGCAACCGCCGGATCTACTTTCGGATAACATCACGCCACGCGTTGTGGTTGTCGCAAATCGTGAAAGAACCAGGGCGGTGGATGACATCAACTCGTGGGAGCAGGCCGCCATTTCCCAATCCGAGCACTCGGGATCAACGACCAGCTACTTCCAAGGCGGAACGGCTCCGGCCAATTCGTCGAGGTTGGCGCGATGGCAGAAGCCTCGCACCTCCATGTCACGCTTCGCGCGCAAGGTGTTGACGTGGGCAAGGAGCCTGCGAACTCTCAGCTGCACGGATGCGCGATCGCAAGTCATGGAGCGGCCGACGCATCCACCACAACACAGCAACGACCAGGAGCAGGACCGTTCCAACCCTGCCGTGCCATATTCGGCGCAACCCAACACGAAGGATGCCGCGCATGTGGCTTGGGTTGGCAAGGAGACATCGGCCACCGAAATGATGGGCATCTCGTCCGTGCTTCCAAAAGACCAGTCTGTCTCTGACTCTGCCACCAGCGGTGCGAATAGCAACGATGATGTTGACAGCGACGAGGAGCCGCGCGAGCTTTCGTAAGCCATCGAATACGAACAGCGGTGTCAAGGCTGAATGGGACCATGTCTGTGTGCAACACATCGCCCCGGCTTTCGCAGATGCCGTTGCTCTGACGGCAGTTTCGGTTCGATTCCTGTAGCTTTTGCCAGTCCACCATGCGGGAATCTCATCTCGTTTCCACACGGTGTTCGGTGGCAACTGCCGTCAATCAATCTGTACGCCAGAATGGGTGCACCGCAAAGCTTGCCCTAACCCATGTCCGCAGCCACGGGCACCGCTGCGGCCACGCCCAGGCCCACAAACCGGAGCGACACCGCAGCGGTTTCATCCGCATCTGCAACTTGAGATCAACCCAAGAAGATTCCGTCACGGCATGATCTCCGCACTGTTCGTCCTGTGTGAGACAAGGTGGTCGGCACTGTTGAGATCACCGAATTCAACGATAGCGTGCTTTGATACGGCGCAATCCCTCAGGACGCGACATACTGCAACACCATACCAAAACAAGCCATATTCCACAACACAGCACAAACCAAACCAAAACAATGGGGTCGAAGGCAAAGGCCGGAGACGGCGGTGATCCAGCGTGCGGATCCTGTTCATCAACTGAATCGGTATGTCTCTCGCGTGCTTCCCCGCATATCTACATGTCCATCTGTTATAAACTTATATGAGTGAATGAAGGAACGAACGAACCGGCAAATGAACGAATGGATGAATCGCCGAGCAAAGCACAGCACAGCCGCAAAAGCCCTGCTTGGCATGCAAATAGTGTCTAGCAGAAGGAGTGGTTTGCAGCAGGGCCACCCAAAACAAACCATCCGATGATGCTTCCAACCTGCTTTCCAGCTCGCCAAATTTCTCCATCGTCGACCCGGACCCGTACGGACATCACTCCCTAAATGTACCTGTGACAACAAGTAAATGTCAACTTTCTTTACAAACCTCGGCACCTGCACACGTGCAAACTCATATCGTTGGTTGACACGACCACAGATTGCATTGTATCTCAGCTGATTGATGGAGTGTTGGCACAAGAGCCCGTGAATTCATGGAACAACCAAGTCCAAGATAGAGACCGCGACCACCTCCCACCACGCAACGGCATTGTGTTCCTGTCTGATCCCACGCAATTGCTTTTCGGAGAGAGGTATCGAGTGTTTGCAGGACCACCCAGCCAAGGCACAGAAAAGAACAGACTATTCTGGAGAACATATTTGCAACAAGCAGCAGTGTCCTGCGTCCACCTTCCCGCGGAAGAGACGCACGGGCTCCGGTGAAATACGCGATCGGATGTTGCAATGTTTCGAGAGCTTTGAGATATGGTCACGCAATTTGGAGAAGAGTATGGGCCGTGATGTGATGGTTTCATGTCCGTCTTCCATACCAATACTCGTACAGACTGCCTGTCATGTTTGTCGACAAAATGCTATTGCGAGAACAGATAGAGGTGTTCTCCAACATCGACATTCTGTTGTCGCCGCACGGTGCGCAACTGATGTCAATCCCCTTCATGCCTCGTTGCAGCTCAATGATAGAGGTGTTTCCGTTTTCCTACGACTGGAACGAATACCACGGTACGCTGGCAGCACTGTCCGGTGTGAATCACTCGTACGTCTACCTTGGAGAGGATCCGTATGCGGAAACCCTTCCCGTCAAAGGCACAATACAGGCGAGATTGTCCGCTCGAAGTTGTTGTGTGCACCTGCACGTCCGATGATAGATGCTGTGAAGATTCAGGTTGATCAGTGGCAACGGTGCTGTGGATTCGATGGGTGAGGAGAGTGGTCGAGCAATGCTGTCTCCCTCTTGCTCTCCAGAGAGAAAGAGAGAGAGTACGACACCTACTATATACTGGAAGCATACCATACCATAGCATACCAATCTACGAGCTACGAGCCACTCTACTCTGTTCGACTGTGCAGAATACAGGAATAATGTTGCACGGGTTTGACTCCAGCCATCCTACTTGTGCGCTCTCGGCAAGGCCGAAAACTAGCCGCGGAGGGATACCTGCCGCCATCGTGCTTCCCACGGTCCAACAAGCCCTATCGTAGTCAACGTCATGGCGCCTCTGGTTGCAAGATGATGCACAGCAGAGACCCCAAGACGCACAGGCAACGATCCTTCCCATCGAGGGTCGGGGACGATATTGTTGTTGGTTATGCAACAGTCATCCACGTCGCGACAGGTGACCGCAAAAACCATTTGATTTTGGCCCACGCCATGATCACGCAGGAGTACTCAACTCAACTCAACTCAACTCCACCGTTGTATCCATTGCTTCGAACCTGGATGCTGCCTCGCTTGCTGTCTTAGCAGCGCACAATGCTTCAGGTTGATGGGTGTCTTCGGACATGCTTCGTCCAGTAGGTAGTTTGATGATGTTGTCCGGATGAGATGTGCGGAAGAGAGAAGGCCAAGAGGCGGTTTGATGGGTGTGACACATGTTCGTGGATACCTTTATCGACTCATCTGAATGAATCACACAATTTGATCGTGGAAGTTGGAGACTCGTTTGGACACGACCAAACAAGAACAAAAATGGCGCGAGATCGCCAAACTTGTGGCTTCTCTTCTTGTTTGCCAGGCTGAGAAAGATGAGATAAGATGGCGGCTGCGGTGACAGCGACAGCGATGCAACAAAGAGGCATGGAGATGGAAGTGTGACATGGACTGGGGTTGGTGGATGAAGGTTTGATCAACTTCCACCGTTATTGATGAGCGCTGATGAAGCGCGGCGTTCAAGATGATGACCACATGGCAACGGTGTTGGCACAGATGTATCCCCATGCTCGTGGCGTAGAGAAGAGGTGGCGCTTGGCGTAACTGAACATGACGCGACGTGACGGCAAGCGTCGGCCATGATTAAGAGAAGGTGATGGGAGACAAGAAAGACGGAAAGATATGGAACACAGCATTGCTCCTACAAGCATGCCAGCAACGCATTCAACAATCTCATGGGGACTCCATCACCACGAATGAAGTCACGATGATCATGATGTGGACTTCCACAGATCAACCCATGCCACAATGGTCAGCCGTATCATCAATATCAGCTCCTGCGCCATGCATATCGATGGTCGGGACTACAGTGAAAGGTGCGACCAGCAACCGACATCGCAGCAGAGCAATCGGGAGGACTACGCAAGCGCCATACGTACCAGATATGCTGGTTGTCGACAACACTTCAGCAAACACAGTTGCCAGCAATGCTTCAAAGAAAGGCACTATGCATGCACATGACACGACGAAGCGCTGCAGGCAAGCTTATATCTTGAGCGCCCATGAAGAGAGAATTCTCTTATATTGTGCGCATGATCGGCTCGCAGCTGCTGATGTCGGTCTTCGCAGTCAGCGGTTCATCAAGTGCCATGAGTTTGACACTCAGAGACAGAGACGTCGGAAGCAGATAAGCTGGCTCCCCCCGAATCCACCACCAGTTCTGCCATGACGACGACGATTCGATGTCGAGCGACGATGATTGAGACTTGTACGCCATCCATCATGCATGTGTCATGAGGTATCCCATGTGTTCAAGGCACTGCAATTTGTGAAGCGCACAGCGGCATGGTGCGAAGAACCATTCACATCATAACCGTGGAGCCTCCAACTGAAGCGCAGCACAAGGTTCAACACGTTGCTAGAAACACGGAGGGCTGGAACGGCAGTTGCTGCTCCGCTTTCGGAAGCTATGTGTCGTGCTGCACATCGTCCTCATGTATCCCTTGCTCTTCCGGACTGCAGCAACGACAACCACTTCGCACCAACCACGTGACAGTTGTATCAGCAAAGAACAGTGCACTTGATTCCCAATACGATCATGAATAGTAACACAGAAGGATACTTTATGTAGATTAGAGCGTTTGAGTGATCCAATACCGGCGTGGTTGGGCTCGCCTAGCTCTGCGGTTATTGATACCGCCACCTCACTTCAACTGGAAGCACTTCTTCGCAGGTGCTCCATCCAACAACTCCACGATGTCGCTCAGCCCTCTCTTTTCCGCAATGTCTAGTGCAGCTTCGCCAGCGTTGTTCTTGATATCCAAATCGATCGTCACACCCGTGCTGTTGAGCAATACCTCCACCACTCCCCTCTCAGCATTCCTACTCGCCACATGCAACGGCGTATCACCGTCACGATCTTGAATTCTCGCATCGGCTCCTCCATCTGCCTCAATCAAAGACTCCGCCATGCTGAGAAACCCGTTTCTGGCTGCCTGGTGCATTGGTGTGTCACCGTTCTTGTTCTGCATGTCCGCCAGTGGTTGTGCCGATGTGATTAAACAATCCATCGCGTATCCGCTTTCGATGGTGCAAACTTGACCCAAGTTGTGGTTCGAAATGACTTCCTTTCGGATGAGATCGTAGAGTTTCGTGAGCTTCATTTCTTGATCGACGGCAAACACTCTGTGATCTCTCTTGGAGTAGTGGGCTGGGGTGTCACCGTTGTTGTTTTGAATGGTAGGGTCAAACCGATCTTCGTGAAATCCACTCAAGTACTCCACCTGGAAGAGATGTGATGACTCATTTTGGTATGCAAGATGCAGAGCAGTGTTGCCATCGTTGTTCTGCGCATTGATATCCACCTTCACTTTGTTCAACTCAAGCAGGCTGTCGAGCATGTATGTGTTTTCGTTCGTGTACGCGAGGTGAAGCGGTGTATTTCCGTCGTTGTTTCGGATGGTGCCATCGATGTCACGAGAACCAATGGAATCCAGCCAATCGGAATGATCAATCCAACCAGATCTCGCCATTATATGGAGCGCTGTGTCCCCATCGTTGTTCTGGAGTGCCAGGTCGAAATGAGTATCTTCATTCTCACTAATTTTCCAAAGGAAAGAACTCTTCGGATGAAGCGTTGCAAGATGAAGAGGCGTATTGCCATCGTTATTTTGCAAGGTCATGCCGATGTTGTCTTCGTCCAACCCAAGAAGGTACCTCATCAAGTAGTCATCACTTGTGTTGCACACAATATGGAGTGGTGTATTGCCGGTTCTGTCTCTTGTGTAGACTCCAACGTCCATCTCATTCGATTCAATGAAGTACTGTACGACACCTATACTTCCAGCTTCGCAGGCGGAATGGAATGGCGTGTGGCCTTTTGCATCATGGAGGTCGTAGTCAATGTTGATTTGGTTTGATTCCATGAGATACTGGATGAGATCTTCTGCATCGTCTCCGTGGCTGCACGCACAGTGAAACGGTGTCTTTCCTGCCTTGTTCTGGATGCTGAATGCGTTGTTGAGTTGGTCCAATACAAGTTCCACCAAGACCCTCATCAACTCGCCGGCTTCCTCTTCGCACAAGTAGTGAATTGGTGTATTCCCTTCATTGTCTTGTGCGCTGAAATCAATGGAAGCTAAGCCCAGTTGGACGAAACATGGAGCCACGCCTTCAATATCATTCATGCATGCGTAGTGGAATGGCGTGTGACCAGACTTGTTCGTTGTCTTCAGGTCGATCTTCACTTTGCCCGAGGTCATCATAAGCTCAATTACCTCTCTTGTTGCACTCTTGCAAGCCAGCTGAAACGGCGTGTCGCCGTTGCTGTCTGCGATGGTGAGATCTAAGTAGGCCTGATCCGTTCGAAGTAGAACCTTCATCAACTGGCCACAACGAAACTGAGACAAGTGATGGGCCGGTGTTCTGCCGTCCTTGGCTTGGATGTTGACATCAAGGCTAGACGGACAGGTATTGATGAGGTACTCTATGCATTCATGGGGGTATCCGCACGCATGGTGCAGTGCCGTGCAGCCATTGGAGTCTGGTGCGTTGCAAACTGTCTTGGTCCGGTCGGCTTCTACCAGGCTCTTCAACGCCCAAAGATCCCTGTTGGCACACACGATGTGAATAGGCATGTCACCATTACGGTCACGAAGGAACTGATCGACATGAAGTTCCTTCGTTTCGCAGAGGTAGTCGACCACGTCGAGAGAATGGTACATACACGCAAGGTGCAATGGTGTGTACATATCTCTGGTTTGCGCATTTGCGTCAATATCGACCTGCGTCGATTCGACCAAGTACTCTACAACGTCTGCATTTGTGCTGCAGCAAGCGTGATGGAACAGCGTGAATCCACTGAGGTCGGTTAGTGCGCTATTGATACGCAAGGGACTTGCTTCGATCAGGCTCTTGACCTTCCAAACATCTCCATCACGACAAGCCTGCATCAGCTCTGTTTGTCCATATCTGTCCTGTGGGAGATCATCGGCGGGTCCATTCGATTGGTCCATCTCGTGATCAACCTTTTGACATGTGCCATGCGAAGCTTGGACCAGATCCGATATTCCTTCGCAACGTCATTCATCACAGTGCGTTCGTAGTAATGAATGGAGATGGACGAAATGAAAAGCATACGTAAAGGCAGTTGTGTGAGCCTTGGCGATGATGAACCATGCATCTCTCAGTTCATCAGAATCATGTGAACACTCCCTCAGCCAAACGACCAACCAACCGGACAAGAGTGGATGGGAACTGTCACTCACTTGCGTAGGTCGTATCGCGCAGAGGATATTGACGGTGTGCCCACGGTGATCAGCAATGTCCACGATACTCGTGCGCGGAGATGACAGGAGAGACCGGAGGGGAGGATATGATTCGCTTGCTTGATCGTGCTGGGCGGGATGAGGGGAGGCCGCTGAAGAGGAGAGCGCCGTGCCTGATCTTCTTCGCCGCAGTTGCTGCTGCTGTTACTTCTGTTGATGGTGTGCATAATGTTAGCGCCAATCACCATGTGGGTACTCGCGCGAGTCCCTGCCTCTCTTGTCCTCCTGCGGAGGATTGTTGTCGCAGTGGCAAGAAGAGTCGGAGGAGCGCGGCACGTCGTGTTGTCGCGTTGTTGTTCCGCTGTGAGGATTTCTGAGATCTTTGACACCTTGTGTCTCGAAGAAACAGACCAAAAAATTGGCGATGTTTGGCTACAGTTGGCTACAGATTTTGGGCCCGTTTTTCCCGATCTCAGACTTTAAGTTGTAGGCACTCAATCCAACATCTCTTCACATCTACGTAAACTTAAGAGCCAGGGTTATCCAGGAAAGCAGTAACATTACCTTCTTGTTACTACCATCTCGTCAATCTTTATCTGTTTGTTGACCCTCTTGGTGTGGTTTTGCCTTCGGACGACGGACGGACTGGGAATTGTTTGGCCATGTATGGCTTCACGTAGAATTCTACAGGAGGCTGGTAGGATCTTGCCTTTTGTTTCGAGAAATTCGACTCTCCATCTTTGAAGTCTCCGGACTGAGCGGTTTTTGGCTCAATCTGCACAATAGATATAATTTCAAAATCCCCTCACAGAGGCGGTCACAACCATATCCATAATGATTTTGGCCTGGTACTGGCCTACGTGGCTTGTCTCCCCAGGCAAATTGGAGGTGCAATTTGTCTCCACAGGCAAATTGGGGTCCATTTGTCTCCACAGACAAACTGCGACTCAACGGACTAGCCCAAATACGCTTTACGAGAAGTCGTTTTTTTTTCAAACCCTTTTTCGCTGGCCAGGTTGACTCACGACATGCCTCATGTGTTAAATTTATAATAATCGTTGCAGTTGTGGGAATTGAACAAACAATGATCATGCGTCGTGCTCCACCCTCCTTGTTGTGTTACACCGTTGCCAGGATTTTGGTGTTGTTGTCAGGAGCGTGGTGGATGACATCGAAATCAAAAAGTAAAAGCTCATTACCTTAGATCCCATGACGTCAGAAAAGCAAGACAGGCGCACGGAAAGGAACCCCTGAGACATGACCAATGACGCCGTGCTGCATCGCGACGTTTTTTTTTTATTTTATCGCCAAATAAATGAGTTACTCGAAGGAGTCAGAAAAAAAAACAACCCACTTTCGGGTTTCGGACCGAAATGGGTGTTTTTTTTTTGCAACACGGGACATCGTGGAGGAATGTGGGACTTAAGTAGTACGTTGCCATTTTCGGCGACCTTCCGTTTGTCTCCACAGGCAAATGGGGGTCAATTTGTCTGTGGAGGCAAATTGAGACTTCAATTTGCCTGTGGAGACAAGCTACGTAGAGTTTGTCTCCACAGACATGAAAACCCTCATTATGGATATGGTATATATTGTGTTTGAGTGCGATGGTATGGAGATATGCTTGCGTTTAGTTCTCCCATGGAGGTCGGAACGATATTTGACCACTCGGATCCCCAATTTCGGCGGCAAGTTTGGAGAATTCAGGTTCCAATGCTTGCGTCATCATGACGTCATCGATGGTTGGATCAGTTGTTTGGAACAGCCGGGACAGGAAAACAGGCCAACCAGAAGCCAAAACGTCCGTGAATGATGGGGTGCTTGATGGATGGCATCAGTGCTCACCGAGCAAGAGAGTAACAGCCACCAAACTTCAGGATGGTATATATAAAATCCATATGATGCTACAGTGGCAAGACGAGTACAGTAACACACACACTAGCTAAGTCCAGAGATTTTGACTACGGTTGATGCTGTTATTGCCTGTTTTTGTTCGGGACTTACGTAGGAAGTGTATTACGATCTACACAGCAGTTTTTGTGATCCAAACATCACCAAACGCCGCCAATTTGTTTGGTTTCAGCTGGCTCTTTGAGGTACTAATCGTACATCACCATGTCCCTTCTGTACTGTGTCCACGTGATGAAACCACCACGACGAAGTCGTCATCTTCGGTCTTGGGCACAGCGTCATAGTCTGGCCGACGTCAGTCTGGCGCAGTTGCGTCTGCCTTCTCCACCACAACAGGAGAACCACACAATTTCTGTTTCTCCAACTGACACAGACTCTCAAATTTTTGATTTACTCACATTATTGTGGATGGCTGGCTCTGCCATTGGATTTTGGCGCTGGCTGGCGACAACAAATTTCGGTTTGAATTATTGGCGCGACTCGTCCCCAGTTGAACACCAATAAGACCAACAACACGAACAACAGTGTGTGTGATGAAAACAGCTCGTTTCGGCCGAAGCCGCTTCTGCAACCCGAGAAAACGAGTTTCGCAACAGAGTCAGATGTTCTCATAAAACCGAAAGGATCCCAAAAGCAGAGCGATCAACCAAGCGCTGCAAACAGTGATCACAAGCTGCCAGACCATCAGCAGCCCCATCCAACAACAGCAGCAGCAGCAGCAGCAGCTACTGAGAGGTGAGTGCAACGCAAACAGACCCAAACAGAGCACCGCGCACGGTGCCGTTTCATCATGACGCGGCGATATGCACTGGACGACGCAGTGTGATGAATGGTCATGACTGTTATGGCACAATCGGACCACCGGCCAACAAGACGCCTTTCCGTCTTGTGCGCGATGCCTCCCTCCTCGTCTGCTGGTGCGCTCATTGCCACGACTATCGCAACAGCACCTCGTTGCGAAGGAAGCTGTCGATGCCTCTCCCCTGCCGACCTGTGTCCAACGAAAGAATGGGAACTCGTTCCTCCTCGTGGTTACCACATTGCGTTCGCAAATCGAGTGGCGCTGGTGTTCATCTGCGATCTGTGCCCATCGGGACTCGATGACTCGTGACAACATCCACGACCAACATGGATCTCGAAAATGATGAAGCCTGCAAATTCGAAGACAACACACAACAACTGACCCACCAACCGCTTCTGACACAATCTCGCCCTCCCCACACCACCACATGCACCAATCCTCGCTACCTACTTGCTGCAGGCACCAAACAACCACCAAGATGTTCAAGATCAAGGCAGCCATCCTCGGCGCGCTCCTCCTCGCCCATGTGGGCTCAACGGAGGCCGTGCTGCGTGGCAGCAGAGCCGTGGGCCAGACCGAAGAGCTTCACGTCATGATGCAAGCCACCCGTACCCTCAAGGCCGGCGACGGCGGCGGCGACAAGCAAGACAAGGAGGGTGGCAAGAAGAACAAGGACACGGAAGCACCAACCAGCAACCCGACCGCCACCCCTGGCATGCCAACGGCCGCACCGACCAGCGCCCCAACTTCGGCACCAACGTCGGCTCCAACCAGCGCCCCAACTTCGGCCCCGACGTCTGCCCCGACCGCCACCCCTGGCATGCCAACGGCCGCACCGACCAGCGCCCCAACATCGGCTCCAACATCGGCTCCAACCAGCGCCCCGACATCCGCACCGACATCCGCACCAACTTCGGCACCGACCAGCGCCCCAACATCGGCACCAACATCGGCACCGACATCCGCACCGACTTCGGCTCCAACTTCGGCACCGACCAGCGCCCCAACTTCGGCTCCAACTTCGGCACCAACCAGCGCTCCTACGGCGGCACCGACTTCTGCCCCAACCGCCACACCTGGCATGCCAACAGCGGCCCCAACCTCGGCTCCAACTTCAGCACCAACATCCGCCCCAACCTCGGCCCCAACCGCACCAACCGCAGCACCAACCAGCGCACCCACTTCGGCACCAACATCCGCACCAACTAGCGCACCAACCTCGGCACCAACCTCGGCTCCAACGTCGGGACCCACGTCCGCACCAACCTCGGCACCAACTTCGGGACCAACTTCAGCACCAACATCCGCACCAACTTCGGGACCAACCTCCGCACCAACCTCTGCCCCCACATCTGCCCCAACTTCTGCACCAACCTCGGCACCGACATCCGCACCAACTGCGTTCGACGCCACCATCATCACTCAGTGCAATCCCGATGTCGTCGCAAGCCCGATGTTGGTGGGAGACGTGAAGACCCTCATCTGCAACAGGGACAAGGCCTCGTGCCGTGAGGCCATCCTTGCCGTCCGCGGCCTCCCGGATCTTCAAACATTCTTCGCATGTGCCGGAGACGGTATGAGCGAGGGAGCATCCCGCACCCTGTTCAACAAGTTCGCTTCCAATCCATACCTCTCGCAGCAGCTCGAGATGGCCTTCTCTACAGGAACCGAATTCGTCACCGCCGTGGCATCAAGCTTGGACGCTGTATGCGGTGCCATCGGCGCTGCAACTTGCTGCACTCCGGCTGGTGCCTGCAGCTCTACTTCCCCTACCGACTTCATGACCGTCGCGCTTAATGCATGCGTGGGGATGACCGCGTGCGCGGGCATGGGTCCAAACGCCATCATCCTCGAATCTTCCTGCAACGGGATGGACGCATGCGCCGGTATGAACGAAAACGACGCTCCGGCAGACCTGGTGGTATCCGGAGTTACCTTCGTGGGCGAAGTCGCCTGTACCACAGCTAACTCTTGCGAGAACCTTGGAGCGTTCTCCTACGGCGATGTGATCATCCAGAACGGAGCGTGTGTTGGAGCGAACGCATGTACCAATGCTGGTATACGTCAAAAGCAGACGACGGCGGGACGCACCGTGGCCAATATCAACATCGGGCAGAACGCCTGCAACGAGGTCAACTCTTGCAACAACGCCCACACCTCTACTCCGTCACCCACTCCAATGACTGGAGGATCCAAGATCGGCGGAAGCCTCAGCATCGAGGACGGAGCCTGTGTTGGCAGCAGCGCCTGCGAAGACCTGGCCAACAGTGACCTCATGACCACAGACGTGGTCGTCGAGGCTGACGAGTGCTTCGGAACCGAAACCTGCAAGGGATGCGTCATTGACAATTGCCCCACCCCGTTCAACCAGGTGTACGTCATCAGCAACGCAGCCCTCGCGTGCCCCAAGGACACCATGGGCAACCCAACCGGTGCCGCTGTCTCAGGCTCGTGCGTCAGCAGGGCCGACCGCCCAACCGAGTGCCCTACCTTCGCCCCGACTCCGCTCATGAGCGACGTCCCGTCCGTCCTTCCGTCCGAGCTCCCGTCGCTTGGCCCAACCGCCGACCCGACCGATGCTCCAACCGACCGTCCATCCGATCTCCCGTCCATTGGTCCGTCCAACATCCCAAGTGTCCTTCCATCCGACGGACCCACCATCAATCCAACCGATGCTCCAACCATCAACAAGACTACGCTGCAGTCGATCTGCCTTACAATTCCTGGTGATGTGGATGGCGGGTTCACGGATGCACCGGTGGTGCTCTGCGACGACGACATGGGTGTGTGCAGCAATTTCGTGAACGCCATCGAATCTCTCCCTGATAACAAGGACCGACTCGTCAAGAGTATCTTCGGATGCGAAGATGGCGGATCGATCACCTACGAAGTCGCTCAGGCCCGCTTCGACACCATCAAGAACGACCCAAGTGCCATCACCGCCATCCTTGGCGCCCTCGAGGGCAGTGGCATTATCTTGACTGGAACTGCAGCGCTTGTTGAAGCCTCATGTGGCTTGGTGCCCGGCGCCTCGTGCTGCCCCTCCAGCGCTTGCATCGTATCAGGAGGCACAGGTGTCATCACCGTCACTCCAGACGCGTGCTCCGGAACGATGTCCTGCACGAATCTTGGCCGCGACGCCATCATCCTCGGCAGCTGCCTCAATACGAATTCCTGCTCTAACCTTGGCAGCTACTCCATGCAACCCAACGCCGAGGCCGTCACCGGTTCCACCATCATCGGGCCAGCAGCCTGCACCAACGCGAACGGCTGTGAAAACCTGGGAAGGAACATCTACGGAAACATCCGCATTGAACGCGCCGCATGCAACGGTGTGGACAGCTGCAAGGGCATGGGTGTGCGCGTGGAGCAGGCAATGGCGGTCACCACACCAGTTCTTGCCGATATCATCGTGCAGGAGGAGGGATGCCAGGGACAGCGCTCGTGCGAGGACGTCCACAGCGGACCAGGAAAGACCGCAGGAAGCCTCAACATTGGAGTGGGCGCCTGCATGTCCGTTGACAGCTGCAACGGTGCCGCAGCTGCTGACGCTGCGGTTGATGACCTCGTCATCGCGGACGGCGTCTGCATGACCAGCGACAGTTGCAAGGACTGTGTCGCCACCGACATGTGCCCCGGCGATCCTGCTCAGACCTACACAATTAGCAGCCCGGGCACCGACTGCCCTACCGTCAACTCACTTGCATGCACTTCTTCGTAAACACAACGCATGACCCATCCATCAACTGCTGTGTGCGCATACCGACGAGTGACAGCATCTGGCACCACGCTCCCAAGTCCAACGCGCAGCTGCAACTGCCGATCCTCAGTTGTTGAGAGGACGGTGAGGCGCGCGATAACCAACCAACCACTTGGGTCTGTCGGCGCTCAGAGCCTGCTCCACACTCACGCCCACACATCAACATTCAACACAACCACCCCGATCAATTGAAGCGCTACGCAATCGAACCAACCCCAACCAACACAAACAAAATGAACAGTGATCCATCTCGCAAACCCCCCTCACCCCCTCCCCATTGCATTCGCATCTGCATTTGCATGTTTATCCGGGAGTGAGCCTGTTCCTGACGTCCATAGAGGCGACGTATCTTGTGCACGGAGACGACCGGCGACGAAGTGTCTGCCTACCGGTATCAACCGCATGAAAGTCTGAAAGGAAAAAGGATTACAGCCGTCTGCACAAGAGGCTGTGTCGTCTTGCCCATGTCCACATTGGAGTCTAAACCGCGAATGGTCATGTGCTGTCCCACGACCTCTTCTTTCGAGTAGATCAGATCGAACCTTGGCCCGAGTATTGCCATGGAATGACTTGATAGCATCTATAAATTAGCGAAGAGAGCAGCACATGTAACATCAATCGTCCCAACGCCATTGCCTCGCGAGCACCAGCGCACGCACCAGTCTTGCGAGAGCAATGTCAGCATCCTTCATCGTGTACGTTTCTGTCAGAGGCGAGGAGAAGGGACAAGAGGCACCCCAGTTTTCTTGCCAACATTGTCATATTTGTGCGCGCCGCCCAAGGCCATTGCAAGAGGAGCGGTAGATGAGCTCCACTGGTTGGCTGCATGATAGTAGTACTCTCTGCTGACTCAGCAGCAGTGGCCAGATGTTTTGCTCTCTTTTCAATACTCTATTGATCCATTGAGTGAACCAGATGATCTGCAGATTGGGTGGCTGTGGTGCAACGCCCGATCATGAATGTCTTTGTCCGTGCCCAGAGTAGGTGGTTTTGAACTTGGATACTAGTATATTATTATACGTACAGACGCTCAGGCAACGGTGCTGCGAGTTGGATCCATGCACTCCACACAACACATCTATCATGGTATCCTTGGTGAGATATTTGCTGGCAAACTCCGCTTCAAGAATAAGCTTGAGTCGCCAGAAGCCGAACTCGTCGGCCACAAGGATCAGCTGTTGCAGATCATCTTGTCCATTGAGCATGTGGGTTGGCTGGTTTGTGTCACCAGCATTGGCGTTGTCGTTATCAGTGTCGTCACGAGCGCTGTCATTGAAGGATATCTCACCTGTGTAGATGCATTGGAGGACGAATTGGACATGTTTGGGTTGAAAGTGTGGAAGAGAGACGGTTGTTTGGATGGAGCGCACGCCGTCCTTAGCACTCGCGTCATCGTGCTGGTGTTGGATTCCAGAGTCGATCACTGCCTGAATGGATGGAACGGTGATCATGAGGACTGCGCTGTTTGCCTTGATCGGGTTTTGTTCGTCGCCTTTTTCCACACAAGAAGATCATGTCCGCCATGGCCTCGGTACGAACAGCGGTGCGGCGATCTTGATCGATGCTGGTCTTGGCTGGTGTGCGGTGTTTGCGTTCTTTCGAGTGTGCTTCGAGATGTTGTTTCATTTTCTGTTTCACTGGATCGTTCTCTTTCAAAGGCTTCTGCAGTTGATCATTCTCCTGTTGACTTTCCGAGAGCATGCGCTGCATTTCTTCCTTCTGCTGTTTCAACTGCTGCTGCAGTTGCTCGTTCTCCTGCTTCTCACGTTTCCACTGCTGATGCCGTTCTTCGTTCTCCCGTTGAATTATCGAGAGCATACCCTTCATTTCTTCGTTATGCTGTTGGAGCTGTCGTCACAGTTGTGCATTATCCTGCTGCTGCAGTTGTCTGTTCTGCCGCTCCTCATGTTTCCACCGTTCTTCGTTGTCACATCGAGTTTCCTTGAGCACATCTATCTCTTTTTGGATGCAATCCTTCACCTCTGCAGTCTGTTTCTTGTTTTTTCCTCCACCGTTCTGATCATGGTAATGATCTCGTCGAGCTCGTCGGAAACATCTCCGAACCAGCTCATCGCTCTTATCGAAGCGAAAGTGGTTGTTCGAGTGGTGTGGGGTAGTCGTAGATAGTAGGTCGTATGCTGTTTGTCGATGGACCTTCCTGGACGGATTATGGCGACTTGGATACGGATGCCTCTCTTGTTGTTTCTGTTCTTGTTTTTTGTTGATCTGGTGTCTGAGAAAAGATCTGGTTCCAACAGCGTGACCTTGTGCCTCCAAACTGTCTTGCCATCAACCGCTAGACTGTCTCGGTTGTTTTATCGAGTTGATCGTCTCAATAGTCGAACGGGTCCATCTTCTGGGTATCTTCCGCATCGATCGCTTCGCAACCAACCAACCAACCTGTCGACTTTGAGAGTCGTTCTCGCGTTCGTCCTCGTCTCCGTCTTCTTCTGTCGCATCACCGCCAGTGCCTCCTCAGCGCCAACAACAACAAACGAAGCTTCGCACGTGCCACCATGAGTACGATTGCATCGTCCTCGCACCATACCAACATCGTCAGGAAGTCGACTGCCAGAGTAACAGTATTTGCGGAGGGTGTGTACGACTAGAGCCTTCGATCTCCCACTCTACTCGTACCGTCAACAAAACAATCGTCTTCTCGAGTACTCGTTGGGTATCGGTATTGCAGCATGGCAGGTGGTCTTGGAGCCAAGGAGCGGCGTCGGCTCAAGCGTTTGGAGAAGCTCGCGAAGGATGGTGCGCAGCAGTCTCCGCAAAAGGCGTCAGCATCGCAAGTGACGCCCAAGAGCAACCATCCGAAGGGCAAGCCACACGGTGCACAGGCCAAGAGCGGCGCTCATCATGGGCAAAAGAAGCAGTTCCAAAAGTTTCCAAGGAAAGCGGATGTTCGCAATGGAGCATCCAAGGTACCTTTCAAGAAGCCATTCCAGAAGCGCACGAATGGCAGCGGCAGCAGCAACCACAACAACAACAGCAACAAATCCAAGACCGTCAAGAAGAAGAAGCAACAGAACAAGGTCAAGAAGCCCAAGCATTTGAAACGCAAGTTGGAAGCGTTGGATCCTACTGACGAGGTCAACCGCGCGAAGTTGATGTCCATTCTAGTGGAATTTGAAAACAAGAAGATCCTCGTTCAGAAGCAGAATGATGGTGTGCAACCGAATCAGATTCGTGACAAAAGTAGTGTTGGTCAGAAGAAGGGCGTCACGACTCATACCGCGAAGGTCTCAACAAACAACTCCAAAGCCGATACAAGCGTTGCTGACGAGAAGGATGAGACACGGAATGACGTCAAGTCGAATACGCCTGCGCGCCCAGCATCTCAAGCAGTTGGGAATGACAAGGAGATTGAAACTAATAATGCAGCAGAGGACGAAGAGGAAGAGTCTGATGATGAGACAACAGGCTTTGCTGATACGCCTGAGTCTGAAGCTGAGAGTGAGACCAAGGCTGAGACGAGGGTAAACTCTGTTGCGAGGGATGATAAGGAGGATGAAGGTGAAGACAACGACCAGAAGGAAGACACAGCCGCCGAAACCTCAACCGCAACAGCACCAGCCGGCAAAGCCGACGCCAGCCCCAACGAAAACGACGACGATTCCAGCGAAGATGATGATGACGATGACGACGACGACGACGACGATGATGATGATCTTGAGACAATGAAGAAACAGCGAGGTCGTAGGCGTCGGGGTCGCAAGGATACCTCGAAGCACATCCAAGAGGTCAATGACTCGCAACAAGCCAAGGAAGAGGAAGATGATGACAGGTCCTCCGACAACGCCAAGGCGACCGAAGACAAGCCATCATCTGCAACCGACGATAATGACGAAAAGACAACCAAACGCAACAGACGCAAATCAGACAACGGCGAAGAAGACAATCGCTACTGCATCGGGCGCAAACCAGTCACAGATTTCACCATCGGGCAATCCTACGAGGCCAAGGTGGTCTACGCCAAGGCCTTCGGCGTCTTCTTCGACATTGGCTGCCATTCCGATGCGTTCTGCCACGTCTCGCGCCTCAGCGACGATTACGTCAAGAATCCAGAAGCGCTGTTCCAAAAGGATGACGTCGTGCAAGCGCGCGTCGTGGAGATCAACCGCCGGCAGAAACGCATCACCGTCAGCTTGCAAACCGAGGCGCGCATTGCCGACGAGAAGGCATCGATCGATGCGCGCAACGTGCGTCGCGAGAGGCGCGAAAAGAAGATATCGAGTGCGCAGAAGAGACGCAAGGTCTCCGCAGCCGCCAACAACTGGTCCGGCGATGGTGCTGGCAACAGCAACGCAACTGCCGCTGCTGGTGGCGGCGACGACGGTGCCAAGCCGAAGGATACTCGTGAGGATGATGTTTTGGAAACGAAGGATGAAGCTGACATGACACCGGCAGAACTCAAGCGAGCACGTAAGCTCGCAAGACGAGCAGCCCGTCGCGCCGCGGCCGAAGGCGACGGACAGCCAGTGGAAGACCTGAAGCAATGAGCATCTTCGGTTCGCACGATGAGGATGTGGAATGGGAGCAGAGAGGAGGGTTACTAGCACTACTCAGCAAAAAATAAACAGCGCAAATTGTACCAACACGCAATGTCTATCGCAACAACTGCAGCGATGCCGGTCGAAAGACACGGGCAGCGACGGCTTGGCCGAATGCACTGGAATTCCTGTGGGAACTCAACCCACCCTCCGTGATGTACGCACTGTAAACGGTTCCGCTGCATGCTCCATGCGAATGGCACGAGAGATATTGTTTACGTTCCGGCACGGTGCGCACTACACGGATATCTCTGATGCGGGTCTTTCTTTGGAATTGTGTTGAAATTACGTAGTGTTACTCCACTGGTGTACCCTAGTGTACTTAAGTGTGTCGCCACATTTCTGAAGCGCCTTGTCGATGCGCAATGCTGCTTGCTGCAAGCATCTCGCAGCCGTTCTATTGAAATGGACTGTCGAGATCTGTATTTGCAAGCTCCACGGCCTGCTCGTTCACAAGTTGCGCATCCATCACGTCTTCCTCAAGCTCGATCTGCTGCAGCAACGTCAGATACGGCGTATTCAGCTTTGCATGTCGCCGCAGCGGTGATCTGACGAAGGTAGGATAGCATGGCAGCGAGCTGCGTCGCAGCGCATGATACTCCTTGCAGATGCGGCTTCGAGCGTGATCCATGTGCTTGCTCGTCTGGGTGGATCCGGCTTGAGACTGCTGTGGCTGCATTTGCGGAATCAGGATGCCGACGCCGATTTGGCTGCTCTTGCGTCCCTCCAAACCGAGTGGCAAGGAGGCAGAGCCTGAAGTGACGGAGGACGACGAGGACATTGAGGATGCCGACATCGATGAAGGTCTGCGCATGTTGGCGTGGCCCGACGGCCATGACGCCATCGATGATGCGGACGGGCTGGAGGATCTTCGTGGCATGTTTGATCGATGTCTTTGAACGCAAAGGACGGATGGTGCTGGATGAATGTGTATCTGTACGAATATGTCTGTATCTGCTCTACTTGACGCGAGTGAAGCTTGGCAGAGTGGGAGGTTCTTTGAGGACTGCTGGTTGCGTGCAAAGTTGAGTGCTGAGTACTGTGTTGTGCCGTCTGAGATGGATCGATTGTTGATGTTGTGAGAAGAGATTTGGGTGTGGCAACAGCATGCGCAGTGATGTTACGGTACGGTATGGTTGCACTGTCAACGTTCTTGCAAAGTAATGGGAGATCAATTCGTCGTGCTGCTGTACGACCTATGGATTGCAATGCAAGGAACTGTCGCGATGCACTCGGCGATGTGGTGTGATGAGACGCGACGCGACCTGTTGCACGCTTCCGGATGATGGATAACGGAACAAAGCGGCGAGAAAAAGGAACGCCGATTGACATCGTGACGCCACCTCAGCATTGCTGTTGGGCAAATCGAGTTCTCCTGTGTGGGATCGATCGTGTCCATTCTATCCGCATGTGCCCATTCTGCTGACACTTGGAGAGCAGCGACTCTCTGTTGAAGTGTGGGAATGCATGGTCCGAAAGGAACCCTAATCACACGCTTCGCGCCTGGCGCTGATGGATACTCTTGTGCTGACCATCGCCGGGTTGCCTTCGCGCCGAATGATGTTCAGCCAGTCACGGGACGAGGAATGCGCGCTGCATGTCTGGGAGATGGTAACCATTGAAATGACGTAAGGCAGTGGAATTGGCGCGGGCACTTCATCGGGTGCGGGACAAAGGTGGACTTGATTGGAGTTCGATACCCTTCTCTGTGTGTCGTAGCGGAGTACATGGAGTAAACTTGTACACGTAGAGTAGCGTACATCGAGTACTCTCATGTGTCACACGAAGGTAAGCACGCCACCTCCGCCCTCGCTTTCTTGTACTCGTGCTGCGGAGTAACTCTTGAGCACAAAGAGCTATTACATTATGGTGCATCATGACATGCATCATGACGTGCATGAGCCATGCTACCAATAACGAGTACGCGAATGTTGGATTGTGTGCGCTAGGAGAACGTGTGAACTTGAAGTTGCCCACCGCGTTCAGGAGTGACGACCGTCATGATGTTGATGTTGATGTCGATGTCGATGTTGATCATGGTCTTGGTCACGGTTTCCCTGCCTTGGCCGGATGCAGTTGCAAATAGCCGGTGCTCGCGGGGTAGAAAGACTCCAGATCGATCGTGAAGGATACCACAAGGTTGTCGATCGATGCATCGTCAAGGCCATCGCACTGCCCCTCTTGTTCCGAATAGGGAACCATGCCAATACGTGTGCGCTATCAACGATGGTCGATGCGAGCGCATTTCACCTTCAAACATGCGGTTAAGGGTGATACTAATTGCCTCGTTCCTCTCAGTTCGTTGGAAACGGCGCGAGGCGGGATGGATGGATGCGGTAGATCGGCTTTACAGCTTGTTGGCGCTCCACGAGGAGCACGCGCGGAGAGACAGGACTGCAGCGGTGTGCAGTCTCGCAGATAAAACTGTATTGTTGCTGGTTACCACCAAGGCAGACGAAGAATCTTGGTGACGGGTGGATGGATGAGATTGTCCTTCGCGGTGAAGCACCAGCACGAACTATGGTTCTCCGTCGTGGCGATCTGCAACTTTGTCAATGTTCATGCGAGCTGTGATAGACACACCATGCCAAAAGGATGCTGTATAGTAGGAGGTACGAGAGGCCCACATGATGCGTGGAAGGGTGTGGCTCGGACAGCAGAGCCAGTCGTCATCGTCCCTGCTTTTCGACGATCTCGATGTCACGGCGTGTTTCGATAGATTCATCCATTCCCGTTAGCAATAAGGGAGTAAACCTTTCGTGTTTGACGTCATTCAATTGAACTCATGTTTCGATTTGTACACGACTGAATGACATTTGAGACCTTCCGTCCGTCTGTCGTTTGCGTGTCATCGTTGTTCGACTTTTTGTCGCGATGTGGCGCGGGTGGCAACACAACGCAATGATGCGAATCGTGATGCAATCCAAAAATCCAGCGCGGATGATCCCAACACGACACAACACAACACGGCACCACACCGACAGCTCGTGGAAGGTGCAACAAACCAACAAGCGAAGCACGCAAACGAAACGGCGAGACCATTGGCATCAGGCATCGGCGCAACGCAAGACAATCATCGCAGCAGGACGAAGGCAAGGAAGGCATCGAGTCGGACGTGAGAGAATAGCAGCACAATCAAGCATTCGTCATGAGCAATTATCGCAAGGTCTCATACTTTTACGATGCCGAGGTCGGCAACTATCACTATGGACAAGGTACGGATGCGACGGAGGCGGCGAATTGGCGTTGGGTTGGCGGCGCCAAGGCTGCGGCATGCCTTGCCATGCTGCTGCAAGCTGCGGCGTGGTCCGCGGATGCGCTTGGTGCAGCGTTGCGAATCCATCTTTGCTGGCACGAAGTGAGGCGGTTGGAGCTGGAAGCGCAGCAGCAGACGCTGATTCGGCGCACGTCTGGTCTGCTGCGTCGTGTCTTCGTCACCACTTCGAGGCTTGGCATGGGACGCACCCATCTGCTTTCATGTCGGAACTACCGGCATTATTGCTCAATGATCACCTCTGCAAAGGCGCATATCTGCTTGTTGATGCGCACCATTGCACATAGATGAGCTGAATCGAAGAATACATACTGTTGGGTGCTCCGGCTTCCGCTCAGCTCCACTCCATCGCGAACATGGCGCCGCGCAAATCGATCACAACTCGCACTACCGGTCTTTGTGCACATCCACCCATCGATCGATCGATTTATCTGTTTGTTTTCTTGTTTGTTCGTTCACTCATCATATCACCGGCCTCTCTCCATACATCAATAAACTCAACTGAACTCAACTGTTCATCCAATCCTCGATGCACAAAACTCGAAACCCCAATGATGATGCTGATGGCGACAACGACAACATCAACAACAACAACAACGGCAACGATTGTGGTGACAACGCAAAATCAACCCAATGCGCCTGCACAAATCAAATGAATGGCACCAACAGGACACCCGATGAAGCCGCATCGCGTACGCATGACGCACAACCTGGTGGTCAATTACGGTCTGTACCGGCAGATGGAGGTCTTCCGCCCGCGTCTCGTTTCACCAACAGCCATGACGCGGTTTCACAGCGACGACTACATCAACTTCCTCAAGGTCATCACACCCGACAACATGCAGGACTACGTCCGCCAGCTGCAGCGGTTCAACGTCGGGGAGGATTGCCCGGTGTTCGACGGCCTCTTCGAATTCTGCCAGCTCTACACATCGGGTTCCATCGGCGGCGCGGCGCGGTTGAACGAGAACAAGGTCGACGTCGTCATCAACTGGGCCGGCGGGCTGCATCACGCAAAGAAGGCGGAGGCATCCGGGTTCTGCTACGTCAACGACTGCGTCCTTGCCATTCTGGAGCTCTTGAAGAAGCACGAGCGCGTTCTCTACATCGATATTGACATCCACCACGGAGACGGCGTGGAGGAGGCCTTCTACAGCACCAACCGAGTCATGACCGCCTCCTTCCACAAATTCGGAGAGTACTTCCCGGGCACCGGCGACGTGCACGACATCGGCCACGCCGATGGTAAGAACTACGCCATCAACTTCCCACTCAACGACGGCATGGACGACAAGTCCTACAAGAGCATCTTCCGTCCTGTCATCGGCAAGGTCATGGAGATGTTCGCCCCCGGTGCGGTCGTGCTGCAGTGTGGCGCCGACAGCTTGTCCGGCGACCGTCTGGGATGCTTCAACCTCTCCATCAAGGGACATGCCGACTGCGTGGAGTTCGTGCGCAGCTTTGGTATCCCCATGCTCGTCCTCGGCGGTGGCGGCTACACCCTGCGCAACGTCCCCCGTTGCTGGACCTACGAGACCTCCATCCTCACGGGCGAGAACGTCAAGGATGAGCTTCCGTACAATGACTACTTCGAGTACTTCGGCCCGGACTACCGCCTGCACCTGCCCGTCAGCAACATGGAGAATCTCAACTCGCGGGAGTACCTGGACCGCACCAAGAGCCAGCTGCTGGACATACTGAAGGAAGTGGAGCCTGTGCCCGGCGTGCAGATCCAAACGGGGCAGGTGGATTCCCAGCTCAATCCGCGCGGTTTGCAAATGGAGGTGGACAACCCGACCGCGGATGAAACGGTCGATCCAGACCGAAGGGTGTCGAGGGAGGACACGGGACGCAGAGAGCACGCGGCGGAGATGGTGCCGTAAGCGGCGCTATAGTGGATAGGGGCACGAGGCTGACAGCGGCTGCAGCGAGACGCTGACAAACGCAAGGCCGATCGTCGTCATGACGCTGGTGCGGATATCGATGTGGGTGTGATTGTGGGTGCGAGTGCTTGGCGTCGAATGAAATTCGCTGCATGCCACTGTCTTGCGAGCTTCACCACGCTAGCGTACGATCAATTCCGCCGCAAGAGATTCAGCGGCATCGCAAGCGAACAGTCTCCACCATCGCATCGCAAGTGGCGGAAACTTTGCGATGATAAACACAATGACGGAAACAACGGGATCCGAGCGTCTTGGCTGGGGGACGGACGAGCACAACCCCGTACGATCGTTCGTGTGATCAACAATGCTGCAACCACATCCTCGGAGCGAAACAGGAATTGACACAAGTAAATCGAATGGAAGTGTATCAATGTTACGTACGTATGAGTACGTCCATGTGTAGGGTTCATGGTATGGATCGGGGGTGCTGTTGCTCATTAATCTTCTGTCATTGCTTGTCTCTCACACGGGCTGCACAATGCTGTACCTAGCGTGTGCGGTGCCCAAGGTACTATTATGTACAAAGAGCATGATGCAACAATCAGACGAGGATGGCGGAGCGCGAGCACACGCACAGGACGACGCGAACATGATCCCAAGATCAACGACGCCAGATATGGCATAGTCTATGATCTAATCTAGACAACAGGTCTTTGCCTGATTCTATTCATGTTGATCGCCCTCGTGCTACTGGTCGTCGCGCTGAGATGAGAGAATAGCCAACTTGGACTGTATGCCTTACCGGCGACGTCGTACACAACCCAATGACAGAGCAGCATCGCGTTACATGAGACCATCTGCGAATGAGTGGAAGAGGCAACAATGCGATCCAGCGAACAAGAGGGGATTGCGCATGCGTTCAAGTTTGCCCACGTCATCGAAGCGCAGCGTGATCATTATCGTCACCATCCGCGTCACTTGCGGCAAAGTATCTGCGCTGGCGATGAACTCAACTGTGAAACAGATTGGCGCAAACACATGCCACCTGCTTTCGAACTGTGTTGGGACGTATTCGACGGCGGTGATCGTATTGAAACGAGCAGGGGATCGGAGTTATGCATACGCATACGTATGTTGTCCACCGGCCATCTCGCATCTCGCTTTCCTGAGCTCTTCCACCTGCAGAAATGCAATTACCTCTTCGGCTGTTGACTGGTGGAATCGTCGCTCTGCTGCCGGTTGGTACGGAACGTGTCTTGCGTTGCTTCCTGCTTCCTGCTCATCCTGCACACGCCAGCCACAGGTCGAGGCGACAATCCTGCGACCTATGAATTCGATCTTTACCGAGCCGCATCTCGAGCGTCACCTCTTGCCTTGCGTCCTGGTTCTTCATCCTGGCTCATCCCAGTTCATCAGAGCATTATTGTGCGAACCATTGCAGCGTCGACAGGAGCATGGGCAAGGATTGATTCATAGTAGACCAGTACTGGCGTACAAGGACACATGCTATTCATCCTGCTCATCCAGCCACCCGCCCTTCCGTCCATGTTTTGCTTGCTGTCGGACAATTGCAAAATGCAAACGCAGAATCCAAACACAACCTTGCTTGCTGACCGGTTGGATGGAGAGAAAGAGAGGGAGAGCAATGGAGTGCAAACCATTGTGCTCTCGCTGGAGTGAATACACTACTCGCGTTTGGGCGAGTACACGGGAACAGCTCGCTGGTACTGCTTTTCGCCGGTTCCTTCGATGGGTGTGTTGCGATACGAAGAGGGGCGTCTGTTGTCGCACATGGGGGTAGGCGGCAACGTTTGGGCAGCGACTGGGCTTTGCATTCTACGAGCTGCAAGAGCTCGTACTCGTACGCGTACCGCCGCCGCATTGTGCCAAGAGTGTCGGGAGCCTTTGGAAGTGGCCAGGTCTTGAGTCGCCTACTTCTTGTCTCGGGCTGTGCTCCTGCACCTGAAGGCGATGAGATCGGGACGAAGGATTGGATTGAATGGAGTTGAATGGAGCGACATGCACGTGAGATCGGATGTTTGATTTGTGAGTGAACCCAAGACACACGCCAACAAGCAGACAACCGGTGCGGCATCGCAGTTTTGAGAAATGCCGAGTACAGTCACACTTCCGCTTTCAATTTCCCTCACGGCCATTGACGAAGGGACTGTGGGTCACCTTCCTGATGCAGCGTCGCTGGCCGTCGCTGGGCCAAAGTACGAGTATTCATGTCTGCGCTCTCTCTCTCTCTCTCTCTCTCCAAAGAGAAAGTAAGATAATCATAGCCCCCTTCATCTTTGAGCACGATGTGTTCGGCACAGAATGGCCTGGCCGTTGGAGCTCTGAACACGTGTTGCAGACGTGTTGCATACATGTCATGTGCGAAAAGCCAAAGATATGTGATGCGAAACTGCATTCAATTCATGCAGTCTGTGGCGTCTTGCGGTCACAGTCGACACTTGGTGCCTTCCGACATGACCGACGAGCATGCAGGTACGTCATCGTCAAGGATGTTCTCAAACATGCCTTGTGCTTGTGTCATCCTCTCTCCTGGCTTGGGCGATGGAGCTTAGCCAAGAAGGTTGTTGCGAACAGGCTCCAGTTCGTCCAACACGACGCACCGCTTCGTTCAACTCTGCTCGTGGGTGTCTGGGAAGGTGGAAGAGCTGCAAAGGGGAAAGTCCGATCCCGAATGTGCGGACACCAACACCCGCCTCTTACAGGTCCGTGTCATGAACGATAATTCCTCAAGGCGCCTTCGTTGAACAAGCAGGGAAACGAATCTCCCCTCTCTTTGTACCAATGCGATTCTTCCAAACCCACTTCTGATGATGATGTTGAAGGAAAGCCGTCAGTCCCACGCAGCGGCTTAGAAGGCGTGAGAGTATGTCTGTATGTGTGTACGTATGCGCTCGTATGGTATGAGCATAATCGTAGTACCAATACGATTAGTTCACGACAGCATGAATGATGCATCTTGATGATCTGCGGAGATGGGTGCCAAACGACCTCTGTGAAGGCGTGACGTGATGACGACAGCGGCACAGAAGATGCTTGCGACGTCGACGAACCTGCACCAACCCAATGCTGTTTTGTTCGTTCGCCCCGTTACCTTGATGATACTGATGATGAAGATGTTGTTGATGGTTCATGGGTGGAGATTGGGAGAGCGAAGTCACCAGCACCTGTGTTGGCACCTCTTGGACTTGGTGAAGACTGGTGACCACCACAGCGGCCAGCTCGCCCGCCGAATCAGCGAGCCTCTCTTGACGCTCTCCAGAGTTCCAGATATGTTGGCGAATCCCACACAAGATGCAAACAAAGCGGCGTTAACAAACGTGATTGAAGTGTTGTTCTTCTTCCCAGCGGAGTACCAATAACGACGAGGACCACGACGCCAGGAACTAGCTCGTATCGACACAGAGTCACTGTGGAGTGCTTTCCCTGTAGTTGTAGCAATACTTGCCTGATTTGATCGTATCGTACTACTATCCCACACACGTACTCTCTCTCTCTCTCTCTCTGGCTTCCCCGACTGCTCATTTGGCTGGTGTTCTTATGGTGTGTTCATCGAGGTCGTCGCCCACTTCCAAAGGATGGAGAGTGCACACAGCAATGGCGAAGTTGCGCCGACATCATAGCGCATTACGCGTCAGTATGTAGCCCAGCAACCAACCTTCATCTGTGACAGGAAGATTGCTTTACTGCGGTCCAGCGGAACAGAATTCTGCGAAATGTGATCGGCTGCGTTTGGGCGCTCAGCGTTCGACCAAGAAGATTGGTTTGGGCCCACCGCTATTCTCCTTGATTCATATGTGTTTAATGTCTCTATGACGTCTCTAAGACATAATTGGCGTGATAGCTATTAAGTGGATTTTGTACCTGACGAACGGCCTCGTGGCTTTTTGTTGTCTGGAGCGGTTCTTGATGTCTCCCTCTTCGTGCTCACTGGTGATAGAACGAGCGGCCGAAAACAACAGTGTACCGTGTGTTCGGATAAGAAGAAAAGCCGTGTTGGGGAATGCTAAGGGCTATTTCAGTACTTCACGAGCGTAGGAACCACGACAGAAGAAAGTAGCATCTGTGAGAGGCCGTGTCGCAGTGACCGCATGAGTACCGCGCTGTCACGAGAAATGCCGAACGCGCATAGGTACAACGGCCAGACGTTCCCTAATCACACTGTTTTATCTGACTTGTTCTCTCATCGTGTCGCACCTTGTCGCAGGGTGGTTGATTCACAGTTGGCATGTCTCCCTTTGGTCTTGTTTTTGGTGTGACAACTCCTTCCCCTTGGTGGTTTTTTCCTTCCTTGCCTTTGTTTTGTTTCGCTTGTGTGTGACATCGTCGTGGTTTTGGCTTCTTCTGTCTCTCTCGATTTCTCACGACAACCAGGCAGCGCCAGCAGAACGCTGCACTTCTGTCGTGGGGATTACGCGTAATAGTACGGGTTGAGTGGCACAGCAGCGAAGCAAACAACCTCGATTCTGCACGCAACGCGACACGATTCTTGGCATGTCTGTGTGGCGCACGGCCCAAAATGGTACTGGTTGGTTTGGCGTGAGCGTGTTGTTCTCGCGTTAATTTCTTGCCGGGGAGGCGCTGTTCGTAGTCGTATCTGTGCACCTGTTTCATCGCGGCCACGTGCGCAGTAACTTAACTGCTCGCGCAGCACGTAATGGTTACCAGCAAAATGAGTTTGGGGCCTCTCTCGCGAGACTTCTCGCGCACCACAGCAGCGCCGAGCACAAGGCGGGAGCAGAAAAGCAAAAAAGCACCACACCAGCACACAATTATTTTCCAGCACCAAACGCAACCACACACAACCCACAACCCAACCAAACGGCAACAGCACCAACAGCAGCCACCAACCACAACCACAGCTACGACCTTGTCCTGTTTGAGATCGATCTTGAGAAACACAGTAGAGCGTAGCAGAGCAAATCAAGGCAACGAAGACAGAGACGGAGAAGCAATAGGCATTGAAACGGACACAGACACCAGCATCAAAGGAGGATCGCAGAAGCAACAACCAACAGACATCACAGGAGGATCACAGAAAGACAGAAACGAATCAATCGCGCAATCGCAAACACACACACACAAACAACAACAAGGACAACATCGACAACATCATCATGAGCGGTAACAACAACAACAACAATAATGGCAAGAAGCCAGTCCCGACCATCAAGAAGATGATGGACGATGACATCGAGGAGGTGACCCGTCGCGTGGGCGGACGCGGAGCCCCAGCCCCCAGCATGGTCTCGCCAAACTTCGGCGCCATGCCCATGCCATTCCAGCTCCCAGGCGGCACCAGCAGCATGCAGATGCCAGCGGGATTCGGCGGACAGATCAACACTGCCCCCATGAAGGCCGCTCCCATGATGCAGATGCCAGCAGCCCCAAGCCAACCAGCGGTGTACAAGTGGCAGCTGCACTCGGTGCCGCAGCTCCCCCAGATGTACACCCTCGAGAAGACCGCAGTCTTCGTCCCCCACAGCACACCGGGCCTCGTCGCAGAGCGTGTCAGCGGCGTCCTCCGTGAGCGATCCATCGAGGCCGCCTACGACGATGACATGGCCAAGGTGACCTGCAACACCACCGACGGCGTCAACTTCCGAGTCAAGCTCTACAGCGGCCGCGACAAGTACAGCCACGGCATCATCGTGGAAGTGCAGCGACGCGACGGCGTCTCCATTGGCTTCCACCAGCACGTCCAGGCCATCCTGGATGCCGCCGAGGGCAAGAAGACCACCCCGCCATCGCACTCCATGAACGCCCTGCCCATGGTCTACGACGACGAAGAAGAGGACGACGACATCCCGCACGCCACCTCCAGCACATCATCTCTCGTCATGATCTCCAAGATCCTCAGCTTCAGACAGCAGGAAGACCAGGTCCTGGGCATGCAGACGCTGTCGTCGCTGGTCGACCCCGTCAAGATGGGCAAGCAGACGTCGAAGGCAGTCAGCAACGAGATCATGCGCGAGACCAGCGAGGTCGGCGCCAAGGTCCTGCAGTACATCCTCTCCAGACCGAGCCACGACGACGAGACCGCCACCAACCTGCGGATAATGGGCCTCGGCGTCCTGGCACACTCCCTCCAGAGCACCGGAAGCGTCCCAGAGTTCGTCCGATCCGAATTGCGCAGCAGACTCCTCGAGGACCTCAGAGAGGCAGAGCAGCGACCCCGTGCCGCCCTCATGTCCGCCAAATGCCTGGAGCACTTCGTCAAGGGAGACCACGACACCATGGAGCTCAACGAAGCCTTCGAGGCATCACTGAAGGTCGGCCAGTCACGACACAAGGAGCTCATGCAGGCATCCGAGCGATGCATCCTCCAGATCAGATAATCGCCAGGCCCGGCGATGCGCTGGACCGCACTGCACACCTGCACACTGCTACATTGCATCCAAGACGACACAGCAACAGCGCAACAACAACAACAACATGTATTCTAGATGACACTAATTTTGGGGCAAGCATCATCAACACGACCACCACATCAACCAGCAATAGGAACTAGCATCCAAGTCCTCTGGGATCCGCATGGCAGGCGGATCATGTGAACAGCAGGCGGCAAGCGGCGGCTGCGGCCACAACCAGAGCAGCAACCAAGGCCGCTCTACCAACACGACACCATACTCGACCATACTCTAACTAAATACAGATAAATACCAGAATCAGATGCACACACGCGCTCGTCCCCATGTTCGCTGTCGTGCCCGGAAAGGTCCCCACTCCCACACCGATACATGTGGACCATTCGCCATCCGCACCACCGGTATCAAGGAAGCAAACCAGCAACGGAGCGTCTTTGCCACCGTTGTTGGTCGCTGCGGTCGCGCCCAACACCGGTTTGACCATCGTTGCTCCGTTTCGTCTTCACCGATGTCTGCCGCAATCCCATTCCGCCTCCGTGCAATCTTTCAGTTTCCCAACCACGAATCGACCCACTGTGTTTGACCAAACCTCCGAAACGCCGATTGAGAATTTTGTCACTGCGACACCATTCCCGGCCACTGCTTAACAACACATGCTCCCTGGTCTTGCTGTTCAATTTCCATTCACAGTTGAAGTGTCCGCGTCAGCCTTTGTACACACAAACTGCGTATCGAAGGGCCGATACGAAGCGTCGAGGAACCCGAGTACCGGATAACTAGCCTGTTTACTGCCCAAGCATAAATTGGTAGCAAATCTTCGTAAGTAGAACTTCGAAGTACAATTAGTACTGCGTACATCAGCCAATGAGAAAGCCTGAACCAACCGAACTCCGATTCTGACCGAAAATGAAAGAACACAATGGAGTCCATGGACTCAACGGATTAGATTGTGTCATCTGCATGTTCGATCAGCGGAATGGATCCCCTTTGACGTCAGCATGAAATCGATGTGAACCAAACAATTCGATTCAGATCCCAGAACACAAGATCCCAAACCAAACCGAATCCAGAGCGATGCGATGCAAGAATGCGCGCAACCACGAACACGCAACACAACACACCACCACAAAACAGACACGACCGCAGCTTCCACCTGTTCCTGTGGCCGAACAAGGAACACACCAAAGCAAGAGAAGAGACAACAAAGAGAGACGAGGCGACAAGGCACCAACGTCGAGTGCAGCCTTCATACCACACCACACCACACCATACCAAACTCAAGGTTGAGGCGATCGGCATTGCTTCGGACGTGAAATCCACTCCATTATAAATACGAGTCAAGTACTCGAGTACGCTGGTGCTGTAGGACGATGGACAGCAACGGATCTCACTCGCAGACCCATGGTAAGACCCATGATGGCGTCACCACAGATGCAGACGCAGACATGGGGACGCTGTTCGCATCGACCATGACCCAGATCAAGGGCTGGGTGTCGAAGTGTCTGCAAGACGAACCAATCTCGACCATGAGCAAGCGAGAAGATCTGCGCGCATCAGCGAGGGGCTGCTTTGTCCAGGTGGCGCGCGCTGTCTCCGGTCAGCTCTCCGCTGGGTCGGACAGCAACAGCGGAGGCAGGAATGGAAATGCAGCGGCACAGCGGGCGCTGCATGAGGATATGCTGGCAACGACCATCAAGGAGCTCGCACCAGCGTTCGCGGGACCATCATCGACGCATCAGACCCGCATCTGCGCCTTGAACGTCTTCCTCGGCGCGCTGGAGGGATGCAAGACGGCTACGCTTTCCAACGATCTCGCCAAGCTGCTCTCTGCCTTTCTTCTCAACCACAGCGGTCCCATACAGGACGATGGCTCGGGCGATGATCTGGATGAGCAGATCCGGGATGTGGCGATGCAAGCCCTCACCGTCCTCATCTCCATTCCCTGCACAATTCGGATGCCAAAAGAAGCCGACGATCCAATGGTTGCGGCGTCCAACAGCCATGGCAACGCAGCTGACAATACAAGCATAATAAATGATTTATCCACTGCCGTGACCATTCGGATTGACGCAGCGCAGCAGGGCGTAAAACGACGTTGTGCCTTGCCAGCAGATGATTTTGGCGACGATGATGTGCGCATGGAAGATGATTACGGATTTGGTGACCATCCCGACAAGGCAGATGACTTCCGCAGCGGTCTGTCCCACCTGCCGAGGTCAAAGCGCACACTCTGCTTCAACCTGGTGCAGGGCGCAATTGATGTCTCATCTCACTTGCTTCTCGCATTGGAGAGCAGAATACACGGCCCCACCAATGACGCTACCAATCACAACACCGGCAATAACGACAACGACAAGAACAGCGACACTGGCAGTGGCGCCAGCAGTGACAACTCTCGCATCGTCAATGACCTGCAGCAACAGGTGTCCAAGTTCTGCAGCTTCGCGGCGTCTTGCCTTCACGGTGAATCCGATCCACGCTGTTTACTGCAGCTCCTGAAGTTGCTCAACTCGTTGCAATCTTCATTCGCCACCTTCCTTTGCAAGTCGCAGTCATCCGACGGTACCTTCCCATCATCGGACGTATTCGATGCGGTCGCGCCGTACTTCCCAATTCAGTTCACACCGCCACCCAACAACCCCTACGGCATCACAAGAGAGGGACTCCACGATGCATTGATGTCCGTGCTCCACTTCACGGACTTTGACGACAATTCAAGATCCCATTCGCAACATGCCATGCTCGATCTCAGTGCCGGGCTGTTCCTCGAGCAGCTCTTGCCGCCAACAATGGAACAGGACGACGAGCCACCGTCTGTGTTTGAACAGCTGGAAGCATTGGACGCGCTGCACGAATTGATCTTTGCGGCTCGCACGCAGTCTGGCAGTGATCAGTGCGAACATCTGCTCGTCAACACATGCGGACTACTTGCGAAGGCATGCGTCAACGTGCATGACGACGCATCCCTCGCTGTCGCCAACAGCACGAGTCACATCGACGAAAACAAGCTACTGGCTGAGAAAACGCGCTCCTTCGTCTCGAAGCTGGCATTTGGGCTGGAGCGCTGCTCGGGAAAGAACGGAGGCAGATCATGGGCAGTCTTCGTGGATGACGCCGCATCTTCTCTGTCGAGAGCCATCAAGGCATCGCCCGCCACCTGCAAAACGAGCATCGCCTACCTCGCCTGCCTGCAATCCTGCGGCGGACCCGGCACGCTGCGTGCCTGCCTCGCCAAGGGTCTCGCTCCGTTGGTCGCAATCGCAACGGAACGACGCATGAGCACAGAAAACCTGGTGGCTTCATGCTACGGCATTGGGGCCTTCTTTTCGGCCAGCAGAGTGGCGATGCAGCGTGCCGCCAGCGAGGGCATAGCACTCCACCCTCATCCGATGGACAAGCTGAGCGCGCCAGTCTTTCACGCATTGCGCCAGATGCTTCCGTTCCCCACGAGCAAGAGTGTGGGAGATGGCAGCAGTGGTACCGGCGATGGTGATGTGAACGGTGCCTCGTTGAAATACGAATACGTTGCATCCATGACACCAATTTACGTTGCAGCTGCGCGGACCATGGAGTCTGTTTTGGTTTCCAGTCCAAAGGAGATGTTTGAATCAGCCGAAATTGCTGCAATCTGCGACTTCCTTAAAAGCATCGCGGATGTCGTACTGACATCAGAGGCGCTGCAAGCGTCCAGCAAACAATCCAGTACTGATGGCGAAAACGACAGCGAAAATGACACGGCAGGCTCCAAAGAATGGTTGGGCGCATGCACGGCGACATTGGGTTACACCGTCGGCTACAGCCTGGATGATGCGCAGGGTGACAAGGAGTCAAGTCCCGCACACACTCCGACCGTCTTGTCGTGTGACGAGGTTCGCGACTTCGTAGAAAGCAACATTTTGGCAAAGCTGCTGCAATCAGCCTGCGAAAGGCCGTTCAACCAGCATGTTGCCAAGGCGCAGTCCAGCAGAAAGACGCTGGCGCTTGCCTGCGCATGCAATACGCATGCTGCGAAGACCATCATGTCGAGGCTCCTCACCATGCTAAAAACAACCCTGCAGCAAGCGGGATCTGATGATGATGCCACCCAGGAGTGCGCACATGCCCTGTCCTTCGCATTGCAAAAGGGAGGCGCGATGGTTTGCACCGCATTTCACCAGTGCAGCTCGCCATCGTCCGTGGATGTTCTGGAGTTAATGACTGCCAGACCGACCGCGCAGGGCGAGCTCATCGACAGCGTGGACAGCCTGGCATTGCCTGCACCTCCGGAAGAGCAGCTCAAAACGCAACGGTCCGACATGGCCTCCATCAATATCGCGCGATGCATGATCCCTGCATACTCAAATTCCATCAGCGCAAAGGCCATGAAGCTCCTTGTCACGAAGGTTTCCAACGTGCTTCCGCCACTGTCCCCCAGCGATAGCCTCACCCTCGGAATGTTGCTGCCGTTGCTGGCCGCAGCATTGAATGCTGACGAGACTTCTTGGGATTCGCAAAGTTCGACGACTGAAGCCAATTCCGCTACCACCGCCACGGCACAGACAACGCTCCTCCAAATGACCGACGAGCTGGTCAGCTTCGCGCTTTCGGATGACCAGACAGCTCTCGGGGCGAAGAATGCCGCCGTCTCTTGCCTGCATCTCATCCTTCGAAAGACGCCGAAAGCGCAACCCTGTCCTGTGATCAAGATCTGCGACGATGTCATTCTGTTGGCGCAGAGGCAAGACTCGCAATCCCTCACGACCAAGAACTTCGGCGTGCAATCATCCAATCAGGCAACCTTCCGTCTGATTGGTCTATTGGTAAGCCATTTCGCAACTCTTGATGGTTCATGTTGTGAAACTGTGGCAATCGACACGGATATTGTTACCGCTTGTTTTTGCTTTCGTCGCTGTTGTTTATATTTTGGCAACTATTGGCAGAGAATGCGACTACCACTCACAAGTACATTGCATTCACACTCACACATTACGTTTCTCCTGCCGTCGTTGTTGTTACTGCTGCTGCTGCGCTTGCATTACGGACGCTGTCTTTTTTCACCCAATGGACAGACCTCTGCTGCAGCATCGAGAGGTGGAAGCTCGTCACCCACCGCAGATGCCTTGGTTCGGTTCTTGGTTGGCATTGCGTGCACTGGAAAGGCAAACACCGTGGGCGCCACGGCGACGGATTCAAAGTCAGCCATCCTCGATGTTACAGACCAGGACAATCAGGTAGAGTACATGCTTGAAGCTGCGTCATCTTTTGGCAGCGTCATGTCATTGAGGTCCATGTCACCCTTCACCAAGCAGCGGCTCTCCCATGCGGCGACCAAACAAATTCAGAAGCTGGCAACGGCAGACACTGCGGCTGCCGGTGCTGCGTCGAAAGCGCATAACTTCGGTGCCGTGGCAACGACATGCCACATCGTTTGCTGTGGGAGCATCGACAAAATGCCTCCCGCCACTGTGCAGAACTTGGCGAAGCAAGTGCTGAGTGGACTGTTCCTTGATTTTGATGCGCTGCGGGCCTTCCAACCCAACGCAGCAAGGAAGCTGAGACTACTCATCCTTGCTGCCCTCACCAAGATGATCGCCTTGACAACACGGCAGGTAAGTCGGCAGGAGGTTGGCCCTGTAATGCTTGTTATTTTGCTCACTGTTGCGATTGTTTGCGGTGTTGAATCATGACCGGTGCAAATTGATTTGACTTGATTTGATTTGAGCGCGTATTAGAGTCGGTGGATTGCCCAATGCTATGAGTCTGACACGCAAATTCCATGTACTTCGGAATTTCTGCTCGCCTTGCCTGTTTGAATCGCGATTTCCCGAATGAAACGAACGCCTTGGGATACTTGCTCAATCATCACACAGTTGCCAGACAGACTCACTCTGGTGCGAGGAATCCTCAGATCGTACGCCACAACTTATCCAGACGAAGGTGTGGCAGCGAAGGTGCTTGCGTTGCAGGCATTGGAATTGATTGGCAAAGCGTTGGCGGACAACCGCGGTGACGCGACCGAACTGAGGCCAGCTGTGATTTCCTTGTTGGGAACGGCGCTGAATCACCCATCTAGCGTTCTGAGACAGGCAGCTGTGGATGTGAGAAATGCGTGGTACTTTGATGAATGAGGGAATGGAGATGTGGTACGCGTGTAGTACTCGTGCAACACGATGAGCCATGAACAGCAACACAATGCGGTAAATTAGTGTCTTTATGGTGCAGCTAAAGAAAAAGTCTCTGCCCCATGTACTCTCGTTGTTTGGTATCTTGGCGTTGCTGAACGTGATTACTTGAGCACAGAGGACGGTTGGATGGATGGACTGGTGGACGGATGAGATGCGATGCCTCGACATCGCGTGGAAAGGAGAGGCATGGGGACCACGGCATCTCATCACGGACTCCAATCTCGCAGCCGCTGGACGAGACTTGGGCTGCTGCTTGCTTTCATGCCATCATTCATCACGTCCTCAAAATGATGCAGCGAAACACGGTTGCTGCGATCATCCCACTGCTGCTGTTGCTGCTGCTGTTGTCGCTGCTGCTGTTGTTGCTGCGAGATAGAATGCGATTGTTGGCCGTCATGAGAGGATGCGGACAGCACGCACCGCACAGCAGCTGCACGGCATAACGCTGCCAAGTCAGCTCCGCTGAATCCTTCCGTCCACTTTGCAAGGGTACTGCAAAAGTGGTTCAAGCAGCTTCCATAGTCGCCGACCACTTCAATCTTCATCCTGCTGATGTGCACACGAAGGATGGAAACTCGTTCATCCTCGGATGGCAGTCCGACGTGAACGACGCGATCAAATCTCCCTGCTCGCAGGAAGGCACCGTCCACCATCCAAGGTGTATTGGTTGCTGCAAGGACGACGATTCGAGATGAAAACTGATCGACGTCGTTGGGATCAGTGCCAGTGCCATCGCGATAGCCTTGTCCCCCAGCTGCGACTGCGTCCGCGCCATCCATATCGCCGCGCTTGGCCATGTCATCGATCGATCTCCACTTTTGGATGTCATCCATGCACTGCAGCAGGACGCTTGCCAGCTTGGAGCTGCCGCCGGCATTTCGCTCGGTGAACAGGGCTTGGAATTCATCGATGAAGATGACGGAGGGTGAGTTCTTCCTTGCCACCTCGAATGCCGACCGAACGAGCTTCTCGCTTGTGCCAATCTCCGCCTGCACAATATCGCTGGACTTCAAGGATATGAATGCACCTCCCAGCAACGAGGCACCATCATGATCTGCCGCTGCAGAATCATCGCTTCGCAGCTTGTGCGGCGCGTTTGATTTCAGCATGCGAGCAACAGCTTTTGCCAGCAGGGTCTTGCCGGTGCCCGGCGGGCCATATAGCATAATGCCGGTTGGTGCAGCCATGCGGAATCTTCTGAGCAGGAGCTTGGCTGTTCGGCTCAGGGCAAGCGCGTCACTCAGAGCTCGCTTCGCCTCCTGGTTTCCACCGACGGTCGCGAACAGGTGATGGTCTGTGCTCGCATTCTCATATCCATCTGTATCCGCATCCGCATCACTGTTTCTGTTCCTCGTTGATGATGGTGGCACTGCTGCTGCTGATGACGACGATGGTGATGCTGCTGGCAATATGTCGGGGCGTGCTTCGAAATCAATCTTGAGCGAACGGATGCTCTTGTTGCGAGCAGAGTTGACGACGTCCTGCAACAGTGATATGGGCACCTTGTCGATGAAGCTTGAGGTGACATGATGCAACCGTGTGGCAATGCGACTGAAATCGCCGCCCTTCATCCACGACGCTGATGCCGCGAGCCGTGCAACGTCTTTCGGATCCACCGACAATCCGCGCTGGGTCAGGGCCCGCGTGAGTGCACGTGCGCGTGTTGCGTTGGACAAGTCTTGCACGCGAAATCTGCCACACAGAAAGGCATCAAAGATTGACGATGCCATCGTCGCTTTTGATGTCGTCTGTGATGTGGCGTTCGAATTGAGCTTGCGCCAGCCATCGTCGGGGCACGTGACAATGGCCACGAGGCACATGTTGACTTTGAATGTAACGCCGTGTCGGGCATCGGGGTTGTAGAGTTTGTTTCTGGTTGGAAACGTGAATTCATTTCGTTCTTGGATGCTGCGTGTCAGTGTTTGCAGATAATTTGCGACGCCATTGAGCACCGGATTCGCAGCATCGCCGTGACCTCGTGCACCCGACATGTGCGGTGGAAGCAGCGCATCGATGTGATCCAATATAACGCATATCCTTTGCTTGGCGGCTGCTGCACTGATGACGATGGAATGAAGCAGCGACTCGAGGGCAGCATCAGCCTGCACACTGTACTTTGCCAGCAGTGCAGGAACAGCGATGAGGTGGATGCGGCCACAATGCAACCGTTCCAAGGCAAGGGTTTGCACCAGCAGCGTTTTGCCGAATGCTCTCTGGGGTGAGTGCACCAAAAGCGATGGCTCCCAACGCAGTTGCTGTGATTTGGACTCGGCGTTGGGTGCAAGGAAGGACGGTGGCACTGGATGCGCAGTACCGTTGGAGCTGTTGTGATCTGCGCCTCCTTCTTTCACTGCGGCAAGCCGCCGCAATCCAGCGCGAATACCATGATTTCGATGTCGTTGAAGACTCCGGTTGGTAAGGGCGTCGGCGGTCGTCCCGATGATCACGTCGCGTTGCAGCTGCAATGCCATTCTCATTGCCAAGCCCCGGACGGTGTCCTCATTGTGGTTGCACAATACCTGTTGCCGCAGCTGCGAAGGAAGCCTTGTGGCACCAGTGCCGTCGAGAAGCTGCTGTTGGTATTGCTGTGCAACGAACCAGGGCGGCAGCGCGTCATATTGCGCATCGAACGAGGCAATGCATGCCGGGAGGACCCGCAGCAACGTGGATCCGACGATGCGGGCGCAAGTGGTGTTGGGAGATCTCAGCGCATGCAGTCGGATGACGCACGGCACATCCTGCAGTTGCGTCGGGTCGGTGGGTGGCAGAAAGATGAGCGGCGCTGTGGATGTTGAAGTGCGCCCATCGTTGCAGGTGCGGTGCATCGTGACTTGGCGTGGTGTGGACTCCGTACTTCCTTGCTTCGGCCGTTTGATGCAGAGATATCCTCGCGCGTGCGTGGCAGTTGGGGCGGGAGTCTTCGGTTCTGGAAGACCTTGCGCGTCCTCCTCAGCGGACCAAATGATCCCAATCTGAGGCAGCATCTGACTGTCTGGTACGTCTATTGCGTCTGGTGCAGGTCCATCATCGTTCAACACATCTCGTGTGTGCTGGATGGTGGACTGCAGAGTCCATTGCTGCAACGTCGACTTGATGATTGGAGCGACCAGCGATGGTGGTGGCTGGTTGGTATCAACACGCAATGCAGCAGAAGCTGATGCAGAAGTGGGATGCTGAGCCGCCAGAACCAACGGGATCACCTCAGCAAACGCGATGGAGGCGACGGACGAGCCAAGATCGGGTGCCTGTTCTGGCAATGTTGCTGAATCTGCCCCCACCTCTGACACGGACAACGAAACCACGAAGTCGGATGCTTCACCGTCCGTGCTTGCCATGATGCGTCATTGCTCGCAATGGGCTTGGAAGGGATGGTGACAGAAACTGTGCCATGTGTGGTACGTGCGAGAAGGTGGGTGAGGCGATGCGTGGCATGATGCCATTGTTCGCGCAGGAGCGTGAGGACGATCTTGTTCTCCATTTTTGGCGGGTTGTGATTTAGTCGAAGCGGTCATGTTCGCGCCAACACAAGAGAAGAAGCGTTGAGAACGTGATGACGCCCGTCCTTCGTCCGATTGCGCTGTTGGAAAGGGTTCGTTGCGTGGGATGAGATGTGCGGATCATTGTGACCCAAAACAGACACAACTCAACACACCACATCAAACCAAAGTCGCACACAACCTCTTCCTCTTCCTGTCCCTTCATCAACAGAGAGAGAGAGAGAGAGAGAGAGAGAGAGAGAGAATCAGGAGGCGCCATAGCTCATACTTGTTGAGAACGACACAAGCACTCGCATCGCTACGACCGTCACCACACACATCACCACCAGAATGAGCACCAACGGCAACGGCCCAAGCAATGCCAATGGCGATGGCAACGTGCTGCCGCCGACTTCGCGAGGCATGGCTGTGGACGTCGCGGAATGGTACATCTCCCACCTGGATCCCTACAAGCCAAACTCGGAGAACGTGCGCATGCATCTCAGGGAACCGGTGCTCGCTCTCACAATCCAGGTGCTGCTCGCGGAGGAGGCCATTCGTCTGCATGCGGAGGCACCCAGCGGTCCAGTCCCAAAAGCGGTCCCAAAAGCAGCACCAAAAGCAACAGCGAAAGCAGCACCAAAAGCAGCACCAAAAGCAACAGCGAAAGCAACAGCGAAAGCAGCACCAAAAGCGAAAGCAACAGCGAAGGCAACAGCGAAAGAAAAAGTAACCAAAACAAACACAGGGAAGAGCCAGTGGAGGGAATACCTGCAGTCATCCGACGATCCGCAGGCGGACAACGCCACCAAAGAACGCAATGAGCGCAATGCCAGCCTCTACCAGAGCCTCACGCGACGCACGAAGACTCGGATGGAGGCCATGCTGGCAGGCTGCATGCTGGCGATGACCGGGTCAGACAATCTCGCGAACGAGCAGGAGGACGCGTTGCTCAGTTCCAGATCCATCCTGCAGCAGCAGCACCATCATCATCATGAGCACGTCCTGTGGAGGTCGGAGCAGAATCCGCAGAACAACCAGGTGACGGTCAAGGATGGCCTTGCGGGATTTGGAGCCTCAAAGGACCCATCGTCGACGCGATCGGAACTGCCACCACCAAAGTCGCCCACCGTGCCATCCGTCAGATCTGTTCGCATGCCGGGCTCATCCCTGGTGCGCCAGATGGCGTCGCCCGCACCGCGTCGCCTCTGCCCGCAAATATCGGAGGCCCAGCTCGTCACCAGGCTCGAACTATACATTCGGACCCTCATCCGCGTGCGTGCGCTCAAGGAGGATTGCGTCATCGCCATGGAGCAGCCAAAGACCATCAAGGCGCGTGCCAAGTGCCTCGTGCAGGCATTCATCAACACCGCCGCGTGCGTCAGATCCATGACCCCGTGCCTGGTGCGCCTCCTCGAGTGCATGACGAAGGAAGTGCTGGCGGTCGACACCTTGTCCAAGGAAGGCGAGAAGGTCATCCGCCGCATCGCCAGCGACTACGAGCACACCACGTCCTTCGCGTCGCTCGCCTTCCTCTCCACGCCCCAGGCTGCCGCCGACACGCGTCTGACGCCATTGATCGTGGAGTACCTCAAATACCTGCAATCGAATTGGGATGAGGTCGTCCGCTCCTGCGAACTCGAGCGCATGCTGTCGTTGGCGGTCGACCCGGAAATTAGAAGGTTCTTCAAAACGGTGGAGTTCAGATCCATCGGCCACCTCCTCGAGGTCTGCCAGATCTACAAGCTCAAGCTGCAAAGCGTCGAGCTGCCACCCAACGTATCCATCGCCTCCGTCGTCGGCGCCAACACGCCGTTCCAACTACGATCGGCACGCACCAGCAGTTCCAACCCGTCACCGGTGCAGAATTCCGCGGCCTTGAAGCAGGCGCTCAAAGACCTGCAGCGCGAAGTCATCACCATCAACGGTCATGTCCTGCCACCGGTCGCAAGCCGCAAGGAGCTCATCCACCTCCTCACCCAGACGCTCAACTCCAGGACCCTCGTCTCGGAATACCCCAAGCACAGGCAACGGCGCGGGCATGGCCGTGGGCGCAACAAGCGCTCCGGCGCAAAGACCAACAAGAGTTCGCGAAAGCCAAGCAGCTCCAACGAGAGTGAGGGGAATGAGACGGCATCTACCAAATCGGGACAGGAGCAAGGTGCTGCTGCTACGACACCCTCGGATGCCTCCTCCATTCCCATTCCTGCCGCGACAACATCCACAGACGACAGCGATATTCTGTCGTCGGACATTGGGGAATCGTCCGGTGCCGACATATCTGGAACGTACGACACTGACTCGAGCTCCGCCGCACCCAACAGCCGAAGGTCCGTTGCCAGGAACAAAAGGAATAGTCAGAAACCTCCCAAAAGAAGGAGCTTCCACCTCTCCACGGTGGACCTCCTTACGCGCCGATTGCTCATCGCCGCCAGCCGAACTGGAACCGGCGGCGATGCCTTCTTTGTCGTGCGCGATCTTTTCGGTGGGGAGGATGTCGAGGTCGTCTCATCGCAGCGCATGTCGACCCTGCCAGCTTCGCAGCACATGGTGCGGCCGGGCACTATGGATATCCTCGTTCGGTTGGCCGACATCACCATCAAGTGCCATGCCAGCTTCGATGTCTACCCCAAACCGATGATGGGAGAATGCGAGCCGCTGATCCAGTTCCACACGACCACGACCGAGACCATCAGCCTGCAGGAATTGCGATCCACCGATGGTATCGCCAACGGCCAGCCCGCAATGCAAGTCAATGGCAGCCTTCCGGGCACTGTCGTTCAGGAACGCATCACGCCGAAGACAGGGTGGAGAACCATCTCCATCCGACCGGCGCTCTACGAGAAGGTCGAGGTTTGGAACACGCCAAGTTAAAATGAAGTACATTTAGACTCTGTAAAAGCGCAATACATCATTGCCCCTCTTGCATGCTTGTCTAGGATGAGTCTCTCCATTGTTGCAATCAATGGCGTGGTGGAGCCATGGGGGTCTCATTCATGTGCTGTCTGTCTGACACAAGAGTTATTTCTCGATGATCTTCAAACAGACACGCAAACACTCCAGGACAACAAACACTATTTTCGGACAGTTGACTGTCCGAAACGGATGTATTGCAGGCGAAGAATGAGACGATTATTAATCGGTTTGCATGTCTACTGCGAAGATAGAGCCAACTCGTTTGATTCTGCGCCCAGAATACAACGAGAACCGCGTGCACACAAACGAAGGAACGAAAACGAACGCTAACGCAACAACCACAACCAACAACGCAAACATACTCAGACTGAAGAATTCAATTGAAGAGCAGAGGCACACAATTTGCATCGCAAAGAAAGGAGAGAGAGACTCGGTTTCGCCACAGGAACGATCGCCCTCACACACAGATACCATACAATAAGCGATTGATCACGCAATACACACCACACCCACACATACGAATAGTACACACACTGAACGATCAGCAAACACAAGTCAGCACCATGTCATCAACAACCACGTCTCTTCGTTTGATTCTGGGCAATGCTGCCCCGCCCGCTGCTCCAGCGGGAGAGATGAAGACGGTGACGGCCACCACCGCCGAAGAGGTTGCAAGCAGCCGGTCCAACATGGGCGTGGCCTCGCTCGATGAGCTGGAGATTACTGTGGCATCGTCCGATATCGGCGCGTCCGGCCTCTACGGTCCCATGGAACTGGCCAGCTGGTCCTCGTTGTTGAAACCGACCAGCACCGTTTCCATTCGAATCGTCGGCGACGCTGCCGAATCTGCGCTGAAGACCGTGCACACGTCCTTCCTCCTTGCTGGTTTGGCATCCAAGTCGGAGAGGCGGGAGCAGGACTCGGTGCGCGTGCTGAAGGCGGCGAAGAAGAGCATCTCGAACGCTTCGGCCGCACCCCTCCAGACGAAGAAGCCGAGAGGACCCGCGGTGACAATCAGCCTCGATGATGCCTTGGGCGATGACGACGGATTGATCGATGAGGACGGCCTCCTGACGGATGAGAACAACCTCCTGGCCCCGCCGCCCGCCATGAGCGCCAGCAGCAAGGCCGATGATTGTGCCGGACGCAAGCCGTGCGATGACTGCACGTGTGGCAGAGCGGAGCGCGAGGGTACGTCGACTGCCAAGGACAAGGCACCGAAGCAGGCACCGTCCAGCTCGTGCGGCAAGTGCGGTATGGGGGACGCCTTCCGATGTGCATCGTGCCCGTACTTGGGCAAGCCGGCGTTCAAGGCAGGCGAGGAGCATCTTGTGCTGAACTTGGACGACGATTTGTAGAGCACGGTAGTATGGATCTCTCCAGAGATGTCGACGTATCACTTGGCAGCTTCACTTTCATTTGAGGTTGGCTTGATGACACAGAATGTGCAGGACCGTGCAATAAGCACAAAAAGAGGGAGAGAGAGAGAAGGAAGGATACGAGAAGAAAGGCAAGGCAAGGGTGCCACCAAGAATGCCACTCGCAGGCGACAGAGACTGGAGAGAATACCTTAGACTACCGTTTTATTTCTAGTGGACATCCGTTCCCTGCCATGCGATGCCATTCCATGCACTGTGTCGTCTGTTTGCGGGGAGTGTTGCACTTGAAACAGAAGATGAAACGGCAAAGAAGATACTCTCTAGATTAATTTGAAGGCTATGCTCCAACAAGCGCTTCGTGGGATTCAAGTAGCAAAGTCTTGTCACGATTGGCAGGGAATGACCATGGCGTTTGGCCGAAAACAAGACACGCTCTGCGGCAGTGTGTCGCGGCGATCATTGCTGATGGGCGGGATCAAGGCCATGTCGATCTCCGCTCCATTCTCGTCTGCCACAACTGCTCGTGCTCTCCCCGTTTTCCATCGTGCTCTCCAATTGCCGTGGGCTTTCATTTCGATACTCATCGAGCGCGTTCCTTCTGTTGCTGTGTGAAGATCACATCACGATTCCAGCACAATACATAATTGGCCGAGTCCAATCAAGCAAGCCGCCAAGCGTCTCCCCGCAACCAAGAACAGAGATCCGAGAAGACCACGTCCGCTGCAGATTCGCCCAAGCCCACGATCTTCTGTTGAAAGAATACGAGTACCACGCCTCAGTGCTCGATCACAGCGATCAACCGCAAGAACCGAAAGAGAGAAGCAGCATTCAAGGATCAGATCAGCGATGATGGATACCTTCGCGACCGACCGCAAATGGGTCGGCCAGATACTGCGCGAGATGCAGAGAAGCAGCCGCCATCTGCAAGATGCGGGCGCCAATGAAAACTTGCAGGATATCGAAACGAAAGCACCCACGGACGCGCCGACGATGGCGCCGACGGTGGAAGGCGGCGACGACGATGGAAGCTCCTTCAAGTCCTTCTTCTTCTTCGTTCTCCTTGTCGGCGTCGGGGCGTTGGCGTGGTGGGGATACTCGGTCTGGAAGCAACGAAGGGAACGGTATATGATGCAATTAACGAATGCGAGGGCGGACACGGTTCTGGGTGATATGCAGGTATGTGTCAGTGATGCATCCACACTGTGTTGTATCTCATGCAAGACATTGAGTTCTGTGCTGATTGCGACGCGCGTTGCTGTGCGATAGATCAACAACCTTGAATCATTCCACTCTGACCACCCTCTGTCTTCTTGTCTCCACGAACAACACGAACACATTATTCTCCTCTGTTACATAATACTTGTTGTACTTGGATTATGCTTATGTATGGTACAAATTGCAACGATGACGACGACAACATGAACATTTTGAATGCGAAATGGTACGCCAGATGGTCCCAAATGATGAATACGAAGATGATGATCCAGAGCTGCTGTGATAGCGTCAGCTACGAGATTGCGTCGGGTGCGAGAGGTCACAGCAACGGTCAGCGCAGAGCGGTCAGCGTGCGGGCATTCATGATGGTACTACTCTCTCCATTTGCGGCAGAGAGCCAACGCAATGAGTGTTCCTGCATGTTTGCGCAGAGTGCGGGTTAACAAAAACAACTCGACCTTCGGCAAACCCTCAAATTCACCCACAGTGCATGGTGCACGTCGAAGTGCAATTGCAACTATGGCACTGGTACCGTTTCACTCAGTATGAGCAATACAATACTCAATGGACGTACGCGTAAGGTGCTCTCCAAACAAGCGCAATGTTTCGGAAAGCCAACATAATGTTCCTAACGTTACATGACATGCGCATAACATGGTCGTAGCTGTACATCGAATCGCATTAGAGCATGGGAATTGATCCCCTTTCGTCAATCGGGATGTCGTCATCTGTGGGAGGATGCTCCCAATCGACTGTGATGTAGTGCCATTGCTCATCCAACATTGCGGCAACTTCCTTCTCGCAACCCTTCAGTCGTGCTCGGATGCATTCGGCAAGGCGTGGAGTCAGTGGCAGACCCACTGTATCCAGATTCTCCGATGCGTACTGGAATGCCTGTCCGACACACTGTGCCGCAACTTCGATGGCCGCCTGTAATCAATCAGTCAATCATGCATTCATTGCGTATTTTCCCAATAAATGCACACAGCGTCGTCGCATGAGTTGCCGCGATAAGGGAACAGTACAGTGAGTTCAATAGTTCAATGGAAGGTACTTGCAAAGGTCACTCGTTCAGAATAGCACAGAGTAGTGCTTTCCCATAGCTCCAGATCATGGCTTGTGTTCCAACGCTGCACTCTGTTCAAAGTGCACCATGAAAATACAGACACACAAACAGGCAAGCGCACAGGCAAGCGCACATATCGTTGCTCACCGTTCGATCTCTGTTGATGTCCACTTCGTCGTTGCCTTGGCCCAATACGCGTGGCCCCCTGCGTGCCTCTGCATCTCTCGGTGGTGGCGAAAGCGCGAGATTTCCAAGGATCCTTGTCCCGCCAAAGGCAGCACCGAATTTGGCAAGCTCCGCGTCGCACCACAACACAACAGACGCCAACGCGCCAGGTGGCAGACTCCGAATGTTGATCAATGACTGGATTGAGCTTTCATCTCCACTCTGCTCCTCCTTGCTGTTGTTCAGGGATGGGGCGATGAAGAGGTCCAAGAAACCTTCCACGGAACTCGCGAGACACGAGAAGAACGCCTGGCTGAGCTGCGCAGCATAGATAACCAAATCGACGCTGCCCGTGCCCGATATCGGTCGTTCGTGCAGACTATCAGCCATTTACCAATCGGTTTGCGTTGTTTTGTAGCAGATGATGCGAGATTTGACACGAAAAAGAAAGAAGGAGACAGCAAGGTTGAGGCAATCTGTATTTCCCTTCTAGTCGGAACTGCATGGAGCAGACACGCACAAACGCACGCACGTACACATTCGCAAAGCATGGCTGCACACATGTACAACATATGTGTATTCTCGTAGATACATACCTTTCCAACAACAGCAGCGATCTCCTGGCCGAGTACGCCATGGCCGCCTCCTGTGTCTTGCCGAGCTTAACAAGGAGCTTGAGCGGGATGGTATCATCTCTGAGACTGCAGGGTGACACCGCCGGCGCCATCTGCGCCATGGGATCTGCGCGTTCGCGTTTGAATGCCTGTTTCAGCGCCTCATTCTTTCGCCTCAGCGCCTCGACCAATCGGTTGCTCGTCATTTCTGCCAGCTCCTCCAAGCTCTTCCGCAGCGCTTGCAGTTGCTGGTACTGCTTTCTCGTCAAGTGATTGTCCGTCGGTTGCTCGTGCTGCATTGAATGAAGAGAGTAGAAAACGAGCGGAATAGAGTAATGATGGCCGCGCGCATATTGCATTCGCATGTACGTATTTGCGTATGGTTGAGCGTGATTGTGTGATGAGTAAGCCTTGTTGTTCAATCATGGACCAATGAATTCAAGCGTAATACTGAGACAAATACACCGTCACTCGACTGCGTCGAGTTGTCGCCCAAAGATAATCCAATGCCAACATCCGTTATCACCGAACACAGTGCAAAGACACAAAACAGCAACTTACCAGCTGCATGATGTCGTTGACATCCCGCTTGACCTTCCCCCACAGGTCGGTTGCGTCCGTGTACCTGCACTCCTTGACGAAGGCGGTGATCTCTTCCGTGACATCGTCGAACCATGCAGGTATCTCGATGGCACCTTCAGTTTTGGATGGATCTCTGAACTGAAGTCGCACGTTGACGCGGTCCTTGCCGTTGCCAAAGTCATCGGAGGATGAAACGCTGCTGACATCGGATTGATCGTCGCCGAAATCCGGCTTCCTTCGCCGGGCCTTCCTTATCTTTCCTGGTTCCAGAAGATCGTCGACGGCGCTGCCATCGTCGTCTAGGTTATCGTAGATGGAGCTTCCGAAGTCTATCTCCTTCATCTCCTTGATGGTCTCCAACTGCGTCTCCACGAGGTTCTTCAAGGCGATGACCTCCCGGCCCATGGTCGTCATCTCCCCGGACGCCTCGACGAAGTACTCGTACTGCTCCAGCACGGCATTCTTCAATCCCTTCTTGATCGCGTCCTGCCACTGCTCCATGGTCCGGCATCTCGCCGGCGCATCGGCGTCCGCGTGCGTCTCGAAGTACTGGTCGATCCAAGCCTTCTCCGAGAAGTTGTTCTTTCCGAATTCGTGCAGGGCCTCCTGGATGATGCCTTCGTCGCCGTCGCCCATCTTGTCGTCCTTCTTGTTCGCCATGGATGACTTGCGACTGGATCTGGACTTTGACTTTCCCTTGCCGTTCTCTCCTGCCTTGGGCGTGGACGATGCCGCCGCCGGCATGCCGACGGACATGCCCACCGTCTCGCCGCCCGACTTTGGCGAAAGGATGGGGTTCGTGACGAAGGTGTTGCCGGTGTAGGCCACGGCCCGCAGCACCGTGATGCTGTCAATGTCCGCCCGTGCCCGCAGCGCATGCGCCCACTTCTCCCTCTGACCCAGGCTCTCCGCCACCAGAAAGGCCGGTGGACGCGCCTCGCCGTCGTCGCCGGGTGTGTGCAGCACGACGAGCTCGTAGCCGGAGCGGGCATCCGTGTGCGCGTGCTCGCGAAAGACGCGGCGTCCACCCGGCGGGAACTCGATCTGTATCTTATCGAGCGGCACGACGCCGATGGGCGGGCCGTGGTAGGTGATGTAGTGCGACTGTCCCGTTCCCGAGACCTCCGAGAGATCGAAGTAGAAGAGGAAGCCGCCTCTGAGGCAGAAATGGCGATTGGGAAACGTCATGTTGCCCTCGGCATCGATCTCGCAGTGCATCATGGGCCCATCGGGCGGCGCATCGGAGACCTGCTCGAAGTCCAGCACGCGCGCGATGTCATCGACCTCGAAGGCGCGGAAGGACTTGTCCACCCGCGCTCGGCCCACGCGATCCACCGTCTTGGACACGGAGATGCGCGGCAGGTACTTGTTGGGCTGGCTAGCATCCAGCGTGTACGCCACCTTCTCCTCCACATACTCCTTGTCGCCGAATGCGTTGCCGTTCATCTTTCCTTTCCCTTCCTTTGCGTTATGTTGCTTCAACGCTATTGCGGGACGGCTGCGCTGTGGCTTGCCCTGATGTGACCAGCAATGACAGCAGTATTGCTAGGCGAAGAAGACTTTGGCTCCAACACGGTCCAATGCGATCCCCTTCACGAGACAATCACGATCCACGGTCGATGCTCGCATGTATAGTCGTAGTCGAATGGACCAGACCAGATTGGAGCTGAGTGTGGTTGTGTGTGGTTGTGTGTGGTCGAGTACTCGTGTGTACTGCTTGGTATGGCAGGGCGGAGCGATGGGCTGCTGCTTTGCCACGATCGCTGTTGGTCTGCACAAGTGCGATCTGTGGTTCGAGTCCTTCTCCCAAACTCGGGAACAGATCCGCATTGTTTCGGCTGCGCCTCCTTCCTGCGTGTCTGTCTCATCGTTCCTCCTCGTCGGCAGCAGCAGAAATGATGCGTTGAGTCGGGACGAAATTGGTTTCCGCTCTTCGTGACTCAACGCAGGTCAGGCTTGTCATACTCGTGACTCAGTATCCTGCACAGACTACGCACGTATGGATGGACAGACAGAAATGCGAGTTTGAGATTCACCACAAAACCAGACATGTTTTTCGCTTCCTTGTGATGGCAACAACAACCAAAGTCCAAGGATACCACACAATCCAAACAACACCCGCAACAATCCAACTGGATCCAACACCATCGACATCCAAGAGACTTGTTCATGCTGCAACAATCGCAACGCGCTGAACAGTGATGAGTAGTGCTGAGTAGTGCTGAGTAGTGTTGAATACTATTCTATTCTATTATTTTTACATTGAAGAATGCCCATCACACCGCGCTTCGACATCTCGCAGACATCGGACGATGTCATCGTGACGATCCACGTTCCGAACATCCGAGTTTCGGATGACACGGTGGAAGTGCTGCTGGAGGAACAGGAATGCATCCTGCACTTCTACGCGTCGCCCTACCTCCTCAAGCTCAACTTTTCGGATAAGGAACGACGGTTCCGGCCGGGCATCTCGGAAGATGGGAGCTTGGCGGGCAAGTTCGATCCGGCAAAGTCCACCATCACCATCGCGCTGCCCAAGGACGTGCCTGGCGAGTACTGGTCGCAGCTGGATCTTGTGGCGCGTCTGCTGCAACCCAAGCATCGAAGCACCACCAACCCGAGATGGCTTCAGGAGGTGCTCAATCAAGGCGGCAGCGGTGTTTCTATCGAAGTGGCCAATGGCAATGCTGATGCCAAGAACGATGACAACGATGAGACGATGCATGCTCCCACGGATACGACGAGCAGTTCAAATCAACCAGAACAGACGATGATCCCAAAGGACAGACGGACCTACGGATTCGCCAACATGTTCCACAGCATCTTTTCCGACTTTGCACGTGAGGGCATCGCGCAGGAGATGCTGCAAGCGCCGAATCCGGATGATGCCGCGTTGTCGCAGAGCGAGAGATATCAGCTGCGCATCGACCGTGAGTGGGACGATTTCGATCCGGAGCGGTATGTTGGTGATTTGGAGCTCTCTTCAGATCGCGCCTCCAGCAATGATCTGCATCCTGGTGACTACGTGCACCAACTGGCAATGTCCATGAAGCCGCATTGGCAGCAACACCAAAAGCAAGAGCAGCCAGAGCTTGCAGCAGGTTCTCATGCAACTGCCACTGCAGTTGCAGAAGCAAAGAGCAAAGTAGATGAAGACGAAGTTGATAGCAATGGCATGACCGATGGATCCGCCCAATTCGAAGACGAAGACAAGGAGCAAGATGGGTTGGCGTCCGCGGTCGCCAAATTGTCTCTCGACAACAAACAGCAAGATAACAAGCCGAATCCTCGTACGCTGATGCATCCACCCACCGCATATTTCACAGACGATGAGCGGCTCCTGCTTTCGACAGTCCCGTATCCGCTGCTTCCAGACTCGGTTTTCGCAACTTCATCTCCGGACACCGGCAGCCACAGCAACAACAACACCAGCAGCATGAGCATGAGCATCAGTGATGCTGGCGAAAGCGACAACGATGCATCAGCACAGATGGCCACGCTGTGGTGCGGCCTCATCGATATTCTGGCCGCGTACGTGTACGACCACTTGATTACGCAGGGAGATCCCACCGTCGAATCGGCATGGACCATATCGACGTTGTCATCGACGCTGAGTTGGTTGGAGGACAACACGGACGTTGGCCACGTCGTACTCACGTCCCTGCGCCGCCAGCTGATCTATCCTTACATTCGAAGTTTCGATTTCAGCATTCACGTTTGGGAGCAGGTGCTGCGGATCTTGACATCAGGCCGGTACGCCATCCTACGAAGCCTGCTGCAATGCCGACGCATCCTCCAAAAGAGCGAGTTCTACTACCTTGGCAACAAGCTCTTCGTCGACCCGTACCTCGCATGGATCCAACGCATCGGTGACGTCGAGCAGTCCTTGCTGCCATTCATCCACGAAATCCAGCACTTGATTCGTCAGCCGACTCTCAAGGAGGGAGTCGGGCTGGACCTGATCCGGTACGAACGCATGGTTATGGGTGACAACGACGATGATGACAATAGTGGAGACAGCAGCGATGACTCTGCATCTGGAACTGATGAAAGCGATGAAGACGGCGACGATGCTGATGACGGTGAAGGTGACGATACCAACGCTGACGATCAGCGTCAGGGTGCCGCCATGCAAGATGAGAGCGTGCCAAGCCAAGCAATTCTCGCACCGCCCTCGGCGATTTCATCCGTTCTTTTAGATGACATGATTCAACAAGGCAATCATGGCGGCGGCATCTTGAACATCGTGGCGACGCAGAATCATGAAGTTCCCAGCAACTCTCTAGTTTCCGACAATCTTATTGCTGAGGATGACGGCAACAGCGGCGCTGAAACCAAGCAGGTCAAATCATCTCTCATCACGGAGATTTGAAGATCACCCAATACCCAGCCAACAGTGACTTCATCAGGTTCACCCTCGTCCCCACATGGGAAGTAGAGCATTAGAGCATATTGCACTGAATCAACGAACGGCTTGTCCATTACGGCTGTCACATGCTCCACAACCAAGTCTTTTGATGATGAAGCAGCCGTTGCACTCAGGACGAGCGCTGGCTTCGCCTCTCTACCATACAATGTACTGTGAGTATGGTATCTCATTGGAGTACCACGTTAATTCCTCAGCATGGTATTTTCCGTTATTCTGCCACAGTTTTGAATTTGATTTTGTGACGTTTTGCAGGTCCGCAACCAAACTCACAACATGACACAATACAAATGCCGTTTCCACCAACGAGGCCGACGCTGGCGACGCCGCCAAGATCACAAAAGGACACAACCGCGCCGAACCAAGCGATTGTACCGACACTTCAAGCCACAAATCACTGGGAGCTCACAATCACCAACCAGCCACACTCATAACTCCTCACAACGAACGCTGCACAACAATAACAACGGCGACAACAACAACACAAGCAGCACCAAGCAGAAGAACACTGTTGCTCGTACGTACGCCACCATGCCGAGAGCATCCTCCGCCAGAGCGACGAGATCCAGCAGATCCGGAAGTATCTCTGCCGCGACCCCACCTGTGCCGCTGTCCAACCGAACTAACAATGGCAAAGCAAACATTGGCAAGGACAGCGCACGAGGTAAGCGCCCAAGCATCAGACGCACCAGCTCCTCCGGCGCTGCAGAGTTGGATCTGATGTCTCCGACATCGCAGAAGCCAAGGAAGCCAGAGATGTCCTTGCCGCACTCCGTGTCGAGCGCCACCAACATCAACCATGCCAACATCGCACGACGCCGCAACAGCAACCGTCTCAAGCGCCAATCGAGCTCCAGCAGTCTCAAGCCAGCTGAGAAGCCTGAAGTCATGCAACATGCACCTTCCACGCCACCGCGAGTTTCTGACCGGGACAAAGAAAATGCCGCCGACAACAGCGAGGGCGTCATGCAGTCGCCAACCCCCTACTGGAAGATTCTGGAAGAGCGCAAGGCATCTGGCAAGGTCGTCACAACGCCACCTTTGACACGATCGGCACGCAAGAAGCGCATGAATACGACGCAGCCATCTGGTGGCGGCTGCGGCCTCATGATGTTCTCGCCGCCGAACCAGCGTGAGAATGCCCGCAGAGAGAGGGATGAGATTGCGCGAAAGGAGAGAGAACGGTAAGTGCATCGAAAAGTGTCGATTGCCATGAAACATCGCATTTGCGATGGCACCACCTATATCTGAGGACCAGCTTGTGTCCCCCACGGCACCTTTTGCCGCGTCATTGTTCTGGCCATTCATCCACTCACCTCCCATGCTCACACAAATGCCGTTGCTCGACTCTCCTTCGCAACATATCATGCTTCATTCTTCAATTTCCGTCAAACTCCGCAACGTACTTGTGATACACCGTCAACATTGCAGTTCTCAACGCATTCAGAAATGCAAGAACGGAGGACAGCTGCTCGTGTTCTCCGCCGACATGACAAATGTGAATGGCGGCAACTTTTCAGATGCCGACAGCGCAGCTGATGCGCGCAACGACGATGGTGACGATGGAATGGATGTCGATGAAGATTCGGATGCGGACGCCGATGTGAAATCCTTGATTACACCCCGCAACCTCGCTGCCACTACGGCATCTTCCGCGTCTAACACGCCAAGCGACATCTCCGAGAACTCATCCGCAACCACAAACACCAACAACGCCACGGAGCTCACGGCCGAGCTCAAGTCGATCCGCACAGCCGTCGAGGGCATCCTCGAAGCCAAGGCGAGCATGGCCGACGGTTCGCACCGCAGCTCCCAGAGCAACCAGGATCTCCTCAAGACGATGCAGCAGATATTGGCCATGCAGCAGGAGCAGAACAAGAACAAGACCGTGATCTCCGACTCGTCTCTCAACGAGCTCAAGGAGCGCACTTCAGACCTCGTGGTGCAAAACACCAAGCTCGAAGGCACCATCGACAAACTTGAAAAGACTTTGGCAGCCACAAAGCAAGAGCAGAAGGAGATCACGGAAGAGCTCCAGGAATCCCTTGAGAATGCCAGGCTGGAATCGACTGGCAAGGAACGGTGCCTGGAGGAGGCACGCAAGAAGATGCAGGAGCGTTTGACGCAGCTGCAACAGGAGAATGAAGACATCAAGGCGAGCATGGCATCGCTCGAGGCTGCGAACAAGACCCTGCATACCAAGCTCCGCGAGGCCAAGGCGATGGTTGCACAGCTGCAGGAGCAAATTCAGCAGGAGACCCAGAGCATGTCCCACGTCACGGAAGAAGTCGTGGCCGAGAAGGAGAAGGTCAAGGAGGAGGTGGGCAGCCTTATGAAGCAGATGGAGGCCTTCGAGGAGCAGTCTGAGCACTACCAGCACACCATCGATTTGCTTGAGAATGAGCTCCTGCCCGAGTCCGAAGAGCAGCTCAGGAAGGCCAACTCTGATCTTGAGGAGAAGATGGAGTACGCGATGGAGCTCGAGGCGAGGCTCGAGGAATCCGAAACAGAGATGGCCAAGCTCAAAGACGACCTCGCCAGAGCCATCACCGAGCGTGACGATGAACGCCTCACCTTTCAGCAGCTCAACGAGAAAAGCGATCTAGCGCACAAGCAATTCTCAGACGAGATCACGGCGAAGGCCGAGGAGATTTCGAAGCTCGAGTTTGAGCTCGAGAATGCCAAGAACGCATGCGACGAACGTCAGGTCAAGGCGGATGGGATCTCCATGGAATTCCGCAGTACGCAGAAGTCCTTGGGTGAGCGCATTGCTCAGCTCGAGGCGGCCTTGAGGGATGCATTGGCAAAGCTCGAGCGGACCGAGACCTTGAACGCGCATCTGCAAGAGCAGCTCCAACGAGCGACCGACCGGGTCCGTCAGGGCGAAGCATTCAAGACTGAGACGTTGGTGACCCAAGAGAAGACCAACGTCACGATCTCCGACATGTCCAACGAGAACCTGAGCCTTCGCGAGAGGGTCAAGTTGCTGGAGGCGCAGCTGAAAACCACATCGACCGAGCGCAGCGACGCGTTCGCCCGGTTGGAGAGCTTCGATGCCCGCGAGAACGAACTGTTCATGAAGCTGCGGGAGAGCGATCGGGTCCGCCGTGGCCTCCACAACCAAGTCATGAAGCTCTCTGGCAATATCCGCGTCTTCGTACGCGTGCGTCCGGCCCTTGGTTCTGAGATGGAGGCCGAGCAGGCCGCAGCACAGGCCAAGTCGGCCTCCGGCTCCCATGCTGGCAGAAAGCGCAAGCATCAGGAGACCCCACCGGTCGAGTCCCCGTTCAACTTCCCCGGCATCTACGACCGTGAAAGAACGACGAAGAAGGTCGCGAGATCTTCTGGAGTTGTGTCGTCTGGCGGGGCCGAGGATGTGACCAAGAACCTCGTCCTGGTCACGGCACCGCGCAAGGACCGCGGTGGTCTGAGCGAGAGGCGCAAGACGCACAAGTTCGGATTCGATCGCGTCTTCCACCAGGAGCACTGCCAGAAGGACGTGTGGGAGGCCGCCGAGCCGTTGGTCCAGTCCGCCATCGATGGTTTCAACGTGACCCTCTTTGCGTACGGCCAAACAGGAAGCGGCAAGACGTACACCATGCTCGGAGAACCCGGAAACGAGGGTCTGATCACGAGAGCCGTGAACAGGCTGTTCGAGTCGAAGGATGAGATCATCCAGTACTCCAAGGGCACATCGACGGTGGAGATCTCCATGGAGCTCCTTGAGATTTACAACGAGAAGATCCGCGATCTGCTGTCGAACAAGGAGACTGAGACGAACGGGAAGGAGGACGAGCTGAAGGTGTCTGCCAGCGAAGTCGTTGGCAACGCCCGCCTCGCAACGAAGAGCCAGAGCGAGGTTCTGAAGATCCTGGAGCATGCCCAGAAGCGGCGATGCGTGAAGGCCACCGCATCGAACGCCGTGAGTTCTCGCGGTCACATGATCTTCACCATCCACTTCGTGGTGAAGGTCCAAAACGGAGCGACACGTGCCGGAAAGCTCCACATCTGCGATCTGGCTGGAAGCGAGCGGCTGGGCAAGTCCAACGCCAACGAGGTTGTGGGAGGTGCGCTGTTGGAGGAGACGAAGAACATCAACTCTTCCCTGAGCGTTCTGTCGAACGTGATCGAGAAGCTGCAGGCTGGCAGCCCCCAGGTTCCGTACCGCGAGTCTAAGCTGACACGGCTGCTGCAGAACAGCCTGGGCGGAAACTCTAAGACCTTGGCGATCGTGTGCTGCAACCCGCTGCCATCGCACTACAGCGAGAGCATGTGCAGCCTGCGCTTTGCCGACAAGGTGAACCGCGTGGATCTGAAGGCCGTTGCCAACTTCTCTTGTTAGATACAGTCTTTATAGTATGGTAGAGACACGAGCAGAAGGTCAATTAGGAGGATGGAGATCACAGGAAGTGATGATAATGCATAGAACAATACTCGTACTTTTGCTGATGCCATCTTGCATTCAAGGATACGATCGCGTTGTGTCCATCTGTCCTCTTGTTATCCAACGTTGAACTGTTTATACATTGTTAGAACGTTGGCTGCTATCTATTGGTGGTAGTATCATCATCGTCGTGTCCTGTGTTATGATGAAAGCAGAATCAAAATGAGCGAATCTATTGTCCTATGGTAGAGTGAGAGTGTCGTAGTGGTTCTCTAACAGGCGCAGCAATCACACTGGACCATGTTGGCAGCGGCCATGTCGTCACAGGAATCCGCCTTCCAAAGGAACGCGGTGTTGTCATCGCCACGCTGAAGGGATTCGCAGGCGAGGCTGAGGTCACCGCGCAGGGCCATGTTGGAGGAGACGTCCATGTTGGAGACCTTGAGGTAGGTCATCTCTTGGTGTGGCAGCATGCCGACGAGGCCGTTGTTGCCTGTTGTGGAAGAATGTGAGTTGTGTTGTGTTGGAAGAGTGACAGATATAATAGTATGCAACAAGTAAACAGCACAATGCATAATGCAACTTACTCATATCCAAACCAGTGACGACGCCGTCGGTGCACTGGACTCCGTACCACTGGCAAGTGGGCACGTCCTTGTTACCGAAGTTGCTGTTGTTGGTCCAGCGCGATGGTCCGCCGGTGCTGTGGTAGAGCACCATGAGAACGTAACGGTCCATCCATCCCTTGAAGTTGTCGGAGTTGTCAATGACCTGTGGGAGTTCCTTGGACAGGCCGTTGTTGGCATCGATGTAGGCGATGAAGGAGGCGGCCTTGCCTTGCGGCGTCATGAGGCTGTTGAAGTCGCGGCTGTCGGAGATGCCGGACTCCACCACCATCTGGACGAAGTGCTGGCGTTTGGTTGGCAGGATGGCTTCGTCGAAGCCGTCGGGTTTGGTGAGGGGCTTGTCGTCCTCCGAGGCGGAGACCGGATCGACGACGACGGTGGTAGGAGTGTCGCCGCTGTTGCTGTCGGAGCTGTCGTCGCCGGAGTCCGTGGCGAAGATGACGACGCCGGCCACGACGGCAGCGAAGAGGACGAAGAAGACAAAGCGCATGAGGCCGGCGCCGCTGTCCTTGTCCTGCGGTGCGCTGCTTGGCTTCTTGGGGCTCACGACGACATCGTCGTTGGGGATGGAGCGGCTGGGCGGCTCCGGGGTCTTCTTGGCTGGCGGCTTGGCGAAGACGGGGTTCTCCACATCAGCGACGGCGTCTCCGTTCAAGTCGAAGACGACCTCCTCCATGGGCGAAGTGGCGTCGACCACGGCCTTCTCCTCGTTGTTGTTGGACTCGCGCACAACGCTGCCAGCGAAGAGGCGGTTGCCGCCACGCACGGAGCGCTGGTCGTCGTCGGCGTTCTGGGAGTAGGAGTCCGCATCCTCCTCCATGGACGAGATCTCCCCGTGCTCGCGCTGCTGGTTGTGCTGCGGTGGGAGGTATCCGAAGTTGGGATCCTGCTCGTCGTCCTCGAAGCGGTCGTTCATGTTGTTCATGTTGTCGTTGTTCATGTTGATACTGCTGGTGATCGTGGTGATAACCGTAGTGAGTTGGTACGTGTCAATGCCAACTGGGGTGTGTAAGAGAGTGAAGCGCTAAGCCTTCTGTGTGATGCTGCTGAAGCTGATACTGCTGAGGTTGTTACGGCGGAAGTCTGGGATGCTCTCCTGCTTCTGCGAGTGTTGCTGTGGGGATCGGACAAGATGGTGGTGCTTGCTCAGAACAAGGGCTTTTGAGGTCCTGGTTGTTGCTGATGCTGTTGCTATTGCTGATTCGAAGGCTTTCGAGATGCAATGGCTGTCGATGATCTTCTTGCTTGCGGTGTTGCAGGTGCTCCTTGATACTGTGTGCTTCTTCTATGACTATGTGGCCGTCGTCGTCGTCGTTGTGGTTGTTGGCGGTGCTCCAGTGTCAACAGTTGCATCCAAGTTCAGTGTTGCAGAGTGGAGTACAGTTGTTCCTCTCATGGACCGAGTGTGGATGTTGTCAATTCTTGGTCCTCTTGCGTTGCTCGCAATCATCGCGTTGCACCCTGCCTCGAACAGCTGCATCGCACAACTCCGCCATGCTCAGAACGTGCTTTCTTCTTCATCATCTTGTCCACGTCGCGCGCAAGTTCCACACGCAAAATCGTTTCCTTTTCGCACACGTCAACACCTTGATGACGTATCATCCACGACACGCATCTCGTGACTCCAACACGTCTCACGTCATCAACAACCACGGTCTGGCCTTGCGTCGGATGCACCCGTGTCTCGTTCAATCACGATCCCATCGCGACTTCAAACGGTTATTTCCGGGTATCTGTTCAAACAACAAAACGAGTTTCTTTTTTTGGCGCAAAAAGTGTCAAGGAGGAGCCGCATCATCGACCTGCGAGTCATGAACAACGCGACCCTCTTGCATTGTCTCCATCCGACGAGTGCTCTGCGCGTCGTGATGGGCGATGGAAACAGTGATGCGACAAATCAGCCTCATGGATGAAGGAGGGTTTCTGTATGGCATGTGCGATGAGATCGCCGCCATGCGTCAACAAGCCCAGTTTGCAGGACCACCAGGGCTGCCCGGCGATGCGCCACGCATACTCGTGGAGTGCTGTGATTGCTCTGCCTTCTCCGCACGCAACCTCAAGCTTTGGCACATTTGAGCGAGCAACATGACTTCTATCAGCGCCGTCGCCTTGGGCAGTTTTCTCCATCTAATATTCTATTCCTCCGTTGTGAAATGATTTCCACTTATCTATTTTATCATCGGTTCGACACCGTGTCGTGGTGGCCGACTTTGGGAGCTGCGGGAGACCAATTTCCCAGTCGCCTCCCACCCTGGTCTGACGCATCCTTGTTGACCTTCGGTACCCATCGCAGTATCATCAATAGTTGATGTACCAATGAATGTAGATGCCAATTAAACCGTACCATAAAACAGAGGACAGCATCTCCACATTTAGACTGCTTGTCCAGCACAATGCCTCCACGTTTCTATCATTGAAACACTGTGCAAGAGTTGGTTCGTGTGCTTTCACTTGTTCGAGTGTTTGGAAGGTCGTTTCTTGGTGTGGCGTCACTCTCTCTTCGGTAATTCCAAACCGTCCTCCAGTTCCACAGACGAAATATAACACTATGCAACATGCAAAGAACGACGCAATGACAAAATCACGAAACATCGATTTTCTATTTGACATTTTATTTGTGTTCACAAGCACGCAATCGATATTTGTTTGAAAGGAAACGTGAGAACTCCCCTCGTGTTGTGGACATCGGTATCTTCGTGACCTGTCGCAGACATCATTGCGTTCCCACCAAATAAGAGTTTTGATATAACGCCACGACCCAACCAACCAATCATGATGGTCGGTTCACGCAGTGCCATAGTTATTGTGTTCTGATGACGCCTTCGGGCTTCCGAAGGGTTTGTCCGACACGTCACGTTGGTCGTGTTGTGAATTTTCCTTTTCCGTTTTTACGTTTCGAAGCACATTTTTTTTGTGTTGTCGTTTTGGTTGCGTCGTGAAAACGTGATTTCTGACTGATTGCATCATTCATCCATTTCCCGAATCGTGTAATTATCGTGCTATACTCATATTTTTATGGTTTCTACCGACAAAATGCATGGTGTTGTCCAATTGTTGTCTGAATTTGTCAGTATCGCGAGTGTGTGGTGTGTATGATTTCGTGCTGATGGTGGATTCATGACTACGGAGCTGTGATGATGTTTGTTGTGTCAGCTGTTGCTGCTGTCGATGACGTCTGCATTGTACATGTGTACAGATGCCAACACCCCCATGCTTGTGGTAGCTAGCGGAAACAATTCAGTATGTCATACAAAGAAGACTGGGATCACCGCACTCCACTGGCAGCATTCACCGGTAAACGTAGAATGATGGAATGCATCCCATGAGTAGGTCCGTATGTCAAAAGAACAGAATCACAGGCATCTGCTTGTTGCACAGATCCAAAGCATTGGGGTTGGATGACACATCAGTGATGAGGATGAGATATCTGCCCACCCAATTGCAGACCGCAAATGCGTGTATATCAATATGCCTGGAGTTCCTTGGCAGTTGGTTGGCGTTTGCCATCATTCTAGCGCCTTGGTTGTCCTTGTAGATAAGTATGGCATGCTGTTGGCACATGCTGATCTTGTCCAGGATGGACCGAAACCAGAGCACCATCTTTGTCGAGATGTACATGTGAGTATATGTCGAGATGTACGCGTATATGTGCATCGTTCACCCGTTATTCTCTCATACGCACTTGGACGGTATAACTACACTCGTGTCGATATTATGCTGTGATTCGTCATGATCACCATCATCACTCGATAGGCCACGTCATGAATCACTGGTGAGTAGTGTTCCTGGAAGTCTACGCCTGCGACTTATCAGCACAAATACGTATAGTGCAAATTACGTTACTCCCATAGCCCCCACTATCTATAAATTTCACTTGTGTTCGGATCAGCAATCGCAACGCCTGCAGCTCAATGGTAGAGCACCAGTAATTCTCACTGAGGTTCCAGGTTCGAATCTTGGCATGGTACTTTGCTTTTGCTCTCCCCTTGTGATTTTCGATAGTGCTCTTTCATGACTTGTGCATATCCACATGCAACAAGCCGCGCTCGATGTGTGCCATCGCGTTTCAACTTGAAGACCCATTTGCATTTGCAGCATCTGCGGCCTCGTGGGGTGGCGTCTCATTTGATCTTGCTGTACACCTTGCGTGTATCCATGGAGCTGAAATCTTTCTTGATGGCTGCTCGGTATCCCTTTCGATGGATGGGATCCGGATGGTTGAATGCCCCATCGAACGTCGTCGGTTCGATGTGCTTCTCGGATTCTTCGTTCTGGTCCTGAAGCGACAGTCCGATGTCAATCGCTGGTATCTCGGCGACGATTGCATTCATCTTGTATAGTCTGATGGATAACCTCTGTCTCTTCTATTTCGTCTATGATTTCCTCATCGTCTGTGTTCTCGTTGTCATCACTCAGTTCGTCAGCTAACTCATCGCTGAGTTTGTCGCTCTCCTTGTTTGATGATGATTCGTTCTCATCACCTCGTTCCTTTTGACCTGGTCTGTTGTTGTCTGCAAGCGCGCACAGTGCTTTGGGAATCTTCTTCCCTGCAGTTGCCTTGGGATTGTTCTGTCCCTTCCTGCCTCTTGCTTTGTGACACATGAGTCTCTCCTTTCTGTCTATGTCACGCTTGCTTGGTTTGGTTGGTGGAGGTCTTGATGGTGTACCACGCGCAGGCCTCGCTGGTGTGTTCAGAGGAGTGATGCCCTTGTCATCGTCAGCTTCGTCGCCGGATGGTAGGATCTCGTCATCCTCAGGGTCGGACTCGCTCCAATCTTCCTCGTTCTCGAGCAGTTGGGTCGCTGCTTCCTCGTCCTCATCATTGCTGTCCAATAGGATGTGATACTTGTTCGTGTTGGCAAAGGATACTCTCCTTGGTTCTGTCATTTGATGCATTGCCGTCCTTGGCGTTGCTCCCTTCCGTCCAATGGTTGTGAAGCTATCTGCGTTCGTCATTTCTGAATTGTTGAGTGTGTTTGGTGCTTGTGCCCAGCCACAGAACTATCCGTATGATTGGTTGAGCTATTTGATGTTGCAGGAACAGACCAGTGACTTGGTCGATGGTCTGTACATGTTGTACACTCCTGATGCATGTTGGTGTGCATATCCGATGAACACCATCTCTTCTCCTCTATTCTTGAGCTTGGCAGAGATCCTGCCATAGGTGGTCTTCACAACAACCACCTCTCCGAATGTTCGAAGTGAATCGGCGTATGGTGGATTGCTGTCAAAGAATTGGCGATGGCAGTGGCAGTGCTTGCAGCTGCTGCCCACAGGCCATGCCTCTATTTGTTGTTGAGTTGTGCTCCGTTGAGCATGGAGCGGATCTTGGTGTAGAGATACGCAAACTTGCGTTCTACTCTACCATTCCGCTTTGGCGTGTTGGACGCCATGAACTCGAATTTCGCATTCAGTCCTGCATCGATGAGAGTATCCTGCGTGGATTTGTTCTCTCCGCTGTTATTGCCTTGGAAAATGATTTGTTGATCACCTGTGTGTGACTTGATCGTCTGCACGAATCGTTTGATACCCTGGTTGGTCCCTCTTGTTCTTCAGAAAGAAGCTCCAGCAATAGTCCGTGAAGCTGTCCACGATCAAGGTCCAGTAGCGTTTATCTCCAAAGCCTATGTGTTTAGTGTAACTGATATTGATGAAGAGGCGTTTGCCACGGCGAGTCGCTCTTGGGATTCGAGTCTTTGAGATGTTCTTCACTCTCGCATTCGCAACAGCACAGTCGCGACACACCAGCATCTCGCCGATGATCTTCCATCCGTATTGAGCAGCTGTCTGCTTCATGGTCTCGAGCGGTGCGTGACGGAGTATTCGATGCAAGTTCACCGCGCTCACCTCCTTGGATGGGCTCTTGATGATGGCTGTGGAAGCCTTGTCATCCTCAGTTGGCATGATGGGATGCATCTTCACTCCTGTGATGAATCCGTTGGATGTTGGGAAGATGCGATCGAAGATGATCTTCTTCCCAGCTCTGTTGACGATGTCCATCAGAATGCCATTGTTTTCAATCTGGTAACTGTTGTATAGTGCCTTGTTTGTAGAGAAAAGGTTCACCACCATCTTGGGTGTGTACTTCACATTATTGAGCTGGATAATGTGGCAAGTGTTGTCACGTTGCTTGACCTTCAAGCGGATGGATCCGATCTTGGGAGAGTCCAGCTTCGTGCTGTCTCCCACTTGGACGAAGGACTTGATGTGCCGCACGTTGAAGAGGCCGGCGTCTGAGTTCACGATGTGACACGAGGCTCCGCTGTCGGCAAGCCAGGTATTCTCGTTGACCTTGTCCTTGTATTTGGTGCTCAGCTCGTGAAGCTGTTCCATGGCAGCTGCTGCCATGTCGTCGTTGTGATCTTCTTCGTTCCCGTCGTCCATCCTGTGGTAGTCCATGCCGTCGTAGTACGGTTCTCTGACTGCTGGAGTCATGTCTTCTCAGTGAGTTCCTGTCACCGAATCGTATGGCGTGACTTGTGGTCGCTCGCGCAGGAGTACCTGCATACATCCTCCAAGGACGTAGTGCAATTCCGTCTCTGGAATGAGCTTGTCTTTCCTCCAACAGCCGGTTGAGCATCACTGTGTTGGCGAGAATCTCTTCGATTGATCGGAAATTGTCGGACAGTATGGTGCCAATCACGCGCACCCATACGTGTTGCAGTCCCCTGTTGGTCATCCCTGGGAAGAGACACATGCCTGCTACCATAACGGCGTCGTGGATGAGCTGTCGTTGCATTGTCTCTACTGTCAATGTAGGATATGGGATCGTATCATGCTTGTGTATGGTGTCGAAGCCTCTGGCGTTCTGGACTGGTGGCAACGAGATGTTTGTTGGATAGATGACTCTCTTGTTTGGATTGAATCTGTCCACTTCTTGTTCTGATTCATTGCTGCTGTCTTTGTGGAAGATACCCATTCTGTTGTTCCTCGCCACTGGAGGAGGCAGCGCCTCACCGCCGTTTGTCTTGTCGCCAGAGACGTCTTTGTTGTCTTGATCCGCGCTGTTCTCGTTGGTGTCGGCATCGTCTGCGTTCGCGGCCGCTTCCAACTCGATGGCAATGGTCTCTGCTCCCATCTCAGCTGCGTCGCCGGACAGATCAATGATGTCGTTCACATTGAAGCAGCACTTGTAGCTGACTTCGCGACGTCGGTTGACTTCATGGATGATTGGCTCGTCGCTGAGCCACGCTGGCACGACCTCGTCGTCGTGTACTTCGTCATCGTTTTTGAAGTGTTGGAAGTGATCAAAGAATGAATCCTTGATGTCGTCGGATACCTCCAAGCAGAGCATCATGTCCAGTATAGAGAGCATCATCTCATGGCCACTCTTCTCATGTCTTTCCTTTGCTGTGTTGGCCTGCTTGTTGGCCGTCTTCTTTTTGTTGAACTTCTTCTTTCGGCACTCTACCTCGCGATGTCCGATAATGCCACAGTAGTGGCACTTTCCGTTGAATCTGCTTCCCTTGCCTTTGTTGTTTCGGTTTCCGTTCTTTCTGTTGTTGTTGGCGTTTTTCTTGTTGTTTGCCTTCTTCCGTTCGGGACAAATCGCAGATCGATGACCATACACACCACAGTTGTGTCAGATTCCCTTGAAGTTGCTGGTGCTCGCAAAGCCAGCGTCGTTAGTCTTCATGCTGCTGTCTTGAAATTCGTCGATGTAGGCCTTCCCTCCTTGGTTGGTTGTGTATGCTGTGCGAAGCAGTGCTCTGATTGTGTTGATTGTGACGACAGTTGGGTTGAATGTGAGTTGATGTTCGAAGTTGACAACTTGTGCTTTGTACTCGGCACTCACTGTGCTGAGGATCTGCACGATCATTGCCTCGTTGCTGATCTTGTGCCCGACGTCTTGAAGGCGGGAGTGCAGTAGCTTGAGCCATGCGATGTAGACATCTGGACCAGTGTCCTTCTTCATCTTCTCGTTGTTGAACTGCCTCTTGAGCTTGATCTTGGTGGCGGCATCGGATGGCTTGTACTTCTCCGTGAGAGGTTTCCACACCTCGTGTGGGTTCCCCTCAGGGAATATGTTGGAGATGCATTGGTTGTTGTATTGGATAGCTTGCTTGCCTGTACCCTTCTCTGCATCCATCATGAGGATCAGATTGCTGAAGCAGTCGGCTGCCAGCTCGTAGGTCTCCTCCAATACTTCCTTGTCTGCTTCTGTGGCGGCTCCAATTTTGCTCTTGGTTGGGATCCTTGTCTTCCCCAACATCACATCTCTCGTTCTCTGCGCACGCGTGTACGCCTTTGATTGGGACTCCCAGGCATTGTAGTCCTCCTGACTACCACTGAATAGCGGCGCCTTGATGGGTTGCTTGTTCACGTTGGCTGATGTTGCCATGTTACTCCATTGCTTCGTTGATGTTACGTGCACGCTCGTGATCTCCGTTTGTTTCTGTGTGATCACTTTTTCAATTTTCGCTCGTGTTTCCGCGGAGATGTCTTTCGTCACAAATTCTCCTCCTCATGTTGTCTCACTTTCTCTGCTCTGTTTGGCCGTGCGAATGCTCTTCGCCACACCTGTCTCTTCTTGCTTCATATTTGTGAGAATGCTCTTCTGCACAAGTTGTAGTCTCGCAAACCGTTCCTTGTTGGTCTCGTCGATCGCGCTTCCTTCTGCGCTAGAGAGGACAGTGGGCGCACCTACTTCCTTCTGTGGTTGAAGTGGAGTCTCACTTGCACCTTCTTCTTGTTTGATAGTTGGGTTGGACAGAGGGACATCTTTCAATTCCTCTTCCTCACTAATTCAGTGTGCTGCTCTTGAATGATGTGGTCTTCTTTGCACGATCTGATCCGCGGGCTCGCCCTGATCTATTGTTTATAAACGTGTTGGAAAGTTCCGTAGACGGATACCTTGCGATCGTGGAAGACAGTGATGGCTGTTATGATGACAATTGCTATTTCATGACATTGCTCCTCCAATGCTCTTGGTGTCTCTCTCTGACTATGAGTTGGCACACAAGATACTCTCTTGCCATTACTCGTATTCTCTCTCTCTCAATATTTCGCGTCCACAACAAGCAATATTTCGTACTCGATATGTGCTCTGTATTCGACACATGCTCAGCCGTCTTGTCCTCTACTGGCCCACTACTCTGCGAGTATTTGCCAATGTTTTGTCCACACTCCTCCTTGTATATCTACGATCTTGATGTTGCTTGGCCATTGAATCTTTGCCTTCTTGATCTGATGTGGAGACAGCTGCCAACGTGGTGACATGATGACATCCTGTCAATGTCAGCTGTTGTCTTCCGTGGTCCTTCAGATTCCAGATTCCATTGATGATGCAGTGGTCTGGCGAGGGTGTTGTCATTTGAGGTTTAGTTGGGAAACATATCAAGCCTGACTTGATATCACATGTTTTGTTGATGGATGGACGGACGATGTTCCTTCTGCTCTCATAAATGGTTGTTCACAAATTTCCCCAAAATTTGGTGGTTTTTTGTGTGTCCAAATTCGTGATGTGATTTCGATCAATCACAGTTCACTATCAACACGAATGTAGTTGCGCCGTCTGTGCATATAGTATAAGAGAACAATGAGTGAGCAATGCACATACACATATGCATATTCCAACATTGGTAGCCTCATTCGCAGGGACATCATTGTTGGCAGGAGCCTTAGAAATCCTGGCATCACTGTCTGCAGTGGTGTCAACTGCATCAAGTGCAGGATCTGGTGGTGGCGCAATGCATGTTGGCAGAGTGATGTCATGGGCACTTGGAACAGTGGTGAAGTGGTGCAGATACATGCGGAACTTGCAGGCCTGGAAGTTGGCGACCCAATCGTCGTCGCCATCATCTCCACAAGCATGAAATCATGTTCAAAGCTTCCACCTGCCATGGACATGGACGAGATTGCCACATCAATGCACCAATTGGGAACGGAAGAAGTCATCATCACTGTTGAGCAAATTGTAGAATTCACCGTCAGTGGTAGTCTTGAGGTCATCCCACATGAGGGGAACCACGTCCAACTGAGCCACGCAGAGATGAGGGAGGCATCAACAAGAGCATGGCGCTACCATTGTTGAAGCCATGATGGAAGGAAGAAGGAAGCAAGAATGGAGAGCATGGGCAAAGACGTTGAGGGAAGATACTGTGAATACAACGGAATGTGATGTCCCTGAGCACTTGCGAAGAGAGGAAGTAATGATAGATTCACGTACACATGAAAAAGCCATCACTTGTCACTATTGTGCGAGTGTGGTGTGTTTGAGATGGTACTAATGGTGGATTTAGAGTATTGGAGATGTGATGATCTAGGTCTGTGGCAGCCGAGATGCCTCCATCAGCATCTGTCATCATACGGAAGTACGTATGCCAACAAGCGAGTTTGCAAAAGTTGAACACAACAAAGCCAACTAAAAATACGCAAAAATACTAACTTCGACCAATTCGCGCTGTCATTATTTGTATTTTGGCACATTTCTGACAGCTGCATCATCCAAAACAAAAGAAAATTAACAATTATGAACGGTTTCGAACACCTGATGTGACGTCACGTCACAGAATTGCGGGAAGACATCCACGAACAGAGGGGAGGGACGCATCGATGATAAAAGCCTGTCGGAGCGACACACAGAATGGTATCGCATTCTGCTGTCGTGGTACCTGGCACTGTCAGAGACCAGCGGCGAGGGCGTGAGTTTCGAAGGAAGGAAGAGTCACTAAAAACAGGCAATTTGGTTACCGCAACCCCCACTTTTGATGACGTCTTTGGTGTCTCAACACATGTCGCAAAAAAGATAAGTGGAAATCATTTCACAACGGAGGAATATTATATTCTACAGCTGACTGCAGCCACTACGATAGAGGGTCGTGGCAGAGCTTGCGCTACGTATGTTGTTCGAACATACAAAAGGATGCATGCTCGCACAGAACGCCTGCGACGACAACTAATGTATTGATAAATTCTAAATATGGATGGGAGAGGATCCTCGGTTGATTGCTGTCTGCGTTCTTTCGTTCGCTCATACGTGCGCGCGCTCTCCATTTCAATGCGCCGTCTGAAGGTTTTCTCTGCGACGTGCTTGTCTCTGATGGCTGGCTATCTTGGCTGCTTGATGTTCCTATGTATCTGTGGCAGTCCAACCATTCACTCCATGCTGCACGGCCCAATGCTGCAGCGGTAACACTTGCCTCGCAACAGCAACAAAAGGAAGGCATGGGGACACCGGTTGGTAGATAGCTCCACTCAAGTCACGCCATGATCAAACGTACCAATAGTGCAGAGAGTGCTCAAGGTTTTGACTTGGCGGTCACAGACTCAAGATACGCTATGGGGTCGCCGATGAAGCTGCGCATCTGGACGGAGACGTCGTCGCCGGCCTGCTTGATGACTTCCTTCAAGTTGGATGTTGCGGAAGATGCGACGGAGACCGCTTCCGCCACGGTCTGGAGGGACCTGCGGGAGGCCTCCGCTGTGGCTGCCGCATCCTTGATGACACCTTTCGTCGACTCGGTGATCTTCTTCAATGATTGCTCGGTGGCTGCCTTGATCTCGTCCAATGCCTTCTCTGCTTTGTCGTAGAAACGCGGAGAGTCGGAGTCTGTTGTGTTATCCTCGTCTTCGCTCTTGCTCTCAGCATCGGTGTCGTTGTTGGCGTCACCACTTCCGGTGTTCTCTGCGTCATCCACTGCGTCGGGTTCCGCGTTCTCAGACCCTTGGCACAAAGCATGGAGCTTCCAGCGAGATGATGAGGCGTTCTGCTGGTGCTGGTGCCGCTTCAGGAACTGGCACATATTGTCGTTCCATCTGATATTAGAGAAACCCCATGTCTCGCTCCAGTGTGACGCGTTGGCTGTGACATTCACTGGAACTCCATTGTCCAGGTCTTCTGCCAAGATATCCCCCTGGAGGCTTGTTGCAGCGGCAGAGGCAATCATGCACTCGTCGATGCAATCGAAGTCGTACGCGTAGTCACAGGAGCATGCTTGGCTGACGTCGCCACCGTTGTCTTCGGGGCAGGGGCACTCCCTGCACTCGGCCATGCACCTCTCTTCTTCTGCAGCGGCATCGTCGATCGAGTACTCTGATGGTTGGTACGTCGAAGGATCTGCCGATGCAGCGATGGCAGGTGTTACGTCGCCAACGCCCTCGGCCATGCCTGGCAGCGCCGATCGGAAGAGGCTCTTGACGGCCGCGATGCGTTGCTTGACGTCCTGGAGCGCATCTTCCGCGCACGAGCCGAGCTGCACGTCGGCATGGGCCTTGAGCCAGCAGTTGTCGACGATGGTGAGGCCCCTGCTGGCGACGTCCATGGCGAAGGCGTCGTTCCACTTGGCCTGCTCTTCGAGGTCCTTGCGTTTTCGCTCCTCTTCGAGCCGGAGCTGTTCCTGCTGCTTGACCTCATCCTCGAGGGATTGCTGGACGAGCTGGAGATTGGTGATTGTGTTCTGGAAGTCTAGCTTGTCGGAGGCCCACTGGCGGTTGCGTCGGGCATAACCTGTGATGGCCGTGATGAGGAAGGTGGAGAGGTCGTCCTGCTTCTTCTGCGACTCCTCCTTGACGTGCTCCGTGATGGACCGGAGCCTCTGAATCTCGTGCTCGAAGTGCAGACGCTCCACCTCTCGCACATGGTTCTGATGGCAGTTGACGGCCGCCAGACCGAGGGCTATCGTGGAGAGGATGCCCACGAGGAGGGCCCAGAGCCTCTGCGTCTTGTTGAGGTGGTTGATGAGGCCTGAACCTGATCCTGAAGTGGTGTTGTTGTTGCTTGCGTTTCGTCCCTGAGTGCGTCGCAGCTGTCGCAGTTCGTGTTTGGGCGAGTTTTTGCGAATTCCTCTTGATGCTGAATCTTTTTGTTTGTCGACGTGGAGATTGTCATCTTGATCTCCCGTGCCTTGCTCCTCTTCGTCGCAGTCGCGACCATCGTCGAGGGACAAGGTGGGCAGATCCGTGGGGATGGACTCGGTGTCCGGCATGGAAAGGTCTATGCTGATGTCGCTGGAGGCATCATCTGCATCGATGTCTTCGCCTTCCACAATGAGCTGGCCTCTCCTGAGGATGGAGTCCTGTTCTTCTTCCTCGTCGTCGTCTTCCGTGAGGAAGGATGCCTTGTTGACGATCTGGACGTCGATGACCGTATCCGGAAGGCGTGGGTCGCGAAGTTGGTCCTGCGACTGCCCGTCTTGGCCCTGGAGGCTGAGCTGGCCTTGATGTTGATCTGGAGCGGTGGGAATCACGCCCGGGTTTGAGATGAAGCCCCACTGACCGCTGTCGCCATGGGTGCTGTTGGAGTTGCTGCTTGCATTGCTGATGTCACTGCTGGCAGCAGCGACGGTGTTTGCAGTACGCTGCGTATCCATGGTTGATGTGGTGTCGTGCAGACTCAGTTGCTGGTCTTCGTCCAGAGTGTGTTCCACAGTTGTAAACGAGGAATCCGAGCTGTACGTGACTTGTGAGAGCATGGCAGCAATTGCGGCAACAGCGACAGATGCAAGTGCGAATGGAGAGCAGCGCACTCGTACTTGTGGGACAAATCAAGTGAATGCGGGTGGATGCAATGCAGAGAAACTCGATGCGGGGCTTCGGAAGCGATGCAGCAAGCTCGGGTGCCACGAAGAAGTCTGTCGCGTTGGACCGCTTTGAGGTTTTGTTCTGCTCTTTCTCTTGGTTCTGATTTCTCCCACCGAGCGTGTTGTGGCCTGTCGTGGCGCGTTTGGGATCTTCTTTCGCTATTTCTCCCTTCTCGCCTGCTTGCTGTTGCGTTTCGCTGCGGAAGGTTGCCCTTGCCTGCCAAGAGGGCGGCTTGATCGCGAGAGGTCTGCCTTGAGGAATGGGTGGGACGATGACCGGAAGCAGGAAGGACACGTCTCACGAGAGATCTCCAACGCAACAGAAATGACACAAGGAAGGAACCGAAGCCTCACTGAAGAAGAAGGCTCGTGATGTATTATAGAATAGAATACGACGTATGTGCTGGTACAAGTACGATCAGAGCGCCAATGTTGATGTAAGCGCTAATGTTGATGTGGATGTTGATGTGGATGTCAGTGTCAGTGTCAGTGTCGATGTGGATGTGGATGTGGGTGCTTCCGGAGATGACGGAGAGGGCGAGGAATGACAGAAAAAGAAGGAACGAATTGAGAGTGCGTCCACCACATGGCAGTCCGAATGCCACGATGAAGTTGCCACCAACCCAAACACAAGCACATAACAACGACGAGAACAACAACATCATCGACAACAAGAACGACGCAAAGAGAAAACAGAATTTCACGTCAAAATCAGTTTCGTTGTGTTCCGTGTCAACGCCACACGCAAAACAGAACAAAACATCAACAATGGACTTTCTTAGCTTCAATCTGGCAACAACCGCAGCGGAATCAACACGTGTGCGTGTAAAGCAACCGACACTCTCTGAGGAAGATCCAGACGCCCACGGACTCCGCGAAACTCTTTCGCTTTTCTTCGCTCCCTCCAATCGTGGGCCTGCCCATTGTTTTCCATCAAATTGTGCTTCTTGTGGTTCCACGGTACGAGGATCGTGTCTACTCCATGTGCTCTCTGCTCGCTTGTGCGCTATCTGCATCAAAGAGTGGCGGGAGAAGTATGCGAGAGAAAATAAAGTTAGATGTGTTGAACAAGCTATGGGTATTCGGAAGGAGTTGTCACAGTTACATCCATACGAAGCACATGTATGCATCTGCGGTTGAGAGCCTCTCACTCTCTGTCCAAAAGACACACCTGCTCTCCTGCATGTTTTTCATTCATTGAATCAACTATTATGATACGGCATGAGTGTACTTGTGTGTCAGCTGATTGCTGCGAGAAGTGACACTGACATCTAACGAGGAGTATGCATTTTAGAAGTACGACGTTGCTGTTTCAACAGGGTCCTCTTTGCTTCCACTTTGTGTGATGATTCTCAGGAGACTTCCGAATCGCATCTGCCACCGCACATCGTACGTACGCGCAGCACCGAAATGGCGACCTCGCAAGAGGTTCCCGTTCCGGGCTGCATTGCATTGAACTGAACTGAACTGAACTCTACCTACATCACCATCAATGCGGGTGGTACCTTGAGGAAGCGCAAGCTCGGGACGCGGTTGATGGGTGCGACGATGGACGGAGATGGGATGATGACCTGCGGCGACATGGAGGAGGAGGCGAGCGGCATGATGGCGGGCGGTTGTGATGGGTCGCTTGCTGGGGAGGGAACTTGCTTCGGTTGCTGTGCCTTCATGGATGGCGGAGTCGTCACGTGCTCGTACAGCGGTGCTTCCGATGCGTGATGGAACTGAGCGCGCAGCATGGTGCAGTAGAGCATGGATTGAGTCACGGAAAGAGGCCAAGTTGCCACGTCGGTTGGCATGTGCTCGGATGTCTGTCCTTCCATGTTTCGCCATGCGTGCTTCAGCAGATGACAGCTCTCGTCATCAAATGCCGTAGGGTACAGCTTGAACAAGACGTACTGCTCAAACCATCCCCTCCACCAATCGCTCTTGTAGGGATTGTCAGCGACACTGAACGCCTTGTGGATCGGGGCAAGCGCCTTAGACAGTGGCGGGGGAGCAGGTGGAGAGATTGGTACTTGCAAAGGTGGCGACAAAGGTGGTGACAGAGGCGGTGACGCGGGAAGTGGATGGAACGATGTAGACTTCTTGTCAATGCTCGATGGGATGTTCACAGAACGGCGATTGCTTGCATGTTGCGGGATGTAGGAGTGATACTGTCCAATCAAGGTTGGCATCTTCGAAGGCGACGGTTGGGGTGGCATTGGTGGGAGGTGTGATGACCGTGGCAGCCCATTGCCGATGTCGCTTGCATTGGCTGTGGAAGCGACGGTGACGTTGACGTTGACGTTGCCATCCATCATGGTTGGTGAGTCCCACGGATGCGGGGCATCAGGAGTCCAAGAAGGCTTGGTGATCACAGTGGGGAGCTTGATGTTATTCACCTGATGAGAGCACCAATTGAGCGACCTGCGGACGAGCGTGGAAAGGAACATGAAGGCCAAGACTTTGTTGGCGACTGGATTTTGGAGCATCCACAGGATGATCTTGATGGAAGTTGCGAGGACGCAGACGACCACCTCGATCCACGAAATGGACGTTGGTTGTGGGGGAGCTGTGCCTTCATCTGCCGGACTGGTTGATGAAAGATCTCCTTCTTTTTCTTGTTCTCTTGAGAATGTGACGTTGGTTGATCTTTTCAAGTCAGAAACCTCAGCCTCATCCATCATTTCATTGCCGTTTTCGTTTTCGTGTTCATTTTCCTGCTTGACTTCATCAATATCAACATCAATGTCAATGTCAATGTCAACGCCATCATTATCTTCGTCGTGGTCTGGGCTGTCAAGACGGTCTTCCTCTTGGATGTCATCTTTCTCACTGGTATCATCGTTGCAACTGCCCTCTGTGCCCTCATCGTCGGTCTCCTCGGTACCATCGATGCCATCGGTGTTGTCAACGTCGTCGGTCAACTGAGGACCATCACGATCAGTTGCATCGCTGTTGTCGATCGATACGGACACAACAACCTGCACAGCATCAGTATCCTCACAAATAGCTGCGTTGACTTGAGCGCTGGAATGGACGTTGGCATTGATGTTCACAGCGTTGATCGGATCTGCGTTGGGCGTTGTCTGCATGGCTGTGATTTCATCGGTCACAGCATTGGCTTGGGCAATTCGTGGATGGTGTTCCTTTGCATCAGCGACTTTGTCATCTTGGATGACGCACCAATCATCGGATTGCACAGAACCCGATGCGCTGCTCAGCTCGTCGTCCTGCGCTATGATTTGTTCTGCTCCTGCCTCACTGTCATAGTTGATCTTTGTGATGTTACTGTTGGTTTCAGTCTTGTTGCTGCGTTTGACAACACAGTCGACAGGCATTTGGACATGGTCCGCACTGCTACCGGCAGTAATGAGGGACCCATCATCACTGTTGCCCATTGAATGGCTGATCGAGGAGTCGCCATTGCTCTCACAGGTGGATGTTCCCGTGGAGCAATGCGTCCAATCATCATCCATGACAGACATGATGGCTTTGCTTGATCTGATTTAAGATGGAGAGCACCGTTTGGTTTCAATTGCGTCCGTATGTCTTGCTACACTTCTCCACTACGTAAGATCTTGATGCGAAAGTGTTGCGACGTTTTGGAGTTGTATCCGTAATTGTGTGCGTGTGTATGTATGTGTGTATGTGTGCCCACCTCCCACGAAGGGCATGAAGTCACGATGGAGTGGGTGAGCCAGAATGTCGAAACGTGCGATACTGCGACGGATTATGTGATCTACCGGGCGGCACCGAGGTCGGGATGTGGATGGAGACACCAGCACTCGCAGAACGAGTATCCAGAGACCATTTGTTCGTATGGCATGATGGTGGAATGGCCCGCAACAAGAATACCAGCCACAACAACAAACGCGAACAAGCCGTACTCGCGGAATACTGGCAGGCAGAGAGGAAATCAGAGGCGTCGCCGAAGAAGAAGAGGACGTGGAGCACCCTGTCGTCCTTGCCATCCCTCCCATCGCGAAGTCTCTCGATTCCATGCGATTGTCTTACCTTGGCGGTACAGACGAAGGCTCCACTTGCAAATCACAAGACGAAGCACCTCTCTCTCTAGCTGTGGATTTGAATGTTGCTGTCGGTGTTGCTGTTGATGTTGTTGTCGATGATGTTGCTGATGATGATGATTGGCCCTGTCGACATCGATTGGCTGGGGGTGCTGACACCCTCTCGACTTTGTTCGTCGATCTGTTCCTCCCACATCGCTGATCTCCCCTTGACACGCTCCGAGATGGTGAAGGAAGCACACGCAAACAGAAAATCCTTCGTCTCGGACAGACAACAAGTTCCCACAGAAAATGACATCACCTCGTGAATTGAAGGATACCAAATCGGGACTACATATGTACCGCGAATTCTGTTTTCTTGTCAGTCTACAGAACGAGGATAGAAATGGCATCGAAAGTAACGGAGTTGTCTTCTCGCGAGCACTCCGCAGCGATCGTCTTTTTACGTAGAGTCGCATCAACCTTATATACATGTTTCATTCAATGAAGGAGGAGAATCTTCAGAATTCGAAACACAACCATTCGTCACGATTGGATGTTACCCAATCAAAACGCTTCGAAGACGGAAGGAACAGAACAGAACAAAATTGAGAACCATCAGAAGAACAAGATGATGCGCAATCACGATGACGAACGCCACATCACCACAAACATCGACATCGCCATCGCCATCAACATCGACGCAAAGACACCAACACCAAAAATGATGAGATCTTCCATCGCCAAGAGGGAAGGCCGAATCATCAACAAGCGCCAAGATTCGGTGGGAGACAAGTTGCAGTTGGGGCATCTGCACTTGCACTCGGATCGACACAGATAGCATTGCTCTCGTGCCTTGCTTTTGCATTCGGGCAAGAACGCTTTAGTTGTCCACTCACACGGTCTTTGGTGCTATCCGTTGGTACTCATGGTCATCCTCACACCCGCACTCTGCACAGATACACGCATCATTTGCGATCATTGGCATCAACACCTGCAACCATCGCATTGCTGCTGTCTTCTGCACTGTTCCCACAATCTTGTTGCAATCGCAGCCACGATCGCAATCACTGTCACAAACAACAACAATCCAAGCAAGGCGTTCAGGTTCCGCACCAAGCGTGATGATGAACATCACGGCAAACACACTGTTCGTAGCATCACGAAGCCATCGGAATGATGCGTCCGACAGAAAGAGCAATGCCATCAGCAGAAAGATGCGGATCCTTCATGCAGCGACGCCGCTGCTGCTGCTCGTGGTATCGGCGCACGTCATTCTGCTGCAACCGGCAGAGTGCAATGCTCTGTCTTCCTTCCACGGCGGACGCCTCGTCACAGCATCGCCTTCCACATCGCGGGCCTTCACAACCATCACGATGAGAAAGCAAAAGGCTTCCGACAAGCGCACAAGGCGTCTGCAACGCGGCGAGATGGATATGCAGCAGCTCGTGCAGCAGAACCTGCAGGCCACCACGTCCACTCTCACGTCTTCGCCGATGGCGCAACAGCCTTGGGATGCCAAGAAATCGAGATCCCTGCTCAGCAAGCCACCGCACCAGCTGACGGGTGGACGTGGCAGAAGCCGCAAGCGATCCACCGTCTACAACTCGCTCTCTTCGTATCACAACCGATTCCTGCAGTTGCTCACGATGGAGTATCAGTCCGAGGTCAGTTGGTGTCCTTCAACGAACATTATTATGCATCGAACTATGGTACAAAACATCGCCATGCAAAGTATTGAGTTTCGCACAGTGTGCTACGTGCTGCTTGTTGTCATTTTTCTGCCCCACTCACACTCAAACATGCCTTCATGCATTCTATGGAGACTTCGTTACATCGGCATTCCATACTGTTGCTGCACGCCCACTCTCGACATTACCCTACATAGGAACGAGAGGTCATCTCTCGCATCAAGGCATCCGTCGATGATCCAATGCGATTGGAGACGAAGCAGGGACAGGCCATCTACGACATGTTTCCGGAGCGTCGCGGAAACCTATTTTCGGATGAGGTCTATCGCCTCGTCAAGGCACATGACGCAACGCAGCTCTATTTCCCAAATGGCAGCGACGGCGATAGTGACAGCAATGACAAAGAAGACCACCACCATCAGCAGCAGCAGCCACAACAACAAACACCATCGCCTTCTTCTTCGCACGTCAGCAAAAGCAAGACAAAGAAGACCAACGCGGACCAAAGCCATTCACTGCTTCCGCCCAATCACAAATTCTCCAACAACGACGTCATCATGGTCACCTTGCAACCATCGGGGAGCGGAGATCTGTTCGACCCCAACAACTACCCCACCAGCTCCAATGCCATCACTGCCGAGGCACGCGTCATCGGCACCGGTCCGACCTACGTCGACATCGCCATGCCCGGTGGCATCTTCGAGGCAACCTTTGGCCCTGCACCCAACGATTTCAACAACGGTGGCAACAGCAACATGCGATTGCGTGCCGATCGCTTCTTCTCCGATGTTCCCTACAGACGGATGGTGGCCGCAGTTACACAGCTCTCTGCCATTCCAGAACGCACTGCCAACAAGCAAGCATCGCAGATGGGAATTCAGCGCAGCGACGGGCCGACACTCAACGGAAAGCCAGCCAAGGCAACTTCGGCCCCTCATGCCCACAATCCGCGACACAAGGGCAAAGTCGCAATGGACAGCGGCAAGGATGCAAATCCATTCGATAACATCCGCATGGACGAGGTCCTGCGAGATCTCATCATCTCTACTTTCGCCTTCAGCGATGCAGACGGTCCCCTCTTCCACGACAAGGACGTGTGCGATTTGCAAAGCCTTGCCAACAAGGTGTCCAAACCACCGATGCCGACTTCTGCCAAGCTGGCCAATCAAGCACTGGCCTTCATGCAGCAGCAGGCAACGCTCATGTTCCCGCCATTGAATGGACCGCAGCTGACGGCCGTCGGTGCAGCGCTCACCAGAAAGTTCACGGCCATCACAGGTCCACCGGGGACGGGAAAGACCACGGTCGCATCCGCCGTAGGTTTTGGATTCACGCATCAGTGCCGATCCATCTCGCCACACGCGAAGGTCTTGGCAACGGCCTTCAGCAACGTCGGTGCCGACAACATGGTGGGCGGCTTCCAGAAGCTGGGGCTCAACGTCGTGCGAATTGGAAAACCATCCGCTGTCTCCGAACATCTGTGGGGCATCACGTTGGATGCCATCATCGATCAAGATCCAGCAGTGCAAAAGGCAACAGAAGCGGCCGCCCGCGCAACGGCACAGCTCTCCAAGCTCAAGCGATCATCATCCAAGTCCAATGGCAATGCTAAGAACAACGACGCCTTCCTCAGCGAAAGGACGGCACGGGAATTGGCGACGGCCGCGGTCAAGCGCTCCATCCAAACACGCAACATCGCAGCCGCCAAAGCCTTCCGGGAGGCCGATGTCATCGTGTCCACCTCGACTGGTGCATCCGACACGCGTCTCCTCGCGGCATGCGGTCTCTACACTGACATTGAAGACATGGCCAGGGAGGATTCCAGGCTGAACACCAACAAGAACGGGAGCAGAGGTGGTCGTGCGAATCCCACCGCCGGCAACAGTGGTGCGGGCACCACTATCCAAATCCCCAATGCCAACAATCTTGTCGCGTCCGCCAGAACCTTGGCACCCGACGGCCTGCCGCCGCTCTCGCTACCTTTCGTGATTGTGGACGAAGCATGCCAGAGCGTCGAGCCTGCCACTCTCATCCCGCTCACCGCATCCAACAGCTGCAGATCGTTGGTCTTGCTTGGCGATCCATGTCAGCTTCCAGCCACCGTCAAGCATGATCCAGAATCCCTCCTCAGCGTGTCGCTCATGGAACGTCTTACCGCCGCGATGCCACAGCCAATGGTGAGCTCGCAGCCGGATACCACGGAGAAGGATGAGCGCTACCTCCATGCCTTACCGATCAAGCAAGCACGATCGCTGCGACGGGCGCTCGAACAGCAGGAGCTCCGTCGTCCCGCCAGTGCATCCAGCCAACACCACCGTCTGCCCACAACATCCTACAAGAAGAGCTTCCCGGGATCCTTGCTGCTCAGTGTGCAATACCGCATGCACCCATCCATATCTGCTTTCTCGTCGGCCATGTTTTACGATGGATTGCTATCCACGCCATGGCAGATGGGACCGACCAGACCCTTTTCCGAGCACTGGAAGCAAAAGTACCCAGCTCCGCACGATGAAGCCAATGTCCGTTTCATCAATGTGGGTGGGCGATGCCACGAACGTCGTGGCAGCAACGAAGCCGAGGAATCCACGACGTACGCCAACCGCGCGGAGGCCGAGCGGGTGTTGCATCTGATTCGTGACGCATTGCTGGAAACATCACAAGCAGCAGGAACAGCAACAGAGAAAATGGGAAAGACGAGCATCGGAGTGATCACACCCTACAGCGGCCAAGTGCAGCTCATCCAACGGATGATCCAGGACGATGAAATCATCCAAAAGCATGCCGACAATGCCAGCATCGAAGTCAAATCCGTCGACGGCTACCAAGGGCGGGAACGCGACATCATCATCTTCTCGGCCGTGCGTTCCAACCATCGCAACAAAGTGGGATTCCTTTCCGATTGGCGACGATTGAATGTGGCGCTCACGCGTGCAAAGAATGGTCTCATCGTCGTTGGTGACTTGGAGACTCTGTCCAGCGGCGACAAGAATTGGGCTGCCTTCGCCAAGTGGTGCGATGGCATGGGATGCATATTCGATGGCGAAGGTGTTCGATCGAAGGTGCACAAGCTTTGAGGGTCTTCTCGTGTCTCCACAGTGGAAGGAGACACACACACACACACACACATAGAGTATCCATCGTTGAATCATCGTCCCAAAGGACTGTCCCAGCGTATGTGGAACTTTCCACCCCCAATTCCGATCTTGGACATATAGCATCAAACTCCACGCAAGCGTCAACACAAGTATCAAGCCATCTCAAAAGCAACCAACAAAATGCACTCACGACTCAAGCATATCGTAACGCTAAACCGTCAATGTCTTTCACTCAGTCTTCTATTTCTGCATCGGTAGCACTATTATTACATTCGCTCTACTCAACTCATCATCGGTATCATACTTTACGGTACTGTCCACATCTCATAACAACCTTTTTGTAGTCCACATCTGTCGGAATTGGGACATTCCATCCGTCTCAAGAGCCAACCGTGGAGTATTGAGCCTCTTGGTTGAACTCGACGTACATACGTACTTGCACTTCCACGAACAAATCCTCACTGATTGAAATGGACTTGCTTCTTGGATGGCGGCGATCGGATCTTCGACAGCTGCTCCTGCAGTCCCCTTCGCCCGCCAGCCTGGCGTACCTTGGCACGCCGAATGGAATCCCGATTTCCACCTTTGGGATCGTTCAGTGTGATTCCCTGAATCTGCATGTTCTTGGTCATGGGGAGCACCGCAGTTTGAGGCTTTCGTTGGGGCAACGTCCACTTCGCGCCTGACTTCGCAGGCACTATGCTCAGCGACTTCTTCACTTTCGGTTTGGGGCCAGACAAGATAGACACCGACAGCTTCTTTGCTTTCGATGCGGGACCTTCACCGCTCTTCCGCCTCTCCATAAATGACTTGCGAGGTCCCTTTATCTTCACGACAGAGGGTTGCCCTTTTCCGAGCGATCGCTGCTGCAAAGTGTTTGTGCTCCTGGACGCGAGCACGTTGCGTTTGACCCCCTCCGGTTTTGTGCTCGAGGGTTTGACGGTACTCATGTGCGGTCTCGCATCCTCGACCTCCGTCCCCTTGATGTCAGCAGGCTTCTCCGATGTTGGCTGCTGCTCAATCGGTCGGGAAGAGGCTGCGACGTCCTTTCCTGCACTTGATGCTGCGGTTTGGGATATTGTTGACATGGACGGCGCTGAAGCAAGAAGAATCTTCGTTGCCTGTGACTGCGTTGCGGGTTCGACATGAGCCGCACAATGGGACGGAGCAGGCGCTTTGCTTGTTCCCGCTTTCTTTGCGGTAACTGCTGCTGCAAGTCGTTTGGACGATGGCGACCGCACCGCGGGACGAGTGCCAGTGGTCGCTTGCTTGGGATGCGCTGCCTTGGATTGTTGCTTCACCCAGTCACTGATTTCATCCTCCTCGAACAGATCATCGATGGAAGCGAGCGGCAGCGTTCTGGTCGCCGAACCCTTTCGTTTGTTCTGCGAGCTGTGTGTACCAGTCGACTGATCCAATGTTCCTGCATCTTCAGGAGCCTTTGATCTGGATATAGCTGCAGTTCGGGCTGGCAGTTGAGGGCTAGGTTGCTTCTGAGGGGATGGCTCATGCTGCTGCTGCTGCTGCTGCTTCTCTTCAACGGCCTTATCGCTCTCTGCTTTGGGACTCCTGGCATTGCGAAACCTCAACCGGCGTGATTCCAGTGGCGACTTTGCATCTCGGAGGCTTCGTGTGCCAATCAATCCTTGCTCAAGACAGTCGGTGGGAGACATCAGAGCAAATCGGATCTGTTCAGCAACGCGGTTTGGCGTTCTGGCATCGCCGGCGGCCTTGGCCTCGTTGGTGCTATCGGCCTGCAGCTCTGTAAGCTGACGCCGCAGATCACTGATGGTTTTCTGGTGCGCGTGGATGGAAGCTGACTTTGCCCGACTGTCATTCACGGCTGATCTGTACAGCTCGATGGAGATGGTGGTATTCTCCTTGTGTAGCTGCTGTCTCAGGTTGGCGATGGCAGTCTTGTACTGTTCTTCTCGTTGCTCCCATTCGGACTGCTTCACGGTCTGTGTGGTCTGCAAGAGTTTGTCGATGTACGCACGGCTGCTTTGGACTTCTTCTGTCATATCCTGCACCTGTTCAGTGAGCACGGCATTCTCTTCCTGCAGGCGCTTGCGCACTTCGTCACTCTCTGTGAACTTGTTGATGTAGTGATCACGTTCTTGCTGCATGCCTCTTGCCTTCTCCATCGATTGCTGCGACACTCGCACCATGGAATCGTTGCTCTCCTTCATCTTCTTCAAACGAAGCGCGAAGTGTTCTGCAAACTTCATGTCGTCTTGACGAGTCAAGTGACGCACCTGTGTGCAGTACATACGTACAATATTCGTGCGCATGGACGTATGGATTCATTCCATTGGCAGTTTGTCATAGTTTGGTGTAGAGTTGGCCGTCACGAGAACGTGAAAATGCATAACGTGTGAGATACATTCTGGAACTTGCAAGCGTCCATCAGAGTCTTTCACAGAATTCTTACGAGTACAGTCAAGCAGCAACCTGGTCTCGCAGCAAGGAACGTACCTCGAGATCTGAAGCGCCAAGTGCTTCCAGCAGTTTGTTGCGAATGTCCTGCTGCGTTTGCTTGAGCTTTTGCAATTGGAGATGCGCCTCTCGCAAGGATCGATTGGCTGTTTCTGTCTTTGCCGTTTCTTCGGCCAACCTTTCGCGCATGTCGCCTTGATTGGATCCATCAGTGTGTTGCATTGCTTGCAAGTCACTCTGAGTCTTCGTCAGCTGCCTCTGAAGGCTTTGGATCGTCGCTTGCATCCTGGTTTCCACTTCCTGCGCTTGCTGACTCTTCTGTGCCCGAATCTTGCGTTCATTTTCCAGGTGCCTTCGCATCTCCGACGATTCCTGCTGGACCTGTTGCATGGACGAGATTAAGTCGTGCGTGCACATCGACGAAGTGGATACCTTGGTCTGAAGCTCCTTTACAGTCTCCTCCGCCTTAAGCTTGGCATGCTCCAGGTCGTTCAGCCGTTGCAAGAACTTCTTCTGTTCGGCAACTCTGAGACCTTCTATCTCCGATCTTGCGATGGTGAGCTGCTGGACCTTGCTGCGCAACTGGCTTGTTGGTGTGACATTCGGGCTGGAGGATTGGCTGGATTGTCTTGCCTTCTGCAACGGGCTCTCCCTTATAGTTCCAAGCTTTGCGATGGATGAGAAATCAAAGACAGATTGACCTTTGGGTGTTTCCACGAATTCCTCGCCCTGCAGACCAGACATGGGAGACAGGGACATATCCAGGCTGCTCTTGCTGTGAGAGTTGGTGCTGTTGGATATGTCCAGAGACAAGGAATATGGGTTGCTCTTTGTTGCTCCAATTTGGTTGGTCAGGAGGTTTGATTTGCCTCCGGTGTGCGAGTATGACGATACGAACAATGGTGCGCTGTACTTGCCAGCTTCAACTCTAGTTGTGGAAGATGCTGGCTTCCCCACATCAACATGACTTGGGGACTTCATTCGCAATGCCCTTGATATTTGAGCTGAAATTGATTCTGTCTGGACATCGGTTGGTTTCATGCTCGTGCCGCGTTGGCTGTCGTAGATGTTGCTGCTGCCACCTTTTCCTGCGCCATCGCCATCGCCATTGCCGTGACTGTTGTTTTTGCTGGTGAGGTTGTGATTGAGATTGTGAGTTTGGCTTTGGTACTTCTTCGTTTTCATGCCAGCAACGATGCTGTCGCTGTCGCCGCTGCCGACACGAACATGTTGTTTTGCGATCGAAGATGAGAATTGATTTGCCACAGCAGCGACAGTGGTGGTAGCAGTGGTAGTTGCAGGAGGTGGTGGCGGTGGAGGCGGCTGCACTGATCGCTTCGAGCTAGTTTTGGAAGACTCCGTCGTATGTGGTTGGAACTCTATCTTGGCTGCTGGAGATTTAGTGTGTTGGGATTTGAGTGATAAGTTGAGCAGCGTTGGCTCTGTGACGGCAGAAATGGCTGAGATGGGGCTGCCACCAACGTGGGGTGTGAAGTAGAACTCTGTGCTTGCATCAGCGATGATGCTGCTGGCGTTCCAATCATGATCATCGCAGCCGCGGAATCCATTCGGTAGCAATGCGGGCGTTTGGAACTGCGAGGCAGAGTCTGATCCAGTATCGCTGAGCGACAGCCGTCCAGGGGTGGATGCTGTCAAACTGGCATCTGCGCCCAGCTGAAGATCAGAAAAATCAAAGCTGAGCTTGGACTTGTTCGGCGAGAGCAGATACGATGATGCCAGCCTCGATATATCCTGGCTTTGATGATAACCTGACGCAAGCTGTGTGCCCAAGGGAACTGACTTCTTGTATGAAGGTGAGAAGATGGAATGAAAGACGGTCTGTGGTTGCGTCTGATTCGGCGGTGGTGACCCGGTTGGTCTCACCCCGACTATGCCAGCATTGCGGCTCAGGGATTGATGCAAAGGCTTCGCGAATGATGGCTGCGATGCGCTGGGTCTCCTTGAATGACGCAAACTCGTAACCGATGCGGTCGTTGGTTGTGTCTGCGGAGGCGGCGGCGGAGGAGGAGGTGGTGGTGGCGGTGGTGGTGGGTGAGGGCGGGTCGAGGCAGCGATGGCCGATGCAGATCCTGAAACCAATGTCGATGTCGCCATTCTCATTGAGATCGCTCCGCTTGTTTGATTGCGACGGTTCTTCGTCGACGTCGTCTTTGGAGGTGGCACCATGGCGATGGAGAGCGATGGGCCTTCGGTTGCTCCTTCGGTTGCCAGATGGATGGAGCAATTGTGTACTTGTGCTGAGACAATACGAACGGATTCCTCGCTTTGTGCCACTTGTACAAATGAGATCTGCCACAGACAGGGGAGGAGAGTGGGGTGGTGTGGACTTCGCGGGAGAAATTCTGTACAGAGCAAAAAATGACCCGTCGTGTGGCGTTGCTTGTTGCTTGTTTTGTGTTTCTGTCTCCATCGTGTTAACTTCGAAATTGTTCGGTGTGCGATATATTTAGCCCATTTGAATTTTGAATCTGGACTTATTCGACTAAAGTTGACGTCAAGAACAAAGACGATCAAAGAAAACAGGACCAAGGTGGTCGAGACGTGGATGATGAAGGAAGTCTTTGGCAGAAACTCCGATTTGTCGCTTGAAATTTGTTGAATTCTCCACCAAGGCAAACAAGACCAACTTGGATTCACAAAAGATCGATCCAATCCAACGCAGTTGCAGGTGCTCCCGTGCCATGCCGTGCCGCGCCGCGCCAAACCGCCCATCATTGATGTCAACAATGTCTATGCGTGTGTTGGTGGGTGGAAGCTACAACCGCGTAGCCAGCAGCACAGATCCCTGACTATTCTACTATCTATGGCAAGCACAGGACGAGTGAAGCACTCTGGAGAGGATAGAAGAGAACTATAATACCTACTTTGCGTTGAGCAATATAGTATTCTATAATAGCTCGTATCATGGCACATGTTGTAGTCTGCGATTTCGTCGAATGTGCGTGCACAACCGCACACCAAAGACGCCTGCAGCGAGCGTGGTTGGATCGAGGCTGGTCGTGTCATTTGGCAAAATGATGGGAACCCAGCGCCAACGCGAACATCGGCACTGCCAGAAATGCCGCTTGGTCTGTTCGCAGCGAACACCCCACAGCGAAGCCCCCATGGAACCGCATCCCAGCCCACCTCGCAACCACAGACAGAAGGAAGTGCCAACCTCGCCATCGTGGTTTCTTGTTTTCCTGCTTGCGCTCTCGCTCTCGCGCTGGTTGTCAGTCAGATGTGATCGTTGATGACGACCATCGCAGATGCTCGTTGGATAGAATTGTAAGCGCCTTTGGGCACCATGATACGGCGGTACTGGTGGGTCCGCTTGCCTGCGCGTACCTTCACCATACATTTATCGCATTTCTACTGCCTACCGCTGCCGGCGAAGCTCAACCGGTTGCTGCCATTGCGCTGTTGTTACGAGTCCTACCAAGTTGCTGTTGACTGGTCGCAACGATCTGGTGACCAGCAGCGGCGCCCCAAAGTGAATACGCTGCTCTGCAAGCGAGCTACTCTACTGTGACACACTCTCTCTCTAGACTCTATGGCGGTGCATGTACGATTGCGGGTAGGAGCCTGCTTTGGACCAGTACCTGCACCAATATCGATGTTCGTAGAGCATTCGTGCCAACGCTGGTGAGTGCTACTTCGTGCAAACGCCATCCCTGTTGGTTGAATATCGCCCTGTGGCCCTGCGAAGTTGATGGAGCTGTTGAATCTTGCGGAAGCTCGAGGATCATCGGCAGCTCTCTGCAGTTACGAAGGAAGACAGGCACAAGTGTCTGGCGGTGGAGGAAGTGTTGGAAGCGACGTCCATCCACAGGAAGGCCTGCTCGTGACGCGTGCGTATTCCAATACATGGGGCACTACGAGCGTGTGTAGAGTATAGTACTGTGCGTCCAGCCATCAGGATTTCACAAGATTAATGTGTCCATGATTTTGGCACGATTGCATGCGTTGTTGGTGGCGATTCCGAAGCTCACAAAGTGGGATGAGCACAACGAGTGTGGCTTGTACTGCGTACTTCGCAACTCCACTACATTACGATTGCGCACCGCGGACACCAACCAGGAGGATATCCCGATTGGTCGGCCTCACGTGCTTCATGTGAAGGTTGTTATTTGTGACATGATGCGTATTTGGTGGCACTGCCATTGTCGCCATCATCCACGCGGCCGCTTCTTTTGCTTGCAAAAACTGGCTTTGTCACTTTCCGTTTCGCTGTGGCACGTCGCAACTTGTTTCTGCTGTTCTCGCTTGATCGACTCCGAAGCTCTGTCGGATTGCTTCGTATCACCTCAATACTCGTCGAGCACGAGTACAGCATGCTGAGTCATGATGTAGATTGCAATGGTGCACTGATCTACTCTACTCTACTCTACTCTATACAAGTCTCTCTATACATGTTTTAACGTCGCATATGTGATATACATGGTGTCTTCTGTGGTTCTTTGGGGCCACCTCATCACGAGCCTTGGCAATGGATTCGTCCGTCATCGTTTCGCTTCGTCTGGCTGCGTTTCCTTCAGGAGTGCATATTCTGTTGATTGTTGTATCCTCAAGAACGACTGCTGAGATGCATCAGACGTGAGTATAGTCTGCTGTACTTTATGTACCCTCGCAGCGCCAAGAGGGCCAGACAGCCCGTGAATGAACTACAACCTCCTCTGACCGTCGTACCAGTGCGGAGGTCTGCTGCTCGTCGTGGGCGATGAGCACTCCTCATCCGCCTTCGGCCGTCGTGGTGGTGGCGACCATGGCACTGACCCAGGCGCTCCGAGAGGCCCAGATGCATAATGAGGTAAAGGCGCGACTGCGGACACAGCAGCGGCGTGACGTGCCCAAGCTTCGGCTTCGGCGGCGGCGACGGCAGCAGCTCTCGATCCAGGTGCACCCATGAGGCTCCCTGTGATGGCTGCGGATGCCGCTGCCGCTGATGTTGCTGGATGCTGAAGAGAGGTTGGGTAGAACATCGAAGGGTAGACAGACCGTGTAATCCGCGGATCTTCAATGGGTGCTAGACTTGGTACCATCACCAGGACCTACCGTTCGAGGAGAGAGAGAACAGCGCAGAGAAGTGTGCGAGCAAGCGAATGGGAGTTGCAGAGAAACGCATCATCGGTGTTTCGTATGCAGCGTTAGCTTGGTATCCATCAGAAGGAAGAGATCGCAGCATGCGTGCGAACATGGTACGGATAGTCATCACAGTCGTACGAGCACGAGCACGAGGACGTATGTGTGTGTATGTATGTGGGTGTGCACATGCCTGTCGTTACCTGTACGAGTGATGGTGACAGACGCGCCTTGATCGGATGTTGCCAAACGCTGCAAACACATGCCAGGAAACAAGGCCATCATGATGACATGATGTGTGCGCAAGCACTGGTACGTACGTTGTTGTCTCTGGTCACTCCGACAGGCCCCAGCGCAGCAGGACCTGCTCGCCGTATCTTCTCCATCGCTTCCTTGAGCTCCTTGTTCTCTCTGTACAGCCTCTTCATGACGACGAGTCCCTGCGAGATGAGGTCCAGCCTCGTGATTCCCGGTGGCTGTTCGGCCTCGCTGCTGCGCTTGCCTTTCCGCTTGCGGTCCCCCTCAGAGAGGCCCGGTTCGATCTCCGTCAGGAACGATCCAAGTTCTTCAAATGCCGTCGACAGATCACTTCTCCGCTGTTTTTCACGTTTCCGCTTCCTTTCGGAACGATGCCTGTCGCCACCTTCCTTGTTCGTGTGGTCTTCATCCTTGTCATCAGACGGATCCATGGTTGTGACAGCGCGTCTCGTTGTCGTTGTTCCGTCTTGTGCTGCTACCATCCAATCCTCTGGTCTTCTCACTCAAGCTTTGGTGTGTTGCGTTGCGTTGCGTTACAAGGTCTGATGATGTGATGTGCTGGATTGTGCTCCGGTTGCTGGTTGTTGCTCGTTGCTTTCAATGGTCTCCGCTTTCGTGGGTGTGCAAGTTGTGCGGGGCGGGGCAAGATGTGTCTCCGATCACCTGTTTGCTTGGTTTGTGATCGTCACCGTCAGAGAGCGGAGTTGTTTCTGATTCTTCGTGCGGATGCGCGCGCACGCAGAGTGCTGTCTGATTGTACCTCTGTGTACTTGTGTGTCGATCACACAAGGTTGCACGTGGTCGGTACCACACATCGTCGCTTGGACCGGTAGGCCTTGGAGGTGCAGGGATGGGAAGAACCTGACCGGAACACCTTGGGCAGTGCGGTTTTTCAACCTTCCATCTTCGCGGGCGATTCTGCTTGGCGTGTTGTGCCCACCGAAATGAAGTGACACGCGCCGCACGTGGAAGCGGAACGACTTGTTTGTACCCACGACAGCGCTGCTTCCGCTATTCGACTGAATTGACATTGTCATCACCGCGCGTTCTATCCGCATTCTGTGTCTCAGGCACGTGTCTCTATGTGGTTTTTCGTCCATCCGATGGGGTATTTATGCTTTTCTCGAGTGGAGGTACTTAACATTGGGCAACAAGATTCGCAGACACATGCTCCGATCAAAGCCTGGACGCATGTCGTGGAACAGGACAGTAGTATGAAGGCGCGTGCCCCGAGGGCAGTTCCATGTCGCGCAAGGAGAGCTCTGAGTTCCCAAACGCTGCGCAGTGGGACCAACAGTACCACCGACACAGGCAGAGCAACTGTTCTTGCGGACAACGCACGGGCCCGCCCACACAACGACGCGAAGGCACAAAGAGGAAGAACATTTCCGTTGCAGGTCACACTTGCGGCTCGTGCGTACTTGCGCAGTGACGGTGTCACTATTGATGAAGGTAACGGAACAGCCTCGCACCTTCACCTGTTCTTCGATCAGGAGTGGGTCTGGACGATACTGCTCTGTTCTCTCCACACAGAGAGAGAGAGAGAGAGAGAGAATGCGCGCTCGTGGCTTGTGCTTGCCCCCATGCTCCTGCACACGGGCTTGTGCATTGCTTCCGCCACAACATGATGACTCCAAACTCGCATCATACTCGTACCACACCACAGCTCGCGATGGCGCCAATGATTCATTGAGCAACATCTTCGGCACAGAGAGTTCGGATGATCACGATGTCACGATAAAATTCTCTCTTCATGATTCTCGTTCTCGTAGCCGTTAAGTGATGTTCCTTTTCGTTGTTTGATGTCGCTGCAAGACAACTCTTGTCTGGGCAGCAACCCCAAGCAGTCCTACCATGTCATTATGGGGGTACCAGTGAGGCCCACAGCCACAAGCACTCTTTTCTTTGCCACGAATCGGGGAGTGAAGCTTGCAGTTCTCTCCTGAAGGTCAGAAGAGTGTGTACAGAGATCCATGTTTGCTTGTTTGTTTGCTTTTGGCGTCGTCAAAGGTGTCATGTAGAGCAGAGTATGGCACTCTGCCTAATGTCACAAGAGAACCGAAGGGTTGCGCTCGTCACTTGAATGGTTGAATGCTCCATCCCATCCAATACTCGCACAACCTGACACAAGGTCTCCGATGGAGCACGCGTGGTGCTCACCGCATTGCGCAAGCCAACGCACGTATGGAAATGAGGCGTCATCTGCCAACGCTCGCTCTGCGGGAGCGCGATGAGTCTGGAATGTACAGGAATTTTGGAAGGAGCTTTTGGCGATGGCTGTGGTGCACAACCAGAGACCGGCACGTGCCTGTCGACGCCAATGGCGAAAGATGAAGAAACACTTACACGAGTCAATCCATCTCTGGGCTGACAAGTGCCCGAGGAACACATGACAGTGAGGACTGGTGCGACTCTCGTACAAAGCAACGGGGCAGCAGTTTTTATCCCTGAGCCGAAGGATGAGACTCCAACCACCTTCGCCGTCAGGTACGGCTTCATAAACGCATTCTGATCGGTGTTGGTGGTGTGATGTGGCAGCATGCGAAGTGACCGTTGTTTACCAGCACAAAGTGCATCGCGGAGATTCGTTGCGGAGCGTCGCGCGGGATTCATGCCTTGGCTCTACCTCTGCCTCCACATCTGCCACACACACCCACACTCCTCTCCATACCACCTTTTGCAGAAGTTTCTGAACTTTCGCCCCTGGGGCTGAGATGTTGAGCATCTCTACCTTCTTGATCTACCCAAAGGAGCATGACGTCGCTGTGTTTGGTCGGCATAATAGCATAAAACGTGAAGCGGGATCAACTAAAGGGGGAGCAGACCGGAGCGCAGATCCTGAGATGTGGAGACAAGACGGATTGGGGCATGATAGCGATGTCAGTGAAGATCCCAGAGCAGAACAGAGGAGCCAACGCCAAGAACAACGAACCGAGTAAAGCACGTTGCCCATCAGAGAATGCATCTGCGGATGCAGGCATCCACACCACGAAGATTGGCTCAAAAATTTAAGCATAAGCTCTCACCAATTGGCATTGCTGCCAAAGTCAAGGAAAAAAGTTGTTTCGTCACTGCCAATCATTGTGGTGGGTGCATTTTGGATGCAATTCTCGCCGAACCAATCACGAAGTTCAATGTGACACAAGCGCACCTGCAAGCATCCGCCCACCCTCGTTCCAACATGTGCAGGGCACAGTACCAGTGGAGATGATCGCAGTATGACCCACTATCCCTTCGCATTCATGCACGTACCCCATGAACCAACCCAAGTTGCGGTTCCACCAATACGGGGTGTTCTTGGCTTCCAGCTTCGTTCTGCCATGGTCTCTTGTCGGCGTATGGCATCAGTCGCAAGTACTTGCCAGGCTGGTATCAACCCTCGTTCATCGTGCTGGTTGCGTTTTTCCTCGTTCGTTAAGATGCAAGGAGGCGCACCATCGTGGTGTTTCGGCCTGTGCTTGCTTGTGCTTGTTGTTGCGGAGTGTGTGTGGTTGCCGAGTGCGCACGTTTGTGGTTGTGGGAGTTGTTTGTGCGTGTTCATCTTCATCTGTGGAGTCCGACATGGAAATCCACCATGAGACACTTGGGTTATGAGTCCTCTGCATTGTCTTGGTGTTGGTCGTGCCAATCAAAGATCGCCACACCCAACTTCGCCCCGCCAAAACGAGAATCAACATGTTGGATTCTCTCTCGCTCTGCATCCGCCTTGTTGTGATGTGCGTGGTCAGGTCGCACACCATCGCACCGGACATGCGACCCACCATACCTGCGACCCATCATACCTGCGACCCATCATACCTGCGACCCATCATACCCACTACCTACATCATACTCTTGAGCACAACAGCGAAATCAGCAAAGACCTGAAGGCGGCAACCACAAACATCCGAATACAACATCATCGAACAGCGCCGAGTTGACTGCAACAGCAAAGATGACGCCATCCGCACCATACAAGACCCTGCTGCTGGACATGGACGGGGTCCTCGCAGAGGTGTCCAAGTCGTACCGCGCCGCCATCATCTCCACGTGCCACAAGTACGGCGCGACGTCCATCAACGACGACGTCGTGGGCGACTGGAAGGCCAAGGGCGGATCCAACAACGACTGGAAGCTGTCGCTGGACCTCATCAACAGCGATCCGAATGGCGCGAAGGATCTGACCCTGCAGCAGGTGACGGACACGTTCGAGGAGTTCTACCAAGGCAAGGACGGCCAGCCGGGCCTGTGCGATCTGGAGTCGCTGATCCCGACGAAGGCCACGTTGGACGAGCTGCGGAAACGATCGAACGGGGTGGGCATCGTGACGGGCAGGCCGAAGAAGGATTGCGACAAGTTCCTGAAGCAGAACGATCTGGAGAAGTACGTCGATTGCTGCGTGTGCATGGAGGATGGACCGCCCAAGCCCGATGCGTTCCCCGTCAGGCGGGCCTGCGAGCTGCTCAAGATCGAGCCGTCGGCGTCCGTCATTCTTGTGGGAGACACGCCCGATGATATCCGGGCGGCCGTCGCGGCTGGTTGCAAGGGGGTTGGCGTTGCCACGCCCGAGGCGGTCGAGGCGGCCGCGGCCAAGGGCGAGGCATACGACTCCACGAAGCTGTGCGTGGCCATGAAGGAATGCGGTGCCGATGTCATCCTGGAACCCGGGTTTGTGAAGCTCGTCGACATGTTCCCAGCCAACTGAGATGGTCGTTGGAGTGCATACGTACGAGGCGCATGGCATCAATAGAGGAAGCACAACGCCATTACAATTCACTCTGCGATTTTCTATCATGCGATGCTTCCTCCATGACACTCCGAGTTCGCACATGGGTAATACTTAGAACACCCGGTCGCTTACTTTATTACGTTCTTGTTCAGCATAGAAGCATGTGGAAGTGGTCTGAGACACAATCATGTGTCAGAGTCGTCAACGTGATACGAGCTACAACCCATATTTGCAAGAGTACGTTGTGCGCTGTTGGTTCTTGCACAATACTGCACTCGTCGGATGATGATGCCCATCGCAACTCCGCACAAGAACACGATGAACACAGTCACCGTAGAAGTCCCGCGTCGTTGTTGAATCATGGACACAAAACAATAGTCGCACAACACGGAACAAGAACACCGATAGCGTGACTGACTGTGGTGGCAGTAGTTCGCGCACGACCACATGCCTCTTGTGCTCCATGTGATGAACGAAGCCAAGGATTTCGGAACACCCTCCAACCAACGGCACAAAGCACATCGCACACATCAATATAGGGCTTTACTCTACTCTACTCCACTCCACTCTATTATCCTTCACTCGTTGTTACATAACATTCAATGATGCGAAGGAACCTGACGCTGGACATCCCGGCGATCCCCGAAGGCCAAGGACCCGGCAGCGACTTCGGCTTCGGCGAGAGCTACACAGGTGCCGCAGACGACCATGACAGCCAGGCGACGTCGACGGTCAACGGCGTGCCTCCCACGCCGCAGCGAACGCAGTCCGTGTTCGTGCGTTCGCGACCGGAAGTCGGCGCCATGTCCAGCTGGGACAGAACCAAGATTCAGATGAGGGCCGTCATGAACAACTTCGTCTGCTGCAGGGACACCTCCAAGAAGGTCCGCGTGCGCAGCAACAGCATCGTGGACGCGAAGTCGCCCATATCGCAGCGTCTGCAAGAAGCCATGGAGCAGGGAGTCAGAGCCGACCTCAGCAGCCGGTTCGATAGCAAGCGTAAAGCGTACAGTTCGGGCGGAGATGACAACAGCGGTGACAACGATGACAACGATGAAGGCCGGGATGATCGCGACGACGACGATGACGACGAAGACGATGACAGCGCCCTGGACGATGCGCCGCCAGTTCAATTCCGTCTGGAGGCAACCAGCCATGGTCCTAGGGTGGGTTTCTTCCAATCGATGACATCATGCTGCAGCGGGAACCTCACAGCGAGCGGAGCCCTGTCGATCGGGGAGAATCCAAACCAACGCCTTGCCATCTACCTGCACTGGGTCTTCCGTGTCAATTTCATCTTCCTCTTCGTGGTCATGTGCACGTGCTTCTTCTTCCTGGTCACCATCTTCGCGGGATTCATCATCTGGGCGGGTCGCATGGACGAGGAATGCGTCCTCGTCGGCGGCAACAACATCGGCCACACGGGTAACGAATTTGCGGATGCCTTCGGTCTCAGCTGGACCACCTTCTCGACGGTGGGATACGGCAGCACCTACCCGTCGCTGGGGAATGAGAATGACAACCCCTCGCACTGCCTCTTCATCACGATCGTCTGCTCCCTCGAATCTTTCCTGGGTGTGCTCTATTCAGGATTCTGCGGTGCCATCCTCTTTGGCAAGGTGCTGCGCATTCAAAGCCACGCGCAGGTCTTGTTTTCGGATCCCATCGTCATTCGCTACGGCTCCGGTGTCATGCACGGCAACACCAAGGTGAATGCGCAGAGCGACGAAGATTCCAAGCTGGAGAATGGCAGCGCCGAGAGCGGGGCGTCAGGAGAAGATGACACCAACCAACAGCTCCTGTGCCCCGTGCTGGAGTTCCGCGTCGTCAATCGGCTGTACGGTGAGGTGGGCGGCGAGATCATGGACGCCACGCTCAACGTCGTCGCCAACGTCGATGCCAACGACACCGACCCCAGATTCCGCAAGGCGGTGGAATCGGGCCAATTGCTCCCCTTCAACTCGCGCAGTCACAGCGCACCGGGATCGATCATAGACACGTCCAGCGACTACAGCGACTCCAACAGGACGTGGTCGTACAGCGAGGGCGCCGCACCGTCGATGTTCATCAACCGCCTTGGCGCGCTGGGTGCCCGATTCTCGCACCGACGCGACCATCACTCCATCATCGAGGATCCTTCGTCGCGCTTCGTCAGCAAGCGCCTCTTCTCCAAGATGATGATCGAGGCCAGCGATCATCCATTCTTCAAACGCGTCTGGCTGGCGCGTCACACCCTCAACGACTCGTCTCCCATCCTCAAACCCAAGATCCGCCGCATGATCCGTCGTAACCAGGGATTCTGGCCCAACCAGCTCAACTCCCACGACGCCGTGCGCGACGCCCTGCAGTTCAATCAGATCCTCGTCTCCCTCAACGGCGTCTCCAACGTCAGCGCCTCCGACGTCTACGCGCAGAAGATCTACGACTTCGTCGACATCAATATCGGCTACCAATTCGTCAACATCCTTTATCGCGATCCCGACGGCAGTCTCAAGGTCGACACGGATCTCATCAACGACGTGCGAGAGCAGGATGGAGGTGGTGGAGAGCCGCTGTTGTCGGATTGAATTTGTGCATTGCATCGGTACGTTGGTACCAGTAGAGTCAGCGTGGTGCACCCGCACTATAGAGTATGAGTTATTGATGTTCTGATTGTTGTCCTGCCACTGCCGCTCTGGCTTTGACTTCGAGTGCAGAGCAATGCTTGGGTCCACTTTGTAGATTTTGGTCTAAAACTTCATGGTCTAGACTAATCAAGATGGTGGTACCATTAGCATTCTTAGATATACCACACATATTGTATATCATGTCTCTTCGTGAGTGTTGATGTCGCTGACTGGCTGGCGCTTTATATAACATTAATGTATGAATGTTTGATATCCCGCAGGGCGATCGCTCATCCCACCTCTTCTCACGATACTCACACCAGTGTTCCTGTTGACTCTCGCGTTTCGCTGTCGCCAAACAAGACGATCGTTGCTTTCGCTCGTGGTTGTTTCGTTGCGGCAGCTTCTCTCCTGATTCTCTCGTGAGGAGCGCATCAATCATCATGATCGATCATGTGAGCAATCATGTTCATCACCACGGACATCATCAGATTCACGTGGTGAACTGCGACGATCACGTGCTGTCAAGTGCGCAAACACATTCCCAGTCAACCCTGAGGACAACCATCTGCAACAAAAGGCACGAAGAAACTTCCAAAGAAACCCGACAAGAGTGTATTGCCCACCATCATACTACCGCTCTGCGACGAGATTACTACACTTCATACTTCCTTTCCCAACCCTTCGTTCCATTCGTTCCATTCCTTCATTCGTTTGCAAGTGCCAATCATAGCATCATAGCATCGACCAATACCAATACCGGCATCAGCATCGGCATCGCGTGAAGATCACAATAGTCTGCACTTCTACTTCTACTTGCAATTGAACCAAGAAGACGCTCGTCACATTCGGCATTCCTTCGAAGCAGAACAGCGAAGAAATCATGAGGAGTGCTGCGGGTGCTGCGGACTATGTAATCGCTGATGGAGTTTACACCGACGATGAGAAGAGGCGCAACCTTGATCAGAGCTCGGCTAATCAGCGAATGAGCAGCCGCCGAGACAAGTACGCGCATAAAGTGACGGAGGTGCAACTCGACAACAACACCGTCGATCTGCAAATGACGAAGCAGCTGTCGAACCTGCAGAAACGATACCGCGCGACGTCCGTGCAGGAAGCAAGGCCGCCACCGCGCAATGATGATATGGTGACGTTGAAATCGAAGAAGGAAGAAGAGAGTGCCATGCTCACATCTGTAGAAGATTCCAAGAAGCACTTTGACATGATGCATGTCACCGTTGTCGTGTACGGTCTCTCCGGCATCATCTGCTGCAACCGCGCCAAGGATGGCTGCGATGCAAGCTCCTGCAGTGGCACAACCGCCGCGACCAAGAAGGAGCTCGCCGGATCCAAGAAGACGAAATCCCTCAGCAAAAAATGGTCATCCAAGTCTCTCAAGGACAAATCGGGAGGAACAAGATCAGGGACAGACTCTGCAACGCAAGCCCTGCAGGTCCGGTCGAACACGATGCAGACCATTGCCACCGCCAGGACCTACTCGGGCAACACGGAAGGCAGGACGAGAGGGACGGACAGGTACGATCTCCCCCATGAATCACCTGTCGATGGCCGTCGTCATGACTCGGACAACCGCAGCATCATCACTGAATCAACCAAGGGCTGGAGCGTAAGAACGCAAGGCGGGGACGTTGTTTCTTCCAAGATGAAGATGAATGACGGTGAGCACAACGAGGACAAGGAGAACGACGGGGGCAGCATGGCTACAAGCTCTGCCGGAGAGGCGCCAACCATGGCAGCCGTGTCAGTGACAAGAAACGCCTTCAGCAGCAAAACGGCCATGTCCACGTTCCTTCCCAGCGTGCCAATCAGCGCTCCCGTGCATGAGGTCGGCGGCAACTCCAGGTACAATGCGTCCTGGCCGATCGATCAGTCGACGTTGGTGCAGGAGGAGGACGACGACGGCATCTCGCTGTCGTCGTTCGACCTCATCAGGACGATGCAGAAGCATTCGTACACGCCTGGTGAGATCAACGCTGGCGCCGTTGCGAACTACGTCCACGAGACCATCGAGATCAACATCCACCTGAGCAGGGGCACGGAGCTCCTGCCGATGGGGACAGCGTCCGTAGTAATCAGCGGAGATGAAGAAAGCGAGACGCACACGACGCTGTCCGTCAAGCCGTTCAAGTACAAGAACGGCAAGAAGCTCAAGCACAAGAAATTCAAGGTCAAGCGACCGTCGAAGCTCAACCAGTACGGCTACTTCAGCCAAGATGGGTTGAAGCAGTACCATCTAGACGAGAATGCCACCCTGCGTGTGGGTGTGCGCGTCATCCCTGAGATGACCCTGCGAAGGGCCCTGAAACGCGAGAAGCAGGAGCGCGATCGGATGGCACTCCTGGACAGGATCGGCGAAGAGAAACTGAGGAAGGCGGAGTTCCATCTCATCCGTCAGTCGGTGCTCAAGACCATGGATGAGAGCATGCGAATGAGCAGCATCCTCAGTCAGGATGGGCAAAACAACGCCATCACCACCAACCAAGACAGCGCCGACACCAAGAACGACGGAAGCAGGACAACGGGCGCACGGTCGATCGAAGACATGATAAAGAGCCTGCTGATATGCGCGACCAAGCATCAATCCCCCGCTGCAGCTGCGGGTGGTTCCGGAAATTTGAACCTGGAACAGCAGCTGCTGCGTCAGCAGCATGTCCTGAGACGAGTTCAAAACGGCATCGTCGATCCGAAGCTCGATGCCGGCGTGCGCACCATGTACGAGAACATGCTGGCTGCCGAGTTCGGGTCAACGGCGGAATCATCGACGCAGAATATTCCGACTGAGATCACACCGGACAAGGAGCCTCATTACTTGGCGCTGGGCATCGAGTCCATGCTGTCCTCCATATCGGAATCAACGGACGGTTCCGGAGACAGCGACTACGACTACGACTACGATTACGATTACGATTACGATGACTTTGATCGCGCTGATCAAGACTATCGCCGTGCCAAGGATCTCGACACGGGGTTGGGGATGGACCTGGGCATGGGGATGAACCTGGACATGGATATTAATCATCTGGACGGTGTGCTGCTGCCGTTGCAATACCAACAGCTCCAGTTGCTGAAGGAGAATCGCAAGGAGGCACTGGCACTGGCCGGCGGGCGGCTGTGAGTCCTCTCCTCTCTCTAACGAACGAATGTGGCATTAGAAGAAGCATCGTTCGATTCGACTCTGCTTCACTTGATTTTAATCCAAACACAATTACATCGCATAGTACATTCAATCGAAACCAACTTAATCGTTCTTACTTCACTCTCTTCGACACTCAGGTGTTTCACTTCGTGTGCATAAAGGTTTAGCGATGATATTCCACAAGATCATGCAGCTCTTCCATGTCGTTCGTAGTTGAGAATGATGTCCAATCGATTTCTTCCATTTGCTGGTCGTACGTACGTATACTTCAAGTTGAAGAAAGTCACTCTACACATGGTGTTACCATTCCTTTGAACCTCACTCAACCTCACTCAACGCAGCAACACCGCTACTCCAAGCCCTACGTCCTGCCCTCCAACAACTCCTCCATGCTGATGCCGACCTTGTCCGCGTAACGGCGTAAGGTCACTTGGGCATCACGAAGATCCGTCATAGTTTCATGGGTCAGGTCGGTTGCAGAGAGGTCGTCCGAGTTCTGCGCATTGCCACCTGGCGGCCGTCGTTTGTTCGGAAGTTGCAATGGCTTCTTACGATTCTGTGGGGACAAGACGGGAGCATCGTCTCGGCCTTCCATGGCGATGTTGGTGTTCACCCTCAGTTCACCGCGATCAAGATTGCGAAGGCGGTTCCTGTTGCGACTGTTGCCAGAAGGCGTATTCGGATTGCGCGTGGTATGTCTGCCTTTGTTCAGTGTTCTGTCATTCCCTTGATTCACCGACTCGTGATCCCAGCTGGAGGATCCGTCGTCGTCGTCTTCATCATCATCGTCCTCATCCGAGGATTCATCCGTGCTCTCATGGCTGCCCCCGTTGCGCAGGTTGGAGGTGGTCCCGTCTTCAGACCCACACATTCCTGATGTGAGACATTGGAAGGGATTCGTGAACCTCATGGACTTGGTGAGCGATGACACCACGGACATATCGTCCATCTTGACGACGAGGAAATCGAAGGGTGCAGCGCCCTCCTCCCCAGTGAACGAACTGCGTGATCGCGGTGTTCCGTGTGCAGATGCATGGTTCGCCGGACTGTGGTGCTGTCCTTGTGCCAACCTTTGTGCCTGTGCTTGCGTCTGAGCCTGGTTGTTCCAATCATTCGTTTCGTTCTTCGGGCTGCTGCTCATGAACGGTGCCATGAATGGCGACATCATCGGCGAAGTCTTTGGTTCCGCGTGAGGTGACACGAAGCTGCGTTGTATCGGCGTTGATCCGTTTTGCTGTTGCTGTTGTTGCCGCTGTCTTTCGCTATTGTGCTGCTGCAGATGTTGTTGTTGATAGTATTGCTGTTGTTGCTGCTGATGGTACTGGAAATGTTGCGGAGTGCCAGGAGGTGATCTCATCTGACTGTCGATGATGCTGGAACCGGTGAAGCTGCGATCTAGACTGAACTTGGTGGTGTAGGATTCATCGTCTCCGCGCATGTCGAAGAACGCTTCCGTGTCGCCAGGATTCCCCTCCTGCACGTCGAGACGGACGCGGAATGCAGAATTGGGCGCAAGGCCGTATGTGAAGTTGCCGTGCGTGGCCTTGCCATCAGAGCCGACGCCGCCTCCCATCTTCTTGCTGAACAGACCCTTGCGCTGCCTTGACCTCGTCCCCTGTGCATTGACAGCGCGCACAGCCATGTCGACCTTCTGGTTGGCCACGTTGTTTCCACTGATGACGAGATTCGCGATACCGAGATTGTAGGACTGGTCGCCGCACTTGATCCCAATGACGAGCTTGACGACCTCCGGAACGTAAGGGGCAATGGAATGCTTCGAATCATCGTCGATATCATCGAATGTATCATCTTCGTGATCCAGCTGGACGCAGAACTGCAAACGCCGACGCATCTTGTTCCCCGCTGCTGGCGATGCCTTGCCTCTTCCCGACATCCAGATGATCTTCTGATGCTTCGACCTCGCGTCGTCTCCGATCGTGGACGAGATGGGTTGGCTGACGGCCAACTTGGCTGGAGATTTATACAGCGCTGCGTATCCGACGACGAGGGAGTTGTTGAAGTTGCGCTTCCGATTCTTCTGCTCCACCATGAGACCCGTGACATATCCCAACGTGATGCGCACATGGAAGTTCTTCTTCGGTGTCTGGGTGGCAGCACGCGTTGCTGGAGATGCTCTCATGCTGCTGTTGCCAATGTTGCCACTGCCGGATGTCGGTGTGGACGTTGACGATGGCTTTCTACCCATCATCGATGTTGGTTGCGAAGGATTCGAAGCTGATGCTAGCGATCCCAACCTCCGTCGAAAGCCGACTTTGCGAATACTGTTGTCCAACGACAGTGACCGCTTGGAACGCAGTGACGCTGATCTGTTTCTGCCGAATGCACTGAGACTTCCATCTCGACCATTCTTCTTGGCCCTGCGCTGCGTCGATGTCGATCGCCCTCTTCCCCTGCCCTTCATACTGCGTTGCCGTTGATTCTGCTTGGACTTGGACTTTGAATTTGACCTGCTGTTGCTCCCGTTGCTGCTTGTGAGGCTGTTCTTCCTCGTCACGCTGGCTTGCCTTCTTCGCTGTTGTTGTCTGCCGGATGATGCACGGCCTCTATCCCCACCACCTCCGCCGCCGCCGATGACTCCCTTTGCACCGACTTGACGAACCATTGCAGCCTCTCCTGCAGTCGGTGACCCGCGTATCCTCTGCTTGCCGACGACCATTGTACTCGTCCTGTAGTACTCGATGATGTGCGCCTCCTTCTCTTTCGTACCCGTTCTCCTCTACGTGTATGCTGTTGTCAAGTGTTCTCGAATGAGTGGATGTATGCATGAAGAACTGGATTGCGGTAGTGGGTTTCTGTTGCTTTGAGGGCGGTAACCAGAAGCAGTTGTTCGTTTGTTTGATGTTGCTGCTGTTGCGATGATACTCAAGGAGATGTTGTTGTTGTTGTTGCTGCTTCAAACACAAACGATGATCGTTGTGTTGGTTGCTGAAGGTGAATGGTGCTTCCGCAAACGTTGGCGTTGGGTATGCATCAACTAAATTGAGTATGGTAGAGTGGAGTAGGGTACTGGAAGGAAGCCCAGATGTCGCTGCCGTTGACTTTCAACTCAGGAGGCTTCGAGTCACTTCCAGTACTGCCGCGTGCGCCATGAATGATCACACCGTTGTTGGTGATGTTGCTGTTTTGTTGGCGCGGTTGCGAGTTTTTTCCATGGTTGTGTGACCGCAAACCCGTGGGATGTTGTCACCACAAAATGACATCGCCCAACGCTTGCCTGCGACTCGCTGAATCCACCTTGCTTAGCGGCGATTCTGATACGACATTCCAACGACGCTCGTAAAACAGCTTATTAATAGCCTTGTCGAGTGTTTAAAACGTGATATTGTGTCCTAGGACACAAAATGGACGTTTTAGCACATGACCCAACGCTAATTTTAATCCATCGAGTCATATGTCGTGTTTCATTTGATTCATGAACCAATCCCGTACGGGAATGGAACCAAGAAACCTTTCGTGGCGAACCAACAGGAGAGCAAGACACAACAAGAAGCCAAACGAGGAGGGAGGAGATCCGACGATCCGACCATGGCGGATGGCATGGCACAGCGGCCGTTCGCACCGCAGCTCGCCGAGGCACAACAGCAGCAGCAAGAAGAAGGAACGGACGCCACCTGAGGCCCTGATTGAGGCACTGATTGAGCTGAGTTGACGAAGCATCCACGGCGCCACATCCCACCCTCCGCACATCAGTCACAGCAGTCACAGCAGCCACAGCAGTCACAGAGCGAAGCAGTGCCAAAGCATGATCCAATCCCTGTTCATCCTGTCGCCGACGGGCGAAGTGCTGATCGAGCGGCACTTCCGAGGAGTGACGTCGCGATCGGTGTGCGACTACTTCTGGGACAAGGCCTCCGTCTCCGTGAACCACCATGGTGGGCTGTCCATGACGACGTCCCTGCTGACGAGCGAGGAGCAGCAGCTGCTGCTGCCCATCCACGACTCAGTGCTGCCGGTGATGGAGGTGCCGGAGGGTGACCATGGCACCGTCTATCTGGTCTCCGTGCTGCGGGACGGCCTGTCGTACCTGGCGGTGCTCACGGCGGAGGTCAGCCCGCTCATGATCGTGGAGTTCCTGCACAGAATCGCCAGCATCTTCGTGGAGTACTTCGGCAGTCCCGCCGACGAGTCCGCCATCAAGGACAACTTCTCCACGGTCTACCAGCTGCTGGAGGAGATGGTGGACAACGGCTGGCCGCTCACGACGGAGCCCAACGCCCTCAAGGCCATGATCCGCCCGCCCTCCGTCATCTCCAAGCTCTCGTCGGTCGTCTTCAACAACACCACCGTGTCGGGACAGCTGCCCAGCGGGACCATCAGCAACATGCCATGGCGCGCCGCCGGGGTCTCGTACGGCCAGAACGAGATTTACATGGACATCATCGAGGCGGTGGATGCGATCATCGACGCTTCGACGGGGACGCTCGTCTCGTCCGACGTCTCCGGCAGCATCCAATGCCAATCGCAGCTCAGCGGCGTGCCGGATCTGCTCATGACCTTTCAGGATCCGTCCCTCATCGATGATTGCAGCTTCCACCCCTGCGTCAGGTACGCCAGGTTCGAGAACGACCAGGTCGTCAGCTTCGTCCCGCCCGACGGCAACTTCGAATTGATGCGCTACTCCATCACGCCGGAGAAGAAGTCCTTCTTCTCGCCGCCCATCGAAGTCAACGCGCAGTGGAACGTCAACGCCACGGCGGCAGCCGGCTCGGCCAGCGCCGAATCATCCGCCGTCCTCATGACGCACCTGCGAGCGCGGTCGCTGTCGTCGCTCGTCATGTCATCTTCGCGCAAGGGCGGCAGCGTGGAGATCGAGGATGTGGCCGTCACGATACCCTTCCCCAAGCAGGCGCGCACCGTATCGATCCAGGTCACGCACGGCACCTTCGTCTACGATGAGGCGGGCAAGGTGGCCAAATGGACGATCGGCAAGCTGTTGGACGACGTCACCATGCGCCGATGCCAATTCGTGGCCAACATCAAGTTCAACGCGTCGGAGGAGACCGTGGCCGCGCCGTCCTTGTCGTTGCATTGGAAGGTGCCGTTGTCATCCGTCAGCGGTCTCAGCGTCAGCGGGTTGACCGTGCGGGGGGAAGGATACCGTCCCTACAAGGGCGTGCGCAACATCACGAAGAGCGGCCTATTCCAAGTCAGATATAGCTAGAGAGTAGAGCATAGCATAGCATAGCGTAGCACTTTCAAGAATGTTACGAATGCAGCATGGTACATAGTCGTGGAGCGCCTTGTTTGTTCTAATCTCATCTGTATAGTATGGTTACTGGTTGAACACATGGAATGCATGAATCATCCACACTTCTACTCGACTCTATGTAAACCAAACGGCCTTGCTCTTCTCCATGTGCCATCGGGATGCGTGTAGCTGGTGCGAGTACTACAAGTGGAGAGAACACCACAGTAGATTGGGTTGTACACGTAGCTCACATCAACACACTTCTCGACAGCCGCTGCTAATCTTGCGTGTTGTTGTGGATCTTGTCCCTGAGGATGTGTTGTTGTTACGACTCAAGCCAAGAGGGACACGAATGAGTTGGGTGTCTTGTCAGTGATCCATGAATCTTGGATACTCGTGGATTGGAGAAGGACGCAAAATGCCGCCAAGAATCCCCGAAACTGCGCAGAACAATCCCGCATCCAAGGTCCATCGCGCCATGACCAAATCGAGGTCACCAACATGAGGTCACTGCATCCTGCTTTCGCATTTATTGCTATCGTGCATGAGAGCAACCTTCGCCAACAACATCGATGCCGATGACATCAATAGCACCAAACACAAATCTTCACCGAAGGTCTCGAAGGGATGATCGAGTGCGGTACCCGCGAGAGTGGAGCAATGGGAGAGCCAACAGGGCTGTGGCAACGGGAGGGAGCATGGATGGCAGTGGTGCAGGCGCAGACATGGGCAGACAGAGGGAGGGAGAGGGGTCAGAAGCAATCATAAAAACAACAGCATCGGAACTGCATCACAACATTGACACAAATCTCCCAGCTTCATTCTTCACAACATCACATTCATCAGAACACCCCATTCATCACAACAATCACAACCATCACAACTTCGCTCATTGCAGTCACAATTACAACCACAATTACAACACCACATCCAGAATCAACATGACCAGCACAACAACAACCTCGCTCCGCAACTTCCGTTGGGAGTACAAGATGTTCGCCATGCTCTCCGCATGCCTCATGATGATTTCTGCCAAGTGCAGCCTGGTGGAGTGCAAGGTCGCGCAGCGTGGCGGCGTCCCCACCCTCTCCTCCATGCCTGGCAACACGGCATTGGCCGCTACCCACGTCGCAGGCATGGACGAGATGGTCAGCACCAACGTTGAAGCCGACGCCCACAAGACCAAGCAAAGCAGCAAGGCCCGGCTGGACTTTGAGGGCATCTACGAAACCAGCAGCGAACCCATCACCTCCATCAACAACGACCAGCTCAACTCCTTCTTCCAGAACAGCGACAACCTCGCCATCCTCCTCAAGGGCGGCGACAATCCCATCGAGAACCTCCCCATGACGAACGAACTCCTTGAGATCTGGAAGGAGCAAGCCAGGGCCATGGGCACCACCACCCCGCAGCTGTCGGACCCCATCATCGCCGTGCAAAGCAGCGTCAACCTCATCCCGGGCCTGCGCATCGACGCCACATCCTACATGGGCTGCAAGATCCTGCGCAATCCGGAAACCTCCTTGCCAATCTTCGAGTTCACTCTGGTCTTCGACGAGTACGCCGCATCGGGTGCCAGACCCTTGGTGTGGTTGTTCAACAAGGTCACGGGCGAGAAAGCTGGCGCCGTGCCAAATGCCGATGACGACAGCAGCCGCGTCACGCGCGCCGTGAGCCGCATCACCATGGTCAGCGATGGCCTGTGGCGCAACACCGCCGGCGCTTTGACGATGCAGTACCACGGCATCGTGCGCGTCTCGTGCCGCGTGCCCAACGCCGTCCTGCGCATGCTGCCCATGTCCAAGGAATCCGTGCAGCAGAAGGTCTCCACCGCCATGGTGGGCCAGCTGCGACGTGAGGGCACCAAGTCGATGCAGAAGATCCAGTCCGCATTGACGCAATGGTTGGAGCAAAATCAGGCTCCTCCTCGAGGTGGCGCTTGCGAGTCGCAAGCAAACAACCAACGACAACGACCATTTGCGCGCGTGTCTCGATTGTTTCGTTGAACGCAGGTACGGATGGAGCGCAGCAGAACCCAACACTTACCATGAGATCTGATAAGTGTAGCACAGAATCGAACAAAAAGACGGCTGACAATCACGTTCACTCAGGTTGCGACCGATAAGTGTGAAGGCAGCGAACTAAAGAATGAGCAACAATACTCTAGTCCAAGCAATGAACTTTATATCTCTTCACCTCTCACAAGAATACCGATAGGATCCACATCCCACAGAGGAGAAGCATGCAGCTGGCATTCATGTGGATTCTTGTGCACGTCCACATTTGGCGAAGCGTTCGTGCCACCCACGATCTGTGGACCGGAATGTCCGCGTTGTCATCGTGGTGCGAAGCGTTTTGGCACCAGGAGTCCGTAGAACCCACCCAGCGAAGAGGAGAAGGTTGCGGAGAACGAACCTGGATGTCGGAAACAGCACAGCCACCGAATGGTGAAAACATGTCAACGAGAAATCAAACATCTGCCGAACTTCAACTTGGCGCCGACACCAAACGAGAGCGGAGGAATCCAAGAACAACCAACATCTGCGTTGCGGATGGTGCCAATGACCTCGCCAAGATGAGAAAGACGGGAGGCGTTCGGAGACTTCATCGCATGCCACAGCATCCATCTATCTGATGCCTTGTGGCACACTTCGACGTACACGTACACGCACTCTATTGCAAAGGAAGGACATACCCTACCAAGGTTGTTGACCAAGGTTGTGAGATCGAGCAGAGTAGTTGTGCAATGGCAAATAGAGATTGCGGAAGATCGCAACGACGCAGAATGGCAAGGACAGCGACGATGACATCACCAGGCCATCGGATTGTCAATGTGGCGCTGCTGATCCTCATCTGCTGCCTGGGAACTTCAAGCTGCACGGCATTTGGAGTGCATCATCTATCTTCCGAACACACTGTCCGGACGTCAAACTCACATGGCATCAGACTCGAAGCTGCCGTGGAAACGCAGACGAAGGAGGAGCAAGCGTCACTTGCTGCACCCAAACGATCAGCATCCGGAACATCATCGCAAAAGAAGAATGATGACCGCTGCCTGACGTTCTTGGCGGAATTCGCGACGGACTCCACGCCCGTGCCAAGCAGCACGCCGAAAGAAGCGATCGACTACTTTCGCAATCCCAAGCACCTTTCCTTCGGTGCTTCGATGCCAAGCTCCAGAACCAAACCCACACCGCAATTGATGCAGAACTGGAAGGAGGCCTGCGTCCGCGTGGGCGCCAAGACTCCGACGGACCGCGACATCATCCTTAACGTCCGCACCGTCGGCATCTCCATTCCTGGCCTGACCATCGAATGGTCCGCCTACCTCGGCGTCAAGCTGCGCAGGCAATCGAATGGATACCCCATCTTCGAATTCGTGCTGATCCAGGATGAGCTGTGCGCCAAGGGCCTCACACCCGTCACGTACATCTTCGATCGCATCACGGGATCGCGCAACGGCAAGCAGAACAAGGACAGTGCACGCAAATCTGACTTTTTCAGTACGATCGGCATGCAACGCAACGGTGACAGCAATGTATTCCGGTGCGAAGGGTTCATCGAGATCAATTTTCCCATTCCGCCCCTGTTGTTTCGGTGGATCGGCGAGGACAAGCAGGCGTCGGAAGAGCGCATGGGCAAGACCATTGGGAATGCGATCAAGAAGGACATGAAGAAGGCCTTGCGGACTTGGGAGGAGACCTACATCGAATGGAGCCAGCAGCGATCGCAACAGCAGCAGCATCAATATTAATATGAGTACGGCTGGATGCATGGATGCATGAGAAGAGATGACTGAATTAATGAGCGTGTGAGCATTGTGATGAGTGTCGATTGTACTCGCACAGTGTACTATACCACAATGTGTAGAGAAGCAGTTCGATGCCCCATGTATTCCATACCTTTGCGTCTCTCTGTGTGTCGGTGTGTCTTGCTCTCTTCCTATTTTGACAAATCCCACTAACATGTGACAGTGAGAAGGGTGAGTGCCATTGGGACAATGCAGAAATCTCTGCTCTGTGCCCTCGATTGAACGAAGAAATAGTAGTCGCACAAGAGATGACGATGGAATTCAGGAGATGAACTCGGGACACAACCCTTGGAGTAGATGTTGGATCCGGGAGACGAAGTTGGGACACAACCCTTGAAGTAGTTGTTGGATCCGGGAGATGAAGTCGGGACACAACCTCGGGAGGTTCCCCTTGAGGGTGACTGGTGATGAGCTCTCATCCCAAGCACGTACTGGTACTCGTTGTTGCGCTCGCCCCGCGATTGATGCATGGGTTCCTGAACAAGATTCACGACGAACCAGTCGCACGTTGAAGACCTCATTCCCACAAACTTCGACGAAATTGCTCATCGTTGGAACTTCATTCTGGTGAACAGCCAATGGAAGTTGCGCACATCTTGCTGCAGTTCTGGAATCTCGCCGGAAGTGATCGTTCTCGAAATGCGGAGGAATGGAGCATCTGTGACGCTCTATTCCATCATGGAGTATTAATGCTCAAACGCACCCAAACGCACCTCGACTTTACCTAACGTCTCGACACAGCTGTGCAGAACTGCAGAGTTCGCTCCCATGGAAGCGAACAAGCGTTCCGCGGTGCGCACCGAACAGGAGCGCCAAACAAGATTCCGCAAAAAATGTGGAGGGAGAAACGCGACACAATGCCCACAACGGACGCAACGGCGACGAAATGGTATCTTTTGTGACGGCGCTCGCTGTTTTGTGTCCCAATTTTGTGTGTATCGCAGTTTGTGAGGGGCGCCGCTAATAATATCGCTCGGTCACGCCCTCGTGTCAACACTGCGTCTAAGTGGAATTTGTACGTCCGTTGATTCTGGTATCGGGCGTCACAGTGTCGCAAACAACGTCACGGTTCTCACGACTCTGCATGTATTTTAGCAGAAAGCGAGTCGTCGAGCGCGGTTTGTTAAGTAAATTGTGGTATGGAAGTCACGTAGAGATGTACGTTGACGGGTCTTGTAGACAGAACATGTGTTGCATGTCAGAGTTCGGGCTTGGGGAAAATTCTCTCCCAGTTGGCGGGCCACGAGCGAAACATTTTGCCCATCAGCATCTCTTGTCGTTGTGCGTTCACGGTATTGCGTGGGTGGTCGGGTTGCCTCCATCCAACACGCAGAGTCACATCTTGTTGGGCGGAGTATGCACGCGTCGAGTATTAATACTCCACGAGCACCCCATTTCGCTCAGGCAATACCGCCATTCTCTCTGGACCAGTACGTACACGTGCTGATTGATCGAGTGAGTGATTGAGTGATTGACACAGTGATCGATCGATCGATCAATTCATCAACAAAGTAGCAACAACAAAGCAACAACAAAGCCAACAACAAAGTCAACAACAAAGCGAGAACGGCACTTGCAGCCACCTTTACATTCACGTCCAAGTCCGCATCCAAGAGTCCACTTTCAGTTCGGCCACCTTCGTTTCTCTCTCAATCTTCAAATGGAGAAGCCATCCTTGCAGAGAAGAGTTCAGTAGAGTCAAGTTGAGTTGAGAAGAGTTGAGGAGAGGAAAGCCCACAACATCAGCGGAGTAGAATAGAGCAGTGCAGAGTACTTGACAGCCTTTGCACCATCTCTTCATTCTCTGCTACCATCACACCTTCCAAGCAGCGTATTGGTGGAGATCGGCCATCTCTGTGATCACAACACAGCAGGACGGAGCGAAACAGTCTTTGTGCATGGTCTGGCATGCCCAGTGGACACCAACGACAGACACAAGAATAGTGGCAAGGACGTTGACAAGAACAGATAGAATCAGAACACCATGACAAGACAAAGAGAAAAGAGCGAACGAGGAGTGCAGGTGCAGCTGGACCTGCGCAGCGTCCACGGCGTCTCCTGGAGGGCCGACAAGGACGCGGAGAACGCGGCGCGACCCAGCATGATGGCCGTCGTGGCATTCACGGGATCGGCCACCGACATGATGGTCAGCTCCTCCACGATGTGCAGCCGCACGGGCCACATGGTCATCGAGTCCAGCCCGTTGCGCATCGATGCGCAGGAGCAGAACGACCGCCCCGACCGCCACTGCCCGCTCTACGCCACCTTCCAGCGCAGGCGTTCGCAGGCCACGCCCTCCGTGCACTCCACGTGCTCCTCGTCCGTCTCATCCCACCAGCCGCACGTCAGGGTGCAGCTGCCGCAGCGCGACGACAACGTCCCGTCCGTGTCCTTCGAGAAGACCAACCGCGACTGCCGCGTGGTGCGACGCCACTCCGTCTCGCAGACCTTCAGCGACAGCTTCAAGGATGCTTCCGATGCAACCGCCGAAGAAGCCGCTACTACCGCAACTCCCACAGAAACCACCACAACAACAGACACGACGCCAGGCCTCGAATGGGGCGACCAAAGCGAGGCCTCCATGCCCGAGATCCTCGAACTGCACGTCAGCATCCGCTCCGACGACAACCGGATACTGCAGGAGGGCATCGCCCATCTCGTCCTGTTCGGCAGCCTCGAGGACTCCGCCATCTCGACCGTCGAGATCCCCATCAAGCGCCACTGCAGCGTCGATCCCTCCGAGACCAATCCCGGCATCATCATCGAGGACGACGCCTTCGTGCGCATGAACGTGTATATCGGCGCCTCCAGCGATGACATCTCATCGCCGTGCGCTTCCCGGTGCACCGCCACGACGGAGGAGTGCTCGGTCGATACCAACGACGACGACGAGGAGGACATGAAGCATCCGCTGGATCTGTGGCAGATGGAGGAAAAGCAGCGGCACAACGAAGAGAAGCTCGAAGAAGCGCGCGTCAAGTCGGCCGAGATGGCCTTCGATGAGATGGCGGTCGAAGCCTCCAGCCAGAGGTCCTTGTCGTGCGGCAGCATGGATCTGCGCCAGATCATGCTCACCCTCACGGACGCCTTCCGGTGCAGCGACAAGACCGCCCGCGAGGAGGAGGACGGATGCGCCGCCACGCTCATGGAGGCATCCACGATGGGTTCCACCATCGTCACGAGGGCATCGATGGGGCTCTGAGGAATGTACTCTCAGTCGACCCAGCTGTTGTGCCTTCCCCTGTTTTGCTCCACTCTATTTCATCCCATTCGATTGCCATACCGGACTACCACAATACCATACTACCCTATACTCTTCTACATATGATATATTCCATCACTTCAGTTTCAACCAAAGCATTCACGTAGTCTGCGGAGACTCAGGACCGACCAACCAATCGTGCCATGCACTTCCCAAGACACAGTCACCAACACAATTCAACATCAACATATTCTACCACACATTTAAACGTAACAACATGCCAGTTAATCGACTTCACGTACTCTACGATCGTGCTAACTTTACACAATGCTAATGCAGTATCCTGACCTTCCATAGATCCTATCACACATCTTCATGAGAGTGTAATACCAATCTCCATGGAGCTCCAAAGACTTCTTCCACCAAGAGAGAGAACAGATTCTACACGACATCTCGCGCTTTTGTCTCCCCTCATTTCTTTGATCAGTTAGCGATGTCCGATTGGCGATCGGGAATCGACCCCTTCGATCCAATCGCCTCGTGTCCATCCATTTGTCAACAATTCGACGAACTGGCGAAAGAGAGGAGTGATTTTCCGCGTTGTGGGTGGAATGGAGGCAACACCACTACCAACGATCCATCCACAATACTCCACAATACTCATGCCTTTGATTGTGTTTGTGTTTGTGCTTGTGTTCAGATAGATAGAGAGAGAGAGGTGGAGAGAGACACCATGGTGAGCAAGATGGCCAAGAGGAAGAAGGAAAGCACGGAGATGGTCACAGACGACGGTGTTGCCAAGACCACGAGCAGCATCAACAACAACAGCAACAACAACAAGAGCAACAACAGCAAGAAAAAGAAGGCCAAAAAGAGCAAGAAGAAGAAGAAGAGGCAAGAGGATGAGGACGATGACGATGACGGCCATGCTCAGAGTAACGAGAATGGCAATGAAGCCACAGCGCGCACGCAATCCGATGCGGCAGGCCGTCCGCTGCACAAGACGCTGCAGGGCTCCTTCCGTTCCATCGAACCCCAGCTATCACCAGGCGTGCTGAAGTACTTGGACGCGCAGAACTTCCACGAGATGACGCCCGTGCAGGAGGCCACCATCCCGCTCTTCCTGCAGAACAAGGACGTTGCGGTGCAGGCCGTCACTGGCAGCGGCAAGACGCTGGCCTTCCTCATCCCCATCGTGGAGCGCATTCGCAACATGAACCTCTCCAAGAAGCAGATCGGCGCCATGGTCATATCGCCCACCAGAGAGCTCGCCATGCAGACGTGCCGCGTCTGCGAAGCTCTGTGCGAGGCCGCGGCCATCGCCAAGCCGCTGCTGCTGGTCGGCGGCGGCTCCTCCAGCGGCTCCAACCACCGCCCCGTCACGAAGGATCTGGAGAACTTCCGCAACGACGCATCGGACATCGTCATTGGCACGCCGGGCCGAATCGATGACGTGCTCACGCGCTACAGCGTCATCGACCTGGCGGAGCTCGATATCCTGGTGCTGGATGAAGCGGACGTCCTGCTCTTTGGAAGGGCCATGATGGACCCGACGCTGTCCTCCATCCTCAATCAGCTGCCGCGCATGAGGCGCACCGGCATCTTCAGCGCCACCACCACCTTCACGAGCACCAATTCCATTCAATCCCTGCTGCAGCGCGCCGGAATGCGCAACCCCGTGCTCGTCAATGTCAGCGTCGGTGTGAAGGATGCGCCGGCGTCCAAAGCAGACGGCGACAAAAACTCTTCCGCTCTCACATCATCCAGCAAGGCCAGATCCAAGACGACCTACACGCCCAGCTCGCTCTCCAACTTCTACGCCATCACCAAGATCGAAGACAAATTGAGCCGCCTCGTCTCCTTCCTGCAGACGCACAACGAACAAAAGATCATCGTCTTCTTCCTCACCTGCACCTGCGTCGAGTTCTTTGGCAACGCGCTGCGTCAGATCGCGGAAAAGGCCAACAACCTCGACGTCGAGATCCTGCACGGCAAACTCAGCCAGAAGCGCCGCGAAAAGTCCATGGATCGGTTCCGCGAATGCAAGACAGGCACGGCCTTGTTCTGCACGGATGTGGCAGCGCGTGGACTCGATGTCTGCGATGTCGATTGGGTCGTGCAGTACGATGCCCCGCAGAATCCGTCCCAATTCGTGCATCGTGTCGGCCGAGCGGCGCGGGCAGGGCGCAAAGGATCCAGTCTGGTGTTTCTCAGCGAGAAGGAAGAGGCCTACGTCGATCTTCTGGCGAATCGGCAGGTACCGCTCGACTTGCTGTCCGAGTCGGAGCCGTGTTGTCAGTCTGTGCGCGTGAATGATAGCGAGGATGGTGGTGACGACGAGCAACAAACGGTCGAGGATATCCTTCCAAAGGTTCGTGAGCTCGTTCTGACGGATCGCGACTACCTGGAGAAGGGGACCAAGGCCTTCACTTCCTACATCCGTGCCTACAAGGAGCACACGTGCGCCTTCATCTTTCGGTAAGTGCAGAGGTTTCGCATTGCTGTTGCTGTTGCCAATTGATTGATCGCATGTGCAAGGATGGCGGAACAACGATGGAACGATGACGATGATGTGGTACGAGTATGAACCACACACCACTGCAAGGCCTTCTTCGACAAGTAGGGGTGCATGAGGAAGTGTCTGCGCATTCATTCTCAAAATGGGATGATGCCGGATGTAGATTCATGAACAATTACAGCTCCCATGATCTTGTGGAATGATGATGCACTTGCCAAAACAAACATGATGGAGAGAAAATCAGTAGTTCTCTCCGGGCGCATTTCGCTGATGGTCGACACTGCAAACGGACACAGACAGTAACCCAGAGCCCTAACATTTTACCCTGCTCATTCCACCACTCCCCCCATGTCTTTTCGCATGCACATGTATCATCACACAATACTTCTGCACGTGCTTCACAGATTCGCATCATTGGATCTTGGCAGCCTCGCAACCGGCTTCGTCCTGCTGCGCTTGCCCAAGATGCCCGAACTGCGTGAGTACAACGGCAAGCTGAAGCACTTCACTCCTGCAGGACCCGAGATCAACATCCACGGCATCCCGTTCCTGGACAAGGCCCGCGAAGCTGCGCGACAGAAGCGACTGGCCGCGGAATTGGCCGCCGGCGGAAAGAACGCAAAGCAGATCAAGGCGGAACAACGCAAGGCGCAGCAATTGCAACGTCAGAAGGACAAGCGCAAGGACGCAGTCGCGAAAGGCCGCAACCCACACAAGAAGCGTGGTCGCAATGCCCGCATCATGGATGAATGGGAAGAGCTGGCCAAGGAAGAGCGGCTGTTCAAGAAGCTGCGGCGTGGCAAGATCACGAAGGAGCAGTACGAGGAAGAGCTGTACGGCGTGAGTGCCACGCTGTCCTCGAAGCCCAAGAAGGGCAAGGCATCGTCTAACAAGGGCGGCGCAGGTGATGATGACGATTCTGGATCGGATTCCGACAGTAGTTAAGCTCAGAGAGGCACCATTGAAGCCATCCAGTATCTGTTGAAGTAGGTCATAATACTATCGTTCCGTGTTGGCGAGTATGATAGTAGTAGCATTGCAGTTCCATAGTTCGTACGGATATGACGAGAGCAGAGTGCCACGAAGAGTGTTGCGAAGAGTGAGGTTGATGTCAAGCCGGCGACTGTCGGTGGACAGACGGATTTGCATCCAACCAAGATCGAAAAGTGAGAATGCGTGTCCACGACAACATGATCCATTCCAGAACGCAACAAAAAGAAGATCCATCCCCACAACACTCCGATCACATCAACCATTGCACTCGATGGCATGGGTATAGCAGAGGATAAGGGAACAAGAAGTACGCTAGCCACAATCGCACCACAAGAACGAACAAAGCAATTGATCATGTTTGTTTCAAACAATCTCACTCGCATTCTGTTGCTGCTGGTGCTGCAGCCATCCATTGGCTTCCTTGTCCATGAGCCCCAACATCAACATCAACAGCAGCAACATCAACAGCAACGACGAAGTCCAAAGATCGGCACGGCACATCGCAGCCATGTCCCACACAAAGCAACATCAAGACCGCCACACCACCAGCCCCGCGACAGATCCAACAGCAACACGGGCCTTTCATGCAACCCGACTGCGTCGGATACGCCGGCGACGACCGCTATCGAATTCTGGCTCGACATCCGCGCAACGGCCATGAATCCAGCCGAGGCCATTCGCAATTTGTGTGGCGACATTGGTGTCACGGTCGAGGAGCCCAGCATGCAGCAGGATCTCGTCACGCGCGTTGTTGCGATGCAAGAGCTGTACAGGGAATCCGTGAATGCGGGCATGGATCACGACATGGTGCTGCTCAGTTCGGGCGACGGCATCTTGCAGCGCGGGGAAGACAGTTGCGGCAGCATCGTGCCATTGTCGACGGATGAACCCATGGATATCGAAACCTTGATGCGGTCCACGGATGTGGTTTCCAACGGGGATTGGATCATTCTGGATGCGGAAGATGCATCCTCCAGCGCGGATGCCGAGAAGAGAGTTGCCGCGATCGAGAGCTGCCTGGACCTCCTGACTTCCATGAACCCAGCTTCTCCGGCGGCGATGGACGACAGCACGGGATTGATATTGCAGACGCCGTCGGATGCATCAACGAACAAGGGTGGAATCGCGATCCACTGTCCCACAAAGACACTGCTGATGGAGCTCGTTGCACGGCTGCAGTCACGGCAGATGGGATCCAGCACGACGATGACCGACTCCGGCATTATGATACCTCGCGATGATTCGGACGGCGATCCAAGTGATGCCGTTGCATCGTTGTCGTCAAATTCTGTGAAGCTCGCCATCTTGCTGCCCTTTGATTTCATTCTGTGGCAGACAGCGCTAGTCTACAATTAGTCGATGCAGATCATGCAGATAATAGGACGTACTAGTACGCGCAAGCATGATGTACAGCCTTTTCGCATCATGGCAATAGACTGAGTATGGCAGAGTACGAATAGAGAAGACTACGTGCGTTTTGTGTAGTTTCGAAATGAGTCGAGCCAACAGGATGGAGTTGAAAATTGACTCAGCCAAGGAGAGAGCACTCTGTCAAAATGCTTGCGCAAGCCTTCTCCAGTTTGTCGCACCGTGGCGTTGATGCAACCTGCATTGGAATATGTGCCATGGATGCTGGTCTCGTCCACATCCATGATGTGTGTCTGTCTCTATATATATAGACGGAAACAAGCGGAATATCCCAAAATCTATTTGGCGCCGCCGCTGCCGCTGATATCGATGACTTCATCCGGCGTCAGGATCATCATCATGGTGCGATCGTACGTATCCACCGGGATGGATCCATCCACGAGCTGCGGCAACATGCACACCGCGATCAAGGGTAGCGTGCGGCCGTCCGAGGACATGCGCGCGATGAACCGATCGTAGTATCCCTTGCCCTGCCCCAGACGATTGCCATTGCGATCGAAGGCCAATCCAGGCACGATCAAGAGATCTATATCGCCCGGCTGGGCCAGCTCCTTGGGCATTTCCTCCGGTGGTTCGGGGATGCCCCATTTGTTGCGCGGCCATGCGGCGTGGAAGATGGCGTCGCCATCCTCTTTCGCGTCGACGACAACCTTGAGCAGATCCATGTCGGACTTTTCAAAGTTGCTGCCCACCTGCGGCACATAGATGTCCTTGCCATTCTTCAGCGCGTCTTTGAGTGCCTCATCCGTCTTGATTTCGTTTTGCGGCATGGAGAGGAAGAGGCCGACGGTCTTGGCCGATTGGTACTGCGGCGATTGGAATAGCCGACTCCAAACCTTGTGCGATTGCTCGACGACCTGCTCGTCTGTCATCTCGCGGACCTTGGAACGAACCTGCTTGCGCAGCACCTTCTTTTGATCTCGGATGGTAGTGTCGCCTGGTGCTGGCGTTGCTGGTGTTTGCTCCATGTTGGGATGCTGTGATGGTGTCGCTGGTGACGATTTCGAAGAGAAATGGAGATGGGTCGAGGCACGCAACAGTGCGGATGAAGGCAGCAGATTAGCCGAAGTTCTTCGAAAGGGAGTCGCGGGGCAGTTCCTACCGAATTGGCTTGTGAATGCGATGGCAGAAACGGGGGCTTTGGCACCGGCCAAGATAGCCCTCAACGTGAGGATTGCTGATGGACGAATGGTGTCAAGCGAGGGTGCTCGAGAAGCTAAGAAAGTGGGAGGTTGTGATTCTCTGCACAAGGTCACTCAGAATGTGAAAGACTCAGATGGGACGTGGTGAGTTACATGCAATGTGATGAAATGAAATGTGATGAGATGAGATAGTCGTGGAGGTGAGGAGTTGCCCCCTCAGATACGGTTTCATTTCGCGTTGCAATCCCCACGAAGGGGAAAGATCGCAACAGGTCTCGCGGATACCACGGGAAGCGCGGTAAATACGTTTTCGGCGTCGTTTTCCGATGGGACTCCATTGGTAGTCCAAGTAGTCATCGTGTAACATGTTCACAATCTAGAAGGTACTCCCATAGACAGTTCATCGACGTAGTGTGAACATGGTATTACGGTTGGTCACTAGTTATGTTATGTTGGTTGTTCGTGCTGCATGGGACTCGCTCCAGTCTTACTCAGTCTCTGTGGATTCGCCCTCCTTGGTCTCGGGGTTCTCCGCTGGCGGGTCGACCTCCTCGGTCTTGGGGCTCACGGGCGGCCAGTAGTACTCCTCCTCCTCGTCGTCGTCTGACTCGCAGTCAATCTTAATCAACTCTGCCACACGAATCCTGCGAATGACTGTGGCGCAACGCTGGTTGCTGGCGCTGGAGAGAACAGCGGAAGGCACCACGACGGGGTCAGGAATATCAGCGCGACGAGCACGTCTGCGAGCAGCAACGCGGCGGGAAGCACGAGTAGACGTGTCCATCGAACCCACAGTCACGCGAGATGGTTGACGAGCAGACTGCACAGTGAAAAGAAAGAACCCAAGGATGTGTGAGTGAACAAGTGGGAGTTGTGAAGAACAGAAGACGAAACCGGTATTGAAAACACTTACCCTTGCAGAATGTCCTGATCCGGTAGCTCGGCGACCACGAGCAACTGTCATGCGAACAGGAGCAGGACGGGAAAATGTGCACTCGTCATCGGATGAACTGTAGTCATCCTCTCTCTGGTGAGCACGAGGGTTCAGCTTAAGTGTGCTATGCTTCTCTGTTCGCCTGTAACGCGCCAAATTGGTGGCACAATGGGTGACCGGGCTCGCGCTGTAGACCGGCACCATGCGCACGATCAGCAGGGGCGCATCAGTGTGCACATCGCTCTCCCGATCATTGATGCCAACAGAAGGATTGATAAAATCAATCCCATGCATGGCTTGATCCACAGTCATTTCAAACCGGTCACTGACTTGGATCGGTAAGAACTCCTTGTGCACGCGCACAGGCCGTGGGTGCTCGCGACACATGTTGCGAACAGCAAGCGCGTATGATTCGCTGCGTTCGCGTTGCCCGCGGAAAGAACGAATCTTGAGGTGCGGAGGAACCGTTTCGTTGAGGCGCTCAAGCAGCTCCTTGTCGGTTGCGGCGGATGACGCGAGCTCTTGGTTCTGATCGAGCTTCACCTCCAACACGCGCCCATGCTCCTTGATCAGCACGTTGACATCGCCGTAGCAAGTCCCGCCAGGCAGCTCGAACGTGATTTCGAACACCTCCCCACGACCGGCTGGGGAGTACGCGTGGCGCACAGCGGGCAAGAAAATTTCGGTGTTCTTGTTCATCCACGTTTCAATCGCACGCGCACGACTGGGGCCCTCTTGCAAGGGTGTCCCAGTAACAGTGTTTGTCACCAGCATGCCACGACTTGCGGCAAAGCCAGGAGGAGCAACAGGAGGAGAAGCCACATGCGGTGGAGGGACATGAACAGACGAGGGCTCAGTACGAGCAGCAGTCATCGTGTCCATGACGTTGTAGAGAGGTCTTGGTGTTGGTGATGGATGGGTGGGGATGGGCGATGCCATGTGCACCATGTTTGGTTCGGCGGAGGGACGGGCTGTTGTTGGCATCGCGGTTGCAAGGCACGGGAAAACCGTTGAAACACGACTTAGGAGCCCCCCGAGTGAGTCGACCACTCGTTTGAAACGGACCTCCAGAAATTTTCTCTCCTACATACTAACCAACCACATATTCGTAATCCTTGTAGGTCTAATACAAATAATTAACCATTACATTTTTTAGTTAGATCCTATTTTAAGTTTTACGGACCGATGGATATGCGCAATTTTCGATCTCTCTCGGGTTTCAGCCTTTCGCCTACGACTACATCGATCCAATTTAACCCTTTGCTGTTCTTCGTTTCAGCGACGTTGTTCCCATTTTGAATTGTTTAGTCTCTTTTTGAGGTGTTCCGATCAGAGCATCCAACGCCCCGTCCGCGATAGCGCTAGTTGTAGAGTTTGGGGAGAAGCGGCGAGTTCGCGTTTACATCCATTCTACCCTGTGCTTGTCTGATCCGTCATCTACGTCACCAGACTGGCTGCTGCGTCATGAGCCACCAATCACAGCACGATGTGAAGCAGCATCAGCCACGTTTCTTCGTGACGGAATGGTCGAGTTGCATTGGTACTCCGGAAGTGTTTTGTGTCATGCTTTTTTCGTGCATTTGGTTAGGTGTTTGCAATTACCTTATCCCCCATTATGTCCGACTGGTTGAGAGTGCCAGACTCCAAAAACAACAACATGACAATGGCGGAACACCAAAAAACGCCACAATGGCCGTCCAACGGCAATCACTGCGCCGCACCAACCAGCGGTCCAATGACAAATCCAAGCACATCGCCGTCACCGCGATGCATCCGTTGGTGGGTGGACGAGAGGGGGTCGCGAGAGCGCTTGATTTGGGGCCGTCGCAGGCCCCAGATCAAACGTCACAATTTCGCACCAGATTGCCTCGTTGCATATGGCCGGTGTACTCCATCCACAACCCACCCCAACGCCTATGGATGGGCAGGATGGCTCCAAGAGGCCAAGACCAAGATTCCCACGAAGTTTCAGGCTCGGGGAGGACCGGGAAGGCCTCCGCGCGGAGGAAAAAGTGGAGGGCAAGAGTTTTCGCGGTGTGTCGTGGGGCTTCCATCATGTGGCTTTGGCTGTGCAGGGCACCATCGCCAACTCACACAATCACCAAGCCACCCATACAAGATGCGTGCGACATCGCCCGAAGATCCACCTCGCGAAGTGTCCGTCGCGGAGACGGTCTACAAGAGGCGGCACCCCACCATATCCGTCGAATGGTCGTTGGTGGTGGGTGCCCCAAAAATTCAATGGCATCACCAAATGGAGGTGTATCTTTGGGAGCACAAATGCCGCGCCCATTATGGATGCATCAGCGTGTCGCCAGGGAGTATGAGAATGCACGAGGATCACGTGGAGGGGCTGCAAGGATCGGATGAATGAGGTATGTATCCGTATCCGCGCCGCATCCAGATTGTGAATGGTTTTTTGACAACGCTCTTTTTCACTGCAGGGACACTTTGGGCCATGTCATGTGGGTATCTGTGGCCAAGCTTCATGGAGTGGATAGATGGAGAGTATACCAAACCATTGTGGTGCGCAGTTTGCCAAAATACCAGGATGATGATGATGATCATGGGTGCTGATTGGAGGGCAACATTGCTTGGTCGAGAATTTTGTGAATCCACCACACAACTGTGTGGTGGACCAACATGACACTAAAAATAATTTCTTTGTCAATTTAACTTCGATATTCTGTATAAACACTAGTCAGGCGTCTGAATGAAATGTTTAGTTTTAATTTTAAGCGATATGTTGTTGAGATATAGCATGATAAGCAGATGTTTGGATGTGTTTTTGGATGACCTCTAGACTAGTTTTATTAGCCTGACCGGGCACCCACGAAACTCCACAACTCGTGTTATCGCGGTGATGCACACCCCTCACAAAATTTTCGTGCCATCATCATCCAACACAGCCTCACTTTCTGCATTCACCTTCACTGTGTGAGCATCACACCACCTCTGATTCTCCAATTCCTCTTCCTCTCTCCACAACGCTTCTTCTCTTCGTTCCTCCTCTGTTGCAGCTGGCGCATTGGGGGTTGCCACGATTACAGATGCTGCTGCTGTGCTTGTTGGGTTGGTGTTGGTGTTGGTTTCCGCCTTGATGAGAGCGGCCTGCTTCTTGTCCTTGCGTTGTTTCGCGTTGTACGCTGCAGACAGCGACGCTTTCACGCGCATGGGATTTGCGTGCAGTTGTACGTACCAGTCAGTTTTGGTTCTTTCGTTGGCCATCAATTGTTCGTGTGCTTCGTGTTCGGATGGTCTGTTTTTCGGGTCCTTCGCAGACGCTTCACTGATGTCCTTCAATTTGTCCGCGATGTAGTCTGGTAGTTTCGCGTTGATCCGTACGGTTTTGCTCGCCCAGCCTGGCACTGCGAGTGGTGGGTGTTCAGTTTCGGCGGTCTTGTCCTTCAACTCCGCGGTGTTGTCGGACGGCAGACATCGTTGTGCGACTTGGAGGACTTTGCCGAACACAATTGCCTTGCTCTCCGCCGCTGTGCGCCCGAGTTTTCGCGTCTTGTCCGTCTTCCTGAACGATTCGGACGTTATCGGCAGCTTGTCGGACTTGTGTGTGTGAACAGCGACAACGCCCAGCTGGTTGATGATCCAGCCGTCCCATTCAGCGCTCTTCACAACGACGTCTTCCGTGATGCCAGATGCAGCCACCAACCGCGCCTGGTCATCGTCATACTTCACCTCGTGAGTCTGACGTACCTGTTGTCCGTTCGCGCGGAATCGTCGTTTTGGTGCGCCAGGAAGCGTGGTGATGTTGCCTTGGAGGGACGACGCGTTGGCAAGTACCGTGGTGGTACCTGCGATGTCACCGGCTTGGAGCGCGAGGAAGAGTTGGAACGGGGTCTTGATGTTGCGTCCACTTTGCACGTATTTTCGCAGTACACGTGTGATGTACGCGAAGTGGGTGTCCAGCATGCTCTTACCAGTTTGGGCCTCCGTGTAAATCCACGCGATGATTTTGGCCGCCTTTCGTGTCGCAAGGTTCTTGTTGAGTACCGATGTGATGAGCGCGATGTGCTCGTGACTGGCGAAGCAACAAGCGTTATCGCTCTGTAGGATGATTTCAGTCACGGATGGGAGAATGTCTTTGACCGTTTTTTGCAGGATGTCAAGTAGTCCACCAACTTGAAGTGTGTCTTGTGTCGGTCTTCCGCCGACCACAATGTCGATGAACTGATAAGTAAAAATGTCATTGCGACACGTGATGACCATCGCCCCAAGCAGTGACATTCCCTTCTTCCCCCAATATTCTTGTTGGGCTTCGCTTTGGCCTGTCGGTAGAATTTTTTGCTTATGGTCAAGTACCACATAGGCTCTTTCAGGCTTATCATTGAGTTCGGATTGATAAAAGGCGATTTGTCGGAATTGAACTTTTGCACGCACTTTGTGAGCCATGTAGTTAACAATTTCGTTGGCGAATCCCGGCGCCGCCGCGAGCATTGATTGCAATTCGTCCTTGTGTTCTGCGAGTTCATTGTCCTTAAGCATTTCGACGAATGGGACAAAACGATCATTCACAAATCGCATTGCTGATCCACAACGGTTGCATACTTTACGCGGTTGTTCGTTTGTTGTGACCACTGGAATGTCATTTGTGATGGTTGGCGTGTCGCTTTTGAGATTGGTCTTCTTGCGCTTGTGCTTGTTGGTGCGTGGTTTGCGTTGATTGGTTGATGTGGATGGTGCCTTCTTCTTCTCCTTTTTGGTGGTGAGAGCGAACGTGGCCGAGTGCATTGGATCATCACACTGAAGCTGCATGTGAGAGGCGGTGAACTCCCATTTGAGGAACACAACAAGCAGTTCGAGTGCATGCAAGAGAGAATCGGCTGTGCGCGCATGTGGTGCGATGACGTCATCTGGCTCGTCATTGTCGCTGTCGCTCTTGTCATTGGCATCGTTTTGTTCCTCCTCGTCTGCTTCATACTTAGCCTTCAGGAGGTCTACTAGGCGCGAAATTGCCTGTTTGAGTTTCTCCGTCGCCATCCAGAAGTAGCTCTCGAAGGAAGAAAGGCCCGTCTTGATCTTGCTTTTGCGCGTGAGTAGGTGGGTCATGGTGGTGAACGCAGGCATTCCCACTGGGCTGTTGGTCGTTGATGTGTACATGCCGAATAGTTGTTCGATAGTCGTGCTTCCTCGATCGAACACGGGGACATTTTCAAATTTGGCGCCTCCGTACTGTACCGTGTGACTCAGGCCTGCCTTGTACGTAGCGGTGGTCACAAGGAACGATGCCACAGCAGACAGATCGCAAGCACGCACGCGATACTGGAGAACCTTTGGAGGGATGCTTTCGCCATGACTCAACATGTCATAGTAGCGGCGCAAGGTGCTTGCCTGGCTTTGCGTGACGATGTCGCGTTTGGGGAGCATGCGCGCCTTCTGTTCCTCCGATAGTCCATGTGCATGCCTTTCCAGGATAGTAGTGCACAGTGCGTGCGGCGCAGACACGGCCAAAGCAGCTCTCACCGTGCGGGATGATTCGGATTCTCCAAGCAAACCCAGGGTGTAGAGGTTAGATGCCAACATCACAGGAGGAAGCTCCACGTTGCCGCGTATGTATGTAAGTACCTGTTCCATCTGACGAGTTGGCATGCCCTCCTCTGGGAGCAGGACAGTCCAAAGTGCAGACGATAGGACACTCCACATCTGTTTCACATAGCTCCAGATGGTCCGATCGTGTGTGCCTGCAAGAACGAATCCTTTTTTGGGCATGTGGTGCAACAGTTCTGGATCTAGGTTAGATCTTAGCACTGCAATCACATCGACGATGGCATCACGCCTCCAGTTTCCCGCCTCTTCCGGATCGTACCCGAACTGGCCTCCTCTCCTGTTCCTGCTGGCACGTGTTCGTTGCTCCTTGCCGTTGTCCTCGTACGCGCTGTCGCTATCGCTAGAGGCATCTGCGTAGCCCCCAGCAACAACAGCATTGCAGCGACGAGGAATCCTCGCTGGTGGGGTCGGCGCGACAGGTGATGCAACGTCAGCTGCAGCAGGCGGGGGTGGCGCGTTCACGATAACGCTCACCGAAGTCCCATCGCCGACACCTCGTCCCTCCGAACGCACCTCGACGTGGGAGTCGTCGTAGACGCATCCGTTGTTGTCGAGGATGTGAACGTACACGTGCAGCTCGCGAGCGTGCGCATGCATACCGTTCGGGACGAGGTTGCCATCCGCTGCATGCATCGGCTTCACATCCATCACTCGCGTGATGGTGCTCTGCTTCCTCAACGTAGCGGACGGCTTGTCGGGCAACAGTTGCTCTGCAGTCGGCAACAGGAATCCCTTCGAATCGAAGGGAGCAGACACAGGGTGAGCACGTGGTTTCTTACTGGGGGAGGGGTTGGCATCCTTGGAGAGGGCCTTGGGGGTGGTAGAGAGAGGCATGATGTAGTTGTTGCTGTAGAGTAGTGCTGTTTGCTAGTTCGATGTGATGGTGTGCACTGGTGGAGGACGAAGTGACGAAAGGAGAGCATGCGATGATGGGTGGACCATTCGTTGACAACAACAACAACAACAACTACTACGACTACTACTACTACTACTACTACTGCTACTACTAGTCTGACGAGAACGGGCATGGAGCGAAAGGGCGAGTGTGCCGGGCATTGGCGAGGACAGTTGTGAATGGAGCCAAAGTGTGGCGCGATTTTGTGAAATGATGGAGATGATGTGTTTTGTGTGATGTGTTTTGTGTCATGTGTTTTGTGACGAGCAGAATGTGGAATCAGGTGCCACATGCTAACGTGTAATTAACGCGTACCAAACGACTGAGACCTTCGGAAGCAAGTCCGTGACTGATCACCTCACGATAAATGCGTGAGAACAGCATAGAACCTTCGGCGAAAAACAACGGGTTTTGTGCTGTTGGATCCACGCGACTAGAATGAACATATAGATCGATCCATAAAACTTAAAAAAGGATATACATCAAAAATCTATCGGTTAATTATTTGTAAGAAGATTATAAGGATTACGAATATGTGCTTGGTTTGGATATCAAAGATGAAAAGTTAGAATGCCCGTTTCAAACGAGTGGTCGACTCACTCGGGGGGCTCTTAGAGCGTGTTCGACCACTTCGACGATTTACTTTGAATCGCTGAAGCCATGTTGAAGTTCGACTCAACTGATTGCAACATTCGTTCTAGAATAACGTTTTTAACGTCTATATGTTTAAAAAGCGAACTCCAATGACAACAAACTGATTCAATGAAAGTAATGACGTTTCAATGAAAGTAATGACGATTCAATGAAAGTAATGACGTTTCAATGAAAGTAATAGCGTTTCAATGAAAGTAATGACGTTTCAATGAAAGTAATAGGAGCCCCTCGAGTGAGTCGACCAACACTTTGAAATGGACATTCTAACTTTTCATCTGCGATATCCAAACCAAGCACATATTCGTAATCTCTATAGTCTCTTTATACATAATTAACCGTTACATTTTTTGTTAGATCCTTATTTTAAGTTTTATGGAGTGATCTATGTGTGCATTGCAGTCGCGTTGATCCAACAGCACAAAACCCGTTGTTGTTGGCAGAAGGTTCTATCATATTCTTATGTATTTATCGTGAGGCGATCAGTCACGGACTTGCTTCCGAAGGTGTCAGTCGTTTGGTACGCGTTAATTACACGTTAGCATGTGGCACCTGATTCCACATTCTGCTCGTCACAAAACACATGACACAAAACACATCACACAAAACACATCATCGCCATCATTTCGCAAATTTGTGCCATGCTTCGGCTCCATTCACAACTTGCCTCGCCAATGCCCTGCACACTCTCCCTTTCGCTCCATGCTAGTTCTCGTTGGAGTAGTAGTAGTAGTAGTAGTAGTAGTAGTAGTAGTAGTAGTAGTAGTAGTAGTAGTAGTAGTAGTAGTAGTAGTAGTAGTAGTAGTAGTAGTAGTAGTAGTAGGGTGTTGTCATTGTTGTTGTTGTTGTCAACGAATGGTCGACCATTCATCGTTTTCTCTCCTTCCTCACTTCATCTCAACCTGTGCAGTTCATCACATCCACCTAGCAAACAACACTACTCTCCACCAACAATCCCACCATGTTTCCCTCTGCTGCTGCCAAGGCCCTCTCCAAGGATGGCAACCCCTCTCCTCGTAAGAAGCCGTGTTCTGCTTACCCTGTATCTGCTCCTCCATTCGACTCCAGGGGGTTCCTGCTGCCTACTGCGGAGCAACTGTTGCCTGACAAGCCATCCGCTGCGTTGAGGAAGCCAACCACCATCACGCGAGTGATTGATGTGAAGCCGATGCTCGCAGCGGATGACAGCCTCGTCCCGAACGGTACGCATGCGCACGCTCGCGTGCTGCATGTGTTCGTTCACATCCTCGATGACAAAGGAGGCGTCTTCGACGACTCCAACGTCAACGTGCGATCCGAGGGACGAGGTGTCGGCGATGGAACAGTGGTGAGCGTTGTCGTGAACGCGCCACCCCTGCCTGCTGCAGCTGATGTTGCTCCGCCTGTCGAGCCTACCCCGCCAGCGAGGCTTCCCCGGCGCTGCAATACTGTTGTTGCTGGGGGCTACGCAGATGCCTCTGGCGACAGCGACAGCACCTACGACGACAACGGCAAGGAGGAACGGGCGCGTGCCAGCAGGAACAGGAGAGGAGGTCAGTTCGGGTACAATCTGGAAGAGGCGGGAAACTGGAGGCGCGATGCCATCGTTCGTGCGATGGCGGCTCTTGGATCTAACCTAGATCCAAAACTGTTGCAGCTGATGCCGAAAAAAGGGTTCGTCCTCACAGGCAGCCACGATCGGACCATCTGGAGCTCTGTGAAACAGATGTGGAATGTTGTCTCATCCGCGCTTTGGACAGTGCTGCTGCCAGAAGAGGACGTGCCAACTCGTCAGATGGAACAGGTGGTTGCATTCGTGCGCGGCAACGTGGATCTTCCGCCAATCATGTTGGCGCCCAATCTGTACACCCTGGGCTTGCTCGGAGAAACTCCATCATCCCGCGCGGTGAGAGCTGCTTTGGCCATGTCTGCGCCACATGCACTGTGTACTTCCATCCTCGAAAAGCGCGCGCAAGAACTGTCCGACGAACAGAAGACTCGTATGCTTCCCAAACGCGACATCATCACACATAGCCAGGTATGCACCTTGCGTCGCTACTACGACATGTTGAGCCATGGCGAAACCATCTCACCGCCAGTTCTTCAGTATCGCGTGCATGCTTGCGACCTGTCTGGCGTGGTGTCCTTCCTCATGACAACAACAACATACAAGGCAGGGTTAAGTCACAAGGTACAGTATGGTGGAATTGAATTTGAGAATGTCCCGGTGTTCGATCGTGGCAGCACCACCATCCAAGAATTATTCGACATGTACTCTTCCACTACCAATACTCCGGTTGGGATGCCTGCTTTCACCACCATGACCCACCTCCTCACACGCAAAAGCAAGATCAAGACAGGCCTCTCTTCCTTCGAAAGCTACTTCTGGATGGCAACGGGGAAACTCAAACAGGCAATTTCGCGCCTAGTAGACCTACTGAAGGCTAAGTATGGAGCAGATGGGGAGGAGCAAAATGATGCCGCTGTGGATGCCAATGACGAGTATCAGCACCAGAACAATGAGCCTGATGATGTCATCACACAGCATGTGTGCACAGCCGATTCTCTCTTGCATGCACTCGAACTGCTTGTTGTGTTCCTCAAATGGGAGTTCACCGCCTCCCACATGCAGCTTCAGTGTGACGATCCAATGCACTCGGCCACGTTCGCTCTCACCACCAAAAAGGAGAAGAAGAAGGCATCAACCACATCGACCAATCAACGCAAAGCACGCACCAACAAACACAAGCGCAAGAAGAACACCACTGTCACAAATGACACTTCTCCCACTACTGCAAGCGAACAACCACGTAAAGTATGCAACCGTTGTGGAGCAGCAATGCGATTTGTGAATGATCGTTTTGTTCCTTTTGTCAAAATGCTTAAGGACAACGAACTCATGGAACACAAAGACGAATTGCAATCAATGCTTGCGGCGGCGCCGGGATTCGCCAACGAAATTGTTAACTACATGGCTCACAAAGTGCGTGCCAAAGTGCAATTCGGACAAATCGCCTTTTATCAATCCCAGCTCAACAAAAAGCCTGAAAGAGCCTATGTGGTACTCGACCATAAGCAAAAAATTCTACCGACAGGCCAAGGCGAAGCCCAACAAGAATATTGGGGGAAGAAGGGGATGTCACTGCTTGGGGCAATGGTCATCACGTGTCGCAACGACATTTTTACTTATCGGTTCATCGACATTGTGGTCGAGGGAAGACCGACGCAAGACACACTTCAAGTTGGTGGACTGCTGGAGATGGTGCAAAAAAAGGTCAAAGACATTCATCCATCCGTGACTGAAATCATCCTACAGAGCGATAACGCGTGTTGTTTCGCCAGTCACGAGCACATCGCGCTCATCACGTCCAAACTCAACAAGAACCTTGTGACACGAAACGCGGCCAAAATCATCGCGTGGATCTACACAGAGGCCCAAACCGGTAAGAGCATGTTGGACACCCACTTCGCGTACATCACCCGTGTACTGCGAAAATACGTGCAAAGTGGCAAGGACATCAAGACCCCTTTCCAAGTCTTCCTCGCGCTCCAAGCCGGTAACATCGCAGGTACGACAACGGTACTTGTCAACGCGGCGCTCCTGGCAGGCAACATCACCACGCTGCCTGGTGCACCAAAACGACGATTCCGCGCAAGTGGGCAACAGGTACGTCAAACTCACAAGGTGAAGTACGACGATGACCAGGCGCGGTTGGTGGCTGCATCTGGAATCACGGAAGATGTTGTGGTGAAGAGCACCGAATGGGGAGGGTGGATCATCAACCAGTTGGGTGTCATTGCGGACAAAACATCCACGTCCGACAAGCTGCCGATCACGTCCGAATCATTCAGGAAGACGGACAAGACGCGAAAACTCGGGCGCACAGCGGCAGAGAGCAAGGGGCTTGCGTTCGGCAAGGCCCTCCAAGACGGACAACAACATCTACCATCCGATCACACCACAGCGCTACAAGACCAGACCGCAGAAACCGAACACCCACCACTCGCAGTACAAGGCTGGGCGAGCAAAACTACGCGCAAACCAGCGGAACTACCAGACTACATCGCGGACAAATTGAAGGACATCAGTGAAGCGTCCGCGAAGGACCCGAAAAACAGACCATCTGAACACGAAGCACACGAGCAATTGATGGACAGTGAAAAAGCCAAAACTGACTGGTACGTACAACTGCACGCTAACCGGATGCGTGTGAAAGCTTCACTGTCAGCAGCGTACAACGCCAAACAACGCAAGGAAAAGAAGGAGGCCGCTCTCATCAAGACAGACACCAACACAACACCCAGCACAACAAGCAAAACAACAGCAACAGCATCCACAATCGTGGCCATCCATAATGTGCCAGGCGAAACAGAGGAGGAACGAATTGAAGAGGAGTCGCAGAAAGAGGAAGAGGAATTGGACCATCAGATGTGGTGTGATGCTCACACCATGAAGGCGAACACAGAAAGTGAGGCTGTGTTGGATGATGAGACGGAAATTTTGTGATGGCTGTGCGTCACCGCGATAACACTAGTTGTGGAGTTTTGTGGGTGGCAGACCATGCTACTAAAACGAGTCTAGAGACCATCCAAAAAGCACATCCAATATCTGCTTGTCATGCTATATCTCAACAACACATCGTCTAAAATTGAAGCTAATCATCGCGTTCAGATGCCTGACTATCTGTTAATCAGAATATTGAAGTTTAATTGATATTGAAGCTGTTTTTATTTTCATGCTGATCCACCACACAATTGTGTGGTGGATTCACAAAATTCTCGACCAAGCAATGTTGCCCTCCAATCAGCACCCATGATCATCATCATCATCCTGGTATTTTGATAAACTGCGCACCACAATGGCTCGGTATTCCCCCATCTATCCACTCCGTGAAGATGGGCCACAGATACCCACATGACATGGCCCAAAGTGTCCCTGCAGTGAAAAAGAGCGTTGTCAAAAAACCATTCGCAATCTGGATGCGGTGCGGATACGGATACATGCCTCATTCATCCAATCCTTGCAGCCCCTCAACGTGGTCCTCGTGCATTCCCATACTCCCTGGCGACATGCTGATGCATCCAGAATGGGATGGGCATGTGTGCTCCCAAAGATACACCTCCATTTGGTGATGCCATTGAATTTTTGGGGCACCCACCAACAACGACCATTCGACGGATATGGTGGGGTGCCGCCTCTTGTAGACCGTCTCCGCGACGGAAACTTTGCGAGGTGGATCTTCGGGCGATGCCGCACGCATCTTGTATGGGTGGCTTGGTGATTGTGTGAGTTGGCGATGGTGCCCTGCACAGCCAAAGCCACATGATGGAATCCCCACGACGCACTGCGAAAACTCTCGCCCTCCACTTTTTCCTCCGCGCGGAGGCCTTCCCGGTCCTCCCCGAGCCTGAAACTTCGTGTGAATCTTGGTCTTGGCCTCCTGGATCCATCCTGCCCATCCATAGGCGTTGGGGTGGGTTGTGGATGGAGTACACCGGCCATATGCAACGAGGCAATCTGGTGCGAAATTGTGACGTTTGATCTGGGGCCTGCGACGGCCCCAAATCAAGCGCTCTCGCGACCCCCTCTCGTCCACCCACCAACGGCTGCATCGCGGTGACGGCGATGTGCTTGGATTCTGTGGTGGATCACTGGTTGGTGCGGCGCAGTGATTGCCGTTGGACCGCCATTGTGGCGTTTTTTGGTGTTCCGCCATTGTCATGTTGTTGTTTTTTGGAGTCTGGCACCCTCAACCAGTCGGACATACTGGGGGATAAGGTAATTGCAAACACCTAACCAAATGCACGAAAGAAGCATGACACAAAACACTTCCGGAGTACCAATGCAACTCGACCATTCCGTCACGACGAAACGTGGCTGATGCTGCTTCACATCGTGCTGTGATTGGTGGTTCATGACGCAGCAGCCAGCCTGGTGACGTAGATGACGGATTAAGCAAACGGAGGGTAGAATAGATGAAAACGCGCACTCGCCGCTTCTCCCAAAACTCTACAACTAGCGCTATCGTGGACGGGGCGTTGGATGGTCTGATCGGAACACCTCAAAAAGAGACTAAACAATTCAAAATGGGAACAACGTCGCTGAAACGAAGAACAGCAAAGGGTTAAATTGGATCGATGTAGTCGTAGGCGAAAGGCTGAAACCCGAGAGAGATCGAAAATTGCGCATATCCATCGGTCCGTAAAACTTAAAATAGGATCTAACTCAAAAATGTAATGGTTAATTATTTGTATTAGACGTACAGGGATTACGAATATGTGCTTGGTTTGGACAACGGAGACAAAAATCCAAGAGGTCCATTTCAAAGTGTTGGTCGACTCACTCGAGGGGCTCATAGCGTTTCAATGAAAGTAATGACGTTTCAATGAAAGTAATGTCGGACCACGACTGAACGACGAAAACACGACTCACACGATTTTGTCGAAACTCGACACAACTCACACAACCGCACACGATGAATCAGTTTTGTGTCATTCCAAAACAACAAGAACTTGATGTGCGCGCTGCCTGCATCAGTGAATGCAGCGAACGATAACGCTGGTTATACATGTGTTCTTGGTGCAAGTACTACCATTGTGTACTTTGCACGATTGGTACATTCTCTATTTGGCATTGTTGTGACACAGCACAACTGCAAAGCCAGAGCAAGAGCGAGAGAGACTGCGATCTATTATATTATATTATATTATATTATATTATATCATGTTTGTGTGGTATGGCAGAGTAGCTCACACTAGTATGTACAAGTGCTCCACAACTATCAGTGCTGCATCAGCAGTGCCATTGCTGAAGGTATATAGAGATTTCCCATAAATAAGTACTGGCCATCACTTGTGTTCAGGCATGTCTGTCGCCATCCCTCCAAACTGCCACATCCCCACCACAAGAACTGCACCAGTCTACCTATCCCTCATGACAATCCATGTCGGAGTTGATTGTTGCTTGAACCTGCGGCCACAGTGAACCCTTGTACATGCAAGCCACATAGATGAAGCAGAGCACACCATTGGTCTAATCACAATAACAGCTCAAGAATTATACTCAATTCACATGAGAATGCGTCGACTGCACTTTTCTCCTCCTCCTTTCTACTCTTCCACTCACGAAGAGGGGGTATGGAATCTGGTTGCTGCATTGGTGTGGCCGGTGATGTGGCCAGTGATGTGGTACTGCAAGTTGTGCAGGATGCGGCAGCTGTCGCCATCCAGTTGGTCATCTGTTGGAGCTGACTTGAGTGCCAGAGTGCATGACCATCCATTTACATAGCCCAGTTGATACTTCAACAGTATTGCCAAGGAAAGGGTGCAGCTGTTCCATCCGCACTGTCCCATCCAACATCCACTTGCTGTCTGCGGATATTGTTATCGGAGGGAGAGTTCTGCCAACTGCTGAGCGGTGGCACATCTCTGCTGATCTGTCTTGGCCTCCCCACGATACCGGTGGTGACCGAGGGGTGCATTTTCCAGGCCTTCATTTTCTGTCACATCTCTGCAAGATCTTCACTCCATGTGGATTGCATGAGCAGGCCTTGGCACAACCACATGTGATTTCTGTACTTGGTCTTTCCGCATGTTGGGCACCTGTTGCTGGTCCGTACATGCCACTGCTTCATCTGTTTCCCAGACACGATCTCACTGTGGACTAGCTTGAAGGTGGTGCATTGTTTGGATTCACTCAACCTGGGCATTGCAGCCACCAATGCAACTTGGTCTTGGCCGACTTCGCAAATAAACTGGCTCCAGAGGAACCTATCCATGAATTGGCGATTCCAGAGCTGCCCTGGCATGGCCTTATATGTGATGGGGGGATAGCTTTGTGTGGAGATGATAGCAGGCTATACTCTCTCCGTGCACCACTGATGTCCAGGCAATGCTTCCTTGTATCTCCATGCACCGCCAGTGCAAACCTGCCAACATGTCCACCAACATGTTCATGTGCGCCCAAGCGTCCTTGACAGGAAGTCCCTTGTTGTCCTGGCGCCCTTTGACATGCCATCCAGTAGCTCAAGACTGCAGGTTGCAAGCAATGAAATGAGTAGTGCTTGCTAGATTGCTGTCCGCATCCTCCAGCCTGACGGTGCGCGCTGGATCGAGAACCACAAGCGCTGACACGTTGTCACAGGCAAGTTGGACGCACCATCTGATCCCATGGACCAATTCGGCATGCTAGATCCACGCAAATATGCTGTAGATACCGGCAAGCTCTGCTTGATGCGGTTGCATCAGCTGGCTCCCGCATGGCACCTCGTTCACAAATGTGACTGTGGAGACAGGGGTCAGAAATGGTGGTTGTATTTCTGCGGCTGGAGTGACGATTCCATTTTTGGATGACCTGTCCCTGCAGGCCACGCATGTCCTGTTGCCGACGCTGGCAACAAAGCCTTCCTCTCCACCAGTGGACACCATTTGTTCGACCGCCCATCATTGGCTGGGATCGGCGCTGTGGAGCAACTAGCTGATGATTGCATTCTGCCTCACTGTTAGCTCAATGCAGTTCAATATGTGGCCTGGGACCAGCTAGTCCCCTTGCCAAGTGTTCATGAACTGGTAGCAATGGCTTCATGAGGGTGGTGCCTGTCTGGTGATGATATGTGCCTCCCCTGATCCCTCTGCTACGTGCCCAATACAATGATCTTTGGCCCACTTCCTGGACTATCTGGCCATCCTCCAACAAGAGGTAGCCTGGATGTCTCGAAAACAGACCGTATCAGGACCTTGGCCTAGCTTAGATGTTGTTGATCACAATATTGGCTCCTGGCCAGGAGATGATGGCCGACCACCATAGTTTCCATTGGGATAGCTACCACAATCCAAGCAGCAGCCATTTCAGACTCAAATGAGGTTTGGCGTGCTCTCTGGGATGTAGGACTTGCTGTCATATGGCCATCCCATTTATGTTGAGCAGGTCTGACTTCCATATGGCTTACAGGTGCACCAGGCATTGATTGATCATAGCCTCTTGCTTCTAGGAGTATTCTACTAGGAGGATTGCATCCCTAATGAGTTGGTTGTTCTGTCTTGGCGGTTGGAGAGGGGAAATGGAGACCTACATACACATGTCAGCCTGCCACGCATTTTCCTGCGTCCGGGTAGACAATGTGGAAGTGTAGAGATGCTTCATTCTACTGGGGTAGCACGACTACACCTCTGGCAGCCCTGTCTCAAGCACCATAGCTTCCACCATGGAGCAGAGACACTTTCCAGTGGTGGAGTAGTACTCCGTTGATCTAGTTGGCACATCAACCCACAGCCAAGCATCCGTCACCCAACTCCCATCACATCATTCTGCCTCACAGCCAAATACTCAAATGGGAGACTGACGCAATCGACCAAATGGCAAGGACGATCAACCAAATGAGTCTTTGTATCAGCAACAACGCAAGAAGGACAAGCAGAAATAAAAATGGTAACAACACTACAGCAACAGTTGTACTATGGAAGATAGAATTTTTTACATCTGGAACCCTACTTCTACTGCTTGTGGTAATGTTATGAATTGTGTTGCACAGTAAGGGCAAGCACTTGTTGTTGTGCGTGTGTTTGCATCATGCGCACGATTTTGTTTTTGTTCGAATGGATGTCCAAACGTGGATTCGTCAAATCGTGAATCAAAGGACTCCCACAAACATTCGATGTCAGTCGTGACGTTTCAATGAAAGTAATCACGATTCAATGAAAGTAATCACGATTCAATGAAAGTAATAGCGTTTCAATGAAAGTAATCACGATTCAATGAAAGTAATAGCGTTTCAATGAAAGTAATAGCGTTTCAATGAAAGTAATGACGTTTCAATGAAAGTAATAAAATCGACGTTACCGCCTATAACGTCTTTTTAACCTTCACAGATTGGAACATCGGAGTTGGTCTTGGCTCGTTGGCGTCGAGGAGTGTCTCGAACACGGGTTTGGTGTGGCGAAGGGCGTTTGTCCGTTCTCCGGACACACTTTCAACGAATTTCCCGTGCCTTGTTGGAGCGGTGGGTGCCGGGCTGTAGGCCATGCGCGAAAAAGCGTTCATGGTTTCCTTCGCGTCTTCGGGTTGCTGCGTTGATACTTTTTTGATTGCTTCGTCAAATTGATCTTTGTACGCAGTTGCGTTCGCGACAAGATCGGAAACGTTGGGAGAGAATTTGGTATCCATGCGCACTGAGAAGGGTGAGAAATGATGTCGTGAATAAACGAGTAACAAATGACAATTTCAGGCATGCACTTCAAGTCACGTACTGGCCTCAGTTGCCTTCTTCTTGCGGCTTCTCTTCACTGCATTTCGCAAATTCCGAAGGTTCCGAGGGAAGTTGCGCCTGGACAGGAATGCCAAATCGGGATTCTCTTTCCACACTTCCCTCGCGGTCTTCTTCATCGGAATTTCGCCGCTCTCGATCTTCGCCCTCAATTTGCGGATCTGGGAGTACAGCTGCTCGTTCCACTCCGCTCCATCACAACTGTCGTGCTTCGTGGGAGCAGCTTTTCGTGGCATGTTGTATCGGCACTTACTTGTTAATCGTGAACGAGGTGATCGATGGAGTATGAACGTCATTTGTGAGAGGAAGACTTCGCTCCATTCCGCGGCAACCTGAGGAGTTCGTGTGCGACGTGTGATGAACCGGTGCCTTGCGCTGTGGAGCACGCACGCTGGGAGGATCCGTGGAGCAATCGATCACCGCGTTGCAGCGTGATAATGCGAAACACAAAAACACGGGATACGTAGATGTCTACTCTGCCCTACTATAGTTCAACGCATCCGTTTTGCCTGGAAGATCCCATAGTATATCCGTTTTGATTTATTTCAAGTGCAATGAATGTATACATTGAATAAACATAGATGTTTCCTACAAGCATCAAGAACTATACGCCTATGAGTATAGTGTATATCTAGCGTTGCTCTAGACTCAACGCTCGACGTATCTATTTGATTTGCTCCTGTTAGTCGACGATTGTGGAGAAACATGGGTCTTCTGTCGTGTGCGACACTCTCTCGGAGTATACACATGTAAGTACACTGACGTGTTGGCACGTCGCCATGTGTTTCGTGAGGAACGACATGGGGAGTTCGTTTGTGGGGAGCCAACGGGACATTGACGTGAGGCTGGCGTGTGTTTCACCATGTGTAACACGTCGGGACAGACACCGACATGACATCGACCTGCGACAAGCACGACATGGACATGCGACAGACACGACAGAGGACCGGATCGACGAGCAAGGGGACGTGCAAGGGACGAGCAAGGGGACGTGTAAGGGACGACCAAATTTCTCGCAATTACCGCGGTTTTGTCGGTGCGACATGTTGCGAAATGGGCCATACTACCATGTCTAGTCTAGTTGTATGTTTAAGGGCGATAGAGTGCACTTTTCGAAAATTAGAATGCATGAATGTAAGCGTACGATCTATACCATGGTAGCACACGTATTTGATCTTGATTGCAACATCATTCTGAAACACAGTTGATAACAGAGATTTGCATCGCGGAGACTCCAGACTGATCACCTACGATACTGCGACATCTCTCTATAAGTAAAGTGCGGTAAGGGAGGTGTCGATTTTTCAGGAATCGACGAGCAAGGGGACGTGCAAGGGACGAGCAAGGGGACGAGCAAGGGACGCGACTTCAGCGCGACGTGAGCACGACGTGAGCACGACGTGAGCACGACTAGTACAAGACCGATTCACGACAAGGGTAAGACTCCACGACAGTGCGCGGTCCGATGTTGTCTATCCATGGCTGGATGTCCATGATTGGTCGTGTTGAGCGCAAGGTGAACTACGGGCTCCCCAGATAGAGCACAACAGCACGCGTGCAAGAATGATACAGCACACAGGAGGGCATTCAGCTCGATACTCGTTTCCTTCCCCTCCAGAGCGTGCTTGCTTGCAGTGCCGGGCGAACGGAGCAGCGCGCACGTTCGTCCAAGAGAGCCTCCCACGAAGTCGTGGATGTGCCCCTGATCATTACGCTACATACGGCAACGAAGGAATTCATTGGATGTTTCGTCCGTTGAATCCTGCCTTCCTTGGTACCTTGGTCACAACGAAGCACAAGTGGGCGCAGCATTGGAGGACAACCGTACACTTTGTTCGACTTCTCTGCGATTAATCTGGAAGAACGCCCTCGCTTGATTGGCTTCCCCACAGCAAAGCGCGGAACAACTACTGTAGCTGGAGAGCATGCGAAGCCCCACAAGAAAGCTTGTTTCATCATTGGCAAGTTGCAGTTGATTTGCGCACAATTTGTACTAGCTCAACGGTTACTTGTTGGCATTCTTGTTTTTCGCCTCATTTTGACATTTCAAGTTGCACAAGAGCTCATAATTCGCAAGAACACGAGAATGCTTCTACCAAGTGGAACTTTTGCCACCGTGGGGTTCGGGTTGATTGGGTCACGCCCAAGAGGCTTGGACACAAACAACCTTTCCAGGGAGGCACTGCGACAGTTCGCATCCGTGTTCGGAACGCATCCTGACATCGTGCACATCTTGTGGAACGAGCTCTGTCATGCGCGAGCTCTGCCACTCACGGCGAAACCGAAACATCTCCTGTGGACGTGCGCGTTTCTTCGTCTGTACGTGTCTGAGACTGCGCTGGCCACCATGTGCAAGTGTTCTGCCAAAACACTTCGGAAATGGATGTGGCTAATGATGGAAGCCGTTGAAACCGTTAAGGATCGCATTGTAAGTACTAATAAATTCGCACACCCGAACTGCAACACAAAATTCTGTTCACTCCATTCACTCACACATGGTTCTGATTTTTCCTGGTACCGCTCCAATTGACAGATTGTCTGGAACCGTCGTTTCATTGGCGCAAGTCACGATGCAAAAGCGCTTGTCACTGTGGACGGGACTGACATGCGAATCACCGAACCCAAACCGTTTAGCCAGAAGTGGTACTCGTTCAAGTTTCGCGCTTCTGGTTTGTGTTATGAGTTGGCTGTTGCGATTTCCACTGGTGAGATCGTTTGGGCGAATGGGCCTTTCCCGTGTGGCCTGCTGAACGATCTCTCGATCTTCCGTCTGGGACTGAAACCGAAATTAGTGCAGCACGAAGTCGTCGTTGCAGATGCCGGATACCGTGGGGACCCTTGTGTGTTTCCCCCAACTTTTCGCGCGGATGGGATCATGCGGTGCCGCCACGAAACGGTCAACAGGCGAATCAAGCACTGGCAATGCATGCACCTGAAGTGGCGGCACCACGTGGACAAGCATCGCCTTGCATTCAACGCGGTTGCCATCGTGACGCAAATTGAATTGAGCAACGGCTTCCCCTCGTTTGACGTGGTTGTCGCGATGCAAGAAGCACGCGAACGTGCCATCGCCCGTGCAGATGCACAACACACACACTAATTAGCGCATCCCACCTAGTACAAACAAATAGCCAGAATTTAACAAGCATAAAATTATAATCGTAGATGTCCTCCCTTGTCTGTTGTAGTGAGTTCGTGTTTGGTGTCCTGGTTTGAAAAAAGGCAAGCACAGCATCGCGCTGACTGGTTCATCGTGTAAGTGCTATGCTTTACCGCAGGGAACACTATTTGTCAACAATGCATCTCGGACCCACTGACAGTGCAGTGTAGAGAACGGGTAAGGACGTTCGTCCCCATGCGGCGACATGCTTTCTGGATCAAAAGAGGATGGACTAGGCAACCTGACACGAACTTGTATGCAAGAGAGTCCTGCTACGATACAGTGAATACATCAGAGAAACACCAGGTTACCGTGGAACCCCGGTGGACGCGGAGTGGAGGTGGTTGGGCGCATGGGGCACCACCGCCACCACCGCCACCACCGGGGACAGGAGAGACACAAACGCTGTTGCCACCACCAACTGATGCAGCGCACATGACGAACAGCACGCGAACTGATTGTGCTGCCTTGAAACAAGAACGATGGTGGAGGAAACAAACGACTTTGCGTGGGCGGAGTGTGACAGTGGACGAACCCCGTTGATTGCACTGCAGAGTATGATGCAGTATGCCGTGTATGTTGTAGGAGCGCCGTGATGGTTCTGAACAGCAATGTGAGATGGAACCGCCCGGACAAAGGCACGAAAGTTACCTGCGCGAGCAAACGCACGAGTTGGAAAGAGGATGTCCACCTGAGGACATCCTGCTGACAAGCAAGGGGCAAGTGTGTCCCACGGCGAGAATGACAGAAAGGGGCGATGCCATGGGTCGTGGGTCTGGAAATTTGCGTGTGTTGGAGCCGACGCGACAGGGGTGGAACGAGCGCAAAGCGGACATCATTGTCATTCGCACACAGTGCAGGACATGTCGAGCACGTGCGTAAATGAGCTCGACGTCATGTCGACACGGGAAAGGCGTGCTCAAGTAGTCCCATTTGTGCATGACTTTACCGATCCCAAAACCGTGCAACATGCCTCAAGCGTGAAGAAAGCAAAAACCGACCATTATATGGCATTTACCGCGCTTCCCACGGGGCTAAGTTAGCTCCTTCGTGATTTGCTTTCCGCGTCAGCCGAGATCGTGTTCTTCGTCTTGATTTTTTCGAAGCGAATCGAATTTCGTGGAAAAAGGAACATGATTGTCGTCATCACCCACAACTGTCATCCTCTGCATCGTCATCACAAGAGTCGCCGAATGAGCATCAGCATCATTATCCAGACCTGAATCTGCACAGATTCAGCCTCCACGACGACAACAGCAACAACAAAAGCATCCATGCTCACAATCACAATCACAATCAGAACAACAGCAACAACAACAACAACAGCAACAACAGCAACAACAACCACAGTTATCAGAAGATGAAATTGCGATTGCATGCAAGTACCCTGGTTGCGGCGGCTCTCTTTGCAGCCGTCGCGATCTCGAGCAGCGATGCCTTCCAAGCACCCGCACACCTTCACGCAAGGCAATCGCGTGCAACTGCCTCCGCACTGATGCACAGAGCAACTGCACCATCCAGGACGATTCTTCGCCTTGCGAGCGACGACAACACGGAGGACACAGAAACGACCGCGGTCCTGAGGCTCCTGGAGAAGAAGTTCCCATCCATGCTGCAGATCATTCCGGAGGCAACGCGCAAGACGTTGAACCAGCCCGGACCTCTCACCATTTTTGCCCCCAACGAAGATGCCTTCGAGAAGCTCGGCGACAAGAAGCGTTCGCAGCTGCAGGATCCGCGCAACCTCGAGATCGTCGAAAAGATGGCGGGTTATCACATCGTGGTGGGATCCGCCGTCACGGCCATGGAGCTCAAGACGGAGGACTGGACGCGAGGACGTCCCAAGGATGGAACGCTGCCCAACACAGTAGTCGCGGGCGTCGTCACGATGAGCGGCGAGGTTCCAGTCGGCAGGGCGAAGACGGGCGGATTTTTGGGATTTGCGGCCAAGGAGACGGGCGACATCGTCGTGGGGCCTGGCGCGTCCATTCTGCAATCCTACGTGGTCAACGATTGCATCGTGCATGAGATGGATGCCTTCGTTTCGCCGGATATCCTTTGGAGGTACTGTGATCAGCTGCAGATCAAGAATCCTCTGGGTTCGATGTAGGCAAGCAGTGTGATAGCTTGGAGTGACGGTGTGAAGCGGGGTAAAACCTCATGAACATGGAATGAGATGAAATGCGCATGGAAGACTCACTTCCCTTTGCGTACTCTGAAACAACAAGCGGTAGAATGTGATGCAGTAACCGCATCGTTCGAGATACAATGCCACTTGTGCTAATACATGCTAACGCAATTAATGATTCGCTTTATGCGGACAACCTGATTCGATGCGATTTGACTCTACTCTCATACATACAATACCGCATGCACAGGAATATATATATACCCACTGTATCATGTACATGGTGGTCTGGCCCGCCCTGTTGTTGAGCATAATCGAAGCCAACTTTAGGACTGGTAGAGTGCATAATGATGAGAAGAATGATCTACATTACCATTGCCATCGTCGTTCCCATTAGCATACCTACTGGGGTGGTACTTCCTTCCTTTAGGCACCGACCAACTCCCCTATGGAGAGGAAGTTGCCATCGGCATCACGTGTCATCGTCATTTTATTTGTGACGATGCCATCCACGTTGACTGGAATACCGCCGTAAATGTGCGGACAGACCCACTCGCTGGCCTTCCATTTGTCGTCAACGGCCTGCTCGCCGACTGACATCGGATGCTCGTGACGCGTGATGATACCGTGATCGCGCAGCTTGGATTCGGACAGCTCGAGGCAGATCCAATCGCCGGGGCGCTTGGTGTAGAAGTGGTTGGCGGTCTTCAGAAGGCGTTCCTTCACGTTGGTGGCATGCGTGAATCCTCCATCCTCCATGAAGGTGGGTGGGAAGTAGGCCTTGCCCGAGGCAACCGCGGCGTCCCACAGGGTCTTTTGGCACATGTGGTACAGCACGTCGCCCTTCTTGCCATCCTGCGCCTTCTCCGCGACCGCGCTGTCCTCCTCGCCAATTTCACCTTCGCGATGGCATCGTTCCGGCGTGAAGGCTGGGATGCAAACCGGGATGTACTCCGTTCCCGGTTCCGTGAAGAAGGGACGGAAACGAACGCCCTTCTCGATGTAGATGGTCTGGCCGGCCCTGGCTTTGACGACCTCGCCGTCGCCGTGATGGATCTCGACGGCGCCCTTGATCACCAGCAGGTACTCCTCGTACTGCATCGTCAGCCAAGGCTCGCTCGTTGGCTCGGCGGCCTTGACGACGGCGATGGAGACAGCATCGGTGGAGCTCCCGGCTTGTCCGACGTACTCGTCGATGGAGAATCCGCCGACTTCCACCACTCGCACAACGTTTCCGATCAGCTTTGGCATCGTGACAGTCTTCTTGAGCTCGATTAAAGTAGAGTATGTGATTATCCTTGCTCTCTTTGGAGATTTGCTTGTGTTTTGTGTGCGTCTGTGCGGAAGGCGGAGTGATGTGATGCTGCTGATACATCTGCTTACTATTGCCATGGAGCAGCTCGTGCCGGTTGGTGTTGCGATTCGTCACATGGTGACGCTGACGATGATGTGGTTTGCGGTGTTGGTGTTCTCTTGTCTGCCGCTGAAAGAACCCATCAGAAATTGTGACCGAACACAATGACGACTGTATCAAGTCCACAGTGAGACACGAATGTACGTGACCTGACTGAATCACAACATGAAGAACATCCAATCGCGAATGGGTGCTGATGTGGCCAAAATCCTTCACGCATGTGGCTATTTTTCTGAATGACGACAGGTTGAGTACCGGTTTTGTCTTCGCATTCGTTCATTGAGAACCCCATGTTTAACGAAATCGATATGATGTCATTCGAGATGGGAACGAGAAATGGTGATCTGGCCAGAGTTGTGACGCACATGACGATAAACTCTATTTCGCTACGTCCGAAGGATAATTCTTTGCTTGCTGTCGTGGCCAAAATGAGGGTATGTCATCTGCCTCAGTTCTCATTTTGCTGACGTGAACGCCATTTGGTGCGTTTTTGTCTTGTCGGCGACACGACCGCAACTTCCTACAACCACCAATCCGTCAACAACCGACAACACAGATGGAGACACCCATCCAGCCGTCAACCTCGACCTTTCGGCATCTGCAACACCTATTATGCACGAGTACTTGTACATCGATGGAGACACCCACCGACCGTCTGAATGGTCATTTGGTCGTCCTCGCTGATCGGTGGATGCTTCAACTTCTCACAAAAACACAAAGTAAGCAATCAGCGAAGCCACACAGCAACACAGCAACAAAGCAACAACATCCACAGAACAAGAACAAGAGCAAGAGCAAGAGCAAGAACATCTCGGTACGCCAGGCACAGATCAACAACGCAAAGAGAGCACGGTTGAGAGAGGTCAACTGATATACTGTACTGTAGACGCAAGACGCAAGACGCAAGGCACAGCGACGACGCTATCAGAAAACCGACAATTGCCCACGGTTGTCATCATCAATCGACCAGCGGACACCATGGTATCACCAATCAGCGCACGCCTGCTGACAGGCGACTACAGCAGCAGCAATAGCAACAGCAGCAACGGAAGTTTCAGAAGCAAACGACCGTCGTCCTCGATGCGGAGGAAGTCGCGCAAGAATGACAGCGTCAGCGGCTATTCTGCGGATAAGGAAGAGTCTTCGAATTCGACCCTGACGCCGCCGATGGTGTCGATCGATCTGTACGCAGGCAGCAAACGAAGCAACATGAGCAACATGCATTCCTGTCCCAAACGACGCAAGAACTGCGAGCGTCAGTTTGCTGCTTCCAGCGTCCGAGCGGATCTGGCACGTGCGGGCATGATGTATCCGGAGCTCCCAACGGAGAAGACGTTCACGACAAGGGTCGGCGGGCATTCCATCAATTTGGACGGCGTCCGTCTGGTCCGGTCAAAAGACTTCGATCCGCTGCAGCCCACGTGCAATTTCCCATGTGAGCAGACCATGTCGTACTATCAGGATCTCATCAACCAGACTCTGAAGACGTACACTGCCTTCATGTCGCGAGAAAAGGAGATGATGCAGGCGCAAGACTCCGACAGCGGCAGCACATACTCGATGAGCGACACAGAGACCGATTCCGTGACGAGCAGCCCCCGAAGCAGCACGCCCGTCTTCGTTCTGCCTCTGCGGTTGGACGACGTAACGAAGGAACGCAGCACAGATTCCAGTTCAAAACGATCAACGCTGGACACTTGTCACGTCATTTCTTCTCATGCATCCGCAATCACAATGACCGACATGCTGCAACTATCGAGAACACCAAGGTACGACGAACAATGCGAACAAGGGATGGAGATGAGGTTGCTGGTGTGTGAAACGAGCTGTCTTGAAAGGAGAAATCGATGCCGAGCGTTGCCTATGCTTCCATTGGTTGCCAAAAGACAAAAGCGGACCCATCCTCCTTACGTTGTGACATGTATCTGACGCTATCTCTCTCTCTCTCTCTTTCCCCTTGTCTATTGCTGACTGTCCTTGCCATACCACGCCATGTCGCATCATATCGCACTACATTACACTACACGACGAACAGGCTCATCGTGACATCGCTCGAACCACACACGATCATGTACGCCAACGCACCATTCTTCCGACTCACGGGACTTCCGAACCAAGACGTCGTGGGATCATCATTCTCAAAGATCTTGCAAAGTGCGAACGGCGGCAAGTCCACACCTCTGAGTGAGTGCCTCTGCTCATCCGGCGCCTACCACCACCGGACGTTGAAGATCCCAATCAGTGATTCGGAGACCAGCGATTACAAATTGAAGGTCTCGCCGATCGTGAAGGAGCTGGGTGCATCGACGGAAGTGGCCAATGTGTCATGCTTCGCCATTGAGATTCTGGATGACGAGAATGATTCCACCAACAGCAGTCTGGAGAGTTCCGTTTCCAACGCACCGAGAGATACGCAACGGAGGGTAGAAATCGTCGGGTGATGAGCGGCACTCAGTGCATACATGTACATGTACGCGTACAGTATGGGGGGTACGGTATGGTACAGTGATGTAAATGAGGCGCTCCGCGGCGATACTCAGGACGGATGGAAGGCGCAGCACATAAATAGCGCACGACCACATAGCAAGAGTGTTACTCTACTCCTTCCCACGATTATTATTGTATCGGACAGTCCTCCACCTGGCTCCTGGTTTGGGCATAGCACAAATAGACACTCCAACAGGAGCAGGCACGGGACAACTGTAAATGTAGTCTCTCTGTCGGGAGCATTTGACTTCGTCCAAACCAACAAATGGATGACACTCGCACGCCCCAGGATGATTGGACGTGGATCGTATTGCTGTTGACGTTCGAATCATGTTGTGTGTGCGTCAAGTTGTATAGTCATTGAGCTGAGTGAGCTGAGTGAGTGAGTGCGTGAATGCGAGGCCAACTAGACAAACGAGAACAAGGGCAGCTGCATTTGCGCTGCCGAGAGAAGAGAGATAGTCGGTGCGATGGATCGGGAGGGTTCAGTGTACACGGTCGCTGCGGCCGCGCGGAACGGAACAAGTCCACGCACAATCTGTAAAATTAATGGTTTATAAACGTGTTTTGTTTTCTGTTGGGTATTCTTGTTCAGAGGCAGAACGCAAGTCGATGAGGTCCATACCGATGACTGCGTGTTGCTGATTGCAAACTTAAAGCTCAAACTGTGCGCGCTGAAAGGCATGTCACGAATATTTGTCACCCATTGTGGGCATCCAAGCAAACAGCTTTTTTGCTCTTTTTCCACCACAACGGATCACGGATTTCTCTCCTCCGTCGCGCTTGGGGCAATCACAAAGAGACAGCAGGGCTACGATCTATTCTATTATTATATTATAGAATAGAATAGAATAATATAATATCTGTTTGCAGCTACTCCACGAGTATGATGCAGACTCTTCCTTTTATACTCGGACTTCGGGAGTGTGCTCACATCCACCTAACGAGCCCAGGGTGGGCAGATTAGCACTCTTCGGACATGCCAATGCACCAACACTCTTTGTTGCGGCTTGGCATTCAATAGTCGTCGGTCGCAACAGTCGCACAAGAGCAGACGTGGATCGTATTCACAACAACGACCAATGCTGCCCAACGCGCAAGCAGAGGCAGAGATGTACGAGCATTGGTAGAGAGACGGCCAAGAGGCACTTCGACCAACCTTGCCGCCTCCCTCTTTTTCTGGTCATCCGACTTGTGCATCCCTGAGATGTCAGAGAAGCAGAAACAGAGTCGCGTCATCGGCGCGGACGGCCTCCAGAGTGAGAAGGATTCTGTGTCCTACCTGTGACAGAAGCGATTGCCGCACCGTCCAAAGCACCATCATCCCTTTCTCTTCCCATGACCACAGCGGGCACAACACAGCACAACACAGCATGATGTTCGTTGGGATCCAATTCCTTTGGTCCTCATTCTGATGTGCGTGATGTATTCATGCCATCCAAACAACGTCGAGTTGGAGCAGGCGACTCGTTCTTGCATGCGCAAGCTGTGCCACACCAGTCTCAGAAAGGACCACCGAAGATTCTCCATCAGCATGCCGGCATTGCAGAACAAAGCAAAGCGACTTCTCGCGATGAACGACATCATCGATGTCCTCCAAACAACAAGCGCTCACAAAATATGATAGGCACAAATGTCAAAGTTACCATCTCACATGGCTCCGACACCCAGCGCACTCATAGCGACACATCACCAAGGTGCCATCATGAACAAAGGAACATCTGCCAACTTCCATCCAAGGCGGGATAGCGAAAGCTTGGACTTCGCCGATGCGGTGCCCAGATCTGAAGCCACAGGCAGCGTCGACGGCAGCGGCACCCAAGCAGATGAAGACCGATTCCACATCGCATACCAAGAAAACAGGGCGGTGGTGTTGGGACGTGTAGTCTTCTTCGTGGCGTTGCTGCTGGCCGCCTCAGGAGCCGCGTACCTCACCTATTACTTCGCGACACAGGCGGAAGAGCATGTATTCGAACATGACGTAAGTCAGAGCTTGTGACGATGCGGGAGCACTGCATCAACCTTGTTGTCATGGTTCTCACGACGATGATCTATCGACCTTTCCTGCTCTGCCATCACATTCTAACCATACTCCAATCCCTCTCTCCCTCCCCCCACAACCTCCTGCGAACAGTTCGAATCTTTCGCATCAGAGATCATCAATCTGGTTGGAAGAAAAGCGGATGTCGCCATGGGGGTCTACACTGGACTCTCCAAGCAGATCACAGCATACGTGCTCAGCAGTGGTAGCGACTGGTCCGCCATGACCGTGCCACACCTCACTCGATTCGGACTTCAAACCCAAGTCACGGCTGGCACGATCGCCACAGGTTTCGCCCCCATCCTACGAACGGCGGAGGAACGCGAAAGATTCGAGGCCTACAGCGCTGCCAATGCAGAGCAGGACATCACAGAGATGCTGGCGGAGCTTGGTGTCCCCGCGGCCGAGTACGCCACGCTCACACCGCACATCTATGCACTCGAACAGAACTCCGATATCGGTGCATTGCCTCCGCCGGACGGATGGCCAAGCACCAAAGAGCCCCCGCCGTGGCTTCCACTTGTTGCCGGAAGTCCACCTATCCCCGACATGCTCCTTGGCGTAAATGGCAACCTTGCATCCCTCCCGCAGTTTGCTGATGCCGTACAAACTCTTGACAGGGGCAGGCAACCCTTCTTCTCGGACATGTACAATATCAGCCTAATCGCCAATGGCGTACTCCAAACCACAGAGCCAGGATCCAACTTCGTTGTCCCGGCCATGTCGAACTTCACAAGCACTGCGACTGTGGCTGGCGTTGTCATGGCAACCAACCTGTGGAGCGCCTTCCTCTCCGGCGTGCTCGGAGAGGGTGTTGGGGATATCAGCATTGTGGTTTCCACAAGCTGCGGGGCCAGCTTCACCTACCTCATGCAAGGACCGCGCACCACTTACGTTGGGCTGGGTGATATTCACGAGCCCAAGCACCAGCACCTCAAGAAGTCTGCCATCATCAAAGCGTCTCAACCATACGAGAATGATGCCCATTTGTGCACATATTCCCTCACCATCTACCCAACGGATGACATGCACGCGACGTACACGACGTCCACGCCGGCTGTGTTCACGACGATCGTCGTCCTTGTCTTCGCAATGACATCGTTGGTGTTCGTTGGGTACGACAGGCTGGTTCAAAGGAGGCAGGCCAAGGTCATGACCTCAGCTGCGAAAACCGATGCCATCGTGTCTGAACTCTTTCCATCCGAGTTCCGTGATCGGCTGTTCCACAATCGAAAGAGAGTGAGAGACGATGGTCAACTCGGTGGCACGCCGCAGGAAGGTGTACTCATGGGAAGTAAGGTGACGCATGGGACTGATACCGTCGGATCACCTGTGGCCGATCTGTTCCCCCACACGACAGTCATGTTTGCCGACATTCAAGGATTCACGGCATGGAGCTCGATGCGTGAGCCAACGCACGTATTCGCGCTGCTGGAAGGTGTGTATAGCTCGTTCGATCGCATCGCGAAACGGCGCAAGATCTTCAAGGTCGAAACCGTGGGTGATTGCTACGTAGCAGTGGCAGGTCTTCCAACACCCCGCCCGGACCACGCGGTGGTCATGTCGCGGTTCGCCAGAGAGTGCGTCGTCGGTATGCGACGTGTCGTTCACAGGCTGGAGGTGACACTGGGTCCTGGAACCGGCAAGCTCGGGATGCGATTTGGTTTGCACAGCGGGCCGACGACGGCAGGCGTCCTCCGGGGTGAGAAGGCACGATTCCAGTTGTTCGGCGACACGGTCAACACTGCTGCCAGGATCGAATCGACGGGTCTACCCAATCGCATCCAGCTGTCGCAACAGACGGCCAATCAGCTGATGGACAGAGACAAGGGGCACTGGGTGCAGCCACGAGAAGATGTCGTCTTTGCGAAGGGCAAGGGCGAGCTTCAAACCTATTGGCTGTGCGACAACGATGGCGTGTTGATCGATGGATGCTCCTTCGCATATCAACACAGTGAGGACACTTCCGTTGCATCCACGAACGCAAGCCAATCGCAGTTGCGTCAGTTGGGCATCAAGGACCGGCACATCCAGCGCCTCGTGGATTGGAACATTAGCTTCCTCATGAAGCTGCTGAAGCAAGTCATGGCCAGCCGAAGCTCTCAGTCGACCGGCAGCGTCCATGCTGCTAACGGCAAGACTGAATCTCGATTGGATGAATTGGAGAACACGATCGGACGCTCGGACACTGTGCTTGAGGAGGTGGTGCCTGTCGTGGAATTGCCAGATTTTGCACTGTGGCACAACTACGACCGTGCGCACACTTCATCTGCGGACTTTCCACCCGGAGTCGAGCAGCAGATGAAGGACTTCGTCACCCTGGTTGCCACATCGTACCGAGGCAACCCGTTCCACAACTTCGAGCACGCCAGTCACGTCGCCATGTCGGTGCACAAGCTGCTGTCCCGTATCGTTGCGCCGAAGCGGCCGGACATCATTCACGAGATGGGTGGTACGAATCACAACCGGAGCTCGAAGCGAGGTGCAGAAGAGCTGCACGATCACACCTACGGCATCACTTCGGACCCGTTGACTCAGTTCGCTGTCGTCCTCTCGGCTCTCATCCACGATGTTGACCACAGAGGTGTATCCAACGCGCAGCTCATCGTCGAAGATGCGGAGCTTGGGGACATGTACAAGAACAAGAGCGTCGCCGAGCAAAACTCCGTGGATATCGCCTGGGGAATGCTGATGGCCAATCGCTTCAAGGCTTTGCGACGATGCATCTACACCAACGAAGACGAAATGAAGAGATTCCGGCAGATCATCGTCAATTCCGTCCTCGCCACCGACATCTTCGACAAGGAGCTGGGCAAGCTGCGCAAGGATCGGTGGAATCTGGCATTTGCGGAGAGCTGCTGCCCTGAGGTTAGCAGCGCTGACAGGACGGAGGCCGCACATTCCGTTGATAGGAACCGCAAGGCGACGATCGTCATCGAGCACATCATCCAGGCATCCGATGTGGCACACACCATGCAGCACTGGCATGTCTATCAGACATGGAACGAACGGTTGTTCCGCGAGATGCATGAGGCCTACAAGCAAGGGCGAGCGGCGAAGCATCCTGCTGAAGGCTGGTACAAAGGCGAGCTGTGGTTCTTCGACAACTACGTGATTCCACTGGCTGGCAAGCTTGAGAGCTGCGGAGTGTTTGGCGTGTCCAGTGACGAGTGCTTGGACTACGCCATGGCCAATCGCGAGGAGTGGGCACGAAAGGGCGAGAGCATCGTTGCTCAATTCGTCGAAAAGCTTGGCACGAGTGTGGAGGATGCAACACCATGAAGGGTGCGCGCACGCAAGCACATGGAAGCGGTGTACGCGTATGAGTGGGCCGATGTGAGATGTGTTTGTATAGTATGGTACCATGGCTCGTACTCGCGGCGAGCAACAAGGGCTAACAAGCAGTGCAACAGTAGACAAGCAGTTACTACTATGTACCGCACAACTTCGACCTACATACTCGTGACAACAAGTAGAAGACGTCTTGTTTGGACCTTTCCATTGCTCGATGCTGGCGCAATGGGAATGGGTCTAGTACCTATTATGCAATTACTCTGTTCTGGATTCCATTGCGGGCACTTTTGAGCAAGAGCCATGATGCGCATTGTGGCAGAACGGCGATTCCCATTCCAGGAGACTTCGACACAGAAGAGCAGCTTCTGGTACACCAGATCGGTTATGAGGCAGCGAGAACTCTGGGCCCAACGTCATCGTTTCGTTCACTCTCTGTCGCTGTTCGTAGAGGAACTCAGCAGGGACCGAGGACGCTGCGCCCAGCGTTTTTCCACTCCACACTCCTTGCGAACATTTGCGCGATGTCTCATCGTGGCGGCGTTTTCTGACGAAATCAGGACACGCAGCCCAAAAATGTGACAACAAAACAAGTGTCGGCGTTTTTGGTCCAATGGAGCAGTCGTCCTCTTGTGTCCTTGTTTTGATGGTTGACAAAGACAGGCCCAATAATTCATCACAAATACAGCGGCGAAATACATATTTGATGACTTTATTGGCTTTCTCTTGTTGTGGGTATGTCTGTCCGTTTGCGTCACATCGTGTCTGTTCAGACCAACACCTGTTTTGTCGTTCTTGTTCGTGGGTGTCTGTTTGTGACAAAATATGTCTGTTTACGATTGTCAGGCACAAACCATGACACAGCCACGGCCAAAGACAGACACACTCGAATGAGTCCACTATCCCATGAGTCACGTCGTTGTGCGTGACTCCAAGTGGAGCACGAACCAAGATGTGAAAACGAAATCGCTTGTTCCCGCCAACACAAACAAACGCGAAAAATGGTGCCAGAGGAGGCACCAACGAGTACTGACTGCCGACCTCTCACCCGATCTTCGCTGTCCTCATTTCACCAACACTCTGACAACGCTCCGACAACACTCCATCTCCATCCCAGCGATATTCCGACTTCCTTTGAGCGCAACTCATACAGCACCCCGCTCTGAATCATAAAACACGCTGCAAGGATGGGAGGATTTTCGTTTTCGTCGCTCTTTGCGACGGCCTTCATGGGACTCTATGTTTCCTTCGCGGTGTACAATCTGTGAGTTCTTGGTTGTTGCTCTTCCTCTTCCTCTTGCTCACGTTTGATGGTCTACGAATACAGATTGAATTTCATCCTCCCAGGTGGCCGTCCATGACCATCATCATCATTATGTACTCTACCATTTGCTGACGCACACTTCTTCTCCTTTGCTCCGTATTGTAATCCACCACAGACACGGTCTGATGTACCCGCTGTCTCGTCTGGATCTGTCGGCGTTCCCCGAGAATGGATTCGTTCGACCGCTGTGGCAGGAAGCGACGCCGATGCACATGAAGGTCTACTTGAGCGGAAAGCCCGCATTCGACCAGTCGTTTGTGCTGGCTGATTTTCATGGCGAGTACGAGCTCGAACAGGAGGATGGTTCGGAAGATGAGAGCGACAGTGATGGCGACGGTCTGTCGACGATCCTTTTGTGGAAACAGGATATCACAGCTGCGTCGCTTTCCAAATCCTTCCTGCTATCGACGTTGGATTGCGCCGCGGGGCAGGCCAAGGACGACGACGCCAGCTCATGCGGCGAGAATGACCCATCGTACCAATCTGCCAAGCGGCTGCTGGACGAGACGGAAGCCGAGCTGCATGGTCACGACGGCAGCATCATATCGACAATATCCGCGGCCGGGCAGGGGATTGAATCCACAAGCATCCTGCTCACATTTTACCAATCAATATCCAAATCCATCTCCGACGCGCTGGTTGCGGCTGGTTTGAGATCGGAGCCGAAGGAGAGCGACGGAGGCGCATCCTCGCCAATGCTGCAGCGTTCCGTCGTCCATCTGCCATCCGATTCTCCGATCTGGAAGGCGCTTTCCACAAACTCGACTGTCTATATCCACGTCCTTGTGACGAAGCCGTTCGACAACGTCGCATCCGTGTCGGGCGCCACCAACCCGCAGGAATCTCTAGAGCTGCTCAGCAAGGCGTCCAGATCGCAATCGTTGATGCTGGGTCAGGTGGACATGGTCAAGCATGAACCACCGCATCACATCCGCCAACCGGGGCGCATTCTTTACAACGACGTCGTGTACCTGTTCCGCAAGCACATCCTCCGCAACGTCGCGGACACTGAACATGCTCCTTGGGATATGAAATACGCCAAACCGGACTTCCACGAGGCCTTTGAGATGTCGCAGACCATGAAATCGGAAGGCGCGGGGTATCCGTACTGGAAGCCGGAAGTTGCTGTCAAGTACCTGCTGGATTCCGATGCCTACCCGTACGAATATGCTCACGTTTCCGGCATGGAGCTGGTGCGAACGGCAAAATCCAAGTCCCACCCAACTGGAATTGCGCACATGCCCGCGCTGCACGTGGATGAGATTGGTTTGACGACGGAAAAGTACATTCCCGTCAACGACACATTGACAAGCCTGCCGCTGCGCATATCCTTCGACCGAAGCGACATTGAGGATAAGGATGCAAGCGCGAAGGCCCAAACTGCGACGGCGGGTGGCATCAGCCCCGCGAGGTGGCGTCTGCTGTCCCACCTGTCGAAGGGCATCGAAAGCCAGAAGGAGCTTGGCTTCGAACAGTCCGACATCGACGATCTTCGGCGTCTTGTTGCGGACACCAACGTCACGTTGCTGGCGATCACCATGCTGGCAAGTGCTCTGCACCTGCTCTTCGAATTCCTGACCTTCAAGAGCGAGGTCAACTTTTGGCGCAACAATGATGACCTCACGGGTCTGTCGGTTCGATCGTTGTTCCTGGACATGGTCGGGCAAGTCATCATCGTGCTATTCTTGATCGACAAGGAGTCTTCCTTGCTCATGATCGTACCGTCCATCTTCGGATGTCTCATCGCGCTGTGGAAGTGCCACCGTGCTGCTGGATTTGCTCTGATCAAGGTCACCAACGATGATGGCGACGGCATGACGAAGGTATCCTGGTGGAACATCATCCCGCGGATGTTTGGGTACGAACTGCAGGCGAGCCGTCTGATGGTACCCAAGAAGGAGCAATTGGATCCAAGCAATAGCGGTAGTGACGGAGGTGGCAGTGACGGCGGCAGCGTCAAACCGGATGGGAAGCAGCCATCAGCGCCAACATCAAGGGATCTGCACGAATTGACGTTGGAGTCGGACCGCATTGCAACGAACACGCTTGGCAGAGTCTTGTTGCCGCTGATCTTCGTTTACACGATATACTCGCTGATCATGGAGGAGCATGTGGGGTGGTACTCCTGGTTGATCACATCCGCATCCTCTGCGGTCTACGCGCTCGGCTTTGTGCTCATGACGCCGCAGCTGTTCTTGAATTACAAGCTGAAGAGTGTCGCCCATTTGCCGTGGAGGGTGCTGATCTACAAGAGCCTCAACACCTTCATCGACGACCTCTTCTCCTTCATCATCCGCATGCCGACGATGGCCAGGATCAGCTGCTTCCGCGATGATATCGTGTTCTTCATCTACATCTACCAACGCTGGTTGTATCCAGTCGACACATCGCGTCCGGTGGAGGGTCTGGGAGAAGATGCGCCCGCTGATGCCAATTCGGAGAGTGCCAAGACCGTGTCGCGAGATAAGAAGCAGCAATAGAGGTGCTGTGCGAGTGCAAGTGGAACGCATAGCTCATGGTGGACGAGTGGCGTTGCTGCGAAGCATGGTGAACACCTACGACGACGAAAGCCCCAAAATAGAGCAGGGATCATTCGACATGGATACACACCATGCAAATTATATGCTTTGAGTAATGAATGTTTGATGGTTAAGAGTAGGACTGTTGCATTTGCTGCTGCCATTGCTGTGACGATGGGGCTGCTTCGAATGTGAACGCGAATGCAAATACAAATGCACAGGCCTCCCAGCGATTGTCTGGCATCGATCTATTACACTCTACTTGAGTTCATTCTTGACGGTGACTTCGCCATCGGCCGATTCGACCAGGCAGCCCAGATCGTGCACCACCGCTTCGCCGTTCGCCGTCAGCAACTCCTTCGCCTGGGCGACATTCTCGGGACTGAGAATGAGGATCATTCCGATGCCACAATTGAACGTCCTCAGCATCTCCGTGTCATCCAGACCGCTCGCTTGCTGCATCCACTTGAAAACAGCAGGGAGGGCAGGGTGCGTAACTTCGGCTCCCACCTTCTTTGGAAGGCTGCGGGGGAGGTTCTCGAGGAGGCCACCTCCCGTGATGTGGGCCATCCCCTTGAGGAGACTGGCCTTGAGCAGAGGCATGCAGGCCTTCACGTAGATCTTGGTGGGCGTGAGTAGAGATTCGCCCACCGTCTTGCTGCCGTTGCCGTCCCATGGGCATGGCGAGTCAAAGTTGAGACCTTCCTTCTGGATGAGCTTGCGCACCAGGGAGAAGCCGTTGGAGTGGATGCCAGAACTGGTCAAACCCAGCAGGATGTCGCCAGCGCCAATGTTGGAGGCTGGGAGGATGGCGTCCCTACCCACCGCACCGACGGCGAACCCAGCGAGATCGTAGTCGCCAGGTGCGTACATGGAGGGCATCTCGGCAGTTTCTCCACCGATCAGGCCGCACATGGATTGCTGGCAACCCTCGGCGATGCCGCGCACGACGGCGGCCGCGTCTTCAATCTCCAAGTGCCCCGTGGCGAAGTAATCGAGGAAGAATAGTGGCTCTCCACCAGCGACGATGAGATCATTGACGCACATGGCGACCAGATCGATGCCGACCGTCTCGTGTTGCTTGGTGGCATGAGCGATTCGGAGCTTGGTGCCGACACCATCCGTGGCTCCGATCAAGACCGTGTTGGAGGCATCGTATCCAGCGGCGGCGAGGTCGAAGAGCCCACCGAAGCCACCGAGGTCTGCATCGCATCCAGGTCTGCGAGTGGCCTTGCATACTGGCTTGATGAGGTCCACCAGCTTGTTACCTGCATCGATGCTTACACCTGCATCAGCGTAGCTGACAACGGCTTGCTTCTTGCAATAGGCCGCAACGGCTTCAACGAATGCTGGTCCTTCCAATGGCTGAACGCGCGCTTTCAGTGACTCCGCCGTGTCACCTGCCTCCACTTTCACCGACTTTTGAACGACGATAGATCCTGCATCAACTTCCTCCGTGACTTCGTGCACGGTGCACCCGCTTTCGGCTTCACCAGCGTCCAGCACCGCCTGATGAACTTGAAGGTCCATCCGTCCCGCGTGTTTGGGAAGCAACGACGGATGAACGTTGACGCAGCGTCCGGCCCAGAACTGACAAAATTGCTTGGACACTATCCGCATGTACCCCACCAGCAGAACGTAGTCAACGCCTGCGCCCAACAGTGCTGCTGTGCACTCGGCGTCGTGCTGGTCACGGGTCAGCCCCTTGGCCGAAACGAACTTGGACACGACTGTGGCACCCAACGACTTGCCCTTCTCCAGGATTGGAGCAGCGGATCTGTTGCTGAGCACTGCCACGATTTCTGCATGCAGAGAACCTGAAGCGCACGCCTCCATAACGGGGATGAGAGCAGTGCCGCGCGTGGATCCCATCACACCGATGCGAAGCTTGCGCTGCGTGGCCTTTCGCCCAATATCTGTGCGCCTGTGCAGCTGCGGCTGTCCATCGGCATCCACAAAGGCGAGCTGGTCGGCGCATTTGTAGGCATTCTGGAGGGCGGACTTGAGGTTTGCGCCCATGCCCGTGACGGCCAGCACACGCCCACCACTGCATCGAGTGACGCCGCTGTCATCGATCTTGGTTCCTGCATGGTACACCTTGACAACATCTCCCATCGCCTTGGCCTTATCCAGGCCTTCGATGGCCATTCCCTTCGGGTACTTTTCAGGGTACCCCAGCGCAGCACAGACTACTGTGGCAGCAGAGACGTTCTCCTTGAAACGGACGTCGACCTTATCCAGCGTCATGGTGCAGCACGCGGTCATGACCTCGTACAGGTCTGTCTCCAACAACGGCAACACGACCTGCGTCTCCGGATCGCCGAAGCGGCAATTGTACTCAAGCATCTTGGGTCCTTGCGGCGTGAGCATCAGACCGGCATACAGAAGGCCAACGTAGGGCGTTCCGCGCTCGGCCATCTTGGTGACGGTGGTTTGGCACATCTCATGAATCTGCTTCTGAAGATCCGGTGTGACGCACGGTGCCGGTGCGTACGCTCCCATCCCTCCAGTGTTCAACCCTTGGTCACCATCCAAGGCTCGTTTGTGATCTTGCGCAGCAGGCATCATCACGGCTGTCTTTCCATCGCAAAGAGCAAAGCAGGATGCTTCTGGTCCGGTGAGGAAGGACTCGATGACGCAGGTATCGCCAGCAGCCCCGAACGCTTTATCTGACATGATCTCCTTCACGGCGTCGACTGTCTCTGCCTTGGTCGTTGGAATGAGAACACCCTTACCAGCCGCGAGTCCAGATGCCTTCACAACCTGCCGATCATTCTCATCCAGCGACTCCACGTACGCAATGGCCTCGGCGGCGTCTGTGAAGTTGCGGTACTTGGCTGTTGGAATGCCATGCTCTTGGAGGAAGTCCTTGGTGAATGCCTGTGGAGATATGCACACGTGCACATATGCGCATGCCGAATTTGTGAATGTCCGAGCCGCCATCATCGTACGAGTATTACGGGAGAAACATTCAAGATGTCAGAGTAGTGTTGTGCAACGTGGAGTATTTCAATTCAGTCACCGACTGGACATGCAAAGGCACGCATGAAAAGTCTCTGGAGTATCACAAGAACCGACCACAACGAAATCAACTGAATGCTGGTTGGTGGCTGCGCATTGCAGCATACTCTACAAGCACAAATGTATCGGCATTCACGTGAACAGGCCACGCGGGTACGCACCTTGCTGGCCTCCAGCTCAGCTGCTGCCTTGGTGGGTCCGAATGCCAAAACCTCTGGGCATTGAACCTTGAGCTCATCGACAAGTCCAGCCACGAGCGGAGCCTCCGGTCCGACGACCACCATCTTGGCACCGAGTTCCTTTGTCAGGGCGATTACTGTCTCATTCTTCTGATCCGCCCCGATGTTGCAGACCTTTCCACCTTCCGACAGAGTTCCGCCATTTCCAGGACAGCACACGACTTTGGCAACCAGCGGTGACTTTGCCAGCGCGACCGCCAATGCATGCTCTCTTCCACCAGAGCCGACCACGATGACAACGTCCTTGCGCTTGCTCTTGGGCATGACGACTTGGCTCATCGTCTCAACCTCCAGCTTATTGAGCGCCTCCAAACCGGCCACGGCCAACGTGCACTTCTTCTCGATGTCATCCGTTTGGAGACCCTCCAGGACAGACTCCACGGTGCCGCCAACGATTGCATCCGCGAGACTATCGTACACCGCCACCACGGTCTTCGTGCTGTCGCCGTTCTGCACGCAATGCAGCAGCTGCGATCGGATGGACGAGATTTCGGTCTGGAATGTGACGTACTCCGTGACGCTCTTGGGAAGGCAGTAGACAACGAGCGACTGCGGCTCTGCCGCGTCTTTGGAGGAATTTGATTTGAGGAATGTTCTGTACGGTGCCTGCAACAGGCCCAGCTCGATGGACTGCGAACGCTGCGGCGTCACGGTCGCGATGCCGCATTCCAAAACGCTCTTGGAGATGAGCTCCAAGACCTGCATTCCATGTTGGTGGTATGGGTGTGTGCGCATGCGCATGTGCGTGCGTGTGGATTGGTTTGTACATTGCCAGACAGAATAATATTGCGGTTGCGGCGAAAATGCAGACGACAACGGCAAGACGATGGAGGTGAGAGATGCACTGAGCAAGGTGGGGAACGCGACATTTGGTATGCTACGTGCTACATGATAGAATACATGTGACGCGATGCATGCATCGCTGAAGATCCACTCACAGCAGACGGAGTCTGGGCTCCGAAGCCGACAACTGTTGCAGTTGCTCCTGTCATCTTTCAGCTTTGCAAGTGTTCTTTGCTTCTTTGCTTCTTTGTGCAATTGAATGTATTGGCATCCAGAGATGGTTTCTGTATCCGCAGTGCGAGGATGGCAGAAACGCGACTGCCGGTGGACTGCTCTTCCTTGTTGTCTCTGTGGCTGGTTGGCTCGCTGGCTGGTTGATGGGTTGATGGGTTGATTGATGGGTGGTGGCAGTGGCTGGTGATGTTCCTGCGATGACCAGCAACATCAAACAAGATGAGATCCTTTTGCCTTTGGTGCACCGTGTCAAGGCTGAGGACACGAAAAGGACACGGCGAGGATTGGTTGGTTTGGATGATTCTGGCGACTTCGACTTCATGGAGTCAATGATGAGAACTGACAAATTCATGTATTCCTTCTAGTCAAATAATAACGATAAATAACGTCACAGTGAGCCGGTCACGTTGTTGCCGTTGTTGGCGCCAAGGTTTGAAGTTGAGCGAACTGTGAACACAGAACAGAAACGAAACAAGGTCAGCAACGAGAACGAGCGAGGCACAGCAAGAGAGAAAGCCACGGGTGCGTGACATTCTCGCACACTGCCGCCAGAACATGGCATCCTTGGTGTGCCTGCCACCCTCTATTCTCTGCCACCCACCATTCACCATCTGCCATCTCCTTTCGTGGAAGCATTTGGGGAGAGTGCAGCATCATGGCACGACGAAGATACGCATTGGCGCTTGTGCTGTGCCTCGCCGTGGCAGTTGCACTGTCATTGCTTCGTTTGCCGTATCTTTACTTGTCGGATTGCAACATTGCAATCGTGGGATCAAACCCAACGGCGTCGACGACCGCTGCATCGGCAGATATCGAAGCGTCACGAAAACGATCCGATGATACAAGCTTGAGCCAGAAAAATACAAACATCGGCGTTAGCACCACCGGCAATGGCAAAGAGGACGAAGTTGTCACAGATGGAGCTGATGGCAGCCACGTTGCAACATCAAACGGTGATGATCTGTCACATGCCGTCCAGCCGATCAAACCATGGGTGGTTTGGCTGATGTCGTTCCCCAACTCTGGCACGACCTACACTCTCAAGCTGATTCAGCAGTACACGCATACCACCACTGCCACGAACTACGGCAACGAACAGGGACGTCATGGGACCTCGGTGCCGATCTACCAGCACGGAGACGACTCATCCATCTCGTTCAATGGACCATTCTGGAGACATCCCGGCCAACCGCGGCCGAAGGACTTCGTTCTGACGAAGACGCACTGCGGGGGCAATGCCATGGTCGCCAACCCCGATGGCTACATCCAGACCAAACGTTCCTTCGATGTCGCATGTCGGACCGGCAATCGCCTTTGGAATGACACGAAAGTGCCGGTCACCTACGGCCGCAACATCGTCCAGCGGGCCGTTCATCTCATACGTGATCCATTCGACAACATAGTCGCACGATTCCACATGCGGCAAAAGAATTGGAAAGCCGATCCCAAGAAAGCCGCTCGATTGAACGTGATGAATGACACGAAGCAGGGCTTCCAGATATGGTGTCGTGATCAGGATCGGATGGGACGAAAGGCCGAGGCGGAATCGAAATGGTACGACTCCGAGCTTTGGGAAGCGGCACGGGAGGCTCCATGCCACGCAGAGTTCATTCGGTACACATGGTGGCACAACCACGCCATCGAAGTCACGGCAGAGCTCAAGCGCTTTGATTTGAGTTATGCGAAGGATTTGACTGGTCATGCCGACAGACAATCAACGACGAACAAAGAAGAGATCGGATATGTTCTTCCCACTCTCATCCTATTCTACGAAGACTATGAAGCGGCCTGGAACCAAACGGCGTCCCAGTTGCTGGACTTTTTGCGTCTAAGACCGTCTTCGGATGATGCTGTGCCATTGGAATTCATCCCAGGAAAGCATTACAGGCACTACTACGCAGTTGAAGACATGCGCAAAATACGGCAGCTTATCAAGCTGGTTGCAAGTCCTGCGACTTGGGACCTACTCTCCCGTTACTTTTGAGGTGGTCGCTGGCGGTTGCGTTGCTTGCGCAGACAGGAAGGCACCAATCAGTATGGCACCTACCGTACTCGTGCAAGTGCGATTACGACTACGTGCAAGTGTAGAGTACCTGGAACACACTCGCACATACGAAGGATCCATGTCGTGTTGTGTACGGTGCGTTTGCGGCTTCTATGCAATGCTCCTCAACATCAGTAATCCTTGCCGTGGCAATCATGGGGAGCGCACCCCAACCTTGACAGAACAGCACTTGCAAGATGTTGTACCACACAACTACATTCATAGATGAGTTCGATAGACACAGTATATTATAATTTTAGTTTATGACATAATACAAACATTGTGCATGTTATGTCTGCTCTGCACCTCCACTACTCCGCTCTGCTTCACATGCCAAAGTTCTCCGCAAGAAGCGCGCAAAGTCATTGAATGGCACAAGACGCCTTTGCGGTTTCTCCGTGGCCATTTCCTCCTTCCTTCACTCCAAACAGGACGCATCGCCAGAAAACAGAGAGTGCCTCCAAAGTATGCGACACATTCAGCAGAGGTAATCGCCTACATCCGGGTTCGTAGTTGAAGAATCATCATGGATTGCGGCGAGCTTAGGTTTCTCTCTGGCGGTGTGATCGAGTGCATGATGGTCCTCTCCAGAGTATAATATATGACCCACGTCAGCCAATGACCGTACGACCACGGCAGGATTTTGAAAAAATGGGCTCCTATGGCAACTAAAATTTAACCATATATACTTTAACACATTGGTAATAAGGATCAGGTGCTAGACAGTGAGTCCAGCCTTTGGTTATAAAGTTATGATGGCGTCAGCCTAGCGTTTTAGAGGCAAAACGTGATGCAAGCGGCCAGAATTCGCTTTTTCGGGAGCTCCTGTCACGACACGTGGCACCCATTTCTATCTGATTTTTGCTTTCTTTGTGTTTTGCTTGGTGGGAAGCTCGATTTGGAACAAAATGACGTGCTCATTTCGACGTTACGGGCGTTAGTTCGAGTCGAAACTGTGATGACGTGTTTCTTGTTATCGTTAAGTGCATGGCAACGTCGCATGTTCCATGTTGAGTGACATCGTCAAGCCCACGAGTGGTTGGACAGACTTTTTATTTGATGTCTTCGTCCCACCCGGTTCAGATCGATACTGATTCTCACGGTTTTTTTCGGTCGCAGAAGCGTGTGTTTGCCAATCCGTTTCGAAAGTGTGCATTTGGGACGCTTGTCGTGTGATGAAAATGAAGTCCACTGTATTTACGTTTTGCATCGTGTGTCGCCACACAACACGGCAGAGAGTCTTTCGTCGCTCATGCGATCCTTTTGCGCTGGTTCGATTCTCGCTTTGTTTTCCGTTCTGCACTGCGCGTTTTTGTTGAGTGACCTTGTGTCATACTCCTCTACATCCATCACAACATCATGTACACTGCATACTCTACGCACACCCTACTATTCTACTCTGCATGATGTTGCTTTTCTGCATAATAATAATAACTCAGGGATTACATTATAAATGTGCTCTGTAGGCTTTACCCTCGCCTCCACCGGCCCCGTAGGACCAAGCTTCGAGCGAGCCGTCGGATACCCCAATCATTTCAGACCAAGCCAGCTGCTCATAAACCTTCTCTCGTTCTCCATGGTGCGCGCCCGTTGCCAGGCCGACACCTTTGCTCGAACTTCCGTCATGTTGAGTATCCACTGTCGCATCTGCGACTCCGTTGCGTATTCCATAAGATGCCCCTCTTGAAGTAGGGCCATTTCTGAATCCGTCATGTCCTGGCTAACTCCATTGGTCATCCGCCGCACCTGTCTTCGAAGGTCCGACAGGGACGGATTCTGATCAGCGTCGTGCACTTTCTCGTTGCGTGACACCCAAACGCTCCATGGCACCTTCCAGATCCATCGCACCACCTCCTTCATCAACACGAGATCGTCAGGAAACCGGCACTCGTTGCGCTCCATCCATTGAGCCTGTTGTCGTCGCCATTCTTTGTGTAGAAAGCCCAGCATTAGCGGGTACCAACCGACACTGCCTTGAGGACTGGATGTGACCTGTCCGCGTCGCCAGCAAACCAAGCCAACACGCATGTTAGCCACCAGCCTTGGAGCCGTACCGATGGACACCATCCTGTCGAGCAGAGCTTCTGTCGCGGTGTTCCAGGTGTCTTCGTGCTCTCTGCACCGCAGAACATGCTTTGTAGTCTCCTCAGAACCGCAGAAGGAACATTTTGCACTCTCCTGCTGTCCCATCTATTTCATCTTGCGACCAACTCCAACGAACCCGGACGACCACTTGGTCACGAATTTCGCTACCTCCCGATTGCCTCTAGCAGCCCGCGCACCTTGATAACCTTCCCAGTCAACACCTTGGGCGTCCTCCATACTCCAGCCAAACTTCCTAGCTCAGTAGGCCAGGGTGGCCGTGGATTGCAAGGTCTTGTATACCTCCTGCTGTCCCACGTGCGAGTAGTGCTCCTTGTTGATCACCAAAGTCCATCGATTCGTCACCGACCGCCAGCGCTTGACTCGCCGCCGGAGAACCGTCGTTTCCCAGAACGCCTTGGCTCGCTTGTCGCACTCAACGTTCAGCTGTTCCAATTGAGTAAGCGATCTTCCTTTGTCGTCCTGGTGTCCCTGCACCCACACCCATTTCAGATTAGCACGGATGCTTCGCCGTAGACGCCGGATCTCCACGAGAATGTCCCAGTCCTTTTTGCCCGGGCTCATGAATTCCTCCTGCGCTTGGCGCATAGCCTGTAGTCCGTCAAGAGCGATGGTCACCGAGCACTCCTCGTCGAGACCTGGCACCATTGCCAACATCTCCAAAGACGCCCATATCCCGGCTAACTCGCTGCGGTATGAGCTGTGGACCGATGCTGGCCCTGGCACGAAGGAGTTACACGCAACGTATTTTTCCGTGTCCTTGTCGAACATGATCGAACATGAGGTACCTCGTGCACGTTTGTACGATCCGTCGCTCACCAGCAGTAACTTGTGGTTACGCGCCGCCGTCAGCATGTGCTCCCAGGTGGCATCTCCTCCCAAGTCCTCCACTGGATCATAGGGCGCTGGGGCACCTTCCGGCTCCCGGTCCAGACCAATACGCCCATCCCAGTTGATTCCTCTGGCTATAACAACCACCGACACCCGATGCACTAGAGTAGGGAGAGCTATCACCGTCCCTTGCTGGCGGTACGCGGCGAGGCGGGTCCGCCGTCGTCGAACGAGCACGTACACTCGTATCGGACGGGTGCTTGTGTCGTAGATTTCACCGGTCATCGCTGACTTCCACCACTGCCACGTTCCGTCGCTCGAGTGCCATCTCCCTAGGGTTGTCAGAAGCAATCGGCCTTGGTAACACAGGCTCTTACACCAACGCTGCCACTCTTTCCACCATCCGCTGGGCAACTCCGCTGGCCAGTTGGCCCACTGGCTGACTTGAGCTGGGGCCCCTTGCCCTTCCATGATGACGATTGACAGTGACGAACCAGCCGCGTCCACAATATCCGACATCCTAGCTACCCCCAGCTTCATCCTGCACATATTCAAGTGATACAGTTTGGCCCCCTTCAAGCCATCTCGAACCCAACAGGACATAAGGAACTCATCCCCATCCCGCTGCAACTCAAGAGACTTCGTGGTCTCTATGATGTTCACCCCTGTGTCCTGAAGCTGTCTCCACAGACCTTTCACCCAGCAGGGTGTCACACAATGGTGCACCCTCTCGAGCGTGTACTCGAACAGTGAACCTCCCACTCCCGGCTCTGCCTTGACCGCTTGAATCGAACACCGTAGCATCCTACCCGTCGATGTGTCTCCGTGTACTTCACTGAACGCAAGTTGTATCTGTTGTATCAACTGCCGGTGGACCGGGTTAGGCACCCCTAATCCTCCGAGCGAGACGGGAGCGTAAACGAGATCCCATGGGAACGTCCTCGAGCACCCCATCTGTGGCAACGCTGCAAGCAGCGCTGGCGCCATGATTCTTCTCAATTGGGCTGCCGTGAGCTGAGTAATTCCCATAACGTATTCGATCGACTTGATGAACCGGAGGGTAAGAGCACATCTTGCGTCCGCTGGAGACAGACTGGAGAGTCGCATCTTTCCGGCAAAGTCCTCTGCCTTCTTCCGTAGTGCTTGCACCTGTTGCTCCTCACCCTCATCAAATGATAGGAACACCCCAAGCGTGAATAGGGGTTGATCTAGAGGCTGGCGTGGTATTTCACTGCCCACCCCTTCCCCATCGGCGATGGCAATCCTATCGTTCAGGTCCCCATCGTTCCACCTCCACCGTCCATCTTCGAATTGTGGAGTCATCAACCACCACGCGGACTTAGCCGGAACGATAGCGCCCCCGGTGATCTTCAGCAGCTCGCTCCAGTCCCGGACCATGTCCGTGAAGTCTGACGACGTCACTTCGTCACTTCCTAGCAAGACCAGGTCAGTGTCATCGACAAAGGCCGACCCAAGGATATCAAAGGAGCCATCACCACTTGGGTAGGCCATCGTCTGTTTATGCCCTCTGCTCTCCATAGCCTTGAACATAACCGAACTGATGACCGCCCAAATCGCGGGCCCAGCTCCATTGCCTTGTCCAATTCCATGCATGCAGCAATTGGATCCACTGCCATAGGATTGCCTGGACACCCCAAACGCGGTGCTGATGCGATGCCTTGCATCTCGGAGCGTGCGGAACATGCACCTTGTAGCCGAGGGGTTGGCCCCAGCCGCCATCATCACAGTCGCCGCGAAATTTGGGGCAATGCAATTGTAGCATGATTTCGCATCATTCGAGCAGAACCAGATAGGGACCTTCTTTTGTTTCCCAACATCAATGCTCACTCGCTTGTTGAGTGCCGCACTGACCGCCGATCGACCCTTTCTGCTTCCAAACTGGAAATCTGAAATCCATTGCCGTTCTTCCGCCATGGCCATCATCTGTCATCCCAACCTCTTGTTGTTGAGATTAAACTGCGCGTCCATCAGCTGGATGGTCCGCATTTTTTCGATGTTGAATATTTGTGCTTTCTTCAATATCTCCACGTCGGTAACTCGCTGCCATTCTTTTGGAGAGTGCCCGGTTTGATATGGTATCTCACGCATGACCATGTCCACCTCCGCGAGGGTGGCGTCGGCTGCCGCAGACTTGAAGTGCCCGAAATGCGGATTGCTCGGCTCAGAGTTGGTAAGCTCTGTCTGCTTTCTCCACGCCTTTACATGTTCTTCTACCGTGAGCTCGTCTTGGCTGAACTCCACCGGTTCCAGGGCCTGCATGAGATGCTGCCACAGTGGGTCGTCAAACTTGTCAAGATTTCCTGCAGCATACAACAGCTGATTCGCCGTATCCGGATTCCAGATCTTGTCCATCGTTTGCTTCCCTCTGCCTGACATACACAGGGTGTCGCGTGCCTGCGAGAACCTTCGCTTGTTCTCCACGATACACGCTTCCACTATGTCACATTTTTCCGTACATTCGTCAACGACTCCTTCCTCGTCCGTGAAGAGAACCTTGGTAGTCATCGCTTTCCCTTTCCCAAACACTGCTCGGAGTCTGCTCGCCTGTTCTCGCTGTCGTTCCTGGTTCATGAGCGTTTTGATGGCCGTCTCATAGTCCTGTTCGTGACTTTCGTGCCGTTGCCTGGCCAAATCCACTAGATGGTCTTGCCAGGCCTGTCGGTGCTGTTTCCGAACTCTGTAGTAGGCCTTGTACGCTTCCGTCTGTGCGGATGTCGCCTCCTCCAGTGATCCTGCCGCCTCACATCCAGATTGGGCCCTCAAGCGCTTTCTCAATGACGAGCTGGTTTTTACCCCTTTCCAATACTTGACTTCGATAGTCCAGTACTTCACCCAATCCCGAGCGCTCTGCACTTCCGAGGACCATGAGACTTCCCCCATAGTCAACTTCCTACTCCTCTTCTCTGCACATCGCCGGATTTGGTACACCTGGGTTAGCAGGCCATCATAAGCCTTCCGCTGGGGCCCATTGAGTTCCCATCCTTGTGTCTTCGCTGTTTTAAGAAGAGTCGTGGCCCTCTGGTGAATGCGGTGCTTTCCGTACTCTGCGAGTACCGCGTCGTTGTATTTTTGTACCACCTTTGGGTTACTGAGGACTAACCTTCTGGGCTGGGCGGATTGTACTCGTTGCACCCCGGCTCCCAAAATCTGGCTGAAGCTGAGGTCGATCCAGATAGCTCGATGATCAGACGGGATGGCCTCCCCAAACGCCGTGTAGCCTGCCCGTATCACTTCGAGTCCGTCCGACACATAAATTGCATCGATGGGCGTGTTGGTCAGGCTTCGCTGTTGTGTAGAACACCGCGCGTCGTCCCCCATGCGGTCGGTTACCGAATTCTTCAGTCCCACCGCTCGTAGAGCCTGTACGGTTGGTCCGTGCTTGGTATCTTCGTTAAGGTCGACACCAATCACTATCGAGTCCCCATCCTCCTTCCATCTCCTCACTTGGTCTTGTAGGTCTGAAATCCAGGCTTTGTGTGGGTCTTCGTGCCTTCCCTGATTGCTCAACGCTCGCAGCTGCTGGTTCCACACTGTGGTGTCTCCATCCGTGGATTTGCACAGCCTGTATGCCGACACCACTCTCACTGACTTGTGTCTCTTGCCTTCGATCTTGCACCAAGACCATCTCCCCATGCCGCTGTCATCCACTCCAAAAAGAAACGCCCTCGCGGCCGTCTGTTCCATTAGCACAATTCCTGTTCCTCCGTATAGTCTCGGGTCGCGACCCTGCTCATGGGTGTTATACGAGAAAATATGCTTGGTCCTTTTCACCTTCCCTCGCACCCTTTCTTCCCACTGATCGCTGGGTCTCACATGATTCCATCTCAGGTTTGTTTCAGCCATCGCCAGCACATCGAGTCTTGATCGCTGTATGAAGGCCATGATTTCCTCGTTCTTTTGTTGATAAGCGTATATGGGGATCTGTGCCACGTTCTGGAACACCACCCTGACTTCGTCGTTGGTCTTCGACTCCATCCCGTCGCCGCAAGCATCGTTTAGTCTACTTGCTTCCTCCTCGTTTGCCGGAACTCCGGCTACCTGCGTGCTCATGGTGTGGGTCACAGCTCTGTTTGGTGCCGTCTTCCTCTTCCGAGCATCAATCTGTGCACTGTTGTGCCGAGGTTTCCTGGCTGTGCAGGTATCCCCTTCTTGTCAACGTATTCGCCGTTTTCGTCGAGTCGTCGTCGTTGTCGTTGTCGTTGTTGTTGTTGTTGTTGTTGTTGTTGTTGTTGTTGTTGTTGTTGTTGTTGTTGTTGTTGTTGTTGTTGTTGTTGTTGTTGTTGTTGTTGTTGTTGTTGTTGTTGTTGTTGTTGTTGTTGTTGTTGTTGTTGTTGTTGTTGTTGTTGTTGTTGTTGTCGTTGTTGTTGTCGTTGTTGTTGTTGTTGTTGTTGTTGTTGTTGTTGTTGTTGTTGTTGTTGTTGTCGTTGTTGTTGTTGTTGTTGTTGTTGTTGTTGTTGTTGTCGTTGTCGTTGTTGTTGTGGTTGTTGTTGTTGTTGTTGTTGTTGTTGTTGTTGTTGTTGTTGTTGTTGTTGTTGTTGTTGTTGTTGTTGTTGTTGTTGTTGTTGTTGTTGTTGTTGTTGTTGTTGTTGTTGTTGTTGTTGTCGTTGTTGTTGTCGTTGTTGTTGTCGTTGTTGTTGTCGTTGTTGTTGTCGTTGTTGTTGTCGTTGTTGTCGTTGTTGTTGTTGTTGTTGTTGTTGTTGTCGTTGTTGTATTGATAGTGTTGGTACTGGCAAATTGTTCGGTCTTCCTCCTCTTTGTTTTTTGTTACCTTTGACTATAGTCCGTCGTCTCCGCTGGTCTCACACTCCTCCTCTTTCCTGGACTCTCTTTATCCTGCCTGAGTCCTCGGACTCAGCCGATTGCTTGCGCGTAGCTGGTCCTTTGGCATTCTTGCGATTACGCGTGGACTGTGGCCCTATCACCACTGTCAGATTTTTTGGAGCTTGTGTCCATGTTGACGACCATGTCGTCGACGGCTGCCTCGTTGGAGTCCGTCCCGGTGCTGTTTGAGCTATCATCTTCATCTCCCTTGTCTTCTTCATCCTTCTCCGCGATGGTTGCTGGATGGTCCACATCAAAGTCCACTTTGGCTCTCGGATCCAACACGAATGCCTCCGGATTGTCAGCCTTGTTTGAGGCTGCGTTCGCAATTACGTGCGCCACGTGGCTGGCTTGCTGAGCAGGGGATGCCGTGGCGAATGTACCCACGGTGTAATTGTCCCCGTTCTGGGTTTTTGGGTTTGTGATCAACTCCACGTCGAACTGGAGCAACGGTACCGGCTTCATATTGCCTTGATCGTCCACGTACCCTTCCCATCCCATCTCCGTGGGAGACATGCCCATCGCCTCTTGTTCATCAAGGTTCAAGAACTTAGGGCCGGCTTGCACCATCTGCCCCATCTCTTGTTCTTCCCGGCTGAGGACCAATCCAGACTCCCAATCCACCTCGTAGTGCTCATTCTGTGATCACGCATATGGAGTAAACCATCCCTGGCAGCGGAAGTCCAATTTCTTGTAGCAAAAGAAAGGTAGCTTCGAAATCAGTTCGTGTGCCTCCACTCGTCGCTTCAGATGAAACACAAAGTTCGTCTGGGTCCAATCGTTTCTGTTGGTATCCACTGAGACGAACAGGGCGTAGTCCGGATCCTCGAAAGACCTAAGGTTCATGACCACTTCGCGTAGGGTCAGCCTCCAGATCGGAATCTCGACGTCCAGCTGTAGGATAGAGTGAACCCCTTGAACCTTCATCACCTTTTCGAATTCTTGCTGGTGTGCTGCCATCTTGCTCAAGTTTGCGAGCTCCGATGGAGGATGTTCGAACCTCGTGTCCAACGCGTCTGGCAGAAACCTCATCTGTTTTCCCAGCACCCGGACCGTATCCGAGCGGTTGTTGAAGAGTTCCTTCATTGCCACCCTGCACATGTGGGTTTTCGATTCCCCACTCATCACATGTGTGGCTCTAGGACGGTTTCTGAAGTTGCTAGTGTCTTTTGGTCGATTCCTTTTGCTGATCAGCTGCATCTCCTTCATTCGCAACTGCACCGCAAATTTGCCTTTCACAACCTCCGCCTCGTTGATGGCATCAGCCAGGTCGTTGTTGTTGGTGGTGCTGTGACTGCCGAACAACCAGCCTGCTGTTACGATGTTGTGCTCTTGGATTTCCGACTTGGAGAACGATATGGCCGATGCTCGAAGTGTACCGTCGTCTTCGAAAACTTCTGCCTCCGCCTTGTGTGCGACCCAGATCTTTGTGTACGTGTTGAAGCCCGTACGTGCGTACAAGCTCTCTACGAACTGCTTGACGGTCTCGCGAGAGGTCCAGGGCACGTCGGATCCCGTCCATGGTTTCATCTCCTTGCTTCGTCGCCACACAACGACCCGAGCCTTCGAATCGGCCCGGAAGATGAACGCTCTGACTTCATTGAGGCTTGCGATGACTTGGTTAATAATGGGATCATTGGATTCCCTGACCATGGGAAGCCGTACATCGAAGAAGGTTTTGTTGAAGTCACTCAACACATTGTTCACACTTGGTAGATCGGCTTGCCTTGCCATCTTCCGCAGGAATGCAACCGCCTTGCGTTTCGGTTTGCATGGCTTCTTCTTCTTCTTCGGGTTTGGGGAAGTGGTGGTTTCCTCTTTGTCTTCGAATTCGATGCCTTTGGAGTGCATGAAAACGATCCTTGCCGCAATCCACGCCGACGTCTCATGTGTGGCTTTGATCCGCCCTGCGTTCCACATGTTGGGAAAGATGTTGGGTGTTGCCACCAACCGGATCATGAGCTCCACCAGATTAATATTCTGGTCAGGTTGCAACTTGTTGTCGTATGCTCGTTGAAACACGTCCGTCCACTCCTCCAGCGTTTTCCGGTGTCGCCATCCACGGTGTTCGCTTTGGTGTGCGCGATGGTTTCGTCGAGTGCGCCTTCCGCCCCTGTGGCCGTTGTGAAGGGTTCGGCGTTTCGCGTCAACAAATTGCGCTCACGGAGGATGTCACCCCAAGATTTCTCATGGTCATGGCTCCAAATCCATCCGCTGTCGCCCGTGTTGGTGGTGTTTTTCGCCGCTTTCTTTCGTGCTCCTTCCCGGGCCTGTTTCCGACCCCCTCCTCCTCGCCCTCCGCCGTCGTTGTCACCATTGTGACGGCCTCCTCTTCCTGGTCGTCCCGATGCCCTTTGCTGGGTGCAGGATGGCTTTGGGTTGGCTCTGCCAGAGCTGTTTGTTGCGTCGGTGCGCACCATCATCAGTGTTTTTGTTCTGGTAGTGATTGTACACGTTCTACGTAAATTTGTTAGTACTGGTCCTACATACGTCTTCTCGGTGGAAGGGTCACGCGGACTATGCTTTTCTGCATAATAGATCTGGATTGTTTGCCAACTGCTATCTTTGTTATTCTAACATGACGTGCACAATCACCTTCATCACTGAATGGGAAAGAGTAGTCTTTCGCATCTTTGTTTTTGTGTTGTTTGTGTGTCGGAATGTGCATAGGTGTATGTGCATTACTCACCCATTGTTCTCTTGTACTCTCTGTGCAAATGGCGCTAACATTCGTGTCATCAATGAAGCGTGATTGAGTGAATCACATCACGAATTCACGCGCGCCAATGTGTTCACCATTTCGGAAGGCAATGGGTGAACAACATTATCTGAGAGCATCAGATATTTGGTCTGTCCATCCATTCGACAGAAACAAGTGACATCAAGTCCAGGTCGAAATATTTCACAACTATACCCAAAATGACAATACCTTTGCCTCCCATCTACATCATCAACGGAATATGGAATGTGAAGGAGCATGGAACGACAGCTGGCACTGACACGATGCCATGTGTCCCCACATCAACAGCTGACTCCACATCAGAACAGAATCCAAAGATTCTATTACTGTGGCGTCATGGAGATCATGGATATGTAAAGGAGGAGTTCAAGCAAGACATTGAAAACTCCGCATGAAGTAGTAGGTCAATATGAGACAGGACAATTGAGTACGTATCGAATACAGAGTATCGTGCAGTGATAACATGGAGAGAGAGAGAGAGAGAGAGTGTTGGAAGGCTCCGCGCATGGAGAATTTGTAGTAGTCACACTCTTTGGCTGTAAGTGTTTCCGTTACTTGTTACTGTTACTGATATCGATTGTTGATGAGCGAGCGTGCGGAATGAGATGATCAAGATGCTCTCTTGATCCATCTCTTCCTTGCTCTCATTGCTGGTGCAATACTCTTGCACCTCCATGCACATTGCTCTCCTTGTTGCTCGTTGATGTTGACTTGATTGTTGTGTTGTTGTTTCTCTCTCGTTGTCTCGTCGTTGTTCCGTTCTCAGGTTTTGTTGAATCTGATGATTGATGGAATCTGATGGATCATTTAAAACATATTTCATTCCTGTAGACCTGGTAGGCAAGGCCTTGAGATGACGTCACATGTGGTGGATACTGTGGTATCTGCTGGTATCGTGGTATCCTGGTATTGTAGTATCGTAGTATCCTCGTGGTATCGTGGTGGTATCGTTGTGACGTCATTAGTTTTGGGTCGTGATTCTGCCACCAAATATTCTTGATGGCATGCAAGTGTGACTGATGCATACACATCCGAGTACACGCATTCCGACAATGTTGTCCATCTGGAGGTCAAGCCCAAGGGTGTCATCGCTCCTGGAAAGGGACACGATGCATTGGAAACTTGCGCCGAACGAATCACCGATAAAATGGACCCCAGGACTGAATCTGGATCAGAAGGGACAGTCGTATGCAGGATGGCCGCTGACGCATGCGTGGGGATGTTCGCAAGCTCTCCAAGTGGCAAAGGCATGCGCGCTGCAATCTTGACGCAGTCACGGGATGGAGCTCGTGTTGCAGGATAGGAAGCACAGCCGGGATGGCAACTGCATCGGGTTGATGTTCCTGAAGGACAAGGTTGTACAGGAGCTGCGGCCCTGGCGATCGCTCCTGAGCGTTGTAGTGAGCCTTGTCAATGGTGAAATGGGCCATTGTTTTCACTTGGCCCGTGGATACGCCGTTCTACTCAATGTTGGACGCTGTAGCAGTGTATCCCAGGAAAACGCCATCACAGGAGTGCCGATGCAGCTTTGCCCTTGGCTGCCCAGGTTTGCGCGCAAACATCCTGGAGCCAAGAGCCCGTAGGTGTACACAATTGGGACTCTACCATGGTAGGCCTCATGTGGCATGTGGCAACAGGCGAGTGCCATAGTCGCTTCTTCAAATACATGGAATGCCACACAGCATTGCATGTATTGCGGCGATAGGCCACTTGAGAAGAGAAGCCCGCTGATGATGCTGTGGCATGCGTTAGTGGAGTAGGTTGGTGGATGGCTTCATTGGTGTGTTCATGCCATGACAGTGTCTCATGGTCGTTGATAGCGCTGTCAATACCAAACTGCACAGTGTTCCTCTACTCAGCACACATTGAGCATATGGTCGATGGCCACAATGGCGTCGTTGTTGGTGACAATGTTGACCTGCGCCCCTGGTTGACTTGCTGTGGTGGACGTAATTGCGTTTGTTTTTCTTATATCTGTTGCTAACGGTGTTATTGGGGCGAATGTGTTGGTGCACTCAACACCTCTCGCCAAACGATGTGTTGGATTTGTTTGGTTTTGAGGCTTTGCGGGAACAAAACACTGTCTGTCCGTATGTACGTGTGTATGCGTCATGATGATGAGACGAAATGATTGGACAACACAATTTGATAGTGACGTATGACGAATGTCAATGACAAAAGATGAGAACAATCTGGAAATTTCAAATTTGAAATTGAAACGTTCACATCACTCAGTAGGAAAAATTACGTACAATTTTGCCATACATGAAGAAGGACGTTTTGGGGATTGCGCGAGCCGATATTCGAAATGATCACTCTCGCTTTGGATTGATGACGATCGGATGGGCTCCGCGATTGCTTCTTCCCCAGCACACTCACTTCAATCCAGCAGACTGCATCTCATTGTATGCTTCAAAAATGATCCACTTCAGATACTGGAGACAGTTTCTTCAACAAGGGTTGGATTGAACCACTGGGATCGTACAACGTGAACAAGGGCATTCCCAACAGTCCAACAGGGTCATCCACTGGGGTGATGATGCCAACGCCACTCTCCATCATCGCCGTGCTCTTTGAGTGGGGCATAGACTGGGCCACCACTCGTGCAGGAGCGGTTGTTCCTCCCCCATGCACTATATTGAGCCAACCCAAACAAAGATGAGCGTTGGAAGAGCAGCTGAAGCACTTGGAGCAGTTGTGCACGGTGGCTGCTTTGTTTCGCGACGTTGAGTGTGTCGCAAAATTATGTCGTCTGCCCGTGAGTACGTTTCATTCACGAATGTTTGGCCCAAAATCGAGTTCAAGAGGGTCTCGGATCCGTGAACCAACCAGAAATGTACCGATTCAGTCTCATTGACAAAAACTTGCAAGACGAGGAACAACGCGAAAAACGCACTCACAAAGGCCCTATTAGAGATAGCTTGGCCATTTTCACCACCTCATAACTTTATAACCAATGCCCGGACTCACTGTCTAGCACCTTTCCCTTATTACCAATGTGTTAAATTATACATGGTTAAATTTTAGTCTCCATAGGAGCCCATTTTTTCAAAATCCTGCCGTGGTCGTACGGTCATTGGCTGACGTGGGTCATATCGTAGAGTACTCTACGACAACTTGCGCCGCCGAACACGAAATGAGATTTGAGCACTCGCGCGCAGCCGCAAACCTGATGACGGCTCAGGGAGATCTTCACCCAGGTTCATCCATCTGCACGGAACCACTCTGATGCTCCAGACTCACCATGTCCTTCTGGTTTCTAGAGAGAGATGTCTGTGCAAAATGTCTATGATATTGATTTAGAGTCTAGTCTCTACTGGGAGAGTAGAGTAGTTGCACACGTTCGTTCATGAATGGTACGGATAATCCGCTTCTGTGTTTGGCAACATTCGGTGACAGACCGGCATCGAGTACTCTGTTCTGATGTCTTTGCTGCTACTCCGGTTGTCGTACGTAGGTTGCGCGTCGGCCGGTGCTGAGAGTTGAGAGGGTATGCGAAGGCTGGGTGCACGTTGGTTCTCGTGTGCTGTCCAATCAGGAGAGCCAAGGTGGGGTCAAGTTTTCCAATTTGCTTGTGCCTGCGCAAGTTTGAGCTGCAGATGGTCCCTGAGGTCGTGTTTTCTTCGTTGCTCGTTGTACTCCAGCGATGCCAACCACTCCAGGCATTGGTCAGCCGTGTAGTCTCCACCAAGAGCCGTGCTGGTGTTCTCCAAGTCAAGACCATGAAGCTGCATGGACTCTTTATATGTGCCATCGTCGCCCAGATGGTGGGTTACGAATTTTGGTTGTTCTGGGGAAGTGGCTACATGATTGTCATTGTCGACCACTTCGTTTTCGGCCTTTGCACCACGAAAGATGTGGATACCATGGTTGGAAATCGGTAGAACGTCGTTGCAGATGCGCAGAATCATTTCCAACCGTGACTTGTCTGCAGCAGATCCAGCAGCGTTTGGCTGTTCAGTGTAATGCATTGGTGAAGTCGTGGTGGCAGTAGAGGCATTGGATGAGGCAATGCAACAGCCAAAGAGAGAGAGAGAGAGGAGGAATGGAGCAAACGAGCGTTGGATGTGATAGGGTATCAAGAGAACAATATTCATGACAATGTGTGTGCAGGTGCGTGTTTGTCGAAAAGAATGCGATGGAAGTGGTTAGATTTGGGTGGGATACATGTGGAACAGGAACAAGAATGAGAAACAAGAGAGAGAGAGTGTGTGCGTGTGTCGACAAGGCTGTGCCGTCATTGTTGCGCTCGTGAGCGGGCACCATCCAGGCATGTTGATGGCCATGGCCGCTGAGCAGAGCATATTCTACTCTCCTGCTTTGGCAGGCCAAAACGATCGCAAATGGAAGCGATCGGCAGGTTGCCTCCCTTCGCTCATCGCAATAAACGAACTAGAAAGCAAATTCTGAGGCCGATGCTTGCCCCACTCTTCGCCAGGAATGCAGAAAAATACGCCACCTTGCTGACACGAGTACGTACCTTTGTATTGTATAGAAGTACCCACCCGTTTTGTTTCACGGCACGTTGTCGTTTCAGAACATGCGTGAAGAACAGCAGTAGTTGTGTCTGTTGTTGGGAGAGGATTGGAAGTTGCGCCAGCGTTGACAGATATGGTGCACGCATGTGGACATGCGCGTGGAATAGTGTGATGCAATGCAATGCAACAAGACCGGGTGAAGTAGTGCCATGCAATGGATCAGCAACACGAAGCAAGGAGATGAGTATGCAATTGCAAGCGGGATGGTGAGTGATGATGACAATGATGTGGATGCGTGTTGGTATGGCACGGTCCTCAGAATGTCAGTTGTGCTTCATCCGATGTGATGTGTTGAGCTGCGGTACCACAGGCACAGGCACAGCCAGAGGCATTGGTGGTTTCAACGCTATCTTTCGATGCATGATTCAATTGAAGTGAAGCAAAGCAGAGATAAGCATGGAGTTGTCAAGCCAAATCAACTTCAGTTCGATCATGAGAAATCAAAAGCAGAGCGTTGCAAACTTACACACGCGTCTTGATCGAAGGGTTGCGCACCGTCCATGAATAGAATGCCTCTGCCATAGCTATCATGAGGCAACAGCATCGTGTGACACTCCACAAGAAGGCTCTCCGACGATTTCATGGCCCCAAGCAACGTCATCGACCGATGCGCGTTCGTTTCGCCAAACGCCTTTCTGCGGATTTGCCAATACTGGCACAGTCTCTTTGCAGCATTCTGCGTCATAGCGAATGCAATGGGTGGCCACGAGGTGAGTAATGGGTGGAGTAGATAGGTGTGGATGTGGGTGTCATTCATACGTTCATACGTACGAATGCATCAGACAAAAAAGGATGGAGGAATCGACGACAGTGCATGTGTGCGTGTGTGTATGTGGAAATGTGAAGGCGCGTGTGAGTGCTCACCGTTGCAAAGGCAGGCTAGACGGGGACAGACGTTGTTCAGGTCGAGAATTTCCAGATCTGTTGATGTCAGACTTCTCGCTAGGCCACGCTGGCCCTTCTATGTCAGGATCATCTCCCGAGAGATGTGTTGGACTTGCGAAATTCAACAACCTCATGACGTGGATGGCTCGCAGCGAGCCTTTGAGAGCCATTTGCGGTTGTGAAATCCCATGAAGCTGGTCGAGGTGCGTCCCGACAAGTGCCATGATCCCTTGGATGCAAATATACGCGATCAGTGCACTCTAGTGCATCAGTACTTACCATAGGGTGAAGCTTTTCGAACCTGAGCAGCTCTTCGAAGGGCGTTTCCTGCTTGACGAGGCGCTCCGCCTTGGTCTTGGCCTCCAGCAAGGCTTCCTTTTCGTGCATGGGCAGCTGCTCCAGCGCGTTCTGCATGGCTTTGACTGCCTGGGACACAGCATCGCGGCTGTATTCGTCCACGTGCTCACCCAGGGATGCAAAGTCGTCGCCGTAGCGCATGTGGGCTTTGTTGCCTTGCACCAAGCCCTGCCCAGGCGCCATCATCGACAGCCGTGTCGATCGTGACGACAGCGTCGACATGGACGAGACAGTGGAGTTGTCATCGTCGTCCACGTCGTCAAGGTTGTTTCTGCGGTTGCTGTGGTCAGCATGCACCCTTTCCATGATGATCATAGCGGTGCCGTTGCTGGTATTGATCCTCGGGTTGTGACAACGCTGGTGGCGACGGCGATGACAATGATGTTGTTGGTATTCCGTTCGTCGTTGATGATCTGCTTTGCCTGGCCCACTCGTAGTTTGCTGAGGCAACTGCGATTACTGTGGCGGGCAGGAGCGTTGCTGGAGCCAATTGATGCTGTGGTGTGGTATGGTACGGTATTGGTATGTTATGTTATGGCAGGTGTACGAGGAGATGCCGTTGAGGCAGCTTGAACGCAATCGACTTTCACACGAGTCGAAGCACAGAAGGAGGTCCGTCGAAGCTTCGTCGATGTGGCTACGTTTTTCGTAATGGAGAGTTGCGTCGACTACAACTCTCTCTGTGCGTTTGTGGTCTGTGGGTATACTCTACACGCACGTGGATGGTATTTGCGAATGTTCGGCTCTCTGGAGGAAGAGAGAGAGAGAGAGAGTCTGAAGTATTCTTCTTTGCTGTTTCGCTGTTACTGCTGCAGTGATCGCTTCTGGTGTTGTCAGGTGAGCGGGCATGTGTCGCAGGGTGCTCGTACGTAGCCACTGAGAGTCAAGGGATCGATGTGTCGTTGTCCCTTGTTGTCTCTGCCTGTCTGCTCTTGTCTTCGCTGCGGCCTCGATGGTGTTTCCACTCCGATGCGGTTGTCTGCAAGGTCCCCAATGCGCGAAGCCAACCATGCCCATCGACACGCGATCCCACCGTGAGAAAACATCAACACACGACTCGCTCCTTGGTGATGACCGTGTTTTCCTCCCTGTCTTCCTCCCTGCCCAAACAGTGACGCGGAGCGAGTTTGCTACGGTTGGACTACAGGAAAGGAATACTCGTACCTGTGTGGACCTTTTGCGTGTGCAGACAACAAAATGCGCACCAGCACACTTAGACTGCGGTCTTGGACTACCTGAAACTCCAGACCATAGGTAGGTAAAGGCTCTTAGCTTCTCGTACCTGTCGCTGGACCTCGTACTATAAGTACAAGACGACTCATGCACACAAGAAGTGGTCTCGTTTCGTGCGGAGCTCACAGTCACCGAAAAGTCTCTTCAACCGTAGCGCTTCTTCAAAATTTGTCGTTTTCCGCTTAATGAAAGAGATCGCCACGTCTGTTTGTGCTGTATAGTACTGATGCTTCTCCTTGAATGAGACATGCAACAGACGTAATACGGTATCCTAGTTCCCAATGGTTCATAATGAAAGTGGTCGACACGGAAGGTTCGGATTTCGTCGTTGCCAGGAGGATAGTGAAATTGAAAGTCAAGAGCCACGTCAGAGCTATCAATAAGTGTCCCCATGCCATCGCACAGTGACAAGTCAGCAATCGAGTCAATCATCATCCACTTTGTGTTGTATTGTGGGACACACACTGACAAGAACGATGCTACAAGGACTGCAACAACCACATCACCACTTTTTCCTCTCCTCGCATTTCTCCGACTGTTCCAGAAATTTGCCACCAACTTCAACTTCATAGTGGTATTGCCAGTCGTGGTGCAAGGACCACCGATCAATCATCTGAATACCGATGCCGATAGTACGTGCAACTCATGACCCGACACCCAAGAACAAACGGTTTTTCCGAATGTCAACGACAACTGGACAACAGGACAGACGGACCACACGTCACCTTCGCCACCGAAGAGACGGAAGCAATTCGTTGTGTGGACGCTGTGGAACCGTCGCACTCCAGATCTGATTGGTGGAGGATGAATTACGAACCTCTTTGTGTGTTTCTCTCTCTTTTCTTCTTTTCGCTTGCGTGGTGGTGTTGTGTTGTTGAACAGATCATGACACGTCTGTACTTTGTACGGACACGAGAAAGGTGACTTACGATCCGTATGACCCAAACAGCATCATGACTCATCGGACCGCATGGACGGTCATTCCAGAAAACAGGATCAAAACTGCTTCTGACACGTGACAAAACACGACCAACGACAACCAAGACCATCGGCAATGATGCACGGCAACAACCACGATTTTGATGGCCTCAATCATCAACAAAAGCTGTCCGTGCATGAACAATCCATGCTCCAGGCTCCATACTCCATGCTCCACACTCCGTCGGCAACGATAACAGACGATTATACTCCAAATAAAGTAAACTCGACAACAGAGTATGCTATTCTATAATAGATTGAAGTAGAGTGCTCGAGTCAATAGCTACAAAATGGCTGAACCTGATGAAGGCATCGACGGGCACCACCAAGAGCAGAGCGAATTGGGAAACGATGCCACGCCGCAATTGGGAATGGACGAGACTGATGAATGGGAGGATGATTCACACCAGCACGAGCACGAACAGGAACAGGAACAGGATCAGGAGCATCGTCCAGAAACATTGCCACTCTCTCACACCAACATACCGCTTCTGTGCTGCGCATTCCTTGCTTCCATCACGACGGGCGGGACGCTGTACGCATTCGGCCTCTACGGCAACGAGCTGAAGAAGAAGCTGGACCTCAGCGAAGGACAGCTGGACACGATCTCCACGGCGATCTTCTGCGCTGGCCTGCTCAGCTGGGCCCCTGGCCTGTTGGTGGATCGCTTCGGAACGCGATTCGGCATAAGTGTGGGCGGTGTCTTCGGTGCAGCCGCCCTCATGTGCTTCTACGCCATCTCCGCCAAGGGGATGTTCATCGCCCAGGATGAAAAGCAGCTCATCGTCGCGGCGCTGTCTGCGCTGGGAGTTGCGACTTTCCTGGGATGCGCGCTTGTCACAGGTGCCGTGTTCAAGATCGTCGTGCAATCCTGTGGACCTGGCACGAAGGGTGACGCTGTCGGCATCGCCAAAGGATACGTCGGCTTGGGCTCGGGCGTCTACGCATGTCTTTTCGAGGCCATCCGAAGCCCAGGCTCGTCAGATCTCGACTTCATCCCAATGGCAGCCACGCTCTTCATAGTCGTGGCGACCATTCCCAGCCTGCTGTTTCTGCCGCCGCACGAGAAGCAGAGCCTGCAGAGCGGCCACGTTGCACTTGCACCATCGTCCTTCACAGCACGGAAGGATGTGGCATCGAGATTGCATCTGCGAGTTCTCTATGCGTCGCTCATCATGCTCGCCACCATCGTGCTGGGGACCTCCATCATCACGCTGTACGAGGAGAGACGGAAGGAGAATGAAGACAAGCAGCACGGAACGCACCGGTGGAGATTGCTGGATGTGGAGGGCACGTGGAGCAACGAAGACGACCAGGAAGACACGCAAAACTTTGTCTTGGCTGGTTTCATCGTTATGGTTTGGATCCTCCCGATCGCCTCGCTTGTATTCCTGCCGCAGGCAAGGCATCGAGCGGAATCGAATAGCAACAACAGCAGCGAGGGTGATGCCGAACAGGATGCGTTGCTGGATGAGTCTGAACAGCAACAATTGACGTGTCTGCAAGAGTCCGGAGACGCGCGCAACGCTGGAGTTACCAGCGAGAGTGCGACAAAGAGTGCAAGTCAAACTGGTGGCATGAACAGCACAATAGACTCAACATTTGAAGATGAATTCGATGCAACAACATTGCTGCAAGGAAAGGATTCCCAGAATCCACTGAATGGTGCACAACCACATCCCGATGAACTCGACATCGATGATCATCCCAGAATCGACTTCGGCAACATCAGTCATCGTGATGATGATGACGACGACGATGCCGCTGCACAGATACGCAGAGGCACAGATAGCAACGGTCATGCGGGCAGCGGCAATGGCAACGCTAGCGACAGCAACAACGACGACGACGGAAATGAACCAAATTCGAATCTGGTGCAAATGCTCATGACGAAGCCTGCATGGTTCATGCTGTGGACGGCTGTCATCCTCGTCGGCGCAGGCACGGTGGAGACGAACAACATGGACAAGATGGTGGAATCCGCAGGTTTTCCCAAGATCGTTGCACCATCGGCCCTCGCCATTTTCTCAGTGGCGCAATCGGCTGGACGTGTAACAACCGGCGCGCTTTCCGAGGCTGCGCTGAACTGGGGCGTGCCGAGACCCTTCTTCATGATGGTTGCGAGCGTCGTTGCCTTGGTCGCGCATGTCATCCTCGCGTTCGCACGGTCCGAGGTCGCCTTCGTGCTTGGCACAGCCTTGAGCGGATACGGGTTTGGCATGGTGTGGCCGTTGCTGGTCCTCATCGTGGGTGAAGTGTTCGGCAAGGCGCACGTTGCTGCCAACTACATGTTCTACGATGGCGTGACATCGGCAGCCGGAACGGTGCTGCTGTCCAAGATCGTGGCGCAGAGGGTCTACGAGGCCCACATTGACGGCGGTGATGAGCAGGACGGCGATGGTGGCGAACAAAATACATGTCACGGGCTAGAGTGCTTTGCGTTGACCCATGTCATCATTGCTGTGCTGTCGGTATCCTGTTTCGGAACAAGCTGGTTGCTGTTACGTGGAACCCGGGACACATACAGCCAACGAAGAACATCTCAACACACACACTGATGCGTTTCGAGCAATGGACGCCGACCAATGCTCCGCCGCGGGCTATCAGTAGAGTATGGTAACATGGAGTAATAGAAAGAGCACGTTACTCAATGTGCTGTGCTCTACTCGTACAAGTACAAGCCCCGCATGTGCTCAGCATATTTTGGAGTCGAGCAGAGTAATCATGATCGTTCTTTTTTGCTAAGTTATCGATGAATGTGCTGGGAGCTGGTCGTTGTGCATTGTGTGTTATCAGCCAAGGATACTTTTGGTGATGGTCTGTGCATTGCCGTCGCAGCTCTGGATTTTGTATATGATCCCTCGCCAAGACGCAGCGAGCAATTGTATGTATAATGGATCACATCCGTTGTCATTTCATTCCATTCCGTTCCAGGACCCTCTCTCCAGAAAGTCGATGGAACATGGGATGCGCAACTTGAGCCGAACCTGCGAATGCAATGGTTTCGTCAGGTCCACCTTTGCACGCCGGCGTTACGTACGTAACGCGCGTACAAACGGAATGGACCGTCATCCCGACAGCAATGATTCGACCACCACCACCAACAGCAATCTTTGGCATGATTTTCCCACAAGCAGCTTTTCCCCAATGTTAGTTGGACAGTCAGTCTGTCGGTTATTGTGTACGAATATGCTCAGGGCTGATCATTCGGACAGACAACGACCCAAAAGTCTTCAGCAAACGATGGTTCATGTGCACGTCGTGGTAGAAAATCCACATCACGACGCACCATTCGATGCGTCATCTTCTGCTGCGCCTACTGAGGCCTACTTGGATTCTTCAATTGCCTTGAGCATGGCTTCGGCAAGTGTGTGCGACGGATCGCCGTCGCCAGCAGGATCATCCGGCCCTTCGGAGATGTGGACGGCCTTGATGGTTCCATTCACGGCGTAGACGGCGCTGCGCTTGCATCGGCCGTAGAGTCCCTTCTCCATGGGACCTGGATGGGTCATTTCCATGTCCAGGGCCTTGGTCAGGTCACCTGCTGGATCACCCATCAGTTGCACCATGCTCTGTGATGCCCCATGCCAATAATAATGGACGCATGGTGCCCACCCATGCATACCGATACATACCATTGGTCAGCAAATTACACAATGATTGAGTGGAGAAGAGCGGAAGAGTTAGTGCGACCGCATGGATGTCAATATGACGCCATGTGTTGTGGAGCATGCCACATCATATGTATTATATAATAGTTTGAAGACGCGTGGAAATACGGCAGAGTAGAGTACATATGCACAAAGTAACGAAGATGGTTCAAGTATGAGACAAGAAGGAGCGTTGCATGGCACACGAAGTTGGTGACCTAGATGCGCTGTCACAGGCTCGCCTGCGTATACATTTGCACATGCACATGCACTTGCACATGCATACACATGCACACGCGGCCCTACAGCCCCGCGAGAACGCCATCCGTCGCAATCTACATTCATCTCACTTGCAAAAGTATCTCCACCTTGCCATTCAAGGGGGTGATTGGGAACTCACCAGGCCAGTCTTCTGGTCCTTGGCCCATGCTTGCATGACGGCAGCGTCGTTGACGCTGTACACAATGACAGCGTCAACCCCAGCCTTGCGGAGAGCGTCTTGATTCTCCAGGTAGTTGGGGATTTGCTTTGTGGATCAGGTGGGTGTGAAGGCCCCTGGCAATCCAAGCAGCACCACCGACTTGTTCTTCGCGAAGTCGGCGAGGTTGTGCTTCTTCGGAGGGAATCCTTGGTGCAGCTCGACGGAGGGCACGGCGTCTCCCACGGAGGCGAACGAGCGGAGCGCCAGGTTGGATCCGGATTTCAGAGCGGAGGAGGCAGAGGCAGAGGTTGAGGCCCTCGCGAGCTTGCTCACGAAGGCAGCGGAAGAGCCAAACATCATGGCCGGATCTTTTGTTTGGTGGGGAGTGTTGTTCCTTGGTTTGTGTCAGCCTCGATGAACTGCTCTCTTCGTGCCTCTCCTTCTCTTGGGATTTGGTGTTGACAACCCAAACAAGAGATGTGCCTCCATCCACGCAATGCGCCGTGTTGCGGCATACGACTGCGATTCGCGTTTGCGGCGGTTTGCCCACGTCATCATTTGTTTCCGCCAAGAAAAGCAGTCCTTCGGGTCGACGTATTCGTTGATGGTGTCTTTCTTCTTTCTCTGATCTTTGCATTTTTGTTCACGGACAACTATTGTCCGTAACATGCCGTTCGCCAACTGGAACAAGCGAATGGTTTCGCCAACCCACACATATGCTTCCACGGAATGCGTTCTCTTCACTTCTCCACCCAATTAAAATGCAGCATGAGTGAGCGAATCTTTCACCCAGCTGCGGAACCAACAGATGCAGCAGACGGAGGAGCACAACCTGCCAAATGCGAACTCTATCCAGATCCAAACGCTCAGACACCAACCAACAAACAAACCAACAGTTCGTCAACAACCTTCCAAGGGGAGGGAGCGGGAATGCAACGGATCTTTCTCCTTCCTTGATCGTCGTCGACGACGTCGGCGGTGATGGAATCAAAGTGGAAACAGTGGGAGAAGGAATGTCATCTCGGCGTGTATCAGTACGAAATGGTATGCGTGTACGAGCTACGGCACGCACCGTACTTGTGGTACGGTCAGAGGGGAGAGCGCATGGTAGGAGGCGTCGCGCGCAAACAGAACCGAAGCCACGCAAATTCCTTTCTCTCCGTGGCCACCAGATCCCCTGTGCCTTTCACGAAGCCCGGCGATGCAGATTCTTGTGGTCGTGTTCATGGTGCACGAGCTACGCAGACCTACAGGAACAACACAAGGTATCATAAACGTTGATTCTCAACATCCGCATTCGTCACGGAAAAGACACAACAAGAGGCAACGACAAAGAATCGGCCACGATGATTTCCGCCGATGCATTGGACAACCAACCCGTGACCACCAGTGGCAGCTACGGCGCCACTGCTGGTGACGACAAGACCAACGGCAAGTCCGAAGAAGGCACCTACCAGGATGGCAACGGCGGTGGAGAGTACGCCTCCATCGATGGATCCGTGCGCTACGGCAGCGGAAGGCGCAACAAGAAGATTGTCGCCGCCATTGTCCTCCTTGCCATCGTCGCCGGCGTCGTTGGGTTCTACCAGTTCAGAAACTGCGACGAGGGCAACAGCGGCACCAACTCCAGCGCCCCGAAGTCTACTACCCCAACCGCCGACAGCGCAGCTCAGGCGGCTGCCATCGCCGATTCCGATCTCCCAATGTCGAAGACCGGAAAGCTCAAGCTGTTCGACAGTACCAGTAAGTGCCAAACAAAGAACAGCAATATGCAGCAGCGATCGCAGACCAAACGAGGATCAAATGTTCAGCGCGTAGGCAGACTAATTGCGGATCGAGTGCACAACTTCCGGAGTTGTGGCGAGAGAGCGGAAGCGGGAGAAGATTGATGCGGACTGCTCGGTCAATGGCGGACAGCAAAGATCCTTCTCTGCGCTTTCAGAATTTTGGCTCCGACGAATTCCTTCGAACTGGGTCTCGATCTTTTCGTTGAACTTTCCCACTTCGCTCGTCCCGCCTCCATTTTTATGATGTTGTTTGCTCCACTTGTTGGTCGCCATGCATCGAAGTCTCTCACTCACACACATACACACATACCGTCAACTTGCTTGCTCTTTGCAACATGGCCATACGCGATCTTCTCGCAACCCTGTTCTCTCATGCTGCTCGCATGCATTGCGCATACGCATACGCATATACACGTGCATGGATGCCCGATGATTGATGATACGCAGATCGCTTCGTCATGGAGGATTACGATGCTCGATCCACCTTCTCATCCTTCCTGCCGGGTGTCGCCGGATTCTTCGGCAAGCCGGTGTGGGCGTTCTACGTCAACCGCGGACAAGGAATCTCCACCTTCGGAACAGAATCCAAGGACTTCCCCTTGCTGGAATTCAACCCAGCCAACAAGGCCTACCAACTTACACCATTCATCGGCTTCCGCTCCTTCATCCGTGGAACGCGTGTCGCTGAGGACAACGACTCCGCGCTCTCCGCCGCAGAAAGCACCAGCTTCGACGTTGAACCGTTCTCACCTCGTCGTTCCCGCAACTTGGACGATCCCGAGGATGACCCCTCCAAGCCAAAGCGCGTCCTCTACGTTGGCACCAACGAGATGGAGATCCAGGAAATCGATGGCGTCAACGGAGTCTCGACATCCGTCCAGTACATCATCCTGCCCGAGGAGGACTTCGGATCCCTCGTCCGTCGCACAAAGATCCAAAACATCGGAAGCACGCCGCTGGAACTGTCCGTCCTTGATGGTCTCGCCAAGATCGAACCAGCCGGCGGACCGTTGGAGGGCATGCTCAAGAGCATGGGCCGCACTTTGGAAGGTTGGTTCGGAGTTTACCAGGTCGACCCCAAGTCGCTGACCATGCCATTCTACAAGATGTCCACCGAACCATCCGACGCGGCGAAGGTGAAGATCGAAGAACACGGTCACTACTGCCTCTCCTTCCTCGAAACCCCGGACAAGGCCTCAACCCTCTTGCCAATCGTGTACGATACCAATAAGGTGTTCGGCCATGACACCTCCTTGGAAATGCCAAAGGGACTCTCTGCCAGCAGCGTCGGCAAGATCCTGGACGAACCACAATACGGTGACGCCAAGACGTCGTCTGCATTCGCCGCCGTTCGCAGCATCACCGTCGCCCCCGGAGACAGCATCACCATCGCCTCAATCTACGGCAAGGCGGCTGACATGGACGAGCTGAAGACCATCAAGAGCATCGTGACCAAGCCAAATTTCGTTACCGACAAGTTCGCTCGCGCTCGTTCCCTTGCCGACGAACTGACCGCCGGTGTGGAGACCAACACCGTCAACCCGTTGTTCAACGGTGCGGTCAAGCAGATGTTCCTCGACAACTCGTTGCGCGGGGGACTCCCAACTGTCGTCGGCAACATCGACGGTGACACCACTTACGATGAAGACACCACCACCAAGATCTTCCATTCCTTCTCCCGCATCCACGGTGACCTCGAACGTGACTACAACGCTTTCCACATCATGCCATCATACTTCTCCCAGGTGAGTATGTCACCACGCATATGGTATTTGCACACCAACATGTGCCCGTGTTGCACCCGTGTGGGGAAATGATTCGGTACAATGATGACTCTTCAGGGATACAATACCAGTATGCATGCTTAGCCGCATGGCTCTGCTCTTCTCACCATCATATGCTCATCTTGACTCACTATTTGAACACGCAATACCCCCCAACCACCACCATTGCCATCGCCATCGCCACGCACCTTGTACCATACACGCACCAATATTACACAAACATTGCACACACAGGGACCTGGAAACTACCGTGATGTAGCACAAAACCGTCGAGATGATGTGGCCTTCTTGCCGCGCATGGGTTCGTTTGACGTGCAGATGTTCCTCTCATTCATCCAAGCCGATGGATACGAGCCACTGACTGTCGAGGCCGTCGTCTACATGATGCCCGACGAAGGCAAGGCAAGGGAGATCGCTGCAGAGGTGACAACAGACGCCAAAAGCGCACAGATTCTGGGTGATATCATCACTGGTGGACCCTTCCGTCCAGGACAGCTCTTCCAGCTGTGCGACCAGATCGGTGTGAACCGCGTCGAGGACAATGATGCTTTCGTCCAGCCCATCCTGGCAGCCGCCGAGGACCGTGCCATGGGCGTGTATGGCACTGGATACTGGGCCGATCACTGGGATTACTACGTGGACCTGATCGAGGCCTACCTGGCCATCTTCCCAGATGGCGAAGAGGCTCTGATGTACGATCAGAAGTTGCGATACTTCTTCTCCACGGCCACTGTCCGCCCGCGCTCCCAAAAGTACGTCCTCGACCTGACCTTCGACGGTCAGTCCAAGCACGTCATCCAGCTGGATTCCACATTCTTCGACATGGGCAAGCTCGAAGAGCAGGGAGCATTCCGCAACAAGAGAAATGGCTTGCTTGGAATCGAGGCCAGCTGGCAGCGTGACAACAACAACGACCCGTTCATGAGCTCCCCAATCGCCAAGCTCTTCCTTCTCTCTTCCGTCAAGTTCGCCATGCGTGATGCCTGGGGAATGGGAATTGAGTACGAAGGTGGACGCCCTGGCTGGTTGGACAGCATGAACGGTCTCCCAGGAATGGTCGGCTCCGGAATGCCAGAAACCCACGAGCTCTACCTGCTCATGAAGTACGTGAAGAAGGTGGTCGACAAGTACGATCGCGACGTCGTCATCCCAAGCGAACTCCACGATATGATCCTCAAGGTGGAATCCGCCTTGGACGAATTGAAGGCCTTCGGCTACCAGGAGCCCAAGAGCCTCCCTCGCGAAGTGCCAGCCCAACTCTTCACATACTGGGACACCGTCGCCACTGCTCGCGAACAGTACAGAGCCGACACCAACATGTACTTCTCCGGCACAACGCAGACTTACACCGCCAAGAAGGTCTCCAACATCCTCGATCGCTGGATCGACGAAGTCGAAGCTGGAATGAAGCGCGCCATGAAGTTCGGAACCGAAGGTTTCGGGGACGACGGCACATCCGGCATCCCACCTGCATACTTCTCCTACGATGTTACTGACTACGAAGAGAATGGCGATCATACCGACATCGGTCTTCCGCTCGTCGACCCCAAGGCAATGACTGTCGGCATCTTCCCGCTCTTCCTTGAAGGGCCTGTTCGTTACATGAAGACAATCCAGGATGACCAGTCCAAGATGATGGACACCTACGAGCGCGTGCTGAACTCAGGACTTCGCGACACCGAGCTCAAGATGTACTTCCTTTCTGCCAGCCTCACCGGCCAGACATACGACATGGGACGCCAGATCGCGTTCGCGCCAGGTTGGTTGGAGAACCAGTCCATCTGGATGCACATGTCTTACAAGTACTACCTGCAGCTCATCCGTGGTAAGCTGTACGAACAATTCTTCTCTGAGATGAAGGGAGGCGGCATTCTGCCTTTCATGGAACCAGAAGTGTACGGTCGTCCACTGATGGAGTGTTCTTCCTTCATCGCGTCCTCTGCATTCCCAGATCCTGAACTCCATGGCCGTGGCTTCCTCGCCCGCCTGTCTGGGTCCACCGCCGAATTCATGAGCATGTGGAAGCACATGTTCATCGGCCCAACCCCCTTCTTCGTGAACGACGAGGGCAACGTGGAGATGCAGCTCGTCCCAGCCCTCCCATCGTGGCTGTTCGAGGACGAGACCAGCGACAACGACCCGACCTTGGATGAGGATGGCAGCCACGTCGTGTCCTTCAAGCTCTTCGCAAAGATCTTGGTCATCTACCACAACCCGGGTGCCAAGAACATTTACGGAGAGTCTCCGAAGCACTACAAGGTCACCATGACAGATGGTTCCGTCAGTACCGTGGACGGACCAACCATCCCAACCGAACTTGCTCTCAAGATCCGTCGCACCACTGGCGTCGCCTCCGTCGATGCCTACTTCTAAACGTCAGAATCGGCACTGCGTGGAGCGTCCGCACCAGCAGAATGCATGATCACGATTGCAGCACAGAGTAGCAAGGCAGAGAAGCGGATCTGCAAGTATGACAGGACACCGATCAGAGCAATGTGCCACGGAGTACCATGCTTCCCGGTGTCTTCACATAGCCCGTAATGCTCTCTCTCTCCCCCAAGCATTCTTTGGAACAATCAATCATAACAACTGACCATCCAACCAACCAGCAAAACCGTCTCTTTTATGTTCTCTACGACGCTTGTTTGATCAGAGTCCTCACACACGCGATCGGATGTAGAATACCTTGCTGATACGCTGCGGTGGATCCCAGAAGGGCTTGTGTCCTGTCTGGAAACCTCTTTGTTCGTTCCGCAGTCTACGATTACGCGGGTCGCATCAACCGAGCGCATTTTTCGCGTGGGAGTTCGGGCAAAAGGATTGGGGAAGCGCAACACAACAAACCGCGAACACGAGACGGAGGCACAATCGTGATCAACGTCCACGAGCTGCGGCACCACACATGCGACGGGATCGCCGTGGTCGTGCACATGCGGCCACAGACCGTTCACGGCGCCCGGACTCGCACACGAGATGACGCAGCCACGTTCTTGGACTCGTACCATAATACGCGGCCGTCCCAACAAAAGCAACGGCTTCAACAGCACCATACACTGCAATGGGGAGAGGCGGGAAATGGACGCCTTTCCTATCCGTGAGCAGCGCGCTGATCTTGCTAATCGTTGCTCCGGTGTTGATCGGGCGTTGTGTGTTCGAAAGCTGGAAGCTGGAGCATGGATTCTGGATCGTGGACGTGAGATCGAGTTCCGATCTTGGCGAGCGCCAGACGGCAAGTATCGGCGCACTTGGAAAGGCCCGCGACGATGGATCCCCAGCCCCAATTCATGCCGACACAGAAGGATTCGGGATGCTGCGATCTCTGAACCGCAAGCATGACCAGGCCTCTGTGGCTGCTCTTGCCTCCGGCCTTTTTCTCGCTGTGCAGAACGATTCGCCTTATCGTCAACGAAAACAGCATAAAAAGCAGCAGCAGCAACGGCCGACCCTGCGTCAAGTCTGGAACCACGATGAAAGCGCGTCGAGCTGCTCGAGCAATGACCAAACGAAGGCCGAGCAGACCATGTCCTGCGTCATATCGCCGCTGTCTCCATGCTCCGTCACCTCGCTCACGCGCATGATCAGCTGGCTGGGGTCCTTCAATACCAGAAAACTCACAAATGATGCTACGTGGAGGGCGCCGCAGAGCCCACCGGGCTTTCAGCTGGTACTTTTGCCGCAATCTACAGGCGCTCAACGTTCCGGTTCAGGCGAGGAGGCAGCATTGACATGGACATTACAGATTATGGTGCCCGCAACATCAACGAATGGAAGCGCAACGGCCGTCTCCCACTCGATGTCGCTTCACTACGCTTCATCGGCCACCATCGCCACGACATCGAACCCGATTCCGCCGCCACGATCTGGGTGGTACCTCCTCGTCCCTCCCGAGGACACGATGAAGAACACGAGCATAAACGCAAACAACGATGAGGCGCCGTTGCATATGGCAACGGCAGCGGCAGCGGCAACAACACTGATGCAACCAATGCGGATGCCGCCATCGAAAGTGTTTGTCTCGATATCGTCACCAGCTGAATCATGGTTTGCCGGACCATGGCAGCATTCATCCCACGAAGACTTCTACGCAGTGCCCGGCATGCACGGATACAAAACGTCGCATGTTCGAGGAGGAATTGCGGCGCAGGCATGGCACCACCCGACAACCACCTTCTTCTGGTTGCTCAACGTCGGACTTTACTTGATGTATTGGAACTCACGGGTTTCGCCAGCCTTGGTTGCAATCAATGGATCGATATACCGCGAGTACGGTCGAGCCTTCTCAGGTTGTCTTGCCCACTTTGATCTGTGGCATATCGGATTCAACATGATGAGCTGGTGGTCGCTGGGGCTGCAGCTGGAACCGCACTTGGGATCGTTGCCATTCTTCATGTACACCACGGCTCTCATTCCTCTCACGACCGTCATCATGCTATTGCTCTCGGGCGCCGCACGGATGCTTCTGCAACAGCACCAGGCAGGATGGCACCATGCAACATCGCAGCTCATATCCACGGTTTCTGCCTTGTGCAGAGATGGAACGGCGATGCGCCGCGCCATCTGCCAAGTGTTCCCATCGCAGCAGGACATGCCGAACACTGTTGGGTTCTCAGGTGTTCTTTTCGCATGGATGGTGGTCGCGACTCTATCCAGTCCGCATGCATCGTGCCCGATCTTCTTTCTGCCACAGCTGTGCTTTGAGACCATGGAGATATTCGGGATGCGATTTAACCTCGGTCCCATTGTGCAGCTTGTGGTCCTGCAGGTCATCCTGCCACGGGTATCCTTCTTCGGCCATCTAGCTGGAATTGTTCTGGGGTTTGCAATCCATTGGGGACTACTGCCGTTGGAATGGGCGAACCCCGCCGTCACCTTCCCTCTCATTTGGCTCTTCGGCAAAGTGATTCTCCGCCTTCAAAACGCGGCACAGACTTTCAGCACAGACGCGGAATGCGCTGGCTGGAACGAATCTTCGACATCAAATCCATGGTCAGATCAAGCGAGACACAACGATGGAGATTGGCAGCTGCTGCAATGGGCGCAGCGTCTCCACCTCGTAGCCCTCGCCGTGATAGTGGTGCTCTTTGACGGCTTTGCTTCGAGCGGCCTCGTCGTTTCCAATTCGCTTTCAACCTTCATGCTCGCCCTCATTCTCCTCAAGCACCGCCAGATGGGAACAAACCAGCACAATGGGTGCTGCAATCCCTTCTTCAACACTTCAACACTGCAGGAGATCCAATCGGCCACCATCGCCAGAGGCTATTGCGTTGTTGCAGTCGTCGTCATAATGGCAGATTGTCTGTATTACGGCACAATCTACCAGCTCACCGGCATATGGTCCAGGCCTGCCCTATTCTGGGCCCTGCATTCACTGTCCCTGAGTTGTAAGCTGGTTGCGCTCTGCGCCGTCTCCCATTGGCTGGCTACGAGACAGACCCAATCTGCATCTTCACAGGCGAACGCCGCTGACCTATTCAGGTCCGTGATGAAAGTCCCCGTTTTGGATCCATCGTGCCATGTGGCGCGATGCATGCAAGCTGGGACGTCAAGCGCCCGGCTGAATCCTTCGCTATCCAATGCCCGTGCATTCGCCGGCCAAGGAAATCGCCTAGGTGGAGGAAATCAAGAGCCACACGCCATCGCAATGCGATCGCATAGGGCCGAGCGCCTGTCCGCGACTGGTGCACCAAGCAGTGGCCTGGACCGATCTCGACCAACAGTATCCCATTTGCTATGAATCGGATATGGTGGGGCGACGTACGAGTGGGCAAGCATCAGCATCCAGCATCAAATGCGAGTGCTGTTCATACTGTTCCATCTATGCCTTCGTGTCTACCTCCGGGAGGGACTCGGAGAACGACACTGCAGCAGAGCAGACACGAAGCGGCCGCATCGTCAACCTCAATGTCGACCAAATTAGCGCTTCTTCGATGCAAGTATTCGCCATGGGAACTCAACGAAGACACCTGGGGGTAGTTGCTGACGATGCACGATTGGTACACTTGTAAATACTTAATATGTTCGAGATATGCCTCGGCTGGACCTGTCACATCAAGCTAATAGCCTGAAAGGCTGTTGCTTGGGCTGGCCATCTGGGCATGCTTATCCCAATGCACGAAGATTGGTTGATCCAGAGAAGGGCTGTGGAGAGATTGGGTTCATGGCTGTAGCCAACAGTGAAGACCATCACTCACACTAGGCATGGTAGTCTTGGGAATTATCCACGCTATCGCCGCCATCGTGGTCACTGCTGCTCTCTTCCATGGAGCTGAGGTGCTTCGATTCCTCGTACCTGCGGACGGACTGCTCCTTCGCTTCCGCCCATTGCTCGATGCTCTCGTCCTCGCCGTCCAACAACAGGAGCTCCCATCCCTCGAAGAAGTATGGGAGCAGGTAAAGGCGCGCCGGGATGCAAAGCAAGGTCATCAATGGGAAGATGATGGCGATCGCCTTCACGTTCTGCACCAGGAACACCAAAGCGAAGAAGCCGATCTGAAGGATGGTGTACATGTGGATGCGCCTCTTCTCCATGTGCTCGGTGTAGCAGTTCTTGGCGTACTTGGATGGTTGCTGGAAGAAGAGGAGGAAGCGATTCCAGAACTGGATGTTGGGCAAGCTGGAGAGACCCATGAAGAGGAACACTCCGTACAGGACTGGCAGCGGGAGGAGCTTGAGGACGTTGAGGACCAGGAGAGACAGCCCGACCATGAGGTGGGAGAAGAACATGGTGAGGCGGGTCTCCTGTACCTCGAGGAAGTTACCGTCACGGTCCTTGTCGGCCAGGGCATTCAGGTGGATGATGCATGGAACGGTGGTGGCCACCAGCCATGGCAGTCCCAGCAGGCCGTTGACGAAGTTGAAGAATCCATTGAGACACAGATCGTAGTTGTACGCTTCTCCGTGCTTCAAGTTGTGGCTCTTGTGGTTGATGAGATGCCACGTGATGCCGTTGTCGAGGTAGCAAAGCACGAAGGCAAGGATGGCAGGAGCGGCCGCCATGATGGGAATCCAGTTCTTTCCGTTGAGGTCGCCAAAGTCAACCAACCATGATCGTGTTCCAGCGGCCTCGGCCTGACCTTCGCAGTCATCTGGGAAGAAAGTGTTGCAGGAGGAATCGCAGCAAGCGAAAGTCGGTTCGATTTCATCTGGGACGCTGAGCGACTCGGTTTCGACGTGTTCGAAGATGAGCTCCCTGACGAGAGTCCACACGACGACCGACAGCGTGACGGAGAAATCATGGATGGACGTGCGGATGCCGTCGTTGCAGAAGAATGGAGAATGACGGAATCCACGGAAGAAGAAGATCAAGGAGGTGGTTCCAAGTCCGAGGATCACGCTCAGGAATCCAGTGGAGATGTAGCTGTAGTCTGGATCCTCCTCTTCGAGCTCTGTGTGCGATTCGTGGTCAGGGTTCATGTAGTGGAGAATGCCGACGTCGCTGAATGGATCGCCGATGGCGTCCATCACGAAGATGCTGACGATGAGGAGAGCGAAGATCTCGTCGGTGAAGCGGGTGGCCAATCGCACGTATCGGGTGAGGTCGAAGAAGCCGGCGATGAGGGTGTAGGCGAAGAGCCACACGCTGACCCACGCGTTGAAGGTGAGGAAGGGAACATCGAGGGACTTTGACATGTTGTAGATGACGGTGGAGAATGCGAGGACCGGACCGGTGGATCCGACGATGCAGGTGGGCATTCCGCCGATGAGACTGTAGACGACACCGACCCAGGCTGTGGCGATGATGGTCTCGATGGCGCCGATGTTGTTTTCGGTTGCCTTTCCGTAGACAGCTCCGAAGGTGAGAGTGGGAGCGATGACGGAGATGAAGACGAGGAAGGTGACAGCGATGGTCTTCTGGTTGAAGTTGGTCATTTCCTGTTGAATGCATGGTTAATGCATGGGTGGTAGATGGTCGGTTGGTGGTGATTGCGGTGCAATGGGGTATTTGGGTGATGAGCGATATAAGATGATGAAGACGAAGATGAAGGTGGTGGAAGCTGGTGAGTGAGGATGCGTACGAATGCGTGCGAATGCATGGTGGGCGAGTGACAGCAGAGCCATTGTATACATGCGATGTGTTGTGTGCAACACGAGAGCACATATGAGACTAACATGTGTTTGTAATCGCACACTACTCTCTGGTACCAGTATGCATCAGGACGTACCTCCACCCAGTGGGTTCCGACGGTGCGCTTGATGTCGTTGACGATGCCACGTCCCCACATCTGCGGTTCATCCATCGTGACCTTGCCTGCACCTTCGATGAGCTCGGCGTTGGAAGGGAGGCGCAGCATGTTGTCGACCTTCTTTGGTCCGTCATTGCCGTCGCCGTTGTTGTTTTTGATATCCTTGCTCATGTTGACTTTGCGGTGGTGTCTGTGTTTCTTTCGATGTTGTTGCTGTTGTTGTTGCTGCTGCTGTTGTTTGGTTTGGTTCGAAAACGAAATTGTGAGATCAATTGGGTCTCTTCGGAGTTTGGTTCCGCTGACCGTGCCGCTTGTATTAGTACATGCTGGGAATGCCGCCACTAATAATACAAGTACCAACCCGTGCTTGTGGTCCTTGCCTGTTCATGAATTCATGATCCAGAATGGCTGATGGGATGATGATGATGATGATGATGGTGATGATGACGACAGCACTGATGGCATGATGCGAGTACTGTCATCATCAGCATTAGTGTCAACATACGTATCTGTACCATCTCAAGTGCAACCGTAATTCCAGGAAACTTAATCCGCTTTGGCGACTGCGACAGATATGGAGGATGCGAATCCATGAAGATCAGCACGATTGTGCCTGTCTTGGATGACAACATGCTGCATCGACATCAAGATAGTGACGTAAGCGCGACGAACGAGGAACGCGGAATGCGGAGCACTCGTGCATGAGGGCAGTGGAGATGAGATGAGAAAGGGATGAGAAAAGGAGAGGGAAGGAAAGAGGAGCAAGAAGAGTGGAGAGAAGCGAAGGGTGGAATGACACCAAACGAGTAAGTACCGGTACGGTACCGTACGGTAAGGCAAGGTGGGGCGTTCTTCATATCTTCGGTTACTATGTCAGAGCATCAACCACCAACACATTGCCATTGCGAGTAGGTACTCGCATGTGGTCTGTCTCCACATCGGCACCAAGGGAGAGAAACAACCTGAGCAAGCCACATGACCTGCATGAGCAAGTATCTTCCTTTGAAACAAACAAATCCAGAAGCTGGAGGTCACAAGTTTGAATTCAGTGATGAAGTGACGAAGCGACGGAGTGGCGAGGGAACAATCGAAATTCAATGCCACGTGTCCCAGAGTCTCCATGTCTGCATGACAGTGCGAGACAGCGTTGACATCTTCAACATCCTCCACAAGGTGGATCGGCTGAACAAATAGTCTCTTGTCCGGGATCTCTTTTTGTGGTCGCTCTTGAGATGTGTTGGTGTGTTGGTGTGTCGCGAGCGTGCTGTTCACAGACACGACACGGAAGGTTCCTGTTGTTGGAGTTTCTGTTTCGGAAGTGAAAATGTGAGGAGGTGAGAGCGATGACGTCACAGATAACGCCACGGATGGTGTGACGTGACCGAGGGAGGCTTCTCGTTCTTTCCGCTTCTCTTCTCACATTTCTTCTTCCGTTTCCATCGTCTGTTTGTGCTTTGCGCTTTGCACTTTGCACCTCCGGTGATCATGTCAGATGGGCTCTGTACCAGTAGTAGAATGGTATGATTGTGTACTAGGTAGAATATTCTATTCTATTAGTATGTTATTACTCTACTCGCGAGATATATGATCGTACCTCCTTCTCGTACCATCGAGCGCAATCCATGAAGTCATCTCTTGTCTGTCCTGTGGAGGGGAAGATTTGGTCACCATCATCACCATCACCATCACTTCCGCCTCGTCATTCCGCTGCAACAATGAAGATGAAGTACGTATTCTGCTCACTCACACTCAGGCATTCCAAAAGCAGGTTCGGGCATGTCGAATCCACGACAACATCGAAGTGTTCAACACTGTGCTCTAACCAAAGACATGCTACGCACGTGCGGAGATGTTTGATCGTTCTTCATTCTATGTATTCACTATCACTATCGCTCTCTCCCTCTCTCTCTCGAGTTTTATATATGTACAATCATGAGCATGCACGGTGTATCTTTCGTTCTTTCGCTCTTCACATTGATGTATGGTCTGCACGCATGCTGCTTGATGCCGGTGCGCGCAAGCTGGAAAATTGATTGATGTCGATTGCGGACCGGAGTGTCCACAGCTTCGGCATAAAGAGCTTATGCGTGCTGCTCATCGACACCGTCACCGCTCGCGGAGTCGCTCTCCTCCATCATGCTCATTCTCTTCGACTCTTCGTACATGAACACGCTCTGCTCCTTGGCTTGCAGCCACTCTTCGATTGGCTCGTCCTCTCCGTCCAACAGCAGGAGCTCCCAGTCTTCGAAGAAGCGGGGCAGCACGAAGAGACGTCCTGGGATGCACAGCATCGTCATCATGGGGAACACGATGGCAACCGCCTTCACGTTCTGGACGGTGAAGACCAGCGAGAAGAACAGGATCTGAAGGATGGTGTACATGTGGATGCGACCCTTCTCCATGTGCTCGGTGTAGATCGTCTTGGGGTACTTGGATGGTTGCTGGAAGAAGAGGAGGAAGCGGTTCCAGAACTGGATACCGTTGAGACTGGAGAGACCCATGAAGAGGAACACTCCGTACAGGACTGGCAGAGGAAGGAGCTTGAGGACGTTGAGCACCAGGATGGACAGACCGACCATCAAGTGGGAGAAGAAGAGAGTCAATCGGGTCTCCTGCACCTCGAGGAAGTTGCCGTCACGGTCCTTCTCGGCCAATGCGTTGAGATGGATGATACATGGGACGGTGGTGGCGACCAACCATGGGAGGCCGAAGGCACCGTTGACGAAATTGAAGAATCCATTGAGACACAGATCGTAGTTGTACGCTTCACCGTGCTTCAGGTTGTGACTCTTGTGCTGGATCAAGTGCCATGTGATGCCGTTGTCGAGGTAGCAGAGAAGGAAGGCGAGGATGGCAGGACCAGCAGCTGCGAAGATCACCCAAGTCTTTCCGTTCAAATCACCGAAGTCGACCAACCAGGATCGTGTTCCGGCGGCCTCAGCCTGATCTTCGCAGTCATCTGGGAAGAAGGTACGGCACGAAGAATCGCAGCATGCGAAGGTTGGCTCGAATTCATCTGGGACGCTCAATGATTCTGTCTCGACGTGATCGAAGATGACCTGCTTGACGAGGGTCCACACGACGACCGACAGTGTGACGGAGAAATCATGGATGGATGTGCGGGTGCCATCGTTGCAGAAGAATGGAGAATGACGGAATCCACGGAAGAAGAAGATCAGCGAGGTGGTTCCAAGTCCGAGGATCACACTCAGGAATCCCGAGGAGATGTAGGCGTAGTTTGGATCTTCCTCCTCGAGTTCCGTGTGAGAAGCATGATCTGGGTTCATGTAATGAAGAAGTCCGACGTCGCTGAATGGATCGCCGATGGCGTCCATCACGAAGATGCTGACGATGAGGAGAGCGAAGATCTCGTCGGTGAAGCGGGTGGCGAGCTTGACGTATCTGGTGAGATCGAAGAATCCGGCAATGAGGGTATAGGCGAAGAGCCACACGCTGACCCATGCGTTGAAGGTGAGGAAAGGAACATCGAGGTTCTTGGAGAGGTTGTACACGACGGTGGAGAATGCGAGGACCGGACCGGTGGATCCGATGACGCAGATTGGCATTCCGCCGATGAGACTGTAGACGACACCAACCCAGGCGGTTGCCATGATGGTCTCGATGGCACCAATCTGGTTGTCGGTTGCCTTTCCGTAGACAGCTCCGAAGGTGAGGGTTGGGGAGATGACGGAGATGAAGACGAGGAAGGTGACAGCGATGGTCTTCTGGTTGAAGTTGGTCATTTCCTGTTGAATTCATGGTGAATGGTGAATGGTGGGTAGTTGATTGATGTTGGTTGATTGGTTGATAGTTGGTGGTCAAAGTGGGGTGAATGAGTGTGAGAAGAAGCGAACGTTGGCGGTGATGGTGATGGTGGTAGACATGGCAGCGCTGATGATCAAGAGATTCCAATGAGCGCATGCCAATGAGCATCATATATTCATAGTGCAGTGTAGTACAGTACAGTACAGTACAGTACAGTACAGTACCAATACATTGCAGTATCTGCTCGGTTCTACTCCATTCTACGTTGCTGTGTTCGAACGTACCTCTACCCAGTGGGTTCCGACGGTCCTCTTGATGTCATTGATGATGCCGCGTCCCCACATCTGTGGTTCCTCGTGATGGCCTTGGCTCACTCCGGCCATGAGCTCGGCGTTGGATGGCATCGACTTGAGACTGCGAGACGTCATGTTCGTCACTGTCTTGTTGAGTTCTTTCTCGCCTTGGTCGGTCATGATGTGGTGCTTGTCTCTTGTTGTTGCTGCTGTTGTTGCTGCTGCTGTTGCTGCTGTTGGGATGGCGGTGATTGTCGCGTTTCTTGTTTGGTTTTGTCAAGACGGAGAGCGATGTGGCTTTCGGTGGTTGCTGGTTTCCGTTGTTTCCGTTGTTACCGTTGTTACCGTTGTTACCGTTGTTACCGTTGTTGCGTTTCTGATTTTATGAGGAGAGGATGTGGAGGAAAAGGACGAAGATGAGGACAGAGAGGAAGAAAGGACGAGGGAGAGGTTCTGATCTCGCGGTCGCCAGTGCTGCTGCTGCTGCTGTCGTTGCTGGTATTGTTGGTATTGTTGGTATTGTTGTTGTTGTTGTCCGAAGCAGTACTCACAATCGCACCACACTCTCCTCGTGAATGGTATGTATACTCGTCTGTGTGTGTTTTGGTGTGTTGATTTGGTTGTTGGATTTTCCAGGTTTCCGTGTTTTCCACGATTTTGTGTTGTGGTGTGTTGTGTGTCGTTGTCATCGTGTTCTGCGAAGTCTTGTTTGAAGCCGTGACGTCAGGCATCCCCACGTAGTTCCGTTGTGTTGAGTGCCAGATGGTGGACTGTGACGTGAGGATGGCTTGAAGTCGATTGTGTGGTGTGACGATGCAGATAGAGAATGATGTGACAGGGTTGAACTTTCGAAATGAGACAACCGGTACTCATGCTCTCCGTCCGCATTGTGAATCACGGGCGGCGATTGGCTATGGTGACAACTGGACACACGGGCACTATGACATACCGTCCACGTCATCACATGACCCAAAGATGAGACAGCACGGCTGACACTTGTTCTCATAGTTTTGTCCTTGATCGCGGACTATGGATCGTCCGTTTGTAGGATACGCGGTAGTATACAACACATTTCACTTGATGCCACATTCCGTTCGCGCCACATTTTGTTTTGAACGTTTCACGTGAACACAATCATTCGTATCAGTCGACTTGGTCGAAGCGAAACTCGAAGAACCAATTAGAGGACTATCGCATTCAGCTCCCTCAGCCCCTGTGTCATGTCGTAGTTCGCATTAGCTCTCGAGTCGTGAAACTGCACAGGACTGTTTTGTGACAGAACCCTGCTTTGATTCACTCGAGCAATATCGAGTCAGTTCCACGACTAAGGTATCTAATTTGGACAAGTCTGCTTCAGGTTCTGCTTGATAGCATCCTATTTTGGTCATGGCTGTGCTGAGATTGTACATGATGGCTGTAAAATTGAAAAGATGTAAATCTGATGTGATAGGTGTGCCATTGTTGTTCTCTTGGATGTTGTTGTCCGAAATTGAATGTAAATGGCATAGCATTGCCACAAACATACATCAATCAGAACGACACGAACGACCAAAGTGTCAAAACGAAGCAACATGATTGGCTGAAGCTTGTTAACACGTGGAACTGATAGTTTCGCCAGGACTGTGCGAGCTGAGAACATTTCAGCTCAGAACGCACGAACTGAAATCTATTCAGCTCACCTGGGGGAAGTTCGCGTGCCACCCCCTGAGAAATGTCTCTATCAGGCTATGATTCCCTTGTGGGACTGCTAGTGACTGGGTGAGCGGAATGCAAAACTCCTCTATTAGAGGACTTTCGCATTCCGCTCAGAGCACCCCAGACGACATGTCACACGACATGGACGCCAGAGTGACAGAAACTGCACAGGACTGTTTGTTGACAGAATACTGCCTGGATTAAGTGTAGTCAAATCGCGTTCTCACCATCACTAGGGTATCAAATTCAGACACGTTGGCTTCGATTCATCCTGGAGAACATCACATTTTGGTCATGAGTGTGTCGACACATCATCTGTTTCTTCTTTTGATGTTGCATGATGTGTGTCCTCCTTGCTTCACTTCATGCTAGACTCGCTGTTCCTTGAATTCTTCTGTGTTCATCAAACCTTTGCACACTTAGCTTTTCTACACGTTCGATCACTACTTGCCATCGTTGTCATGGTCAGACATAATTGGAATACCGTTCCCGAGTGGCAGGCATTGCAAGAAGCCAGCGCTCGATTTGAGGCTGCTATCGCTCAACTTGCAGACATCGACGTCCAAGGTCTGGATTTCGCAGGCGTTGTGATTCTCGTTCAGCAATACAGCAACGTTGTCACATTGGGCTGTCACATGCTGCAAATGCAGCAACTCTACCTTGGTCCATTGGGACCTCCTCCCATGTTTACCAACAGGAGCATTGTCATCGTGGAACTGGAGGACCGCGAAAGTGTTCGTCACTTTCATTCCTGTGCGCGTGATCTTCAACGTCTGGCTGACCGTCTCTGGCCCAAGTTGCAGGCAGTGTCCGGCGAGGCAGATCCTACATGCATTCAAGTGCGGAATCGATACAAGGTATCATACGAAATGGGATTGCTTGTGATGCTGTTCCATCTGGCACATGGCGGACAGCTGTTTAACATGGAACAAATATTCAGCATGGACAGTGTTTGCATCTCCAGTATTGCCTCCACTTCTACTCCTACTTCTATGCCATTGGCATGCCCTACCTAAGCGACATCAGTTTGTTTCATCCTCGATTTCCCAACTGCGAGCCGAACAACCATCATCTCACCCACTGCTTGGTGGACAATGTGTTGGCTTATGTTGACAGCACGTTCTGGGAAACCTGTTGTCCCAAGGATAATCAAGAGGACCTCTACTCCGGCTATAAACGCGGTCATGGGTTGCACTATCAAGGCATTGTTGCACCAGATGGGTTGCTCATCCACTACTTTGGGCCAATTGCAGGTGCTTGCAGTGACAGGTACATGTTCCAGCAAAGCAAAATCAAGCAGCAATTGGAGGCTCTCATGCCATTGGATGAGAACAATCCTCCATACCGTCTCTACAGTGACCCAGTGTATCCTACTACACCATACATTTTCAGTGCATACAAGCACACCGTTCCAGGATCCTCTGAGGTGCAGTGCAATGCGGACATGGTGTCAGGACACATCTGTGTTGAGTGGGCATTCAAGGAGGTTACAAAGAACTTCCCTTGGTTGGTATCCGCAGCGTCAACAAGACATTGCAGAATCCTCTCACTCATATTCATTTTGTTGCTGTGTTTCTTGTCAACATTCATTGCATCATGAATGGCAATCAGCAGTCTGCACAGTACCGATTGCACAAGCTGACATTCAAAGAATACATCAGTCTTATCCCATGAGCACACCAACAGTTCTTTGGAGAGATATTGATTGCATGTAATATGCATTAGACTAGCTGTTATGTAGCAATCATGGTGTGCTGGCACTTGTGTTTGTGTTGTGTTGTGTTGTGTTGTGTTGTGTGTACTGCATGCAATCAGCGAATGCTGGGAGTAGCACTGATGGAATGCATGTAGGCATGGAAGGAAACATGCGGCTGTGCACGCATAGGCTTGAGCGTGTCGGCTTCTCTACTTTGTGTTGCTCTGCATGCCATGGCAGAGTGCTGCTGCCATGGAGAGAGGAATGAATGGATGGATGCATGTATGGAGGGATGGAAAAACAAATGCATGGATGATTGCATGGGCGAATGGATGGTCAAATTGGATCAACGAATGCATCGAAGGATGGGTAGGCTGATGTATTGTGAAACATGACAGACTGTGGGAAAGAGGGTATGAAATGTGCAATACGCAGAAAGGAAGGAATGGGTGAGTATCAGTTTCGCACGTCGTCCTTGCCATTGCGGCTGTTGTTGTTGTTGTTGTTGTTGTTGTTGTTGTTGTTGTTGTTGTTGTTGTTGTTGTTGTTGTTGTTGTTGTTGTTGTTGTTGTTGTTGTTGTTGTTGTTGTTGTTGTTGTTGTTTCAAGCTGTGATCCTCGAAATTGTGTGTTTTCCTGTTCTGAAAGGAATCTGTTGCTGACACATGCTCAGGTATGTAACCACTAGGCCGGTGGCGCGTAGGAGTCATTGCACGAGGCCAGATGACTGTACCGGTCAACCACCAGACGGTCCAACCCGGATGATCCCAAAACTCGTTGTTCGGGAAGCGACGACTTGTGAGAATTCTCCACTGTCAAACACCTCCACGAAAATGAGTGGCTGCATTGGGTCCCGTACACACCCTGAATCACGAACATCCATTTGTTGTTGTTGATCGGCTGAATCCATTTGCACATAATATGCATATTTATATATACTACCGCAGCTCCGTTATCCAATCAAATCAACACGAATCTTCAGCAACCACCACACAGTTGCCCACCTGTACCAAAGGTCATACCAAGCCACCTCTCATCGCAGGGAGCCTGACCAGACGGATGCAGCATCGTGGATGCGGCAGGTTCCCCACCTTCATACTCGTACGTGTATGTACTCCGGACGAAACCGCGAGCCGCAAGCCGCAATCCACAATCCGCGAGCCACTGACACCGCGCCATGCTGTGCCAACACAACGAATGCGAGCTACAACACACCCAACAGTGGCAGCTTGATATAGTGTAATACATCTCAATGCGCAGTATCTCAAGACGGTGATGTCGTCAATTGCTCAGGGCGATATTCCAGACTCTACGTGAAGATTCTACTGTTATATGCACGTGGTACTAGTATAGTACTAGTATTATTGTAATATTATGTAAAATGGAATCAAGATCCTTTGGGAATTACGAGAGACGGGGAGAGCCCTGCGACAATCCAGGCATGTTCCTGCTCGCGCTCCTACTCCTACTCATCAGCGCTGTCGCTGCTGCTGCTCTCCTCCATGGAGCTGAGGTGCTTCGATTCCTCGTACCTGCGAACGGACTGCTCCTTCGCTTCCGCCCATTGCTCGATGCTCTCGTCCTCGCCGTCCAACAACAGGAGCTCCCATCCCTCGAAGAAGTATGGGAGCAGGTAAAGGCGCGCCGGGATGCAAAGCAAAGTCATCAATGGGAAGATGATGGCGATCGCCTTCAAGTTCTGCACCAGGAACACCAAAGCGAAGAAGCCGATCTGAAGGATGGTGTACATGTGGATGCGCCTCTTCTCCATGTGCTCGGTGTAGCAGTTCTTGGCGTACTTGGATGGTTGCTGGAAGAAGAGGAGGAAGCGATTCCAGAACTGGATGTTGGGCAAGCTGGAGAGACCCATGAAGAGGAACACTCCGTACAGGACTGGCAGCGGGAGGAGCTTGAGGACGTTGAGGACCAGGAGAGACAGCCCGACCATGAGGTGGGAGAAGAACATGGTGAGGCGGGTCTCCTGTACCTCGAGGAAGTTGCCGTCACGGTCCTTGTCGGCCAGGGCATTCAGGTGGATGATGCATGGAACGGTGGTGGCCACCAGCCATGGCAGTCCCAGCAGGCCGTTGACGAAGTTGAAGAATCCATTGAGACACAGATCGTAGTTGTACGCTTCTCCGTGCTTCAAGTTGTGGCTCTTGTGGTTGATGAGATGCCACGTGATGCCGTTGTCGAGGTAGCAAAGCACGAAGGCAAGGATGGCAGGAGCGGCCGCCATGATGGGAATCCAGTTCTTTCCGTTGAGGTCGCCAAAGTCAACCAACCATGATCGTGTTCCAGCGGCCTCGGCCTGACCTTCGCAGTCATCTGGGAAGAAAGTGTTGCAGGAGGAATCGCAGCAAGCGAAAGTCGGTTCGATTTCATCTGGGACGCTGAGCGACTCGGTTTCGACGTGTTCGAAGATGAGCTCCCTGACGAGAGTCCACACGACGACCGACAGCGTGACGGAGAAATCATGGATGGACGTGCGGATGCCGTCGTTGCAGAAGAATGGAGAATGACGGAATCCACGGAAGAAGAAGATCAAGGAGGTGGTTCCAAGTCCGAGGATCACGCTCAGGAATCCAGTGGAGATGTAGCTGTAGTCTGGATCCTCCTCTTCGAGCTCTGTGTGCGATTCGTGGTCAGGGTTCATGTAGTGGAGAATGCCGACGTCGCTGAATGGATCGCCGATGGCGTCCATCACGAAGATGCTGACGATGAGGAGAGCGAAGATCTCGTCGGTGAAGCGGGTGGCCAATCGCACGTATCGGGTGAGGTCGAAGAAGCCGGCGATGAGGGTGTAGGCGAAGAGCCACACGCTGACCCACGCGTTGAAGGTGAGGAAGGGAACATCGAGGGACTTTGACATGTTGTAGATGACGGTGGAGAATGCGAGGACCGGACCGGTGGATCCGACGATGCAGGTGGGCATTCCGCCGATGAGACTGTAGACGACACCGACCCAGGCTGTGGCGATGATGGTCTCGATGGCGCCGATGTTGTTTTCGGTTGCCTTTCCGTAGACAGCTCCGAAGGTGAGAGTGGGAGCGATGACGGAGATGAAGACGAGGAAGGTGACAGCGATGGTCTTCTGGTTGAAGTTGGTCATTTCCTGTTGAATGCATGGTTAATGCATGGGTGGTAGATGGTCGGTTGGTGGTGATTGCGGTGCAATGGGGTATTTGGGTGATGAGCGATATAAGATGATGAAGACGAAGATGAAGGTGGTGGAAGCTGGTGAGTGAGGATGCGTACGAATGCGTGCGAATGCATGGTGGGCGAGTGACAGCAGAGCCATTGTATACATGCGATGTGTTGTGTGCAACACGAGAGCACATATGAGACTAACATGTGTTTGTAATCGCACACTACTCTCTGGTACCAGTATGCATCAGGACGTACCTCCACCCAGTGGGTTCCGACGGTGCGCTTGATGTCGTTGACGATGCCACGTCCCCACATCTGCGGTTCATCCATCGTGACCTTGCCTGCACCTTCGATGAGCTCGGCGTTGGAAGGGAGGCGCAGCATGTTGTCGACCTTCTTTGGTCCGTCATTGCCGTCGCCGTTGTTGTTTTTGATATCCTTGCTCATGTTGACTTTGCGGTGGTGTCTGTGTTTCTTTCGATGTTGTTGCTGTTGTTGTTGCTGCTGCTGTTGTTTGGTTTGGTTCGAAAACGAAATTGTGAGATCAATTGGGTCTCTTCGGAGTTTGGTTCCGCTGACCGTGCCGCTTGTATTAGTACATGCTGGGAATGCCGCCACTAATAATACAAGTACCAACCCGTGCTTGTGGTCCTTGCCTGTTCATGAATTCATGATCCAGAATGGCTGATGGGATGATGATGATGATGATGATGGTGATGATGACGACAGCACTGATGGCATGATGCGAGTACTGTCATCATCAGCATTAGTGTCAACATACGTATCTGTACCATCTCAAGTGCAACCGTAATTCCAGGAAACTTAATCCGCTTTGGCGACTGCGACAGATATGGAGGATGCGAATCCATGAAGATCAGCACGATTGTGCCTGTCTTGGATGACAACATGCTGCATCGACATCAAGATAGTGACGTAAGCGCGACGAACGAGGAACGCGGAATGCGGAGCACTCGTGCATGAGGGCAGTGGAGATGAGATGAGAAAGGGATGAGAAAAGGAGAGGGAAGGAAAGAGGAGCAAGAAGAGTGGAGAGAAGCGAAGGGTGGAATGACACCAAACGAGTAAGTACCGGTACGGTACCGTACGGTAAGGCAAGGTGGGGCGTTCTTCATATCTTCGGTTACTATGTCAGAGCATCAACCACCAACACATTGCCATTGCGAGTAGGTACTCGCATGTGGTCTGTCTCCACATCGGCACCAAGGGAGAGAAACAACCTGAGCAAGCCACATGACCTGCATGAGCAAGTATCTTCCTTTGAAACAAACAAATCCAGAAGCTGGAGGTCACAAGTTTGAATTCAGTGATGAAGTGACGAAGCGACGGAGTGGCGAGGGAACAATCGAAATTCAATGCCACGTGTCCCAGAGTCTCCATGTCTGCATGACAGTGCGAGACAGCGTTGACATCTTCAACATCCTCCACAAGGTGGATCGGCTGAACAAATAGTCTCTTGTCCGGGATCTCTTTTTGTGGTCGCTCTTGAGATGTGTTGGTGTGTTGGTGTGTCGCGAGCGTGCTGTTCACAGACACGACACGGAAGGTTCCTGTTGTTGGAGTTTCTGTTTCGGAAGTGAAAATGTGAGGAGGTGAGAGCGATGACGTCACAGATAACGCCACGGATGGTGTGACGTGACCGAGGGAGGCTTCTCGTTCTTTCCGCTTCTCTTCTCACATTTCTTCTTCCGTTTCCATCGTCTGTTTGTGCTTTGCGCTTTGCACTTTGCACCTCCGGTGATCATGTCAGATGGGCTCTGTACCAGTAGTAGAATGGTATGATTGTGTACTAGGTAGAATATTCTATTCTATTAGTATGTTATTACTCTACTCGCGAGATATATGATCGTACCTCCTTCTCGTACCATCGAGCGCAATCCATGAAGTCATCTCTTGTCTGTCCTGTGGAGGGGAAGATTTGGTCACCATCATCACCATCACCATCACTTCCGCCTCGTCATTCCGCTGCAACAATGAAGATGAAGTACGTATTCTGCTCACTCACACTCAGGCATTCCAAAAGCAGGTTCGGGCATGTCGAATCCACGACAACATCGAAGTGTTCAACACTGTGCTCTAACCAAAGACATGCTACGCACGTGCGGAGATGTTTGATCGTTCTTCATTCTATGTATTCACTATCACTATCGCTCTCTCCCTCTCTCTCTCGAGTTTTATATATGTACAATCATGAGCATGCACGGTGTATCTTTCGTTCTTTCGCTCTTCACATTGATGTATGGTCTGCACGCATGCTGCTTGATGCCGGTGCGCGCAAGCTGGAAAATTGATTGATGTCGATTGCGGACCGGAGTGTCCACAGCTTCGGCATAAAGAGCTTATGCGTGCTGCTCATCGACACCGTCACCGCTCGCGGAGTCGCTCTCCTCCATCATGCTCATTCTCTTCGACTCTTCGTACATGAACACGCTCTGCTCCTTGGCTTGCAGCCACTCTTCGATTGGCTCGTCCTCTCCGTCCAACAGCAGGAGCTCCCAGTCTTCGAAGAAGCGGGGCAGCACGAAGAGACGTCCTGGGATGCACAGCATCGTCATCATGGGGAACACGATGGCAACCGCCTTCACGTTCTGGACGGTGAAGACCAGCGAGAAGAACAGGATCTGAAGGATGGTGTACATGTGGATGCGACCCTTCTCCATGTGCTCGGTGTAGATCGTCTTGGGGTACTTGGATGGTTGCTGGAAGAAGAGGAGGAAGCGGTTCCAGAACTGGATACCGTTGAGACTGGAGAGACCCATGAAGAGGAACACTCCGTACAGGACTGGCAGAGGAAGGAGCTTGAGGACGTTGAGCACCAGGATGGACAGACCGACCATCAAGTGGGAGAAGAAGAGAGTCAATCGGGTCTCCTGCACCTCGAGGAAGTTGCCGTCACGGTCCTTCTCGGCCAATGCGTTGAGATGGATGATACATGGGACGGTGGTGGCGACCAACCATGGGAGGCCGAAGGCACCGTTGACGAAATTGAAGAATCCATTGAGACACAGATCGTAGTTGTACGCTTCACCGTGCTTCAGGTTGTGACTCTTGTGCTGGATCAAGTGCCATGTGATGCCGTTGTCGAGGTAGCAGAGAAGGAAGGCGAGGATGGCAGGACCAGCAGCTGCGAAGATCACCCAAGTCTTTCCGTTCAAATCACCGAAGTCGACCAACCAGGATCGTGTTCCGGCGGCCTCAGCCTGATCTTCGCAGTCATCTGGGAAGAAGGTACGGCACGAAGAATCGCAGCATGCGAAGGTTGGCTCGAATTCATCTGGGACGCTCAATGATTCTGTCTCGACGTGATCGAAGATGACCTGCTTGACGAGGGTCCACACGACGACCGACAGTGTGACGGAGAAATCATGGATGGATGTGCGGGTGCCATCGTTGCAGAAGAATGGAGAATGACGGAATCCACGGAAGAAGAAGATCAGCGAGGTGGTTCCAAGTCCGAGGATCACACTCAGGAATCCCGAGGAGATGTAGGCGTAGTTTGGATCTTCCTCCTCGAGTTCCGTGTGAGAAGCATGATCTGGGTTCATGTAATGAAGAAGTCCGACGTCGCTGAATGGATCGCCGATGGCGTCCATCACGAAGATGCTGACGATGAGGAGAGCGAAGATCTCGTCGGTGAAGCGGGTGGCGAGCTTGACGTATCTGGTGAGATCGAAGAATCCGGCAATGAGGGTATAGGCGAAGAGCCACACGCTGACCCATGCGTTGAAGGTGAGGAAAGGAACATCGAGGTTCTTGGAGAGGTTGTACACGACGGTGGAGAATGCGAGGACCGGACCGGTGGATCCGATGACGCAGATTGGCATTCCGCCGATGAGACTGTAGACGACACCAACCCAGGCGGTTGCCATGATGGTCTCGATGGCACCAATCTGGTTGTCGGTTGCCTTTCCGTAGACAGCTCCGAAGGTGAGGGTTGGGGAGATGACGGAGATGAAGACGAGGAAGGTGACAGCGATGGTCTTCTGGTTGAAGTTGGTCATTTCCTGTTGAATTCATGGTGAATGGTGGATGGTGGGTAGTTGATTGATGTTGGTTGATTGGTTGATAGTTGGTGGTCAAAGTGGGGTGGATGAGTGTGAGAAGAAGCGAGCGTTGGCGGTGATGGTGATGGTGGTAGACATGGCAGCGCTGATGATCAAGAGATGCCAATGAGCGCATGCCAATGAGCATCATAGATTCATAGTGCGGTGCGGTGCAGTACAGTACAGTACCAATACATTGCAGTATCTGCTCGGTTCTACTCCATTCTACGTTGCTGTGTTCGAACGTACCTCTACCCAGTGGGTTCCGACGGTCCTCTTGATGTCATTGATGATGCCGCGTCCCCACATCTGTGGTTCCTCGTGATGGCCTTGGCTCACTCCGGCCATGAGCTCGGCGTTGGATGGCATCGACTTGAGACTGCGAGACGTCATGTTCGTCACTGTCTTGTTGAGTTCTTTCTCGCCTTGGTCGGTCATGATGTGGTGCTTGTCTCTTGTTGTTGCTGCTGTTGTTGCTGCTGCTGTTGCTGCTGTTGGGATGGCGGTGATTGTCGCGTTTCTTGTTTGGTTTTGTCAAGACGGAGAGCGATGTGGCTTTCGGTGGTTGCTGGTTTCCGTTGTTTCCGTTGTTACCGTTGTTACCGTTGTTACCGTTGTTACCGTTGTTACCGTTGTTACCGTTGTTGCGTTTCTGATTTTATGAGGAGAGGATGTGGAGGAAAAGGACGAAGATGAGGACAGAGAGGAAGAAAGGACGAGGGAGAGGTTCTGATCTCGCGGTCGCCAGTGCTGCTGCTGCTGCTGTCGTTGCTGGTATTGTTGGTATTGTTGGTATTGTTGTTGTTGTTGTCCGAAGCAGTACTCACAATCGCACCACACTCTCCTCGTGAATGGTATGTATACTCGTCTGTGTGTGTTTTGGTGTGTTGATTTGGTTGTTGGATTTTCCAGGTTTCCGTGTTTTCCACGATTTTGTGTTGTGGTGTGTTGTGTGTCGTTGTCATCGTGTTCTGCGAAGTCTTGTTTGAAGCCGTGACGTCAGGCATCCCCACGTAGTTCCGTTGTGTTGAGTGCCAGATGGTGTGACGATGCAGATAGAGAATGATGTGACAGGGTTGAACTTCCGAAATGAGATAACCGGTACTCAAGATGTCATGTTGCATCTCCAATCCAATGTTCGCACAGCCAGACGACGCGAGGTGGTTTCTCGGATAGGTGAAGTATCAAAAGGTTGTGTCCGTGTCCTGTTGTCTCCATTGGATGAACGCAGAGGCGATTGATGTGCTCTGGCGGCGATGTGTCAGCACAACAGCACCAATAGTTGGGCTGATGTCACCTTCGAATACGAACCTATCGTCATTCCACCATCTGTCACACAACGAAACGTCTGATGTTCCTGTTACACTCGGACGAGGATGATGAAAGGACGTGGCGTTCGTCATGACGTGCGCGGCCGAGGATCTGATCAGATTGGCCAGGACGATACAGAACGAACACCTGCAGAACTTCGGCATCAAGACATGATCTGAGATCTCCACCAACATCAACATTCGCACTTGCGTCGACTTCCACATTCGTACGAGTATCCCATCCCAACGAACGAGGCTGACGAAGCGGGAACGATGGAAAAGATCTTCCATTCATCCATGCAAGTGGCACCGCTTTTCCGTCTCCAGCAGACGTTTTAATTCTTGACCGGCGCTGCGGGCGAAGTCCTGGGCATTCCATGCTCATCATCACATGGCGAGAGAAACGTGGCGTTTTGCGAGTGGAGTGTGGACAGCGAAGCGTCTTTGGCCTCTTCAGTCTTGACAACGCACCTACTCCGCACAGGAATGTCTACCATGCTCCTACGCATCAGTACCAAGGTTTGAAGGGGTGTCGACAATAGAGTCGAGCAGTAGCTGTATCTGGCTGATCTTTTGTTGATCTCTTCTCTCTTGCCTCTCTGCGATGGAGAGAGAATACGCAATGGCAAAGACGAGTGGAAATGGGCAAGAGGAACAACCAAGACAGGAGATCTCGTTTGCTGCGACGAAGGATGGTTGTGGAAGGGATTTCTCCAACCACCCAGTATCTTTTCAGTCGTGCATATACAAACCCAACGCGATGTGGTGGCGGAGTCGAGTCTCTGTTCGTGTCATGGGAGGAGCACAGCCAAAGCGCGCAAGGCCCAACGATTGCGCCCCATGTATCTGTTTTTCTCTTCTTGCGATGGTGTTTTCTGTGCCAATCGGGAACTTGTTGATTCAGCATTTGCCATAGGGGGGCGCTGCGTCGAAGCATGGTGGGGTGTGCTTGATGAAGCCGACGCCACTGAGCGTGATACGAGCTGTTGAGCCCAGTAACCAGAGGCCAGCGCCACATGCAGCAGTCTGTCGTGACCGAATCGACGGCGGACTCTGGTAGAGTACTGCGCAATATGGTATAATAGGTCGTCCTCTGTTTTGTTGCTTTGTTCGCTGTCTTGTGCTGCTTCGCCGTCCACCCCAAGCTGCCAACTCCGTATTCAGTTTGAAGAGTATTTTTGCATCGGACGGCAAAATCGCAGCACATGTTTGAGATTGCGCCGCGAAGGGAGAGCACCGAAAGATGATGCTACAAGTATGATTTGAATGATATGCATTACATGTATCGATTTAGTGTGGTGGTGTGTTGCGCCGTCGCCTTCGGATGCGTGTAAAAATGCCAAATGCCGCAAACATCATTCACGTCCATGATTGATTTGCGCATCTGAATTGCATCCGCACTGCTGTCGCATTTGGCAGACATGGAATAATGATTCCATAACTTTACCTACGATGCGCGTTGCTGGGGCGGCTGTCGTCGTCATCGTCGTTGCTGTGATCATCTTCATCCATGTGATCCGACCATGCTCGATTTTTGTTTTGTTCTTTGTTTTCGATTTGGTAAATTCCGACTTCTGATTTTTGCTGTTTCTTCTTCTTTACACTCATAGCTCGTACATACCCGAGGTACTCCTACTTACTTCCACAAAATCCGCTTCATCTTTCCTCGTAATTAGAATCAGGCAATGTGCGTGGCATGCGCGACGGGAGGCGTCCCTCCAGGCAGCCGCACGGCTGCTCGTGCTGTTTGGCTTCATCCGTGTCGTCATTGTTGAATGTGTTGTGCCACGTCGCGTTGTGAGCACGCCGTAATTTTTCTAAGGGAAGACGAGGCCTGGGCGCATGCCCTCCTTGTTGTTGAGGTAGTCAACGAAGGTTTCTGGCTTCTTCCCAGTGATGTTCTCAAAGTCCTTGGTGTATCCCATGGGGCTCTCGTCGATGCCGGATGCCTTCATCTTCTCCCAGGCGGCGGCATCACGGAGTTGCCACTGTGGGAGGCCGCGCTTCGCGACGTGTTCCTTGTAGTCGTGGAATCCGAGCTCGATGTGCTCAATTTCCTTGCCGTAGCACTGGCTGAGGATCTTGACCACCTGCGAGTCCTTGATGGGGCGTGGGCCGGTGATGTTGTAGATCTGGTTGCGGTGCGGCTTCATGTTGAGAAGCACGACCACGGCAGCCTCGGCGACGTCGTTGGGGCTGACGTAGTTGATGCCCATGCCGTAGGAAGCCGTGACGAACTTTTGCTTCTCGCGGAGCAGGTCTCCTTGGATCAGCAGGGGCGTTGCCATGTAGTGGGAGCAGCAAAGGATGGTGTGCGACATGCGGCTGTTGCTCTTGGTCTGCTCGAGAAGATCGTCGCAGGTTCCGTGGAAGGCGACGAAGGGGACGTTCTCGCGGTACTGGCGAGCGATCTCGGCCACGCCCTTGAAGTTGTGCTTGGATCGGAGGAAGGAGACCTTGACGAAGTGCTCCACCTTGGCGTCCTTGCAGCAGCGGATGAAGGCTGGGAACATGTCGGACCAGTTCTGGATGTGCGGAATGCTGCAGAAGACTGTCTTGACTCCCTTCACGGCCTCTGCGAATCCGCGGTCATCGGACCAGTCGAAATCCACGAAGCTGGCGCCCAAGGCTGTGAGCTTCTCGATGATCTTTTCGACGTAGCCGCTCTCAAGGCCCTGACGTCCTCCCTTCCAGATGCCCACGCGGACGTCCTTGTGGCCAGCTTCCAACAGTCGCACGGCCACGCGATATCCGATCAATCCTGAGCCGTTGGTCACCAGAACGGTTCCCACGGAAGGGTCGAACGTGAACTTTCCAAGTCCAGGAATGACATCGGCGAGGTTCTTCAAGATTGGCATGGTTATTTCTGTTGTTGTTGTTGTTGTTGTGTTGGCTGGTTGTTGTTTTTGGATCTCTTCTGATTTTATGTGGACACAACGACTTTGATGGACGTTGCAGTGATCTTGTCCGAGTGTTTTTGAATTTGGATGACTCTCCTCTTCGCGTGTTGCTGTTCAGATACGGGTTCGAACGGGAGTGTCAGCGCGAGCGCGAGATGTGAGTACTCTGCTTCGTTATTCGTTTGTTCTCTGCTTCGTTCTTTTGTTCCTTTGGTATTCAACGCAGAGAGGGAGGTGTTTGGATCGGAGGCGATCGCTGCTGCCGTCGTTGAGACTGGTGCTGCGGTTGGTGACCGAAAGACGGCGAATGCTCCTGGGTTGGTGTGTTGTGTTGATGCCAGCGTTTGGTCATGTGTTGGCCTTTTGCTGGTGGTTGTTGCTGACGTCCTCTTGTTGAAGTAACACACTTTTTCGCCCAATCATCGAAAGGGGGCAGTACTCCATTTGGTTTGGGGGCAACCTATCTACTTGACGTCACTACTGCTCTGTCCACGTCTTGACGTCATCTCCGGCTCTCACGTGACGCAAGATCCGTCGTGTCAAGAACGCTTTTGTCTTCTCTCGTTGTGACGTCATGCCTGAGACGCCGATCACAAGTTCGGACAAAGAACATCACGGACGGATGCAAGGCCGGCTACTTCCGCAGTCCGCGAAAGTGCAGAAGTTGGTCGCCATAAATGATGGGGGCCATCCGGCACCCAGATGTCGCCACGTTTTGACGTTCGCGAAGCCCGTTTCCGCATGTCACGTTGCGGGACAAACACGGCACAATAAAAAATGCCGACCTCACGATCCTGGACGACACGCTGGACTAAAAGTTGTGCGCAAACGCCAACAGTGTTTGGTTGAAGCGAACGCGGAGCCGAGTACCACGAACAAAGAACAGCCACAAACCACAATCGACGCCAACAGCCGGAACCAGGAAAAGCGCAGAACGAACACGCGATAGAGGCGAAGAACAACCCAAGAGCGCCAACTCAGGCAGCAGCAACAACCACCAACCACCAACCAACAACCGACAACCGACAACCGTCGCAACAAGAGAAACGAGGCTGTGAATCGGCAATCCTCCACCTCAGCGGCTTTGTTCTCCGTGTCACACATATCCTTCCGCGTGATTGCTGCACATAACAACACCCATCATTCTACATCAGCAACATGAGCGGCACGCACGACGATACCGACATCCAGGAACGACGATTGGTGAACGAGATGGATGCAGAACAAGAGGAAGCTGTCGCAGAGGACGTCGCCGAGGCGGACGATCTCGCCAAGATCAAACACATTTTGATGTCCAAGGCATCCACCACAATCCCTGTTGGTGGCGATGGATGGTACGCTGCTGGCGATGCTGCCAACGGCCGTAACAGCAACATCAGCAGCATCGACGAGGGTGATGGCGCCAAGGGAAATCGATGTGCGGAGGACGCAGATGCCACATCGCTGTGCACACGCGATTTCCTGGTGGACGACGGTCACGGCGGCCATGATGCCCACGACAACCACGACGGCAGCAACAACGGCGGTACTGGCAACGGATGCGGCCGCGGTATCATCAAGGACATTCGCAAGACTGTTGGAACATGGTGGATTGCGGAGATGACGAGTAAGTGCGAACGGGTGGGTTCTGTTGACTGCACGTGCTGCTGCCTGCTCGTGCCTTGTGAACCCTTTCTTGCTTCATGGTGGCATCGCACTGGCGTGGAAGCCCCAGAGTCCCCATATGCTCCGATTCCGCTTGGGGTGGTGACTGCATCGGCAGGTCAGGAACTTTCTCAAACGAGTTCGGTTTTAGATCCTCCGCTTTCCTCTCTGCGCCCGCTCTCGTTTGGGTTTGCTTCATGTACTCGTGCACCTGCGAACCGTGCGAATGCTGCTGCCATGCCAATTTTCGGGCCGTTGTCGTATCCCTGTTGACGTTGTGCCCTTTCATGTCGCATCGCGCCATACTCGTATACCGCACACCATGCAGTGACTAACCTATCAAGTCCCTCCATTCACCTTCCATCCCCCACAACTGCCCGACTCTATACTTTGCATAACTCGTATGTTACATATAACATGATACAATCCAACACACTGCTCTACCTGCATGCTGCTGCCTATCCGTACGCTTTCGTGGCAATTGGTGCATTTGCATCTGCTGCGTGAACAGATTTCAACCAAAAGACCATCGCCGTGTCATTCTTCATCTTCTTCGCAGCTGTTGCACCGGCCATCACATTCGGTGCCGTCTACGCGAAGGTGACCAATGACCAGATCGGCGCGGTGGAGATGCTCACTGCCACAGCCTGGTGCGGCATCATGTACGCGCTTGTTGGTGGTCAACCGATCATGATCAACGGTGGCACGGGCCCTGTGCTCGCCTTTTCGACCGTCCTGTACAACATCGCCGAGAGCATCGGCGTCAACTTCTTGGTGCTCAACGCCTGGACTGGACTCTGGGTAACGTTCTTCATGCTCGTCGCTGCATTCGTCGACCTTAACCGCCTCATGAAGCATGCCACTCGATTCACGGACGAAATCTTTGCCATGCTCATCGCTTCCATCTTCATCATCGACTCGCTGGGCTCTCCATTCTCGGATGTCGGCATCTACTGGTACTTCACGCGTGACCACAAGAGCCACGACAGCTACGAAGACCAGGAGGACTATTCTTACATCGCCACTGCATTCTTCAGCATGGTGCTGTGCATTGGAACGACATGGCTGGCATTCACCCTCCGTGGCATCAAGTTCTCAGCGTTCTTCCCCAACGACGCTTGGAGGACCGTGGTGTCAGACTTCGCCGTGGTTGCCGCCATCCTCACGTCGACACTCATCGCCAACGAACTGTTCGACAACGTGGAAGTGGAACGCCTCAACGTTCCCAGCTCCTTCCAGCCCACGCAGATCTGCTGCGACAGCACCTGCATGACATCGTTTCCGCAGGATTGCATCGACGTTGAGAACCCGCACGGAGCCCGCGATTGGTTCGTGGATCTTTCGGATCTCAATGGGCACACCTGGGTCCCGATCTTTGCCGCCATCCCGGCTTTCCTGGCTTTCATTCTGGTGTTTCTGGACAACGGCATCACCTGGCATCTCCTCAACCATCCATCGCACAAGCTCAGCCATGGTGATGCATACAACTGGGACACTGTCGTGGTGGGGCTCATGATCGGCGTCAACTCACTGATCGGCCTGCCGTGGCTTGTGGCTGCCACCGTGCGTTCTCTGACTCACCTGAATGGCCTGGCTGAAACAAACGAAGCGGGCAAGATAATGAGTGTCCAGGAAACCCGATTGACGAATCTCTTCATCCACGTCCTGGTGCTGGCGTCTCTTTTTGCCTTGGACGTGCTGAAGCTCATCCCCGTCCCGGTGCTCTACGGAGTATTCCTGTACATGGGCCTGGCAAGCTTGGGCACCAACCAGTTTTGGTGCCGATTCCTGATGCTCTTCCAGCAGCCACAGCGGTTCAAGAAGGAACCATTCACGGAGTACATGGACACGAAGCGGATGCACCTCTACACGCTTCTCCAACTCGCGTGCTTCCTCGTGTTGCTGGTGTTCCGGTCCATCTCGTCCATCGCCATCGCATTCCCGATCATCATCAAGCTCTGCATCCCCATCCGCATGTACGTCCTATCCCGCATCTTCACAGAAGAAGAGCTGATCTACATCGACACTGACGACGACATTGTCGGGCGGTACCTGCAGTACAAAGCAGACAAGGAGGAACGGAGGATGGCAAGAGACGTGGAGTGTGACAAGTCCACGAGCGACGCGAATGACGTTGGCGCTAACGATGGCGCTGACGATGATGTCACCAATCATGCTGAGCTGCCTGAGGATGATGAAAAGGAGGAAACAGCGTAGAATGACAACGCAGAACGACAGCGTCGAAATCAACCCCGAGAATCAGAACTGGGGATGGTATCATTCAAGCATGCGGTGGACACCAATCATCGATGCCCGCGAGCACCATTCTCAACATGTTCGTGTATCGCAGCCTGTCCTCTTCCTCTCTTTCGTGTCATAATCTCCAGGCATTCGTATACTCTGCACTCCATCATGTGTCTATTATAAACAGTGTTATGTTACATGCAATCACGGGAGTAGAGCAATAGTCACCATACTCGCGACAATAGTTGTGCGGTGTGGCGCTGTCCCATTGTGACGAATTTGATGGTATCAGCAACCCTCTATGTTGATGCACGTAGCTTGAATTTTCGTGATTGTGATTCTGTGCCCAGTCGCCGGAAAGGTTTGTGACGTAGACTCGCAAATCACATGCAGAGAATACTGCGGATACCATGACGTCACGAACACGAGCATTTAACAATCGCTGGGATACCAAAGTGCCTGAAGCTCATCAAAGGTCTGAGAATTGGATTCGCAGTTGGAAATCGCGTGATTGCCATCATCCACCGCTCTGTGCCAACTGTACGGGAAAAGAGAACAGCGCGGTCTTGCGGACGGCGGATTTTCCGAAGACAGTTGTTGGCCAACCAGCGAGGGCGAAGGCGATGCACCACGCGCACACTTTCGGGGCCAAGGCAGTTGCGTAAATGTCAGTACTAACTGTACACATGTGACGTCACATGAAGCCACGCCCACAAACGGAATGGGAGACGAACGTCCGTGGATGACAAAAGCTCGAAGTGTCATGGTTCGGGCACCAACAGACCGCTTCTTCCCAAGTGGAGAAAGGAAATCAGACTTCAGGAGGCGGTCGTTTCTTCATCGATTTCTCACGATGGTGGTTGGTGGCAAAAGTCAGTGCGGGTATTGACGCTGTTGGACGCGCAGAGGTGAAGTGCCCGCAGCGGCTCCCACAGATACGACTGACAAGCATCATTTGCACGACTTCACAACCACACTTACCAACAACAACCGGAAGGACAGAAGATAAACAAGACGCAGACATACATTGTCGTGTCGGTCTTCTGTTGGAAGTCAATCCGGCGTCCTCTCCTCGTCCTCACAAAATTCGATTTTCGCACGAAGGATCCGTGAACGCAAACAACAGCAACAACGAAGGAAAGAAACAAAGAAACGAGGACAAACATTGACAATCTCATTGTCTGCAGCATCCGCAGCTTTCTTCATCCGTTTCCTCTTCCGCATCCGTGCCGGCCCCTCGCCGTTCATCGAATCGCGAGTCACATCATCGAATTTCATCCATCCATTCATTCCAACTCAACCCTTGACCAAGCACACTAATACCACCTCAATACACCACAGCAGATAGCATCATGACAGACAAGGATCGGCAGACTCTCATCGTCCCGACCCCGCGCGGGACCCTCAAGACGATGCCATCCAACGCCGAGCTGTTGGCCAATGTCAGCCAAGGCCGCAAGGAACTACCGCAGTCATGGGGACGCGGTATCGTGAATGATATCCGACAGACTGTCGGCACGCACTGGGTCGAGGTACGTGAAACGAATTCGCAAATGATTGAATGCCACTTGGATGGCAGCGATGAACGGCGCACGTGTGACGCGATGCGACGCATTATCTGGAACTTGTTGGATCCCAATTCGATTTCATTCCACTCCTTCTGTGCCATTCTGAACCAGAGCCGGCACTAAGCGTTGTGATAAGCAAGGCGCGCAAAGTGAAACCAACGCCACCCATGCCAACGGAGATTTGCGGTCCTGCGCGAAAAGTCGCCACCCCAGAAGGAAGCACCAATCGGAACAGGTTCTGCGCGAGAACGCGGACAAACAATATATCAATCCTCTCCAATCGTTTGGCAACTACTAACTTCTTCTTGACCTCGCTGCATCACCAACTCTACTGCGCAAACGCAACCCGATTGCGCAACTCATGCCCGGCCACCACACGGATACAACAACTTTACATCCCATCTAATCCAAAAACCATGAATCTCTGAAATTCATTGGACCCAATCCCCAACCTTGATGCATCATAAACGACCACAATGAACTCAACAGGAAATGACCAACTTCAACCAAAAGACCGTCGCTGTCACCTTCCTTGTCTTCATCTCCGTCATCTCCCCAACCCTCACCTTCGGAGCTGTCTACGGAAAGGCAACCGACAACCAGATCGGTGCCATCGAGACCATCATGGCAACCGCCTGGGTCGGTGTCGTCTACAGTCTCATCGGTGGAATGCCGCTCTGCGTGATTGGATCTACCGGCCCAGTCCTCGCGTTCTCCACAGCAGCCTATGACCTGTCCAAGAACCTCGATGTTCCCTTCCTCACCTTCAACGCGTGGATCAGTGTGTGGCTCTTCGCCTACACCCTCATCGCTGGATTCTTCGATCTCACCAGATTCGTGAAGCTCGCCACCCGCTTCACTGACGAGATCTTCGCCCTCCTCATCGTCAGTATCTTCGTGATGGACGCCATCGGCGATCCATTCAGCGACGTTGGACTTCTTCATTACATGAACCCAGATCATGCCTCCCACACGGTACTAGAGGAGGAAGATCCAAACTACGCCTACATCTCCTCGGGACTTCTGAGTGTGATTCTCGGACTTGGAACCACCTCCGTGATCTTCTTCTTCCGTGGATTCCGCCACTCCGCCTTCTTCTGCAACGACGGCATCCGTACATCTATCCATGATTTCTCCGTCACACTTTCCGTGTTGGCATGGACGCTGGTCAAGGAACTTATCTTTGACCATGTCGACACCGAGTCCTTGAGTGTCCCAGACAAGTTCGAGCCGACCTTCGCATGCTGCGATTCTTCGTGCCGCACCTTCTTCCCAGATGACTGCGAAGATCAGGCTGAGGCTGCCGGAACACGATCCTGGTTGGTCGACTTCGGTGATCTCAATGGAAAGCCCTATGTGATCTTTGTGGCTGCCGGTCCGGCCCTCCTCGCCTTCCTTCTCTGCTACCTCGACAACGGCATCACATGGCACTTGATCCAGCACAAGAGTCACAACCTGAAGCACGGCGAAGCGTACAACTACGATCTGTGTCTCAACGGATTCTTCAATTTCGTCAACGGTGCCTTCGGTCTCCCATGGTTGGTGGCCACCACTGTTCCATGTATCATCCATCTCAACGCATTGGCCGAGAAGGACCGTGACGGCAACTTCCTCGAGGTGCAGGAGACCCGATTGACTCTCTTCTTCTCCCACTTGATGCTTGGACTTTCTATCCTGGTCCTCAACTTGCTCAAGTTGCTGCCACTTCCAGTCCTGTACGGAGTGTTCCTCTTCATGGGTCTCTCCAGTCTCGGTGGCATCCAATTCTGGAACCGCATCATGCTCTTCTTCCAGCAGCCATCCAAGTACCCCAAGACAATCTACACCGAGCACATGGAGAAGAGCCGCATCCACATGTACACCATCCTTCAGATCCTGTTCTTCTCGCTGGTCTTCACCGTCCAGAACGTGAGAGCCGCTGCACTCATCTTCCCAATGATGACGATGCTGTGCATCCCAGGACGTCTCTTCGTCCTTCCCCGTTTCCTCGAGGAGTGGGAGCTGCTCTTGCTCGATGGTGAGGACGAGCCAATCGAAGAGTGGAAGCAAGCCAAGGAGCGCAGCGTGTTCATGTACGAAGAGTCGAAGAGAATGAGCATGATGGAGGAGAGCGACTCCGCGAGCGGCGATGTCGATGACGTGAACGCCGAACAACACGCCTAAGTGGTCAGCGGCAATCGTATGCCGCTCCCATGCGTACCGGGAGGCGTACTCCTACGACCAGATCAATGGGACAGTTTTGAAACAAAAACAAATACCTTGGTGCATTCTGCACAACAAGTCGATGCGATCGAGCAAACAGCAACATCCTGGGGCGCATCTTGCACGCGCTTTGTTGCCTTATCTGACATGGTTAACCTATCAACCATGATGCAGGCACGCAACAACCATCACCGATGAAGCTACGGTCCCTGCGCTCATCTTGGCTATTTGCATCGGACTAATATCGCATCCTGTAAAGATATAGCAAATATTACATTAGAATCAAATAACAAATGTATCCATTCCAGGCTGTCGTGATCGTGGACGCAACTGATGGCACGCATTCGATCACAGATAGTCAGAGCTCTACGGGTTTGATTGATCACAACGCCCCAAGACTCCTCATCTCCACCCATCTCTCTCTATCATGGAGAGACATACTCAATGAAATGGTGATGCAGCCTTGCACATACCCTAGTGTCATCCTAACGCACACCTGCAACCCAAAGCACTACAGCATAGCTAGTCCAGCGCCAATCGAAACACAAAGATCTCACAAATGGGTCTCCGAGTGCAACACCACATCACCAATCGATTCTCACATCCGCCAAACCGAATGACCACGCTCCAAAAGACATCACGACCAAAGGCGGGCAACTTCTCCCCTCAGGTTCGGTTTGCTTGTGTCAACGGAGAGGACGTTGCCAGCACTTCGGAACCATCATCGCTGCCGCCTGGTGCCGGAAACCGATGGTCTTGTCGTCTTGGTGATGACCCCGCAATGGAGAAGATCCAGACACAACTTCCATCACGTTCCATCACTTCCTTTGGAGCGGTGAGCCCAACTTCCATCGATGAGGCGGCAGCAATCACTTGAGATTCTTCCTTTGGCGCTTGGAACTTCGCATTCGGAGAAACAAAAGGTGGGAATTGGAGTAGGGCGAAGGCAATTGGTTCTTCGAGTTTCGCTTCGACCAAGTCGACTGATACGAATGATTGTGTTCACACGAAACGTTCAAAACAAAATGTGGCGCGAACGGAATGTGGTGTCAAGTAAAATGTGTTGTATATTACCGCGTATCATAATAACGGACGATCCATAGTCCACCATCAAGGACAAAACTGTGAGCAAGGGTGTCGCCAGTCCTGTCTCATCTTTGAGTCATGTGATGACGTGGACGGTATGTCATAGTGCCCGTGTGTCCAGTTGTCAACCATAGCCAATCGTCGCCCGTGATTCACAATGCGAATGGAGAGCATGAGTACCGGTTGTCTCATTTCGAAAGTTCAACCATGTCACATCATTCTCTATCTGCATCGTCACGCCACACAATCGACTTCAAGCCATCGTCACGTCACAAGCCGCCATCTGGCACTCAACACAACAGAACTACGTGGGGATGCCTGACGTCACGGCTTCAAACAAGACTTCGCAGAACACGATGACAACGACACACAACACACCACAACACAAAATCGTGGAAAACACGGAAACCTGGAAAATCCAACAACCAAATCAACACACCAAACCACACACAGACGAGTATACATACCATTCACGAGGAGAGTGTGGTGCGATTGTGAGTACTGCTTCGGACAACAACAACAATACCAACAATACCAACAATACCAACAACGACAGCAGCACTGGTGACCGCGAGATCAGAACCTCTCCCTCGCCCTTTCTTCCTCTCTGTCCTCATCTTCGTCCTTTTCCTCCACATCCTCTCCTCATAAAATCAGAAACACAACAACTGTAGCAACAGAAACAACGGAAACCAGCAACCACCGAAAGCCACATCGCTCTCCGTCTTGACAAAACCAAACAAGAAACGCGACAATCACCGCCATCCCAACAGCAGCAGCAACAGCAGCAACAACAAGAGACAAGCACCATATCATGACCGACCAAGGCGAGAAAGAACTCAACAAGACAGTGACGAACATGACGTCTCGCAGTCTCAAGTCGATGCCATCCAACGCCGAGCTCATGGCCGGAGTGAGCCAAGGCCATCACGAGGAACCACAGATGTGGGGACGCGGCATCATCAATGACATCAAGAGGACCGTCGGAACCCACTGGGTAGAGGTACGTTCGAACACAGCAACGTAGAATGGAGTAGAACCGAGCGGATACTGCAATGTATTGGTACTGTACTGTACTGTACTGTACTGTACTGTACTGTACTGTACTACACTGCACTATGAATATATGATGCTCATTGGCATGCGCTCATTGGAATCTCTTGATCATCAGCGCTGCCATGTCTACCACCATCACCATCACCGCCAACGTTCGCTTCTTCTCACACTCATTCACCCCACTTTGACCACCAACTATCAACCAATCAACCAACATCAATCAACTACCCACCATTCACCATTCACCATGAATTCAACAGGAAATGACCAACTTCAACCAGAAGACCATCGCTGTCACCTTCCTCGTCTTCATCTCCGTCATCTCCCCAACCCTCACCTTCGGAGCTGTCTACGGAAAGGCAACCGACAACCAGATTGGTGCCATCGAGACCATCATGGCAACCGCCTGGGTTGGTGTCGTCTACAGTCTCATCGGTGGAATGCCAATCTGCGTCATCGGATCCACCGGTCCGGTCCTCGCATTCTCCACCGTCGTGTACAACCTCTCCAAGAACCTCGATGTTCCCTTCCTCACCTTCAACGCATGGGTCAGCGTGTGGCTCTTCGCCTACACCCTCATCGCCGGATTCTTCGATCTCACCAGATACGTCAAGCTCGCCACCCGCTTCACGGATGAAATCTTCGCCCTCCTCATCGTCAGCATCTTCGTGATGGACGCCATCGGTGATCCATTCAGCGACGTCGGACTTCTTCATTACATGAACCCAGATCATGCCTCTCACACGGAACTCGAGGAGGAAGATCCAAACTACGCCTACATCTCTTCCGGATTCCTGAGCGTGATCCTCGGACTTGGAACCACCTCGCTGATCTTCTTCTTCCGTGGATTCCGTCATTCTCCATTCTTCTGCAACGACGGCACCCGCACATCCATCCATGATTTCTCCGTCACACTGTCGGTCGTCGTGTGGACCCTCGTCAAGCAGGTCATCTTCGATCACGTCGAGACAGAATCATTGAGCGTCCCAGATGAATTCGAGCCAACCTTCGCATGCTGCGATTCTTCGTGCCGTACCTTCTTCCCAGATGACTGCGAAGATCAGGCTGAGGCCGCCGGAACACGATCCTGGTTGGTCGACTTCGGTGATTTGAACGGAAAGACTTGGGTGATCTTCGCAGCTGCTGGTCCTGCCATCCTCGCCTTCCTTCTCTGCTACCTCGACAACGGCATCACATGGCACTTGATCCAGCACAAGAGTCACAACCTGAAGCACGGTGAAGCGTACAACTACGATCTGTGTCTCAACGGATTCTTCAACTTCGTCAACGGTGCCTTCGGTCTCCCATGGTTGGTCGCCACCACCGTCCCATGCATCATCCACTTGAATGCCCTGGCCGAGAAGGACCGTGACGGCAACTTCCTCGAGGTGCAGGAGACCCGATTGACTCTCTTCTTCTCCCACTTGATGGTCGGTCTGTCCATCCTGGTGCTCAACGTCCTCAAGCTCCTTCCTCTGCCAGTCCTGTACGGAGTGTTCCTCTTCATGGGTCTCTCCAGTCTCAACGGTATCCAGTTCTGGAACCGCTTCCTCCTCTTCTTCCAGCAACCATCCAAGTATCCCAAGACGATCTACACCGAGCACATGGAGAAGGGTCGCATCCACATGTACACCATCCTTCAGATCCTGTTCTTCTCGCTGGTCTTCACCGTCCAAAACGTGAAGGCGGTCGCCATCGTGTTCCCCATGATGACGATGCTGTGCATCCCAGGACGTCTCTTCGTGCTGCCCCGCTTCTTCGAAGACTGGGAGCTCCTGCTGTTGGACGGCGAGGACGAGCCAATCGAAGAGTGGCTGCAAGCCAAGGAGCAGAGCGTGTTCATGTACGAGGAGTCCAAGAGAATGAGCATGATGGAGGAGAGCGACTCCGCGAGCGGTGACGGTGTCGATGAGCAGCACGCATAAGCTCTTTATGCCGAAGCTGTGGACACTCCGGTCCGCAATCGACATCAATCAATTTTCCAGCTTGCGCGCACCGGCATCAAGCAGCATACGTGCAGACCATACATCAATGTGAAGAGCGAAAGAACGAAAGATACACCGTACATGCTCATGATTGTACATATATAAAACTCTTGAGAGAGAGAGGGAGAGAGCGATAGTGATAGTGAATACATAGAATGAAGAACGATCCAACATCTCCGCACGTGCGTAGCATGTCTTTGGTTAGAGCACAGTGTTGAACACTTCGATGTTGTCATGGATTCGGCATGCCCGAACCTGCTTTTGGAATGTCTGAGTGTGAGTGAGCAGAATACGTACTTCATCTTCATTGTTGCAGCGGAATGACGAGGCGGAAGTGATGGTGATGATGGTGACCAAATCTTCCCCTCCACAGGACAGACAAGAGATGACTTCATGGATTGCGCTCGATGACACGAGAACGAGGTATGATAATATATCTCACGAGTAGAGTAATAGAATACCATACTATTATACAATAGAATAGAATAGAATAGTACACAATCATACCATTCTACTACTGGTACAGAGCCCACCTGACATGATCGCCGGAGGTGCAAAGTGCAAAGCACAAACAGACGATGGAAACGGAAGAAGAAATGTGAGAAGAGAAGTGGAAAGAACGAGAAGCCTCCCTCGGTCACGTCACACCATCCGTGGCGTTATCTGTGACGTCATCGCTCTCACTTCCTCACATTTTCAGTTCCGAAACAGAAACTCCAACAACAGGAACCTTCCGTGTCGTGTCTGTGAACAGCACGCTCGCGACACACCAACACACCAACACATCTCAAGAGCGACCACAAAAAGAGATCCCGGACAAGAGACTATTTGTTCAGCCGATCCACCTTGTGGAGGATGTTGAAGATGTCAACGCTGTCTCGCACTGTCATGCAGACATGGAGACTCTGGGACACGTGGCATTGAATTTCGATTGTTCCCTCGCCACTCCGTCGCTTCGTCACTTCATCACTGAATTCAAACTTGTGACCTCCAGCTTCTGGATTTGTTTGTTTCAAAGGAAGATACTTGCTCATGCAGGTCATGTGGCTTGCTCAGGTTGTTTCTCTCCCTTGGTGCCGATGTGGAGACAGACCACATGCGAGTACCTACTCGCAATGGCAATGTGTTGGTGGTTGATGCTCTGACATAGTAACCGAAGATATGAAGAACGCCCCACCTTGCCTTACCGTACGGTACCGTACCGGTACTTACTCGTTTGGTGTCATTCCACCCTTCGCTTCTCTCCACTCTTCTTGCTCCTCTTTCCTTCCCTCTCCTTTTCTCATCCCTTTCTCATCTCATCTCCACTGCCCTGATTTGCGAGTACTCCGCATTCTGCGTTCCTCGTTCGTCGCGCTTACGTCACTATCTTGATGTCGATGCAGCATGTTGTCATCCAAGACAGGCACAATCGTGCTGATCTTCATGGATTCGCATCCTCCATACCTGTTGCAGTCGCCAAAGCGGGTTAAGTTTTCCTGGAATTGCGGTTGCACTTGAGATGGTACAGATACGTATGTTGACACTGATGCTGATGATGATGACAGTACTCGCATCATGCCATCAGTGCTGTCGTCATCATCATCATCATTCTATTAGCCATTCCAGATCATGAATTCATGAACAGGCAGGGATCACAAGCACGGGTTGGTACTCGTATTAGTGGCAGCATTCCCAGTATCTACTAATACAGGCAGCACGGTCAGCGGAGCCAAACTCCGAAGAGACCCAATTGATCTCACAATTTCGTTTTCGAACCAAACCAAACAACAGTAGCAGCAGCAACAACAACAGCAACAACAATCACATCGAAAGAAAAACAGACACCACCGCCAAGTCAACATGAGCAAGGATATCAAAAACAACAACGGCGACGGCAGTGACGGACCAAAGAAGGTCGACAACATGCTGCGCCTCCCTTCCAACGCCGAACTCATCGAAGGTGCAGGCAAGGTCACGATGGATGAACCGCAGATGTGGGGACGTGGCATCGTCAACGACATCAAGCGCACCGTGGGAACCCACTGGGTGGAGGTACGTCCTGATGCATACTGGTACCAGAGAGTAGTGCGCGATTACAAACACATGTTAGTCTCATATGTGCTCTCGTGTTGCGCACAACACATCGCACATAACACACAGCACATCGCATGTATACAATGGCTCTGCTGTCACTCGCCCACCATGCATTCGCACGCATTCGCACGCATTCGTACGCATTCGTACGCATCCTCACTCACCAGCTTCCACCACCTTCATCTTCGTCTTCATCATCTTATATCGCTCATCACCCAAATACCCCATTGCACCGCAATCACCACCAACCGACCATCTACCAACCATGCATTAACCATGCATTCAACAGGAAATGACCAACTTCAACCAGAAGACCATCGCTGTCACCTTCCTCGTCTTCATCTCCGTCATCGCTCCCACTCTCACCTTCGGAGCTGTCTACGGAAAGGCAACCGAAAACAACATCGGCGCCATCGAGACCATCATCGCCACAGCCTGGGTCGGTGTCGTCTACAGTCTCATCGGCGGAATGCCCACCTGCATCGTCGGATCCACCGGTCCGGTCCTCGCATTCTCCACCGTCATCTACAACATGTCCAAGTCCCTCGACGTTCCCTTCCTCACCTTCAACGCATGGGTCAGCGTGTGGCTCTTCGCCTACACCCTCATCGCCGGCTTCTTCGACCTCACCCGATACGTGCGATTGGCCACCCGCTTCACTGACGAGATCTTCGCCCTCCTCATCGTCAGCATCTTCGTGATGGACGCCATCGGCGATCCATTCAGCGACGTCGGCATTCTCCACTACATGAACCCTGACCACGAATCGCACACAGAGCTCGAAGAGGAGGATCCAGACTACAGCTACATCTCCACTGGATTCCTGAGCGTGATCCTCGGACTTGGAACCACCTCCTTGATCTTCTTCTTCCGTGGATTCCGTCATTCTCCATTCTTCTGCAACGACGGCATCCGCACGTCCATCCATGATTTCTCCGTCACGCTGTCGGTCGTCGTGTGGACTCTCGTCAGGGAGCTCATCTTCGAACACGTCGAAACCGAGTCGCTCAGCGTCCCAGATGAAATCGAACCGACTTTCGCTTGCTGCGATTCCTCCTGCAACACCTTCTTCCCAGATGACTGCGAAGGTCAGGCCGAGGCCGCTGGAACACGATCATGGTTGGTTGACTTTGGCGACCTCAACGGAAAGAACTGGATTCCCATCATGGCGGCCGCTCCTGCCATCCTTGCCTTCGTGCTTTGCTACCTCGACAACGGCATCACGTGGCATCTCATCAACCACAAGAGCCACAACTTGAAGCACGGAGAAGCGTACAACTACGATCTGTGTCTCAATGGATTCTTCAACTTCGTCAACGGCCTGCTGGGACTGCCATGGTTGGTGGCCACCACCGTTCCATGCATCATCCACCTGAATGCCCTGGCCGACAAGGACCGTGACGGCAACTTCCTCGAGGTACAGGAGACCCGCCTCACCATGTTCTTCTCCCACCTCATGGTCGGGCTGTCTCTCCTGGTCCTCAACGTCCTCAAGCTCCTCCCGCTGCCAGTCCTGTACGGAGTGTTCCTCTTCATGGGTCTCTCCAGCTTGCCCAACATCCAGTTCTGGAATCGCTTCCTCCTCTTCTTCCAGCAACCATCCAAGTACGCCAAGAACTGCTACACCGAGCACATGGAGAAGAGGCGCATCCACATGTACACCATCCTTCAGATCGGCTTCTTCGCTTTGGTGTTCCTGGTGCAGAACTTGAAGGCGATCGCCATCATCTTCCCATTGATGACCTTGCTTTGCATCCCGGCGCGCCTTTACCTGCTCCCATACTTCTTCGAGGGATGGGAGCTCCTGTTGTTGGACGGCGAGGACGAGAGCATCGAGCAATGGGCGGAAGCGAAGGAGCAGTCCGTTCGCAGGTACGAGGAATCGAAGCACCTCAGCTCCATGGAGGAGAGCAGCAGCAGCGACAGCGCTGATGAGTAGGAGTAGGAGCGCGAGCAGGAACATGCCTGGATTGTCGCAGGGCTCTCCCCGCCTCCCGTAATTTCCAAAGGATTTTGATTCCATTTTACATAATATTACAATAATACTAGTACTATACTAGTACCACGTGCATATAACAGTAGAATCTTCACGTAGAGTCTGGAATATCGCCCTGAGCAATTGACGACATCACCGTCTTGAGATACTGTGCATTGAGATGTATTACACTATATCAAGCTGCCGCTGTTGGGTGTGTTGTAGCTCGCATTCGTTGTGTTGGCACAGCATGGCGCGGTGTCAGTGGCTCGCGGATTGTGGATTGCGGCTTGCGGCTCGCGGTTTCGTCCGGAGTACATACACGTGCGAGTATGAAGGTGGGGAACCTGCCGCATCCACGATGCTGCATCCGTCTGGTCAGGCTCCCTGCGATGAGAGGTGGCTTGGTATGACCTTTGGTACAGGTGGGCAACTGTGTGGTGGTTGCTGAAGATTCGTGTTGATTTGATTGGATTACGGAGCTGCGGTAGTATATATAAATATGCATATTATGTGCAAATGGATTCAGCCGATCAACAACAACAAGTGGATGTTCGTGATTCAGGGTGTGTACGGGACCCAATGCAGCCACTCATTTTCGTGGAGGTGTTGCCTGTTTGCGCTTTTTCTTTTCTGCACGCAATTTTCGTGGAATGCAAAGCCAAGGGGGGAGGGTCAGAACACATCGCACATCTGTCGACCTCCATTGTCTGTGCACCAGACTCGGGATCGGGCAATCTGATCACAACAACAAGCAAGATTGCCAGCACATCATTCCGTAGCACTTTGAACACTTGCACTGAACTATCATCCACCATGCCGCCATCGCACAGAACCACCACGTCCAGGAAAAAGGATCGGCGGAATCGTGGCAACCGACCTGGTGCCAAGAGCCGACCCACGCCAAGCAAACCCAACTTGAACATCGACGATGTGTTGGTTGCCGCGCAAGGCGAGATGGAACGCATGAACATCGAGCAAGCAGAGAAGTTGTACAGCTCCGCAGCGAGCTTGTTGCGTTCGGGACAATCGCCCACGCATGGGATCCGCGAACGGCATCTGCTCCACGTTCTGGAGAAGCTGTCCGAAATCAAGGTGGGCCAAGGCGATCAGGAGGGTGCGCTGAAGTACTTGATGGAGGCGCTGAGTGTGCTTGAGGCCGAGTACCCGGGCGACGTTGCCAAGGACATGTTCTACTACGAGACGCGGTCGACTTTCACCATGTACTTGGGTCAACTATGTTCGGAGGACCAGGCGTTGGAAGCGTACCAGAAAGGCATTCAGAGTCTGGAGACGTGCATTCGGTTGGTGGAAGCACAGACGGAGAATGACGATATTCAGGACGAAGAGATGCATGATAGCAACGACGACGACGGCGAAGACCACGAGAATGGCAAGACGACTAAACACCCGCTCACGAAACAGGAAATCTTGAGAGAACTCCGACAGAAACTGTCTGGTGCATACTGCACTGTCGCTGAACTGTACTTGACGGACTTATGCTTTGCTGAACAAGCCGAGGAGCATTGCGAATCGTACATGCAAAAGGCGTTGGCGATCCAGCAGGATGGAAATCCCATGCCAGACGCATTGCAAACCATGGCAAGCTTGCGACTGTCGCAAGACGAAAGCAAACGCAAGGAGGCCATTGGTTACATGCTGGATGCATTCCAGTGCATGCAGAAGGGATGCGACGCATTGGCCTCGTTGGTAGGATTGACGCCATCGCCATCGGGAGCAGTAGAGACAGCGAAATCTGTTGGATTGCCACCGAACGACACGGACACCCAGGCACTTGAATTGAAGGAAGTCGAGGCTGCCAACGCATTGCCAGAGTTTGAATTCCGTTGTCAATCATCCAAACTGTTGCTGGAATGTGCGGCTTTGCCGGACTGCCCCGAACGGCAGAAGCAGGCCTGCGTAGCATCTGCCATCTCCGTCCTCGGCAGTTTGTTGGCACAGAACGACGAGGTGATTGAGATTTGGTACTTGACCGGGTGCGCATTCTGCGCGCAAGCGGGCAGCGACAACAGCAGCAAGGACTCGGCACGACATTACGTGAAACGCGCCATGGAGATGCTTGTGGACACGCAGAAGGCAGTCAAGCAGCAACAGCAGTATGCCGAAGATGAAGAAGAGGACGAGTTGGAGGAGCAGCTGGAAGAGTTGATATGCCAAATCGAAGATGTGCAGGCCAAGCTTGATGAACTTGGCGACGATGATGAAGCCGAGACCATGGAGGACTAAACGTTTCACTCCACAAATAGAGAAAAGCAAGAGAGAGAGAGAAAGACATTTTTTCTTCCAGCGCAGTTGCCATGATCAGTCCCATTTTGATAATACTACTCGTATGTAGTACGAATAAGAGTATGGTATCGATGTGAATAGTGGTGCTCTACTAGTACAGAAAGGGTCGTTCCCGATGGAAGATGCGAAGTTGGTGTTCGCGACTTGATCGTGTTTATCATGCGATGCTGGTACCATGGATTGGAGCGGAGATATTTGCGTCCGTTGGCACCGCACCCCCGCTATCAGTGCCTACAACGCAAGCAGAATGCCATGCAAGAAATCCTCCGACTCTTCAATCTCGGCGCGCTTAGCGAATGCATTTCGCCGTTGGCAAAACTCCATGTTGCGTCGCACCAAATCAGACGGCGCCAGAAGCTCTTGAAGCGGCTCGAGGCGGATCTTGGACACCATGATGTGTTTGAGTTGGGAGTGTTCATCCTCCAACATTTGATTGCTGTTATCAAAATACCGCGTCTGACCGACAGGTACAAGATCGGCCGCCAGCTCCATCAACTCTTTGCGATTCGGTGGCCTCAGCCCTGCGACGGTTTGTGCGACCAGCACTGCTTGTTCATTGTTGCCATTATCACTGCTGCTACTGCTCCCGATGTTGCTATCGTCCTCATTGTTGCTGCTGCTGCTGTTGCTGCTGTGTAGTCGCCATAGAGAGACGCCTGGTCGATAGCAGAAGCGAGTCAACTGTGGCCAATGCCACGGTGGATCGAAATTGTTGTATTGCAGCTTGCTGCGAACATGTTCATTGCAATTCTGTTGCTGACTGTTCACGGCAGTTTGATCGTCGACGGTTTGACTGTAGTAGGGGCGACACCACTCCTCCAGCTCCACGATGAAACCCTGCGATTGGTCGGACCGCGTGAAGGAGAACGTTCCATCCGGCCAGTACGTGTGCACCTCCACACCGGAGGCATCGATGTCGTTGCCGCCGAAGGGTGTGTAAAAATGGCCATCCAGCCATTCCGGTTGGCGTCGGATGCACTGCAGCCCCGTGAGCTTCTCCCTCATCAAGGCCGTGCCCTCGTAGGTCGTGTTGTGGCAGTACGTGATGTCCACATACTGCAGGTTGGTCATGGCCGACATCAATTTGAGACCCTCGTCCGTGACCCTCATCGACCGGCGCATGGAAATGCGGTGCAAGCTGGGCAGCAACTGGAGCGTGGCGAGGAAGCGCAGAAACGCATCGGTGCAGAACCCCTGCACGTCCAGTGTGACGAGGGAGGATGGATTGAGCCAGAATGCTTTCTGACTGAGGAAGGGAGTCATGGGATGGTCGAGACCGTCGTCTTTAGCGAGGTTCGTTGCGATGTCTGTGGGGATGACCCGCTTGTCCGTGTGTGTGACGGTGATGTGATGCACGCAGGCCTCGATGGCGCGACGCTGTCTCCACAGCAGCCCCGAGCTTGCGAGGAAGCGCCTGCGATCCTTCAGAGGAAGGTGCTCCATGATCTCCAGCAGCAGATTGTCAGGCATGCCCAACACCGGTGAAGATGCTGGCAATGGCAGCGTTTTGGTGATTGTCAACGATTCCATCTCGTTGTTGCAGTTGATGTTGCCAAATGTCGTCGCAGAGATGGAGGCGGAGTGTGGAGTGTGGAATGTGAAGCGTGGAGTATGGAGAATGGAGTATTGGTACGGATACGAGTGCGCTGCTGAAGCGTGTCGACTTGGATGCAGCGGTGGGACGAGACGAGATGGGGCAGGATGGGTTGGGGGGTGTTGATGACAGAAGATACGGAACGAAGACTTCTGCGTCTGCGGGGCAAGCTGACTTCAACGATGTTGCTCGAGCGTTGCTGATGATGGGTTGCAGATGACGACGTTTGCGTTGTCGGTGAAGGAGGTATCGTGCGATTCCTTTATGGTGTTGCTACGAATACGTATTGAGAGTGCATGTGTGTGATTGAGAATGCATGTCCATGAAGATGCGATTCCACAGAACACTGGTTTGGCCAACACAGAATTTCACATCAAGGGAAGGATGACGCAACTGGAAGGCTGGAAATCGAGATCTTGGCGTCGCGCGTGACTCAGCACTCCGGATTGAGAGATCACTACAACCTGTTTCAAATGGCATCGCCAACTGAGGGAACTCATAGCGACTACTATACGAATACATACATAGGCGTCTCCTAAGCAGACTGGTGCGTCGTGTTGGAAGCAGTTGCTCTCCTGCATTGACGAGCCCCTCGAGGGAGGTATTCTATGAATAATCTAAGTCATCTCGCATACCTCGATCGCAAGTCTTTCACCACAAAGAAGGCATTTCGGAACAGAGCATCTCGTACAACTGTCCACCTATGGAATGGCGCGCTGCCCATGCATTGTACGAAGTACCCACATCGCTCCGCCCTTCGTCGAATTGATCCAACAGAGTCGAGTACCGTTCACAATATTACCGAGCTTGCGCGGCACGCCACCAAGCACAAGAATGGAGTTAGTTGGTTGAAGCAACCCCTCTACACTTGATTATCGCCTGATTCGGCCACAAGCTGCACTCTTCTCTTGACTACTATTATGCTACATTACTACCATATGATAATACAGATAGAGGGATTATGTCATCCCATGCCTCTTGGGTTGCGATTGGAGTGAAGTACATAGATCATATTATATAATAGACTAATACATAATACTCTCCTAATGCTCTACAGAGCACTCTGCTCTGTTGGTCCTGGTCACCGCGATCATTTCAATTTGGCGCCATTTTTTCTACCTGACGATTGACTCACTCGACTGCATTTACCGCTTACTTCTTGGCGAAATGGCGGACGGCCTGACAGACGCAAGCGTCGTTTGCCGCGAAATTGTCGGTGTTGGTTTTTGCTCTCTTTGTTGTTGTGGTCGTTGGTTGGTTCCACGATGGTGAAGCGCAAGCGATGTCCCCTTGTTGTTGATCGACACCATCGTCAACCGACCAAGACCACCACGAGCATCATCACCAGCAACAGCGCCAGCAACAGCACCATCAACAGACGCAACGGATCCTTCTCACCGCAACACGAAATCCACACCAACAGGTAAAGCCGCACCCACAGCCGCACACAACCACCGACGAAATCCAAAACACCGTCCACCATGTCTGCCTTTGCTTCCCTTCCAGCCGTCCTCCAACCCAAGGAGGAGGACATCCAGATGCTGCTCTCCGCCGGAGTGCACACCGGAACCCGCAACTCCGACTCCGGAATGGAGGAGTACATCTGGCGCCGCCGCAACGATGGTGTCCACATCCTGAACATCGGCATGACCTGGGAGAAGATCATCCTCGCCGCCCGCGTGATCTGCGCCATTGAGAACCCAGAGGATGTCATCGCCATCTCCGCCCGCCCGTACGGAATGCGCGCCGTCCTCAAGTTCGCCCACTACACCGGATCCCAGTCCATCGCCGGACGCTTCACCCCAGGAACCTTCACTAACCAGATCACCAAGCAGTTCAAGGAGCCGCGTCTGCTGGTCGTCACCGACCCACGCACCGATTCCCAGGCCGTCAGGGAAGCCTCGTACGTCAACCTGCCAGTCATCGCCTTCTGCGACTCCGACTCTCCGCTCCAGTTCGTCGATGTTGCCATCCCAGCCAACAACAAGGGAAAGTACTCCATCGGTCTTCTCTACTGGCTCTTGGCACGTGAGATCCTCCGCCTGAGAGGAGCCGTCAACAGACAGACCGACTGGGACGTGCCAGTCGATCTCTTCTTCCACCGCGACGTCGAGGAGCTCAAGAAGAACGAGGAGGAGCAGGCCCAGAAGGCCGAGGATGCTGCCGCTGCGGCCGCCGCCGCTGCCGCCCCAGTGTACGAGGAGCCAATCCCCGCCGAGCAGCCAGCTCCAGCCGCCGAGGGTGCCGAGACTGGATTCGAGGCCGCCCCAGCTGGAGATGCTGCCGCCTACGGTGCATCCTGGGAGGGTGACCAAGGAGCCGCCGCCGGTGCCAGCGAATGGTAAATTCCTTAAGCCAACAAAACAAAGTGTACATCTTTCCACTCTTCTTGCTAGAATAAGTCACAAATCAACTTAAGAAACTGAAGGCCTGGAACGATTGAACACAAAGCATAGTATCACGATGCACGAACGGGGTTGTATCTGCAGAGTGGAGTGTAAGTATCCACAGCATTGGACACTCAACTCTGCATGACATGAGATGAATATACCAGCAGCTCTCTCTCTCTCCTTCCACAGAGATGGATGAGTTGTCTTGATCATTGCATGGTCCCCGTAGTAGTACTTGGGGAAACTGTCCAGACTTGTTGTCTGTCGATCATGTTGCACCTGTTGGGGTCGAAAGCCTGCTGTTGGAGTTAGACCATGGTTGGCGGCAACCAACGGAGGACAGACGACAATGAGCAACCTCCAACCAAAAAGTCGTTTTCCACATTGGTTGCGTTCCTCCATGATTTCCTTTTTGGCGTTTTCGTTTCCGCGTTTTCTGTCAACAACTGAGCGAACATCATCACCCATCACTTCCACATCGACACAAAGAGGCTCTACCCGACCAACAAACCGCAACCATTCAACGCAACACAACCAGATAGCGCAACAGCAGCATGCCCAAGGTGAAACGAATTCGCGCGGCCGCGTTGGCCACCGAGCAGGCGCGACATGAACCGCTGGGACAGACGATCGATCGTGACTCCAACCGCGGCAAATTCGCTGCGCCCGTCAGAGGCAAGAAGGCCAAGGGCGGTGCGGACGGCACAGATGGAGAGTTCCTGGATGACAGGACGTCCTCGAAGATCCTGGAGATGACGCGTCAGCAGCAACTGGAGATGGAGAGCGAGGAGTATGCGAAAAATCGAAGGAAGGCGGCGGCTGCGAAGCAGCAAGGCAGGAGCATGCCGGCTGCTGCCAAGTTGGACAGCGATGACGAAGACGAAGGCAATGAAGAGGAGGTCGAGGAGATCATCCTTGATGAAGACGAAGAGTAAGCAGCAGCGCAAGTACCAACAGCGGTGCATGTTCGGCAGGAGCAGAGCATATCGAAACGAGATGCAATGTCAACATGTGAGAACAGTCATGATACCAATGGTGGTGGTGGTGGTGGTGGTGGTGCCGATGATGCAAGTCATCAAAAGAAGTTGAATTGCGTTGCGAATGGAAGCTTTGATCAATACTCCGTGATTTCCACAAAACATCGTACACTGACCATCAAGCTGTTGCCATCGCTGTTGTGATCATCAATCTGTTGAAATCAACCTATTGAAATCAACAATTTGTGTGCGATACTATTATGTGCTCCACATCTTTCCCTTCTGGAACAGCTACATCTCCAACGATAAGGGATACGTCGATATTCGGGAAGATGCCATGGGAATGTCGCCGGAGGATGAAGCCCTCGTCAAGTCGATGATGGGAGGCAGCAGCAACGAGGGCGGAGAACAACGCCAAACGTTGGCCGACATGATCCTGTCCAAAATTGCAGAAAAGGAAGCGGGAGGCGGTGCACAAGGTGGTGCAGGTGACGGCACCGGCGTTGATGAGGACGGATTGCCACCACTGCCAACCAAGGTGGTGGAAGTGTACACGGACATTGGCAAAATATTGAACGGCTACACGTCCGGGAAACTGCCCAAGGCCTTCAAGGTCATTCCCTCCCTGTCCAATTGGGAGCAGGTGCTGTACTTGACGCGTCCTGACATGTGGACGCCGCAGGCAATGTTCGCCGCGACGCGTATCTTCGCTTCCAACCTGAATCCCAAGATGGCTCAACGATTCTTCAACCTCGTCTTGTTGGATGCGGTGCGAGCGGATATCTACCAGCACAAGAAGCTGAATTATCACTACTACATGAGCCTGAAGAAGGCGGTGTACAAACCAGCCGCATTCTTCAAGGGCATCCTGCTGCCGCTGTGCAAGGACGAATGCACGTTGCGGGAGGCTGCCATCGTCGCCAGCATGCTGCAACGAGTCAGCATACCCGTGCATCATTCCGCGGTGGCCATTCACAAGCTTGCGCAGATGAAGGAATACAACGGTGCGGCATCCATTTTCATCCGAACGTTGCTAAACAAGAAGTACTCCCTGCCGGCTCCCGTGATCAGCAGTTTGGTGCGGCACTTCTGCAGTTTCTTGGGAGATTCTCGGACGTTGCCCGTGCTGTGGCACCAGGCATTGCTGACCTTCGTGCAGCGATACAAGAATGCGCTGCAGGGTGACACTGTGCGTGAAACTTTGCGCGCGTTGATGAAGAAGCACTTCCATCACAAGATCACTCCGGAGATTCGAAGGGAGCTCTTCGGATTGCAGGCCTACAAAGATGAACGGAATTCGATGGCCGGTGGAGCTGCTTCAACAACCGGTGATTCCATGATGGCTTGATGGTATGAGAGGGCTGTGGACGAACGTGCGCGACTGGCATTGTGGCAAGCAGATTGATGTGACCCTACTCTCTCTGGAGAGGGAGAGAGAGAGAGAGAGAGAGAGAGGCATCGCTCTCAATTCATCGACCTGGCGCGTGGTGTGCCGCATTCCACACTCGAGAATTATGAGTATACTGCAATTACTGTTTCGTTATATCAGTACCAATTAAACACAGTGTGTGGGTTCCTTGAAGAAGGGCCAACTAGCACGCACGAATATACACTTCAAGAGCTGCTACCATACAAAGTGCGAAAATGAACGATTGCAGTGACGTGTGGCATAGCATGGCATTTATTACGTTCCAATACCCACTCAAGAAGTTCTTCAGCTCTGCGCTTGGTTCCGTCGACGTCCACGGTCGTGTGTACTCGTAGCACTGTGGGATCATTCCCTTCTCAATTGATGCTTGGATGGGTCGCGTATCATCCGCTGCTGACTGGCATTCACCGCTCGTATTTCCTAGTTCTCACTTTGACTTCGACTTGGACTTCCCCACTGGCACTGCCATTGTGAGGCAACCACAAAGTGACCACGCTCCATGCCCTCTTTTATGGCGCGCAGCAATTGTCGATGCAGCTGTCCACAAGAGGTTTGCTGACGCACTTGTCATCGAGGTAGACATCACAGAAGGACTTCGCCAGCTCCGTGCTCGGCACCATGCCCTGCTCTTTGCCGTCCACCGAAACGCCGATCCCGCCAACGACAGCATCTTGGCTCTCGCCATCTTCGCCCTCCACGCCTTCCGATGCGATGCAATTGCAATCAAAGCGGATGGTGGTGCCCTTCGTGGCCGCTCCTTTGGCGGCAACACCCTTGGCGATGAGATCCTTCAGGCTCTCCACCTCCGCTTGGCTCGAATGTCTGGGCTCCACCGATTCCGCGATGGCCGACGCCATCTTCTCGGCGCCGACCTTGAAGTTCATCTGTAGGAGGAAGGACGTGCCCTCCTTGGATTCCTTGGCGCCTTGGCACAGAGCTGCCCGAGCCTCCTTCTTGCCTGCGGCCGACTTGGAAAAGCCGGCAAGCGAGGCCTTGATGGTGTTGCTGCAGTACATGCCGACGCTGTAGACCTTGATGGGTCCCTTCTTGCGGACGCCGACCCCGAACAGCTCCAGCTCCCTCAGCTTGGCAGCGAACGGAATGCCGGTGGCCCTATCTGTCAGGCTTCCGGCCACCGTCGTCAACTGCAGCTGCAGCAGCAGACATGACAGAATGATCGCGCAGAAGCTCAGGTATGTGGCTGTCGTCTTCATCTTTCTGGACAATGCTGATGCTGATGGAGGGAGAGGGGGTTGGAGTATGCCGAAGATTGGGGAAAGGCACCGAATGAAAGCCGTACGAAGCAGGTTGGGATGCAGAGGATAGCAATTGTACGATTAGTCGGACGTGGTTCCCAACGCTCTTCGGCGCAGTCATGTGGCCACGCGAGTAGCTACGACTAGGGAACCATCGCTGCTGTCTCGTCAAGAGAGGATGTCACAAAGGAAGAGGGTTGGCATGTCCGTGTCAACTCAAATCTTTCGATTCTTGCATGTGACTCGTCATTCACGAAGAGGTATCATCGTGGACAACTTCAACTTCCACCTGGCGCCAAAATCGAAACGCGAAGGATGACAACGTGGCGTTTGACTGGAGAGCAGAGTGCGACAAGCCGTGTACGACCTGTGGCCCGAATAGTAAATATAGTAAATGTATAAAGCATCACATGATATCATGTATTCTATAATGATAGAGTCCTCTCCGTTGGAACGTCTTCTCCTGGTATCCGATGTTCCGCTTCCACCAAGGTTGGAGAAGGCAACGATGTGGTATTATCGATGAACGAATGAAAGCGAACAACGCAGGATGTGAACTGAGTTTGTTTCATTTCGTTTCGAAGACCTGCTCCCTACTCGTACTCGTATGTGGGGTGGCTGTGGTTAGAAATCTCTCTACTGTCATCGTCATCATCATGATCGTCATCGTCATCTATTAAACGAGCTACAAACCACAGAAGTTCGCCAAACAGGACAGGCGCAATGCTGGACTGACGGCCTTCTCATCCGTGTACACCTTGCACAGAGCCTGCGACAAGCCCTTGCCACCGACCGCGCCCAACGATTTTCCATCCAACGCAACCTTGATGCCGCCGCGCTTGCTGCAATCGAACTGGATTGTGGTGCCCTTCTTGGCACCCTTCTCTCCCACGCCGTCGCACAGGACATTCTTGAACTGCGCGATCTCGGCCGACCCGCTGGGATACCTCGTGGCGACGGAGTCGGAGATGGAGGCCGCAACCTTCTCGGCGCTGACAGGGAAGGTGAACTTGAGAAGGAAGGTCATGCTGGAACTGTCCGTAGCTGCCTTGGACAATTCGCTGAGCGCCTTCTTCTTGTCGGACTTGGCGGAGAGGTCGGCCAGGCGTTTCTTGATGTTGGCGTCAGGTCCGTACGCTCCCACCGCGTACACCTTGATGGGGCCCTTGGTACGCACGCCCGTGCCCCAAAGCTTGTTGCCGCCGAGCTTATCGGGGAAGGAGAGGCCGGTCGCCTTGTCTTTGGCAGCCGTGGCGACGGCCACGAACATCAGCAGGGTAGCGACAGTGCGGAACATGACCATCACAGCGGATTGAGGAGAAGCAGATCTCGAGCGCATCATTGTTCTTGTATTTGTCGTGGGTATTGTTGTGCTTCTTTTTGGCCTTCGATTGCTGATTGCTGATTGTGATGTTGTTTGTGTTAGCTGTGCGAGTTGCGATAGTTGTGATGGATGTGATGGGGACTTGCCATCCCTGTGGGGATGTACGTGTATCACCACCACAACGATGAACATCACAAAAGAGGAATACAGTGACGCTATCTCGTCCGACTCGCATGTGGAATAGTAGTAGTACGTGGAGGTGTCAACAAGATCCAAAACGCAACATCGATTCATGATCGATTGGGACTTCATCTGTCCGTCTTCTTCTCCTCGCACTCGTTGATCGTAAAATGCTCACACAAAAAGCAATTCGCGTTTCCGAGACGAAGAACAGAACACAAATCCACAGTTTGGTCTCTGTTTTGGAACCCAAACGCCTCTGCAACGCCAGCAGGGGGCGCACGAACCAAGGAGAGGAACAACCCGTTGTCCTCCCCTTGTGTGGAGAGCACCACAATCTGCCCTTGGTGCTCTCCTTTGAACAACGTCAACACGTTCAACACGTTCAACACGATCAACACCATCGCCTTTGCGAGACGAAACGACAGATGTTATTCACTTGCACTGATCCAACCATTGAAGATTCTGGCGGAGGACTCGTCGAACCAGCACAAGCGCAGAACGTTCCGCGATTACGAAAAGTGTAATATTGCTCTGCTCCGTTCCTCCACGCTACCACAGCCAACGGCAACGGCAACGGCAGCGGCAAGATGAGCACATTTGGAGCAACGGAGCCTGTCTCCGCACCTTTCTGCGTTCGCTACCTCCCAAGCATTCTGCACGAATCATCCCATCCGTCGCAGGCTGGCAGTTCTGCCGAAGCCGATCATTGGTCGTTTCTGGATGAAACCGATGATCGTACAACGAGTAGCACATTTGATTCATCGGGCACCGGCCATGCCATATCGACAGGGCCAAGCAGAAGCATCTTCGATGATGCAACAGCAGCCTTGGGATCCGCATCCACGGCCACCACCACCAACAATACCGCAAACGCATCAGCGTCGATGGACGCGACGATGGATGCGGCGGCCATCGGGACGGGAGGGAGGTTCACGAAAAGGGCCACGAGGAGACGCGTTGCTAAGAACAGGACCGACAGGACCTGTCATCCGAACAGCTGGCTGGAATCGTTGGCGGATCATGGCAACTGGACCCATGTTCACGAGTACTTCCATCGGTGGTTCAAGCTGGGGAAGGAGGCCATCGACAACATCGTGAAGCACTGTCCGCACATCGTCGATTGGGATCTGGAGGAGGATTTGGAACCGCGCCTCATGTGGCTGCAACAGCGTCTGTTCGTATCGGACGAACGGCTGGGTGCCATGCTCATCGCCCACCCGACGTTGGTCAAGTATCATCCGGAAAAGAACATGGAGCCAGCCATCCAGTTCGTGCAGCACAAGTGCCTCGAGGGGAGCTGGGAGACCACCAGGACCTTCGTCATCAACGATCCATCGATTCTTGGAGCGTCGCTCGAGCAGCGTCTGCAGCCACGGCTGCGCCACTACCTCAGCACGGGATTGGCATTCGAGAACCTGCGGAGGGATCCCAGTCTTGTCCATAACATGGCCATATCGGCACCTGGGCGGTGGGATAAGTTCTTGCATCATCGAGTTTTGCGACACAGGAAGCAAGTTGCGATGCGTCGCGATCAACCAGCTGACGAGATGGCGATCAACGAAACCGCACAAGATCTATTCAGCCAGCCATTGGTCGAGGCGTCGCATGAGTTACCGAGTTTGTCAGAACTGTTGGTGCCAGCCGAAAAAGGACATGCAGGAGGGTCTGTGGGTAATGAAATTGGGCATGCAGACCCAATTCTGGTCATGGAAGCACTGGGCGTGCCACCTTCCGCGACCACGCCTGCTGAGAGGATTGCTCGCATGCCCCCGTTTCGTGTGAGGCGATCAAGACGACTTCGACAACGAGGAGGCAGGAACAGTAACAACAACGACAGCATCTTACGGGGCAGCCGATGGGACATCCCGAAAGCCGACGAAGACGATCTGCGATCGAAAGTCCTGTATGATGGTGCACTCTTTTCCAAAACAGTTGTAGACAGAGGTACCAGTGATGCCGAGAGCAGCAAGACTGGCACACCTGCCAAGGCACAGCCAGATGCCAGCAGCGACAACGAGGCAGATGCTGGCGGCGAGGCCGACGAACAGGCTGAGAAGGGTGTTACCGAGGAGGTTGATAAAGACGCTGATGAAGACACTGGTGACCCCGATCAGATTGACACCAAACAATCGGCATCTACCAGAATTACGCCTCAAAGGAGATCTACAGGTCGAAAGAAGCGCCCACCAGAGAGATTATCTGTACCATCAGCTATATCGACGCGCAAATCGCGGGGAGAAGACGAAGAAGGCGACGGCGATGCTCACGAGGCTGACGATAGCTCGACCATGCATGAAAGCAGCGACGACTCCTTCGTCTTGCCAGCACGGAGGACCAGGCGGAAGACGTTTCCGACATCAACCCCAAGAAAACAACGCGCTAAACGCAAGAGCGCTGGTGATACGATCGAACACCACAGCAACCCGAAGACCCCAGGACAACGATCGAAACGGCTCCGAGGCACCCTCGCCGAGAATGAACGAGCCGACAACGACAGCGATCGAGACTCGGCCGATGACCGCGACCACGAGAGCATCGATACTCAACCAGCGCGACGCAGTCTCCGCAAGAGGCGCAAGGCATCATCGATGTCGCAATCACCCGATACATCGGCAACACCGGAACGATCCGTGAAGACATCTCCATCGATAGATCTTGACTCGGTCAGTCTCGGCGGGGCACCCACCTTCGAGGAATTTCTCGGCGAGCTCGATCAGGTACCAGACCCCCAGGAGACCTGGAAGGGGTTGGAGGACAAGAATGGGCGGTTGCCCACTTTGGAAGACGTCATCTGCGGCCGCTCGCATCTCACCATCTCCATGCACTGGCCGGGGAATCGCTACTTCCACAAACTTCTGAATCTATGGGGCAGGGAGTACGACACCACCAAGCTCCCGAACGGCAAGAAGAATGTCACATCGAGAGTCTGCAGCGCAGTGTTCGCCGCCAATGGATCGTTTCTGGAATGGTCCAGGGACGAGCATCTTTGGTTGGAATTCGACATCAACCGATGCTTCATGAAGACAGCGCAAGCATTCCGCGATTCGCGCAAACTCTACCGACGCGACAATCCTGCCACACCATCGTTGCACCTTCCCGAAACCCGTCGCACGACGCGGGCTCGCGCACGTCTTGACTGCGACAACAACAATAACAACAGCAACGAAGGCAGTGACGACAATGATGACGTTGACGACGACGACGATGTGTCGCACGAGACCAGCAGCTCGTCGGAATGGGAACAATAACTGGTGGTGCCAATCCAAAGGCACGGTGGTGGTGTTGTCCGAACATGGTCGAGGAGAGTATGTGGAGTGGATTAGCTTGTACTCTGGCTGGCAGCGTCTACGAGATTATTCGTCCTAGAGAAGTATACGTTATCTTCGTACATGCTGTATAGCTGCGCTCTACCAGCAGAGAGAATACGTACGTACTCTAAATTGCGCAAAGTCCTTCTCTCTACTCTCCGTGTAGCAATATGTAATAATGGAATAGTACCACAGGTCTCACTCTATGTTTCTCTGCTCTGCACATTCTGCTTTGATTTCTGGTACCGTTCAAGAAGTTACTTATGACTTCCTGCGCCTGGGTAGAGAGAGAGAGAGAGAGGTGTCCTGTGAAGCATTGATCCCCTTCCAATAGCGATAGCCTCGTGACATGAGAACTACTTGACCACACGAAACAGCCAACCATCACTCTTTGGGGACGTTGAAACGCTTCCTATGCGCGAAGTGAGGAAACGTAACTTTTGCCACCGCCAAAAAGTGACAATCCTCCAATCTCCTCTCTGTCCGCCTGGCCTCGACGGATTTGGCGGGAGTTGCGCAAGCTAAACTTCTCGCATATTCTCCGTTGAGGAGAGTACATAGCGAAGTGAGCAACGATGTGCCGTCGCTGAATCTTGATTTTATTATTACAAATAACGTCTGTAAACGTCTATATCACCCGAGAGAACACAATCCATCCGTTGGGCGGACACGGACGGACAACAGAAATCAAAGCACAAGGCACGAACGCGCAACGCGACCAATGTGAAATGATGACGCCCAACTCACACAATCAACCAAACCGCCGTGCTGATCGAGAATAAGACCGCGAAAACGAGACCGAAACAGCAACAAGACCAGGGACAGGAGCTGACAACTGCATCCAACCTTCGGTGGGGCCACAACTCCTCCGACACAAACCGATTGGCTTCAATTGGAACGCAACGGAAGGAATCAACAGCGAAGGAGCCATCGTCCAACGCGCAAGAGGCTGCAGCACAGTCCCCATACATACCTCACCACAACCTTTCGTCACAAAGTACCACACAACACACATCTTCCCCCCACAAACGCACATCCGCACAACATCGATAGAGGAAGCAAGGGCGCGACCTCGAGCTGTACCAGAGCAAAGGACGGAGCCTCGCAGCAGTAGGAGGAGAGCACAATGACCCCCACAGCCCCCAAGGAGACGATCAATGGGAAGGACGGCCTCACGGTGACGTCGTCTCCACCATCGAATGCGAGCGTCGTCGCGGGTATGTTCCAATGTGCCAGCATGGAGAGTTTCGACACCCAGAAGATCGACAACCGCACGCCCATCAAGTCGGAGATCGAGGTGGCGATCGACAAAACGTACCAGCAGGCGAACGAGTTCGTGTCCTACCTGTACTCCATGAGATCAACCTTGGGAATCCCACTGCTGGAGGAAGAGGGCCGAGACGATGGCGAGGACGGCGGAGAGACGCCACAGGACTACACAGTTGCCGCAGCCAACTTCATGGCCCCATTCATCGGGTCGCCCACGCAGCAGGACACGGTAGCCCCAACCGTCCCAGCCGCTGGCACATCAGCGGCTTCTTCTGGGGTGAATACTGCCGCAGCATCCGTCGCCAAGCAGGCACACACCCAAACCCAAGAGCGAGACCAACCACCGGCAGCCAGCACATTGGAGGAATTCGCACCTATTCAATCCGATATCTCCAAGGAGACCTACAAGCTCGAGGTAACTCTGATCGAGGACACCCCTACCGGTGCACGGGCGACTGAGATCAGCACGCTGTCCGCGTCAACGGAAGGCACACCTGCTGCTGTTGCCATCGCCAAAACCGACGGTACCGATCCGCCAGGCCAATCTGTGGACACCGCCGAGTCCGCCCTCAACAAGCTGGATTCTTCACCGTCTCCTGCTCTTTTGCGAAACGTCAAGAGCGACGTCAGCGTTGTGTCCGCAAAGTCACAGAAATCTGTGAAATCGACGAAGTCTGCCAAGTCGTTCATGTCAGGCAAGTCTCGCAAGTCCACCACACCATTCAAGTCTATCCTATCGAAGTCATCCAAGGCAACCTCCGCAAAGAAGGCCACCATCAGCAAGCCTGAGGCCGCAGCCCCTGGTTCTCCAAAGCCCGATGCTCTGAAGAAGGCAGGTAGCTTCGTCAGCTTTGCATCATCGGCATCCAAGAATTCCACAAAGCCTCCGCCAGTCCCAGTTGCGTCGGCGGAAGAAAAGTCTATCCAGTCAGCGGCCGTCTCAACGCAAGAGCCGGCCCAATGTGATGCCAGCACGGTCAGCGTGAAGAGCAATCATTCCGTCAAGTCGACGAAATCCGCCAAGTCAGCAGCTTCTGCCAAGGCTGACTGCGCCAGCACGGTCAGCGTGAAGAGCAATCATTCCGTCAAGTCGACGAAATCCGCCAAATCGGCAGCTTCTGCCAAGGCTGACAACGCCAGCACGGTCAGCGTGAAGAGTAAGCATTCCGTCAAGTCGACGAAATCCGCCAAATCAACAGCGTCTGCCAAGGTTGACAGCGCCGGCGCGAGCAACAGCGTGGCATTGTCCAATGCAACCGCCGATGATGGCGCGAATGATGCAGGTGTCACATCCACTGACACCAAGTCTGTGGCATTCAAGAAAGATACCGAGATTCAGGACGGCGGTGATACCGCATCGGTCTCTTCGAAAGCGTCAAAGTCCTCCTTCCTCTCGAAGATGTCCGCCCTGTCGAAACGGTCCAAGGCGTCTTCTGCTTCTCGCAAGTCGAAGGCGTCGGTCGCCTCGCAGAAGTCGAAGGCGACTGCGGCATCTGCCAGATCCAAAGCAAGTGTGGCCTCCCGCGTACCAAGCAAGGTCGAAGAGGCGGCACCGCCGAGTGCACCCATCACGGCTCCTGGCAATCTCGAGGCCGATCAACCATCCCCACCGGTTGCTGACATGCCAACGGCCAATGCCGCCGAAGAGGCAGTTCAAGAACAGGCGGTCGAAGAGAAGGCGACGGCCGCCGACAAGTCCGAAAAGGCTACCGCAGAGAGCAACACGGAGCTGCCCGAAGACGTCCCAAGGAACATCGTCGACGCCCTGGATTCCATTGACGTCGGCAGCGTCGCCTCGATGGCCAAGAGCATGATGTCCGCAATCACCGGCAGTATAGTGACCTCGCCAAGCGCGAATACTGATGCAGAAGAGGCTGCAGCTCCAGAAGCCGAGGCCGAGGATGCAGATACGAAGTCCGTCGCCTCCAAGAAGACCAGCGGTTCTGTTGGAACGGCCAGCAAGGCTGCGGCCTCGATGAAAAGCTTCAACACCGACAAGACTCCCGGTCAGATCATCACGCAGTGGGATGCAGCCAAGGCTGGTGACTTCGATGCCCTTCAGATGCTGAACACCGAGCGATGGACGGACTGGACGGCCACTGATCAGCACGACAACACGGCCCTGTTCTACGCCTGCAAGATCGGGGCAACGAAGAACCTCGCTTGCGTCGCCTTGTTGCTCGAGCTTACGCCCAAGAAAACTCCCGCACTGATGAACAAGTGTCACGAGGGCACCAGCAACGAATGCGTGCATGCACTCCTCAGCGAATACATGGGGGCATCCGGAGACGTCTCCACTCCCGTCGCCGGGCGTGACGGCATGCTGTTCGACAGTGACACCGGGATGGAAGTGGAACAAATCAACGAGGAGATTGACGTAGACATCGGCGGCGAAGTGACGGCGACCCAAAAGGTAAGTGAGACGATGATTGTGCACTTGGCATGATGCGTGCAGTGTCGATCAAATGTGGATGCACTCGATATCGCTGGATGGACCGCAGTTTCACGTTTGTGCGACAACATGCTGATACACACCATACAAGATGAGTGGTGCGAAACAAATGCAGCAACAAATACGGCAATGCTGTTGTTGAACTATGTTCCTCTGATCAATTTCTCCTCTAACATACGATTGTCTTCCTCTCAACTAACACATGCCTGCTCAATACACACGTCTATTTATTGCAGTCTGCCGGGGCCGAGGAGACCAAGTCTGAGGAACCAATCGATGCAGCAACAGCATCGTCCGAAGTGAAGGAGGATGAGAAACAGAAGTCGAACACCAAACGTAAATCTCGAGGCGGTTTTCTGGGAATGTTCGGCGGCAAGAAGTCAACCATTGACAACGATCCAGACACCCCCAAGAGAAACATTGTCCCAGGACGCCCGCCTCTGCAACCGCCAAGATCTCGTCGTGGAGATCGCCAATCGGAAGCTCAGGATGCCAGTCATCGAGAGGAACCCATGGCGAGCAGCGAGCACAAACATGCTGGCGACTTCAATGCAGCCATCGACGGTCAAGACGAACACTTCATTTCGCCTCGCAACAACGAGGTGCATCAGCGCGGACATGCAGCACCAAGCGAGGGTGATCGCTTCGACTTCCCGGAATCGTTGGCCAACGGCGAACGTTTTGAGGGCAGCCGACCATCCGACCACCAAGGTGGAATGGGATACTACGGCGAGTCCCAGAGCCTGCCATCATCTCGGCGCATGAACAGATACGGATCCCCAACCCGTGCGCAGCAACAGCGCCATCTGAATTCGAAGCAGAACATGCATGATACACCGGGATTTCCAGTGAACTCTGGCGCGCACTTCGCCTTCACGTCCTCTTTCAACGACGAACCCATCCACCAGCAGCAACATCAACATCAGTCGTCGGGTCTAGCGGCACGAAACGATCGTAACTTCCGCTCCCAGAACTACCAACCAGCCGGAGCACCGTCGGCAATGTCACCGGTGTCGAAGAGCAAGCACATCAGCAGCGGCAACAGCGTGGGAAGCAAGTCCACCAGTCCGATGTCGCTGTTGCAGCGAGGACAGAAGCACGGCAAGGTCACCAACAGTCCCATGGTCCTGTTCCGCGAGGAAAACAGGAAGTGGATCATCGCCAATCAAAAGCCCATGGGAGGCAACCGCGGAATCTTCGGCAGCAAGTCCAAGAAGAACAAGGGACACAGCAGCGCTGACCAAGGCGAGAAGATGGTCGTCACTGTCCATGTCTTCGATCCAACCCAGAAGGTGCACATCGTCAACTGTCACGATGTCTGTGTGCAGATCCATGGTTGCATGATGAAGTCGCTGCTGGTGGAGAAGTGCACCAAGATCAACGTCGTGTTTGACAGCATCACCAAGGACTGCAAGGTGTTGAAGTGCAAGAAGCTTGCGTTGCAAGGCACGGGAACCTGTCCAGCCTACCAACTCGACAAAACCGACGTCCTCACCCTCTGGCTGTCAGAGGATGGCATGCAGATGTCAGACATCGTTACCAACAAGTGCACCAAGATCACCATCAGCGTCCCCGACGGGGAAGACAGTGAAGAACGCCACGAGTTCCCGCTCCCAGAACACGTCGTGCACAAGATCTCTGGCGGCAACAACGTGTCCAGCAACGCACATCACATGACCTTCCAGAGCGACAGCGTCAGCACCACTCGCTCAACCAACCCATAAGCAACACCAACGTAACGCAACGCAACGCAACGCAACGAGAAATACCATCCTAAGAACATCTGCATAGCACCATAATCTATTCTACGTGGACCAGACAAACACCTTAGCACCTCTATCATGTTGTTGGCGTCTGGAGATTGACTTCTCTACTTGGCGATTATCGAGTGAGCCACTCTTAATTCTCGTGCCACGGGCCGCACCACATTCAAGACTCTTGCGTTTGGATGAGACGTGACCATGAAGGAGGGTGCGAAACACGACTGAGAGGAAACGAGTACGAAGGGGGTTACGGTGAAATACAATTGACTTTGTTTTTGTGATCGACTCATCTGAACAAATGCTCTTTCGGACTTTGGCGCGGAATTTGGTGAGAATTCCCAATCACCGGATTGACGGTGCAAACAGCGTGCGGAATCGCCTGTTGTCATCCCAATCGCTGTTTGTGTGTCGTTGTGCTGCGCTGATTTGAGCACGAGTGTTTTGCTCGCATTTTCAGGCCTGAGCGAGAAAGCCACAAATCAGAGACACGCCAGCAAATCAAACAAGGAAGAGTCAACCCAAGACAACCCCGACCAGAGAAGAACAAGAAAGGAAAAAAGGCATCACTGTCACTTGCTGTCCCAACATCTCCCTGAATGATATGGAGTAGTCCAACATGGTGAATGTATTCAAGTCTAATTTCATCGAGGTACGAGCATGTTGGGTCACGTTGAGGAGTTATTGTTGGAATTTGAGACTTGCGATTTGGGACATGTGGCATCATGTTTGGGATCTTTGCCAGCCCGATTGCCATCACTGTTCGTTGTCGCTGATGCTGATGCTGATGCTATTGCTCTCAGTGCCCTGGTCCTTGCGGCTGTTGTCGCTTCTGTTGTTCTTGCCGTTGCCTGGGGGGAACCAGGACACTTCGTTTCTCACTCAATGCCATACCGACCTTGTTTTTTTCATTCTTGCTGTCTCCTCAACTCCAATTTTGCAATGGTGATGGGAACACACTCTCTGTACGCTTCCACGCATTGTTTTGTTGCACACGAACGTTTGGCCTCGACGGAACGCAGCAAAGCAATGAGCTGCTGCGGCATCTGCCTCATGCCTCCTTGATCAGCATCGACGAGGAGATGACGGGGATCGTGCTGCCGCCAGCAGGCGGGAACAGCACAAAGCCATCGAAGGAGGATTCTCCCGCCAATCGGTACCCTTCGCTCAAGAAGGTGCCGGAGCGATACTCCATCATCCAGTTGGGAATCTGCCTCTTCACGAAGAAGGCTGATCACGGTTCCTCTCCGCATGCAGCGTCGTCAGCGCCACGAGCGCCCGTTCGAGGAGAAAACGACAATGATGACAACGATGATGAGGGAGACGTCCGTGACGCGGATCAGAGAGAAGGAAATGAAGCAGCGGATGATGCCCATGCCAGGGAGGGGCGGATTCCTCTATCATCTCCGTATGACCGTGCCCATTACCACGTTGTACGTGAACAAGGTGTTTGCGGATTTTCTTGATTGATCGCCTACCGAAACCCATCATGTGCATGAGTGAGACCCCATGTTGACATTCATCTTGCCTAGTTGCGTCCCTGCACATGCGGATCGTTCGTTACGAACTCAATTGACTCACGTGCGATGCGTCACTCGTCAAACGCGCTGCTGCGTACTATTTGTACCGACGCATCTCTGTTTGCCGTCTTGGCTTGGAACGTTGGATATCACCGCGTCTCTTGGCGTTAACACCTGATTGAACCTGTGCGTGTGCACATGCACATGCGCACCCATAATCATGCTCACGATTTCTCTCCTGCTCATTCACGAGGACAGAGACGGTTCAACTTTACGATGTTCCCACCGACGGATAATTGGATTACGCGGGAGGTCACCATGAACCCGTCAAGCATGCACTTTCTGCAGCAGCACGGCCTGAATTTGGATTCCTGGGCTGCGAAAGGAATCCCATTCGTCACCACCGAGATGGCGAAGGATATCATCCAAAAGTACTTCGAAAAGGAGAGCAAGATCTTGAAGGAGCAACGGGATGAGAGAACAGGTAAGGCGTCATCGTCGTCATCCAAGGGCACACCCCGCCGTTCCATCACCCTGACTGCGCAGGATGACAAAACGTTCCATGCTCGCGCGATGGCAGGCCTGCGAGAATGGATCGACGCAGCGATCGTCCCACGAGAGGAAGATCCGGAGGGCGCATCGTACTGCATGCCACCCTGCAACTCCTTCCTTCGACGTGCGTTGTACGAGAGCATCGACCGCGAGTACCCAGATCTGGTCCTGGAGACGGTGTCCAACCAGAACCAGATCCGTGTCTGGAGGCTCTCCAAGCTCGAAAAGCAGCTGCGGCAGGAACGCTTACGCCGCGAGGGATGGGAGAAGCTGTTCGTCGAGACTGTGGGAATGTGGCGTGTGTTCGCTGCGTTGAGCATGGCGTGCCGGGGAGAATTCGACGGGCTGCGAACACTGGCTTCTGGGCCGTTGACGGATCAGGCGAAGTCATTGGAAGAGCACGTGGCACTTTCCTTCAACGCAGCGCAAGCGTTGAAATACCCGTCCACACCAAGCCATTCGTTCGCCATCGCGTCGTCTCCCGTCAAATCAATCCATCCAGCTGGTCGCAAGATCCCCCTGATTGTGCACAATGGGTTGCAGGACCTGATGTTCCTCATGACGCATTTTCATTCACGGACATTGCCTGAGAACTGGGCGGATTGCAAGCGGCTCATCCACCATCACTTTCCCGTCATTTACGACACGAAGACGCTCTCGGTGGAGCACCAGAAACGGCAGCCCAATGCTCGTCACCACACCCACTTGAGCGCCGTCTACGAACGCGCCATCACCAACCAAGCGCAATGGCAGGACGCTTTCACCCTTCAAAACCCCACGTACGATGGCTTCCTCGCATCTCCATCATCCAGCAATCACGGAGAACAGCGCCGTCTTCAACATCAGAGGCAGCAACAGCAGCAAGCAACGGACAGGCAGGAGCACGAGGCATCCTACGATGCCTACATGACTGGCGCAGCCTTTTGTGCGCTGACGTACACGCTGCAAGAGCAGTACAACTACCCACCGTTGACGAGTGTTGGGAGCTATCAGTCACCGCAACAAGTCCGAAGAGAAGCCGATGATGTCGCCGGAGGCGCAGGGCGGACTGGGAGCAGCGTTGGCGGCAGACGAGTGGAGGTTTGGAATTTGCGCCCCGACGATGCCCAGGCGAAGTGGGTGTACGGTCGCAACAAGCTCTACTTCCACTTGTCACCCTACACGATCGATCTCGAAAGCGGCAGCGAAGAGGATCCGCTCGCTCGGGACATGCACAAGTCAGCCATTTACCGCGTCTCCGACATCGATCCCTCTGTGTCCACAAGACACATCGTGAGCGCGCTGTCGAACTTGGTGGATTCCAACAACAACAGAGTGAACTATGAGATCGTGTGGGTCAATGACGTCATCTTCTTGGTCGCTGCAACCATCCCAAACTGTCAAGATCCAAAGCGATTCGAGGAACAGGGCAAGATAATTCTGAGCGCCCTCACGAACCGCTTTACCAAAGCTATAGTCGTTCCGTTTGTTGGATTCCGCAATGAGCTCGAGGCTGCGATGGCACGGAGACAGCAGCAAAATGCAGAACGCGATGCGGAGCAGCAAGAACTCCGCCGCGAACAGCAGCTCCATGACGCGGCGATGCGAGCGGCGCCAACGAACATGCCCGCGCAACGCCAGCACCGACAGACTGCACCCAGCGCAAACGCAGGCGGAAGCGTGCTAACCCCACGCCAGACCAGAGCAAATGCGCGGCAGGGTGGAAGCGCAGCGGTGAGGCCACCATCGGATGCCAACTCGTCGCCAGACAAGAGCGTATGGAATCTCTGGGGCTATTTGGATGCCATTGGAATCGGTGGCGGGCTGAAGCGATCCGCCGAGGCGTCTGATGGCAGCAATCGGGATAGCAACATCAGCAATACCAATCCGAAGAGACAGCGCATTGGTTGAACTTGAATCTGTGCCGTGTGCGACTACCATGCATACGAGCATCAAACACACTCTTGGGGGCTCGAAATGAACTGCGTCAGGTGGCGCTTTTACATAATTGAGAGATTGTGCGGTGTGGGCCAACACTATGCTCTACTCCACTCCATTTGATGCTCCATAAGAGGAGAGTCGAGCAATTCATTCTGATTGCCAAGCACTCTCCATTACGTACTTACTATAATACCTTCATCACTCTACTCTGGTTTTCCTTTCCTTGAATTCAAATGGGATGCGCCCAAAGTTGTGAATGTTCTGTTGGGCGATGAATTCCTTGCTGCTCATGGCTGAATCGCAAGAACAACAACGATACCATACGAGCACAGATGGGTACTCCGTACTACCTATTCTAGAATAGTACAGTACGCTGCTGACCTTCCTTGTTGGACAGACACACATCTTCAGGTTGCCGATGGACATATGTGGGGCGCTCACATCTGGAAGGATGACAATAGATCGTCCTCGTACAGAGCTCAAACACATCGATCAGCGAAGATGAAAAAGGCAAACGCGGAAATGATGGCGCCTCGAGAGCGTTTTCGGAGAAAGGCTTGCGGCGCTGTGCTTCGCTGGACAATGTGGCACTGCGCATTCCAGAGCATGGATGGCAGACCGAACCTCCGAACCGACAGCAGCAAGGGCATTGCCTTGTGTAACTCCGGGGGTTTGGTTGACATCCACGAGACAATCAATCAATCAATCAAGAAGAACAACAACAACAACGGTACGAGTATCGTGTCTCGTTGTAACAGGCACGATGCAACAAACCGTTCACGCGCTGGCGAACAATCCGGCGAAGGGAGAATCCCGAAGAGTTGGAAGAAGTGCCTCCGCAACCAGCTCCACTCCGCGGCGGGTTATGCTTGTGTGGCGGCCATTGGGATTCGGTGGTGAGCATACCGGCGTCAGAGGTGATGACAGAATTGGAGGCGATAAGTGCGCCAGTTACGTGTATGGTATGTTCGTGAGCTGGATTCCTTTCCTCTCCAGGGGAATAGAGCCAGAGCTGGAGAGAGCAAGTACTCCGACATCCTTTCAGCTTTTTGTCGTGGCAGAGAGGGTCTCAGCAGCACTCTACGTCGTGCCCACACTGCTCTACGTATGCATAGCATGCTATTGACAGCGATACTGTCTTTGAAGGATGCTTCGGCGACATCGGCGGCATCGACTTCGCTTGGTTGGTCCCGTCCGCGATGCAACACTCGAACAGCCAAACGGGACGAAGCGAAGAAGGAAGTGCAACACATCGATGGCTGGTCATTGTCGGAAGTGAAGTTCACCCGCGCAAACATCTCGACGATCACAATGACGACGACCACAAAGCCCCGCAGGCAAAGGAGGAAGGGCTGCGCGACCACGCAATGCTCTGCGATTGTTCCCCTTCCATGCTGAGTACTCGCATTGCAGTCATAAGAATACGAGTGCGTGCAAGTATTCTCCGACATCAACAAATCACCAAAAGGTCCATCTGCGTGTGTGATGAAATGACAACGCACATTGGAGACCACACAAAGGAGCCTCGTTGCGTCATCAGTGCTGCCACCTCCAAGCAACTCAACCGAGCGTACGGTGTGTACCATGCCGCACTCGATTAAGGTGCTTGCAGCCACAGCAATCCCCAACAGTCAAATTAAGACCAAACCAAGACCAGCCAGACGAGAGGACCAAGGCCAACAGCGAGGTAAGGTAAGGTGAGGTAAGGTGAGGGAAAAGACTTCACATGAACGCAGAGGCAAAGATGTCCCGTTGCAAGAAACCTGTCCAAGCACAAAAGGCGTCGGTGATCGGCATTCAGCACCCAGGCCTCTATCTATCTACAGCGACAATCACATTGATCGCACGCATTCATACCACGCGGTGTAATTGGGTATTGTTGCACCACCGCACGCACCGAAGCCAACGACGATACTCGTATCAAGACCAACAACCACAACCACAACCACAGTCATACATTTCCCGTCCATTCGACATACTCGACGCATCGTCCACACAAGTTTGACATTCGGGGAAAGCAAAAGCCAACAAGCACCCCACCCAGACGAGTGTCACGTACGAGTCACTGCACTGCGCACAGTGTCCCAGCCCTCCTCCACTACAAGACAGAAGGAATGATGGCGAGACAGCCAACTCAAGGCGTCTTCGCGTTCTTCGTATTGCTATACTACATCGTGCAGTCAGCGAGGCCCGTCTCCGGCACCAGCCTTCTGCGATCGAGATCGTCGTGGCCGACGGAAGGAAGTCTGATCATCGACGACCTCACGCTCGTGTCATCCTTCGACCAGATTACCATCCTAGGAGACGTCAAGATCGTCAAGAAGGGCATCCTTGCCATCGAGGGCGACGAAGCTTCTCTCTTCGCGCTCGACATGCACGTCTCCGGTCTCATCAACTTTGTGCTGTCCTACAACGGACCCACGGAAGCGATCAACATCGAGGGCGAACTTGTGCTCGATGAGGACAGCTCGCCCAAGCTCAGCATCGACGCATCCGAGTACGCGGGAGGCGAGGGCGTCATTCACCTCATCCGATACGCCTCGCACACGGGTGTCTTCTCGCCCAACAACGTCATGGTCATAGGCCTCGATTCCAGATTATCGGCAGAACTGGTCAACGGACCCGAGTCCCTGGATCTGATCATCATGCCGAACCCGCAGTTACAGGCGACCGCTCGAGACAGAACCGGCACGCAGCAGCCGAAGGACGACTCGCCAAGAACGGCTGGCGAAGAATCGAGGGGCGATCAACTCCCCGAAGACAGCGACGGCAGTATGGACACGGAAAGCAGGTTGGCGAGATTCCGGATGATGTTCAAGGTGATGTCACACCACGACACCAACCAACGATATCATCTAGTGAACCACGGATAGAGACGCATCTGTAGGGTTTGTGGCGACATCACTATCACTACCATTGATTGCGATGACTAGATTCAGCACGCGTCTCACAAGGAAGAAGTACAAGGCGACAAGCTACTCGCGTGCAATCGCCACAACAGTACGAGTATGGTAACCAGGATGTGGTGGAAGGGACAAGCCGAGCACCGTGCGATGGCTCTCATCGAACGATGGCATCGGCAGTGGCGGAGGATGGTGCGGGGTGACAAGGTATCAATGGGATGCATGGGCAGTGTCGGGTCAAGCAACCGATAGATGGATGAATTACGGGTCCTCTCGGTCGTTGGTCGATTGTCTGGCAAAGCGAGACGCATGGTTCATGTCCTACGCTCGAATTAGAGCTGTTCGATTCAAATCGAAGCTCGACTGAGCGTGGACAAGGGGCAAAGCGGCTACGGTTCTTGTCTGGTAAGCGAATAGCCAATGGACGTCAGAACCGCGGGATGGCATTCTGAGCTTAGTCTGCTCCTTTGCCCGTCCGGCCAACACAAACGAGATGCGGCAGGGGCATGGAAGGCAGGGTACAAGGAGGCATAGCAGGAAGCAGGAACTCGCTTGAAGGTGCTAACGCGTGGCATACCGACGGATTTCTTGATGACAGCGAAGCACGACGCCGAAAGTGTATCTGCTTTGCTTTGCTGCCTTTTTCGCACGGGAGGGACGTCGCGATGTGGGCAACCTCTCCGTTGAGGTTCGAAGAGCAATTAACTTGCAGCACGATCCACCATGACTGCGCTCTTGATGGTCTCATGACGATGCACACGCCAACGACGAGGACCGGGTTAGCCATCAAGATCGTGGTCTATTGTATTTCGCAGCCGTTTAGATTCTGACGCTGTACTCAAGCCATTGATGCCAGGACGAAAGCCACAATTCAAGAAGGATGTATTTACAGAGATTCGAGTAAGAGGAATGTAGTAGTAGTAGTACTCATACATGCGATACAAGTAGGATGGCTTTAGAGCGTGTTCGTGCCTGTTCGAAACCATGGTGCATTCATACTTGTGTGGGTAGAATGACTGTGAAGTCAAACCGAAACAAATGTTGCGGTGTTTTTGTACGAAAGGCGGTACGGTGCCTTCTCTGCCATGACCGTTGCCATTTCCGCTACCGCTACTATCATTGTCATTTTCACGAGCCATCGCGATTGCAGTAACATCGAAAGCAATGGGACGACAGCACCGTTACCAATCTCCACCGTAACCACCTCCTGATGATACCAGCACATCCCTGTGCCCTCCCGCCACTTGTCGGGCGTTCTTGTCGATCTTGGGACAGTTGACGATGGTGTGACCAAGACCGCCGCAGTACGAACACCCAACTGTTCCCCCGTTGGCCTCCTCCGCCTGCTCTCTTGGATCGTCCAGCATCATGAGCACTGGTGGAAGTCGCTGCTTGGCCTCCTTCAGGAGATGCTTGAGATCCAGCAGGGCAGTTTCGGGAACGCTCTTGTTGATGAACGTGGTTGCCACACCCGTCTTTCCTGCACGTCCTGTACGACCGATTCTGTGGACGTAGTTCTCGATTTCGCTGGGCATGTCGAAGTTGATGACGTGCTTGATGTCGCTGAAATCCAGACCCTTGGCAGCAACGTCGGTGGCGACGAGCACGTCCTTCTTTCCCCCCTTGTAGAGCTGGATGGCTTCATTACGCTCCACCTGATCCTTGTCTCCGTGAATGGACACAGCTTCGACGCCCTTGAGCAGCAAGTACTCATGGATGTCATCCACATCACCCTTGCGTTCGCAAAAGATGACGACGGGTGGCGCGGTCTTCTGCAAGCAATGCAGCAGGTACACGATCTTGGCTTCGTGCTTGACGTACTCGACTTCCTGGATGACGTCGAGGTTGGCAGCTCCGGCTCGTCCGACGTTGACCACGACGGGCTTCACCAGCGTTTCACGGGCAAAGTCCTGGAACTTCTTCGGGAAGGTGGCACTGAAGAGCAGCGTTTGTCGCTGGTGGGGGAAGTTGTTCATGATCTCGCTGACCTCCTCGTCGAACCCAAGATCGAGCATGCGATCGGCTTCGTCCAGGCAGATAAATCGGCAGATGCTGAGTGTCATCGATTTGCGCTTGAGCACATCACGGAGTCGACCTGGGGTCGCGACGACGCAGTGCACGCCGGATGATTCGCACATCTCCATCTGGTCTCTCACGCTCTCACCGCCGATCAGGAGCTGACAACGCAGCGCTGGATAGCCCGGGGACTTGGTGACGGAATCGCAGAAACCGCTGACGACGTCGTACGTCTGCCGTGCCAGTTCGCGGGAAGGCGCCAGGATGATCCCCACGGGGCCTTCGTTGGCGATGAGGGGCATGCGGAGCTCCTCCTCGAGCGCCACCATGACCAGCGGCAGCGAGAAGGTGAGCGTCTTCCCGCTACCGGTGAAGGCAATGCCAATCATGTCCCTGCTGGCCAGCGCGACGGTGAGTCCCTGCATTTGGATGGGCGTGGGCCGTCGCATATTCTTGCTGTGCAATGAATCTATGATGGGCTTGGGGAATTTCATGTCGACGAATCGCTTCATCGGCGGAGGAATGTCCTCGCCCTCGATCTCCATGTGCCATTCCTTGCGGACCTGATTCCACGTGTCCTCGCCCTGCTTCAATATCGCCTTTGGCGCAGTCCACGTGGATGGCAGCGGCTCGTTGTAGCTGACGCCCTTGGCCAGCTCGGATGCGGCCTGCAGCGCGTTCGTCTGGATCTTGGTGGCCTCCCTCAGAATGCGCGCCTCTTCGTCCTTGCGCTGCTTGTCCGCCTTCTCCTCCTCCGTGAGCTTCGACTGCAGCGCGGCTGCCGTATCCAGCAAGGTCTGGGCGGCCTCGTCCGCGTCCTTGTCGTCGTCATCCTCGTCATCGCTGCTGCTGTTGCCGTCATTGTCATTTCCAGCTGCGGCACCCTTGGCTGCCTTGCCCTTTCTGTCGCCGTACAGCACGTCCACGCTGTTTCCGAGGATCTGCTTGCGTCGCTCGTCCGAGAACTTGCTGCCGTACTCATTGAGCAGCTCCATCTCTTCCATCTTGCGGCGCTTCGCAGCCGCCATGTACTCCGGCACGTTGCCATCATCATCATCATGATTGCCTGCGCGGTCGTCGTCGGCGGCGCCCATCATCGCCATCATATCAAAGTCATCGTCGGGCTTCTTCTCCTCCTGCTGACGCCTGCGCGCCTCTCGCTTGGCCTTCCACGCTGCTCTTGCGTCTGATTCGCCTCCCATCGTGTCTGCTCTATTCGCTTCCTTTCTTTTGTTGCCGTGAATGCTGTCAGTCCTTCAAGTTGGATGTGGTTGGCAGTGCTCGAGCGTACGGTGTGGGTGCGTCCCATCTCCGTCTCGCATGATGGTGGGGCTGCGCGCCAAATCCAAGAGCATCACCAACAGCCCTCACTTTTCTCGATGGTTGTTCAGTTGGGGTTGATGTGTTTGTTGCACGTTTCCACGTTCTGAGTTTCGCGTTTTGGTGCTCTTTTTGGGAGTCGGTGGTAGTTTTGCGGTCGATTGGTTGGTCGTTGTTGGAGATGGAGGCTCGATCAATTGGATCCAATTGATCAAGGCGAATGAAAAGCAGTTTCTTCAACACGAGTGATTTGCATCCGAGTCACGAATGATGGATTTTGGCAGCGACCATGACGAAACCGCCGTTCCTCTCTTTTCTTGCTGTTGTTGTTGCTGTTGTTGTTGCTGTTGCTGTTGTTGTTGCGAATCGCCCACCACCATCACAATCCCCAACGAGGGAAAGGAAGTCGAAGTGGAGATACGTGTACGAGTAGGTCGCACACTCAGCCCATAGCTCGCAGGAGACACAATCATAGAGCGAAGCCCATCTCTGTAATACACCATACATACTATCCTCCAAAGTAAAATAGTCGTTATCCATACCAGCTTAAAGGATGTCTGCGCCGCCAAACCAACCGCCTGGAAATCCGGGGCAAGGACAAGGCGCACCAGCCCCTGCGCCATCGAGCGCGGGCAGCGCATCAGGCGGCGGAGGTGGCGGGAGCGGTGGAAAGTCGATCCTGCTGATGCAGCAAAGACTTCGGAACGCGAGCAATGCTGCCGCTGCAGCTGCTCCACCCGTTGGGGCACCAGCGGGCGCACCAGCCCCAGGACAGCCAATGACAGCAAATCCCGCTCAGATGCAGCAGGCGCAGGCCCAAGTTCAGGCGATCAATCCCAATCCTCGACCCGGCAAGTCTGCAGCGCAATTGATGGCCTCGTCTCAAGGAAGAGAACATGCGGCCTCACGGCCACCCGCCGCGGCGGTTCCACAAGCTCAGCCACAGCAACCCCCGCAACAGCAGCAGCAACAGCAATCGAGGCCAACGGCGCAGGTTGCCCAGGCACAACCGATGGGACGACCCAAGGGAAAGGACTTTGCGGCCATGGCAATGTCAGCAAAGGCCAGCGCATCTCCAGCACCGACCCCGGCACCAGCACCAGCCGTGGCTGGGAATCAGAATCAGCCGCATGCGGGACAGTCAATGGCGTCTGCTTCAACTGGTGCGCACGCTGGTGCCAGCACTGGACCTCGAACCGCGCAGCCTTCCACGTATGCACCTGCCAGTGCTCCAGCTTCAGCGCAACCGCAGCAACAACAACAACAACACATTGCCAGCAAGCCAAAGGGTAAGGATTTCTCCGCCATGGCAAATCGCATGGGTGCAAGCATGTCGCAAGCGCAGACGAAATCACCATCCTTCCGACCGACACCCGTTGCGAATCCGAACCCTGCGCCTGGGCCAGTCTCTGCGCATGCTCCAGGGGCGGTGCAGAACAGGTCCAATACCTCACTTGCACCTGGAGCACCGTCCACGGCTGGTCCAGGACCCACGTCCTCGTCAGCGCCGGGATCCATGGCGCAGCGAGAGCTCGAGGCCAAGCTACGGGAGCAACGCATCAAAGCAGGCGCAAGAAAGGCTGCAGGTCTGCCACCTCTGACCTACGATCAGCTCGCCGCTCCCTCTACCACCGCTGCCGCCATCCCCGCCGCCACAGCCGTAACCGCAGCTCCTCCCGCCCCAGTACCAGCAGCTGCTCCCGTCGCCTCCGCAATTTCAGCTCCTGTTCTTGCTGCATCGAGGCCCGGCCATGTCTCCACGGGTTTCTCTCCTCCAAAACGCCAAACTTCGCACCCGACAACGAAGGCATCCCCACAACCAACACGTCCGCAACCGCAGCAATCACAACAATACCGCTCACCGCAAATGACCATCCAGCAACGAAAACCACAGTCTCAGTACCAGCAGTCGCCGTCACAATCGCAATCGCAGCAACAACCTCGCCAACAGCAGCTTCAACAACAGCAGTCCCGGCAGCACCAGCAGTCTCAACAGCCATCACCACAGCAGAAGCAGCCGCAGCAGCAACAGCAAAAGCAGCCACAACCAAAGCCGCAGCAGCAGAAAACGCAGTCGCAACCAAAGAAGCAGCCACAGCAACAGCGCAGTTCCCAGACCCAGCAATCACGGTCGCAGAGTCAGAGCCAGGCCAGATCTCAGGCGCAGAGCTCCACGTCCAAGACGCAGTCTCAATCGCGGGCACAGCCAACGCCAAGCCGTGCGTCGTCATCTGCATCGGGCACAATGACGGCAGCAGCACGGAGCCGCCAAACCTCAACCTCCAGATCTACCTCCAAGACGAGCAAACCCACGTCCGCAACCGCAAGTGGCAGCAGCGGGAGTGCGAACTCAAAGGCAACCTCCAAGTCGACCAACACCCCGGAGCCGAAGGTGCAAGAAGGACGGCTGTCTTTCACAGCGGCACATGCGATCGCAGCTGCCAAGAACTCAGCTGCCAGTGGCGGTCCCACGCCCATGGGAGCTGCTCACTTAGCACCGCTGATGGGCGAACGGCTCTCTGATTTGCTCCACGACATCGATCCCAACTACGAGCTCGACGCCGAGGCGGAGGAGCAGGTGCTGCATCTCGCGGATGACTTCCTCGATAAGGTCACGCGCCAAGCAATTCGCGTGGCGCAGCACCGCGGCAGCAAGATCCTCGATGTGCAGGACCTGCAGCTGGTGCTTGCGAAGTACTGGAAGATCGTCATCCCGGGGATGGGCCTGCCGACGTTTCAGACGAAGCGAGCATCCACGAGCGCTGCTGCATCCACCTCTGCTTCCAACGCAGGCCTCAAGTCAAGGTCGACCTCGACGAAGCGCAAGTCAGCTGGCGGAGGAAGGAGCACAGGCGGTTCAGCCGCCGACAAATCGGCAGATTCCAACAAGAAGCAGAACACGGGTTCATCCTCCGGGCCGACCGTCCCCATTCCTTCCATCGCATCGTCCAAATAGGCATCCTTGCATTCTAATCCATACTTACTCCAGAAACACCACTCGTGCACACTTTGATTTGTTGAGTGATCGTGTATGGCACGAGCTACTCTACTCCTTCCTCTATCGATACTCGTTCGGCGTTCGCACTGGAATGCCCTTCGCAAGTTGTCTCTTTCGCGAAAACAAACAGGTGAACGCACACATGCACAGAATGTACGACCATTGTGTTCGTTGATGGTGAACGTGTTCATCGATGCTCCGCGCAAATCTGCGTATCTACGAGTATGACCATCATCTATACATAGTCTCATGCTTACTGTTTATTTCGATCAACTGGCATCTCTCTCTCTTTCTCTCTCCCTCTCATCTCATGCCCTCGCGGTGGACCTTCATTCTTGGAGTCTTCATTGCTCACTCATGGCGTGTCCTGTCGGGCATATGAGTATTTTACGTGATCCCTCTCGAAAGCGCAGAGTGCTGTCTTGCCGTAGTGATCGAATGGTCGGGTGGCCATCGTTCGTTTTGTTTCGTTGGCCTGCAGGAGGGACCGATCGCTTCCAGTGGACGACGGCACCGATGAAAGAGAGAGAGCGATCGCTGCTGACGGTTATTATTGTTGTTAGACACGTGGTACATCACTTCACAAACCCAAACTTGTTTTTCTTTTCTCGTCTTTCCTGCTCTCAGCTGTCGCACTTTTAGAACTTCTTCTTGGCCTTCCCGGACTTGTTGATGAGACTCTTGTGGATATGCGGGATGACACCACCTCCTGCGATCGTGGCCTTGATCAGGGCATCCAGCTCTTCATCTCCCCGAATGGCGAGCTGCAAGTGACGCGGAGTGATGCGCTTCACCTTCAGATCCTTGCATGCATTTCCGGCAAGCTCCAACACCTCGGCAGTGAGGTATTCGAGGATGGCGGACGTGTACACAGCGGCTGTGGCTCCGACGCGATGCCCCTGGTGGACGGAGTTCTTCAGGAAGCGGTGCACACGACCGACTGGGAACTGAAGGCCGGCCTTGGAACTTCTGGATTGCGGGGCCTTCTTGCTCGTTGGGGCTTTGCCGCCCTTGCCACCTTTGCCTCCCTTTCCGCCTTTTCCTGACTGCTCGTGCGAGCATTGCGCAGTTCATGGTGCAGTGTTCATGGTTGATTGTTTACGTCATTTCGTGTTGCAATGGTCGTTGTTTCCGTGGTGTGGTGTTCCCACAGGCGTAACGGACGTCGCAGCAACGAGGGAGAACGCAATTGGGAGAATCAACGAACGAACGAACGCAATCATGTCAGATTCACACAAACGCGCATACCACACATAGATGCAGGCGGCAGGCATGCGATGTTCGCAAGGCCCACACAGCAGCATGCGAACAACATCGACGGCGACGACGATGGAGGAGAGGAGAATGCAGGAGGATGGTGGAGTTAGCCAGTGCGCCGTTCATGGTTGCGAGAGTTGACGCAGGATGTGCATTGTTGTTGTTGCTGCTGCTGTTGTTGCTGTGGTCCACGTGTACAGAGAAGCACGCAGATGGCGCTGCGATGCTCTCGAAAAGAGCGAAGACGGCCATTGCCATCGCTGATTGCTACTCTGACGCTCAACAGAAGCGGTAGCAGCAACGGCGGGGCTGACATCACGCGTGGCGCTTCGACATGGTGGTTTCTGTTGTGGCCCTGTGCTGTCGGTGCCGATCAGCATCAGTGGGCGAAGCTGACTGCGGATGTGTCTGTCTCCATCTTGGCGTCTCGTTTCGCCGCACCGCACAGCGTCCGTTGCGTACACGAACCCACCAGCAACAACAGCTCAGCAGAACAGTTTCGCGCCGCGTTCAAAAACCTGTCATGGTCGTTGGGGCCTTCAAAACTCGATTTCTCCTTCAATATCGGTCGGATCACGTTGAAAGTAGCACCGTCCTTCGACCAACAATGCTGCGCACACGATGATGCCCTCCGATCCGCTTGGCTCCGACTTACCATTGTTGCAGAAGAGTTTGTTGTTGAGTTGTGATGCGTAACGGGTTCGGTCCTGTTTTTGCCGTTTGTGGCAGACCATGGTGGAACCTTCGCGCGCCGGGACTTACTACTCCGGGTGTTGGCGCGCCAAAAATAATTCAAAACAAAGGGCCTAAGTAAGTACTGTCAATGAACACTACGACCACAATCAAGATTCCAGAGATACAGACCCAATTTTGCTGCGATTGTGATCATTTTGTGAGGATACAAGGTGAGAGAGCACACTCCTCAGAGACAGAGTGTGTGAGCACAATCCCAACCACAGTGCTCCTGATCCACTATCGATTCCAACTACACTCTATCAGCACCCTCAATCTCTCTACTAGAGAGAAAGAAAGAGAGAGAGAAAGATGAGATGGGATAAGAAGACAGCGACAGAATTTATTCGCGTCGACATGCTCCCTTCGCCCAACACGGAACCCTGCCAGTACGAGGATGTACTGTTCTTCGTCACTGGCCTTGTTGCGCTCCGTCTTCTTGTTCTGCTTCTGCTGCCTCTTCGCCTTTTTCCTCTTGACGAAGCCAGGACATGACGCGTTGACGATACACTTTGATTTTCATGTTCATGAGGCTGGACAGACGTTCGCTGCGATCGAACTGATGCACGATGGGGGACACCGTGCCGTCCTTGTTGTGCACCATCCCTGTTCCATTCCGGAACCCTTCCAACGGATTGTCCTTGCCGTTCGTGGAGACGATACCGAATCGATTCGGAACGATCTCGACACGGTCAATTCCCGTCTGGCTGTGCAGCTGCTGGGTGTGCACCAGGACGTTGTGGACACCTTGATCGCCTGCAGTCAGGTAGGTGCCCTGCGTGTTGTCAATATCGTGCAGCATGAGCAGCAAGTACTGTTGCATCGCGACGACACCACCGATGGTGACGCCGGAGCAGATCCTTGCGGATGTGCGGAGCTGCTCGAACATGGACGAACTGTAGAGCATGGTAAGCCAGACCTTGTTGATCGGCGATCCTTCCAATTTTTGTACCAGACTCTCTTCGAAGACTTGTATTGTGGTTGGAGTAATGCCTGCTGTTTGGAATGTGGTGGTGGGATCTGCTGATCTCATCGTCTCAGTGTCTACGTCGCTTTTCGCTTTGTTGTCGTTGCTCCCAATGAGACGCGAATCACTCGCAGGAGTACGGAAAGGAGGACGAGGCGCCGAGCCATCCTTCCCAGCAAAGAAGGCAGTCTGATGTTGAAACGGATCGAGTTGGAAATACAGATCACGTGCATCCACCAGCAGGATGCGGCTCTTGGCCGGATTGTAGTGCCGTGACCACAACCAGTAGTACTCGTACCGCACTCGTTTCGCGATGCGCGGGCGGCCAGTCAAATCAGCGGCTCCGGATTGCGTCGTACCAGTATGTGGGTGCGTGTAGACATCGTCCATGCTGCAGCGGATCTTCGTTGGGTCGATGTTCTTGTCGCACCCTCCGATCTCGTAGACGATGATGGTGTTATTGGTGGATTTCGTTCTGTACCGCAGGTAGTCCTTCAACCGGGCGTCCACTTTCCTCCGGAACTTGACTCCGACTACGATGTCCCCGGTGTAACCCGTGTCCAGCAGAGTCTCAATGAGCGTGAGGAAGACAGAGAGTCCGAAGCCCTTCACGAAGCAGAAGACGGCATCCGAATCTGGATGGTGCGTACCCATGAGCGGTTGGATCGAAGGAGTGACAAAGTGTCTGCCCGGCGGATGATACAAATACGGTCTCTTTTGGATGTTCTCATTCAATTGTTGTTGTTGTTGTTGTTGTTGCTGCTGTTGCTGCTGCTGCTGATTGGAGAGGATCGACGGCGGAGCCTTGCGAAAGGTCGCCAAAGCCCGAACATCCGCCATCGTGTGTGCGAGCCTATTCAGCGGCAGCAAAGGAGCTGCCTCATCCAACCGGCTGTGGATCGTTCCATCTTCACCCGAGAAGGCAGCGCCTCCTCCACGTGAGCTCGTTTGTGGCTGATCCCGGACGATGGCATTCTGGCTTGGTTCCGCCCCATCATCTTTCCGAGCAGAGGATGGAACGAGGCAGGGATCGACATATTTGTACAGATGTTCATACGAGTACCCGTAGATTGAGTGCAGGAGATGAATGCCCACGGATGACACCAGGAAGACGCCTGCGATGAAGTAGACTGCCGCTGCAGTCGGAGTGGCTTCGAAGGACCAACAGCTGCGACGTTTGATAACCATGCCTGCTGAATACTTGGAATGCGTTGGCAACCTTGCGATGATTTTTGCTGCAGCACCCCTCTCTCTCTCCAGCTCTGGTATTTGCCTTGTGGTTTGGGTGTCCTTGGTTCTGTCGATACCGTTGATGTTGTTGTTCTGTTCTCGGTGGTGCCATGCGTGTGGGCGATCTTTGATGTACGAGTATCCGTGAGTCAAAGAGTCGTAGTCACGCGTGCTCAGACGAGCATTGGTTTGGTCATTTCTTTGGGTTGTGACCCTTCACAACCGCGACTGACGAAAAAGATGGTCGCGACGCACATCACCAACGGACGCGTTTTTGTGGATGAATGATTTGGATACGATCATGGTGTGTTGGGATTTATGGGCGGTTGGATGGGCAAGCGATGTGATGGGTCGCGTCGACTTCACCATGGCGCGACAGGAGTGAGAGGAAGGATGGACTATTCCGTTCCTCCACTCGTATCCGCCCTCTATTGGTACTTCAGCATTTGTCCCATCGCCACTGCTGTCTCCATTGCCTACAATTCCTATGTCAGTGCGCAAGGATGGACCAGGTCAGCACAGATTGGCTACTCGCAGTACCTCATCATGCTCTGACCATCGCCTTCACATGCCAAGAGCAATTAGTTCGTACCTGAAAGTGTTGATCTTTCTTTCAACCCGATCCTTGAGCGATGCAAACATCCTTGAGGAGGTGGTATTGTGCTTGTTTGTGCTGCGCTGCTTCGTGTGCCAAACGTTCAGAGCCGTGGCAGAATGGAGCGGAAGTGGACGATGGCGCCAATCCGGCACGCTGCAAGGACTTTGATGAGATCGATCTGCCACACAGGAATGCGACGGATTGTCAGCGCAGTACAGGAAAGGAGAAGAGCATCGCGCGCCGATTGATGTGAGAAACGCAAGAATGACGATGGTCTCCCATGTACGTACGAGTATGGATACACAGATGACAGCGTTCAGAAAGGGGAAGGTCGTGATCGCGCAAAGATGTCAGGCAAGAAGCGCACCAGTCTCTGGACGTGCAAACCGCACCACAATCGAACGATGCGCGAAGCCGTCTGGGCCACCTTCCACGATCGACAGATTTATGAGACGATCGACTTGCCATTTCCATGGTCTTGCATGGGTGTGGTGCATACCAGAGAGAGGCAGTACCTACAATAGGTATGAACTATAATACTCTAATACGCGTACATCAAACGAGATTTATCGATCTCGCATCATTGTTGTACACACCAGTAGATCGTGGAGCAGCTCGCGCTTTGGAGACAACCCACATCTTGATTGGCATCGACGAACACAGACGGGACACAAAAGCCGCACAGAGCATTCCACATCAAAGTGATTCCTCGACCCCTGATGAAAGTCACCGAACAGGTCGCGTTTTTCGAGACGTGCCTGACATCATTCCTGAATCTCCTTTTTTGAGGAAACATGTAGGTATCCCTAGCATTTCAGATCGAGTACAAATAATATATGTGTTAGTTTGCGATTGATATAGATAGGGATAATGGGAAGAAGAACCGAGACCCACGAATTGCGAATTTGGAAGAAGAGGTTTGTTCCAAAACGAAATTCTGTTGTTGGGATTGTTCTCTTGGTGGACCGTGCCGTATCAGCGGTCTCAGTTACGGAGCGCCCGGAACAATTCTCCAACCAGATGGCTCAGGTCTCCATCTGCCGATCCTTCTTTCGGCAACTGGTCTGAGGACAACAAGGCTGGGAAAGTGGGGAAAGGAGCTCGTTCGCGGCGCAATGGGAGAGAGCAAGAAGAATCGGTGGACAGCTGTCGTGAGGGATTCTGGGTCCTGTCGACATCGCTCCATCACAACACAGCAAGTCATAACACCGCACAGTCATAACACAGCGTGTGGGACGACACCTTCCTTTTCTCGTCTGCCGATCGGCACATTCATAAACCCCATCAAGCGAGAACTCTGCTTTCTTCGCCCTCCATCGAAACCCTCCTGCACCCACGCTCCGTCACCTCATAATATCAAACTGCGACGAGCGACAACACTCCCCAAGCCCAACATTCACGGCCGCCATCACCGTCGACCTCGTTGAGCGCAACAACCTCAACCTCACCCAGAGACCAGATCACGAACAGTGCAACCACAAAAGTCAACGAAGGCCAACGATAAAGTAGGTCACGAAGCGATGGGGGCAGGACAATGGTGCAACTCCCAATCAATCGTTTGTGTGCTTGCTGACGGGGGCAGCTCTGGAGACGGAGCGTTGCGTAGGTGATCATTTCATACACTCAACGAAACACGCTCTCATGTTCCCATCGGAATGCTCAACCTGTCTCTCTCGCACGCACATGCATTCTCTCACCGATGTTTGCCTCATTCCATGCACCCTCAACTTGGATGCGCACTTTTCTCCGCTCGGCCATCTCCCATTGAAACAAGAAAGGACGAAGCGTGGATCAGTTCGAATCTGGATCATCGCACGACATTGGCAAACACTCATTGACGAGCACACTCATTTGAGAGGAAGTTGAAGCACGGCCAAGCGTGACATCGCAGCATCAAAGCAACCATATAGAGCAACAGCGAGAACAGAACGACGCAAGATGGAGGTCTACACAGAACTCAAATGGAACAGCGCGCTTCCGCTGAATTCCGAACAGCTGATTAAAATCCCACCAAATGATGAGGACGATGGCGGAGCCAACATTTCTGGCAGCTCATCCAACGCATCCATCGATTGTGTTGCTGACGATGGCAAAGATGCCCTGCCAATCAAGCACGCATCAGCCGAAAGTATGACTGACGGTGCTGCTGCACCAGAGACTTCGGCCAATGCTGCAACTATGGCCGCAAGCACAAATGCAAAGGCAACAACAAATGCAACAACGAACGCGACCGCGACAGTGTCATCATCCACCATTGCGACCATGCCACTGCATGCCGACAACACTGCGCTGCTCGTTGTCGATGTCCAACCGGAGTACTGGTCGCACTGCCCGGCCGTTCGAGAGGACTTTCCGCACTTCCCGGACAAGCTCGCGCAGACCGTGGAGACCTGCCGCAAGCGCAACATCAACAAGATCATTTGGGTCCGCGCAGACTACCGCTACTCGCATTCTCCATGGCTGGTCCAGTTCGCCCGCATCCACCAGATGAAGATCTTCGAGAGCAAGACCATGCGCGATGAAATCCCCTGCGATCCAAATTCCGCCGACTTCACGTGGGAGACCTTCGCGACGCCGCAGGGCGGGGATGTCATCATCCCCAAGTCCTCGTGGTCCTCCACCAGCAACACCTCCCTCATGGACGTCCTGCGCATGTCGGGCATCGACACCGTGCTGGTCTGCGGCCTCATCACCTCCGTCTGCGTGCAGCACTCCGCCTTCGGTCTCTTCGAGGCTGGCTATCGCACCATCCTCGTCACCGACTCCTGTGCGGATCGTGGTATGGCGCGTCATCAGGCCGCGCTTGCGCTCTACGGAGACTACATGTACGAGCTCGTCACGAGCGACGATCTGGAAATACATCTCAAGGCCTCGCAGCCCGTCTGGGTCACGCCGCACAACATCTCCAGGGTGTCTCCCCTCCTCACGCCAGTCTCGTCGGCCATGTCGTTGAACAGAATGGATTCAGTGGCATCCAGCATGTCCGCGATGACGCTGGGACCTCCTGCTTCCGGCGTCATGGACAGGGCGTCACCTGCCAACATCGGCATGCCGCATCCTCAATGGAACGGCGGTTCGCATTCCGGCAGTTCGACGCCACGCAACTCGGTGCACGTCCCAACCTTGGCGGCGGCGCAACAGCCAGCCGCGATTTCGGGCACCCCGTTCCAGCAGCCGCAGGCTCATTCGCCCACTATGCTCCCGCCTGGATATCCATACAGCGAAGTCAACGTGAACAGCAGCAGATCGAACATGCCGTCCGTCGTGGGCAACGGGACATTGATCCCGCCTCAATCGGTTCCAATGCAGGAGCAACCTTTCGTGATTCCGCCAAACGACAAGATCAGCAACCACGCTGCGCAACATCAGCAGTCGCTGCCATCAAGCAATCACAGGCATCAGCACTACAATGCGCTGTGTCAAACTGCTCGATGAATCGTGCAGAACGATTACCATCCAGCGAATCCAGACAGGCGTGGTGGAGGATGGCAAAGGGGACCAACTGCTCTATTACATCCCTCCTTTTCAGACACAAGATGAGAGATGACAGACATCACGACGGTGTCATCCACAGAGAATGGCAATCATGGCTCTGCATGGATGCATCTTCCAATGTAAATACACCACAAACTAACAATTGAATGAATGCAACAATTGATGAATGGAAACGCAGATGGGCTTCCGCCATTAGTTCTCTGATGATGATGGGAAGGCCCCATTGAATGCCAGATCAAGTACTCTTTCGATCTTACCCGTTTTAGCTTTGTACTGAACGTCAAAATGGATGCTCTGCTTCTCAGTTGATTGGCTATCGTAACCTCCGAAGTACCCATCTACATCTACAATTCGTAGAGCACGTCTTCACTTTGCAACAGGCACTTGAGCAATGGATACGATTCGATACCGCCGAAGAAGGCACCGCCGCCCGTGTTCTCGTCGTCGTTGTCGGTGGGCAACACCTCGCCAGTGGAGTGGCTATCCCATTCCAGACTGGCCAGCAAGGCACGGTGGGCATCTGAGAATGCGCGTTGGATTTGGAAGACGCGAAAAGCGTTGCGTCCGACGTTGTTGCCAGGGCTTAGCGGGTCCTCCACGAACAGCGGATCGAATGTGAAAGGGCGGTTCGTGTGATCCAGGTTGCCATGGAATGTGCGCTGGTGCTGCTGATGATGATGCTGCGATCGAGATTGCGGCCTCGTTTGCGCTTTCGGATGTTGCTGCGCTTCCTGCTTCCTGGGATGGTGCTGCGGTTGTTGTGCCGCTTGTGCAAAGCTTGTTTTGCGCGATAGTTTGCTGCTTTCGCTATTGCGGCGGTAAAACTCGGGCTGTGCTTTCGGAGGCTGCGGTGGTGGCGCTGGTTGCTGCTGAGATTGGTACGGTGTGACCGTCCATGGCCGCGGGAAGTACTGGCGACATCGGACGCTGATGCCGGTCGCTCGTGGGTTGAAGCAGTTGCCGTAAAAGTCAAGAAATCCCATCAGCAACGATCCGCAATCGCCGACGGTGGCTGGCTGATCTTGCAGGTACCGTGCCACCATTAGGAACAGACAGTACGACGATAGTCCACCTGTGTACGCTGTCAACAAGTTACGATCCAGCAAGAACTGCTTCAGCAGCAGAACGAGCGGCCGGATCATCGGCATCTCCTCAAGGATCTGCGCGACCATCTCGTTGGCTTCCAGACCATGGTGCTCGGGGCTATCAAAGCTCACATCCAGCTGCAGCATCCTCGCGCGCGTGTCCTTCGTGGAGACCTTGATGACAGGGACGACGGTCCGTTCGATTAGCTTGATGGATCGTGGATCGATCCAGGATTCGCCCTTGAGTTGGCGTGCCATGAGCTTCTGCGACGTTTCATTGATGGCATTGCGTCCCTCCAGCACACCGGGGGCCAAGGCAGGCGCGTTCTTGTGTACAGCGGGTAGACACACCACGAAATCGAGATCAGAGCTCGGCAGACACAACCCGGACATGTGGCTGCCGTACAGCTTCACTTGCGCGCGAGGCCAGATGGTGGTCACGAATCGTGTGAAACGCTCGATTGCCATGCGACGTTTGGCTGCCTGCTTCCGCAGCTGCCCGTTGATGGAGTTCAGGAATCGGAAGATATCCTTCGTCAATCGCGATTGCAGCTCATGCGAATTCATGAGAGGATCTGTGATGGGCACCATTCCCACCGAGACGCCAGCTTGAAGGTTGCTGATATTCAGAGGACCAGAGCTCGTGGGTTCAACCGACGCGTCTGAACCTGCGGTGGTTTGATTCGACGACAGTCCGCGCAGCGTATCCGCACGCGAGCGAGAACGCACATCGTACATCTCATCTTCGCTGACCTGCGATTCGTGATCGCCCGAGCGGTGAATGCCAGCATCGCTCATGGGACCGAGCCGCTTGCGATGCTGCTGCATGCTGCCATGGAAGAAGGCAGGCATTCCATGCGGATCCACATGCTCCGGCACGAACACATGCGGTGCATTGAACCCGCCTTGAGCGTAATCTAACGCCGGATGCGTCGGCGTCGTTTGCTGCGCAGCGAGCATGGATCGCAGTTTGGCGACCTCCGCTCCGTACGTCAAGCACAGGTCACGGAATGTGTTGCGCTCTTCCCTCAATTGCGCCACCTCTTCCGGTTCGCGCTGAGATAGTGCAGATGTGATCGTGGTGGTTTCATCCTTCGCAAAGGATCGTTCATCTGTCATGCTCCGGGATGCTACATTGGAATACGTCCGACGCGATTCGCTATTCCATTGCTGATCCTGCGCGAGTCCTTCGACCGCCGTTTCACTCTGCACGCAGGATTCTCGATGTGATGCCTTCCGCACGGCCTCCAGAAATGGCAAACCCAAGCTGCCCTTCGATGCCTTCAGAGGCTTGGCAAAGCCTTTCATGGCGGTCGCGCGGTACGAGTTCTGATGCTCGATCATGCGGATGGGTCGTCGCTGGCGGATGTCGTGGTCGTCGCGGAACGTGGATCTGCGGAAAAGATCTTCGCGTGGCCTGCTCTCCTTCGGTGTCGCGCCTTGGGATGGAACGGGCGAGCTCGGAAGGCTGCCCGGCAGACTGCCACTCGCAATGGCAGAGTACGATCTGACGCTCTTGGACTTCAAGCTGTGGTTCCCGATTCTCTCCGGTGTCAACGAGGCGGACCGCTTCAGCGTTTGAAGATCTGCCAGTGACACCAATATTGGCGATAGCGTCGGTGGCGGTGTGACCGGCGCCTCGGGTGACGGTGACCTGCAACCCATCGGCACCGGTGACTGCGTCGGTGGAGTCACTGCTTCTGCTGTTGCCGTGATCATCGGCGATGCTCCCCCGCGCACCACCGCCGCAACCTTCATGGTCGCTCGTGCGGCAGGCACACCCGATTTCATCGCAACGTGGTCAAGCGTGGCATTCTTTGCTTCCAAGGCCTTCGCATCTTTGGTCTTGTGATTGTTTTCCCCTCCAAGTTTCACGTTTGCTCCCGCAATACCCTTGCTGGCAGCAGTGTCGAACTTGGCATGCATGGCATCAGCACCAAGGCCCCTCGCATCATCCGCAGGATCGCGCTCCTTCATTTCTTCCTCGTCGTCGTCTTCATCATCGTCGTCATCTTCTTCCTCCTCCAGGATGATATCTGGCTCTGACTGCATCGAACTTGGGTCCGTGGGGATGCTGAGGAGGCTGTTGGAATTGTTGAATTCAACCGTGTCAACCGAGTGTTGCGCTTCCTTTGACGATTCGTAGAGCTCCAACTCTTCCTCCACGTCGCCTATGGTGCTGACCTCTAGATTTGAATCCATTCCTTCCGAACGCACGCCATGTACATCAGGATCCGCGTCCGCGTCCACTTCGATTTCGATTTCCGCCGCCGCATCCTTGTAGTTGGATGATGCAATGGAAGCCGCAGTGGAGGCAGCCATAAGATTCTCAACATCGTCAGCGTCCTGCTTGGATTGAGTGAGGAAGAAATCGGCGAGGATGCTGTTTTCGCGTTCCGCATACTTGTTCACGAAATGCCAATCAACGTCGGATCCGTTGGAATGGTCGTTCATGATACCGAAAGGGAAACCGACTGTGGGAGCATGAAGCTGGGCCGACGCAGGAGGCATGGATCCCTTTGTCGGAGGTGAGAAGAAATCTGACGATAGCTGCGTGAACGCTGTTGTCGATGAGGATGGAGAAAAGGGATTGACGCGGCTGTTCCATGTCATCCCTGGATCGTTCTCGGCGAAGCTTCTTGCTTTGGCGATATCCGGTAACAACGGCCAATCGATGTTTGCGTCGCGACTTGCGGTGTCACGGGCAGCGCTTACCACGGCCTGCTTCGTTGCGGGCGGTCTGACAGCTGCTGGTGCTACAATTCGATGGTGCTGACCCTTGTGCGGCGGCTGCTGTTTTGCTTGCGTGGTATTCGTTTTGCTTTGTGTAGCAAATGCCACGGGTGGAGGCACGGTGGCTGATGCTGCTGCCGTGGGATGGATCTTGTTCAAGTGATTGCGAGTAGCTTTGTGCTTGTTTCGAAGCGCCAAAGGTTTGATGAGGAAGGGGCCCGAATTTGACTTGTGTTTCTTGTGTTGTTCCGGTCGGAACGGCACGGGCTTTCCCTTCTTCAGCATCATCAACGTTGGATCGTGAGGCTCTGAAGCACCGGACGAAGAGTGATTGCCATTTTGCGTTGCTCCTTGGTGAGCATTGTTGACATGCTTGTTGCTGCTGTTGTCGTCGTACGTATTTGGTTCAGCATCCAAGCCAACCTTGATGAACACTTGGTTGAGGACATCTTGTTCGAGGATCGTCAGAACGGTGATCATGTTCTGATTGCGCTCTCTGGCGGACGCCGCTTTGGTGGGGAACTTCCAATCGTACCAATTGGATCGCGTCGTCGTCGTCGTCGCAGCTGTGATATCTCCGGATTTATCCTTGGTGGTAGCAGCTGCGCCGTTGCGATCCGTCGCATCGGACTTGTCAGCGTTGCTGTTGGCGTCAATCGTGGAAGGAGCATTGTCGGAAATCGAGTCTTCCTCCTCAGGAACTGTTGCGATGGTCGAAAGGTGCTTCATGCGGGTTGGGGCAGATTTCTTGTTCCTGCGTCGTTTCGATTTCTTCTGCTTGGTCTTCTTCCTTGACGCGGCGCCGTGGCGCTGATTCTGTTGGGACGAGCCTTTTCTTGTACCAACAGCAGCCGCAGCGATGGGACGCGGCTGGGCATCAAACTCAAACAACAGCTGGGCCTGGAGGAGCACGGCCATTTCCTCTTCGGCATGCCGTACCACCGACTCATGAAACAATTCCCATAGTGTTCCGATTCGATGAATTGGGATATCTTGCCATGCCTCCTGGTGAGGTTGACACGGATAATGCATTGAGTGGCGTTCTGCGAGCCGTAGCGTTGTTACAAGAGCGCTCGTTGGGCCTGTGACGCCCCTCAGAATGGTCCACAGAAGAGTGTCACGCAAAAATAGAATCTGTTGGCGATCCATGGACCGCAGCAACTCTTTCATGGCGAACTGAACCGCCTTTGGCAGCACAATTTCGAGGTTGTTGCTCGTGTAGCCTGCGAAATTGGAATCATGAAAATCGTTCACATCCGCCATCTGTCTCTCCCACGCGTCTTGATGATGATACCGAATCCATAGACATGCATGATACCTGCATGCCAGACACTTGCTGAGCGACACCCACTCTTGCGTTGGATGGAACCAATTGGATTGAAATGGTTCATACGATGGCATGTCAAGAGTAGCTGCTGCGTTTGCGATATCGCTCGCAGCTGCTTGTGGATCGGAATTTGACGCCCCTAATGGATCCGTGTAGAGGTTCCCGCGCGTTGCATTGTTCAAGTGGCGGAGGAGTGCATCTGCGGTCGGGAGATGGTCGCGTGTTCGTCTCTTGAGGCTGAAAGTCCGCGTCCGTCGTTGGCGATCCACGTTGGATTGACCCATGCGAAACATGGAATGACGAATGATCCAGTCATCGGACTCTCGTTGCGATTGTGAAGACGGGACGCTGAGCTGATCGCCGCATGCCGTCACGAACCGTCTCGACACGACATCGTAGAGCGTGGGATTTGCTGAGGTCGACATTGACGTTGATACTGACGTTGATGCAGCGGATGCGGATCCTTTTGCGTTTCTCCTCCTCGGTTGTCGTCGGCCATTGCTGTCGCGATCTGCATGCATAGACTTGCGGGACTTCCACTGGAACAGGCGTTGCGGGGGATCTCTCACCCTGGTGGAATCGACATCGAGGTGGGCGCCTTCGCGGCTTGCGACCGGACGGTAGCCCATGGCGCGCGGGTGGACCGGTGGCAACGGTGGCTTCCACAACCTCACCAGCTCCTTCCAGAGCACGAATTCGTCATCGGGGACCACGCAGACCAAGGTATCCAGCAGGTCATCGACCGACAAGGACCTGACCCATGTCCGGAAGCCCTGATCTTGGCCATCCGCCTTCTGTCGCTGTCCTCTTGCGTCTGGTGCGCCTCTGTGTTCATTCCACAATCTCTGCCTCCTCTTCGTCATGTCTTGTTGGCAGGTATGCAGACGGGCAGATGTGCAGGTGCGCAGGCAATCCGTCTTTGTATGTATGTATATCGCGGGCGATGTCCCAACAAGCGCAGCAGTATGCACTGTCTCCCAATGGTTGTTCTGTGGCTGTGACCTCTCTTGTTGGATTTTGTGGTGTGAGAATCCATCTTGGGTGCGCAGCGATGTGGCTTGTCGTTACAATCTTGTCCACCACGCTTGTGTTGTGTTTGGGTGGAAGCGAACAAACACGATTTGCGTCTCTTCCTAGCCCTTCAGATTTTGATGGAAGCCCAATACCATCCAATTATGAGCACTTGAATCAACACAATTGGGGTGAAAAGAGTCATGTATTTTTACAAGTTGTATATGACACGATATGGCATTGTTTTGGGTGTGTGGTGAACTATTTCGTCCTTGTTTTGAGACTATGTCTGCGTTCGATGTTCTCGTCACGTTTGGTTTTATATTAATTTGTAAATTACCGCGACACCCCAATCTGATCATCATATATTTAGTCTTGCTCTCTATCAGAATGGCGCTGCGTCTTATTAGTGACTCAATCGTACACAGGATTCAACGTCATCCTTTCTTGTTCGCATGTTTGTCATTGTTCGTGTTCTTGTTCTTGTTCTTGTTCTTGTTGTTGGTTGCCGTGTTGTTTCTCACCATCGACGAGAACCAACACATCGACGCGTTGGGGCGATGCAAGAACGTGAACAACTTCGATGGACAATGAGCAAAGGACTCAACCTCAATGACCAACGCCAAGACCCATACGGAAGAGGAAGCGAAGGAGAGAGAGAGAAGCTGCATAAGACAGACACAGTTACAAGTGCGCACGATGCTGACGACTAACAAGAGGGGTACCATCCCATCGGCGCCATCATCGTCGTCGTCATGGACCATCACGAATCAGGAGTCATTATCGGAGGTGCTACCGCTGGTGGAGGTGACCACGAGATCATCGGCATTAACGCAGGTTCCAACATCAATAGCAACGTCAACAACATCCACATCAACAACGAATGCAGAAGCACAACAGAGTGGCTCAAATATGGAGAAGCCAGCAGCATCGTCAGCAACGACGACAGCGGCTTCAGCAGCAGCCGCATCCTTCAGGCTGTTTCTCCTGGTCTGGCTCGTGCTGCAGAGCTCCAGCCAAACGCTGCTGGGCAGGTATAATCGTTCGTCGGTGCCAGAAGATGAGCTGTACGACATCAACACGATGCTGCTGATGGTGGAATACTTCAAGCTGCTCTTCAGCTGCGTCTTGGAGCTCTACTTCATGTACAGACAGAACGACAAATCAACATCGCCATCGAAGCAGCTCACGACGCTGAGCAGCGCGATGCTGCGATGCAAGGACCACTGCAAGGACGGATGGAAGATGGCCATCCCTGCCATCCTCTATTGGATCGGGAACAACATGGCCTACGTCGCCATCTCCAACCTTTCAGCCCCGGTGTTTCAGGTCCTGCTGCAGGTCAAGTTGCTGATGACGGCGTTTCTCAGCGTCTGCTTCCTGCAGCGCAAATACGTCTTCCGACAATGGTTGTGCCTCTTGGCTTTGACGGTCGGCGTTGCGATTGTCGTGGTGGGAGAAAGTGCATCGGCCAGCCTTGGTGCATCCTTCGAATGGATTATGGGATTCATCTCCCCCGTGGTATCAACAAGCGGTCTTGCCGAATCGCCAAATGCTATTCTCGAACAGGCGAAGCGCAACATTACAGCAACTGCAGCAGCAGCAAACGCTATCTCCACGTCGACCGCACCGAAGCAGTCAACTTTCGTGGGGATTGTCGCGGTTGCAGCTGCTTGCTTTTCCGGATCCATGGCCACAGTGTTCTTCGAGATCGTCCTCAAACAGAGGCAACTGTCTGCCGGAAAGAAGGATAAGTCGATGCCAGGAGATGCTATGAAACGGCAGCATTCCATCGACCTGGAAGGCGCGCAATCGAAGAAGAGCAGCACGGCGCTGCGTCGAATCAATTCCAGCTTAGCCAGCATGACGGATGATGACAGCATCAGCAACCAGCATATTGGCAAGCCAACGGCTACGAATGCGGCTGCGAAAGTTAAGGAGTCGAATGCAGACGATGCATCGTCTGAGCCATCCAAACCGCCGACGTCCATTTGGATGCGGAACATACAGCTCGCGTTCTTCTCCATCATCGTGGCGAACATGAGAGTGGTGCATGCCAGACTCAACACGCCCGAATCCGAGCAACAACCCTTCTTCCATGGATTCCGAGGCTTGGTCTGGATTCAGGTGGTATGGCTCGCGGTCGGAGGACTCGTCGTGGCGTCCGTTATCAAGTACGCCGACAGCGTCATGAAGGGACTGGCCACCGGGTTCAGCGTGCTGTTGGCCACGGCATTCAGCATACTGTTCATGGGGATGAAGCTAACGGGAGGCTTTTTGGTCGGCGCAACGCTGATCATTGCATCGGTGTACTTCTTCTCGAACCCGCTGCCCTCCAAGGAACAGCTATGCTCGAGGCGGCAGATAATGATGTTCACCATGGTTCTGTTGCTCATGTTCGCGTTTGAGGCCATCGCGACAGCCCATCCGCAGTACACGTTGTAGATGGAATAGTCATACGGCATAACGACGCAATACAAGTGTGGTACCGCACGAACGCTTTAGGCACGTGCACGAGTACACCGGTTGTACGAGATAGAATACGTACGTAGAGCACTCTGCTCGAGTAGAACACTGCACATTTCGTTAGGGTACGACTACGTAGGAGTACACATGAAGACAGTCATCACATGGTGCAACAGGCACGCAGGTACGCAAGTATTCAAAAATGTAGCGTACATATTTTACCAAAACTACGAGTATACCATACGTACTAGTACATGCCTGCCGCTTCACATGGAATCCGACTCACGTCTGTTGGCGACGAAGACGGTCTTGAATTCGTCGTAAGAAATGGAGCCTGAATGATTCAGGTCGATCGTTCGTATGATCTCATCAACCTCCTCATCGGTGTAGGGATGCAGCATGCGCATCAGCGGTCCCACGGACGCGGCATCCAGGAATTCCGAATCCCCGGCTTGAATGGCATCGAATGCTTCGCGTGGATTGTCGTACGGGAACTCCTTGTTGAGACGCAGCACGACGGCCTTCTTGAAGTCCCTGCGGATGCACATCTCCTTCAGGGTGGTTTCAATGTACGGAGCCTCTTCCATGAGAACTCGCAGCTTCTGGCCGAGAAATTGATGCACGATGCATCCCGTCTTTTCATCGCACAGAGCCGTGCAGTTCCGTGGCTGCCTCGTGAGCATCGCGTGCTCGCCGATGATGTTTCCCGGCGTCGCTGAGAGAACGTGCTTGCCATTCGCTTCGATGGCGACCTTGCCTTCCTTGACGATGAACAACGAATCGCCGTCGTCGCCATCGCGGAACAAGAAGTCGCCGTTCCGGTACTCCTTCAAAATGAGGTCCCTCTGCAAACTAAGGATGGAACGCATTCGATTGCGCTTGCGCACCTTGTCCTTCTCCCTCATCTTCAAGAACAAGTTGGGGTCGGAGTCCTCCAGGAAATCTTCGAAGAATTCGCGGCGTATGCGACGCGTGTGGACAGGCGTCACGGATCGGACGGTGGCGGAACGTCGCTTGGATGGATCGAAGAGCGCCCCCTCCCCGAAGTAGTTGCCTCGCTTGCGTCGGCTGTGAAATCCTGTCGATGTTTCGATCGACACGATGCCGGATTCGATGAAGAACATGTTGTTGCCGATCTCGCCTTCCCTGTATATCACGCTGCCTGGAGGGAAGTGCACATCGGCCATGTTCTCTCGCAGTACTGACGAGAAGTTAGACAGCGTGAGCGGTTCATTGTTGTCGTTCGACGAGACGATCCCAGGAAACCTGTCCTTGTCGCTGTTGAACGCCGAAAGCGCGCTTTCCGTGAGAGAATCGGAGTTGTTGGCACTTTCATCATTGAGTAGATGCGTGAGATAATAGTGTGCGAGCTTGGTCTTGTGCTTTCTGTAGCCGGCCAGCTTTTCGCTCGTTGTCTGCATCTTGAGGGTGTTCGCGGTCTCTCCCTTCACCCAGCTATGGTGCAGCATGTCGAAGGCGGTGAGACGCTTCGCAGGATCTCGACACATGAGGCGTTCGATGAGATCGATGGCGGATTCGGAAAGATGTGCGGTCATTGGCGAGCCCCGGATCGGCGGTTCCTCGTCGCTGATGATGGCGGTGGTGACCTCCTCGTCGGATGCCTGCCCGTTGAGGTCGTAGGGGTGGAAGCCGGTGAGCATGATGTAGAGGATGACCCCGAGGGCCCACATGTCCAACGAGGGATCGAGCTTGGCCAGTCGCTTTCGCGCTGCCGGGTCTAGGATTTCCGGAGGGCTGTACGCCAACGTCTTGCCCGCCAGCGAGACCTTGTCGTCGCGGTCGCTCTGATTCCTCTGAGCGGCGGGGTGATCTTCGGCAAGCTCGTGGTCCACATGGTCGACCTGCGAGCAGCCAAAATCCACGAGCTTGATGACAGCCTCGTTGGAGTCCTTGGAGCTGAGCATCAAATTCTCTGGCTTGAGATCGCCGTGGGTGATGCCGATGCCATGGAGGAAGGTGAGAGCGGCGGCCACCTCCCGCATCAGCCGCGAGGCGTCGGCCTCCGAATAGGCCCCCTGATCCACCAGATGCTCGAAGAGCTCGATGCCATCAATGAGGTCGAGCACCAGGTAGTAATTCCCTCTCTCGTTGAAGTATTCGATGAGCGAGTTGATGCCGGGATGGCCACCGTTCTGCCGCAGATGCAAGAGGGCATCCATCTCGGCGAAGAATTGGTCGCGCTGGGTGTACCGTTTGGGTATTTTCTTGATGGCCACCATCTTGCCGGTCTCTCTGTTTTTGGCGCGAAAGATAGTGCCGAAGGTGCCTTCGCCAATGTTGGTGTTCCATTGGACATCATACTTGCGTTCCAGCGTCTTTGAGCTGTAAGGCATCTTTATTCGGCGCACATGTGGCGACTGGTGCTGAGACAGGAATCCAGAGGTTCTCCTGCTTCCCAGGAACTTCGCCACCAGCGACGTTGTCGATCTGTCATCATCGCAAGACGTGGTGTGCGCCATGATCCCCAACTCGGCAGCGCCTGGCACGTTCACGGTGGCGGTGACAGCAGTGTTTGCGATGGTGGAACCATTGGTCGCACCATGCCCTCTGCACTCATTACTCATGATGCCGGTCTTGCCGTGGACTCTTCCATTGAGCGCATGCTGGGGAGCCCGGATTGATTGCTGGCCCTCCTGCATGCCACGATCGTCCTTGGTGTGGTTGTTATTCTGGGCGTCATTCTTGGCATCATTCTGGGCATCCTTGTTGATCTCCGACAAGACAGCAGCAGACAACCCAATGCCTGCCATCAAGAGAGGAGCGTTGTGGGAATTCCACGGTGTGCGCTGCGAATTCGTGGAGTGGAATCGGTTGCTTATGGACTTGCCAGAAGAATGATTGGGGTGAACGTTAGTAGCCCAGCGTTTCTGATCGCGATGAGGCTGATTGCGGCCGCCAGACGTGGCCAACCTCCTCTGGAGCATGGAAGATACCACGCGGCGCTGCTTCCACATCTTTCCAACTGTCTCTATCCGATGGAGTGCTCTCGAATTTGTATGAAGGTTGGAACTGAAGACTTGTGCAATGTGGGCGTCGGACTCTTCCTTGCCTAATCGTATGATGCTCTCTGAAGAGAAGGAGAGAGCACTCTGTTTTGCTGAAATGACGCACGGCCCTGGCTGTGTCTGCAACGTGTTTGGTGATGCTCTGTGGCTTGGCGTCCGTCACTGATGTTGCTTGATGCAGCTTCTGCGAGATCGCACGTCTGGTGAGTGCTCTCTGTTCGTGTTTTTACCTCGCGCTGTGCGTTGCTTCTCGTTTGCTCTCTGTTGTGTGATGCGATGTGATGCGATGTGATGGTGTCGCTGTTGGTGATGCTGCGTGAAGTGGTTGGGCAGATCTGCTCGTATCTTACTATTCGTACAAGTACAGGTGCCATGTGTGTGACTGCAAGTTCGCAAAGATTCACAATGCGGTCAGTGATGCGTTGCTTTTCTCTCCTTCTTCGCTTCCGTGACAAGGAATGGTTGATTGAGAGGAGGGTATGCACAGGTGGCTCCTCCAACCTCTTGAGCAACAGAGCACTGGCAGTTGCAATTGCACGTTTGAGCGTGTGGTGGACAGGACTTTCGGAAGTATTGCACGAGCCACGGTGTGACGCAGTGTGTGGGGTATCCCACGGATAGATCGTGTCCACCCGATCGCTCCACGCCAACCAAGCAGAGAGAGAGAAAGGGAGAAACTCGCTGCGTGTTTGGGAACCTGGAGCATTGACACCAACACGTTTCGGGTCGCTTTGTCGCAGATTCGATGTGATGCGATCCTCACCTCGCACAGTGTTTATCTCGTCTTGGTGGTTGTGATCAAAGATTGCTTCCCGCGCAAAACACGGAAGGTGTCACAAGAGGGAGACATTCATGACTGGAGTCAAAGATACCACAGAGATTCCCACCCCTCTGCCACTCTCCACCCTCTTCCTCCTTTCGCAAGCAAGGAAACGAGCGAGAAGACCATCTCTGAATTACGATCTATTACGAGTACAGTTTTAGAATTGCATACTCCGCACTCCTGCAGCGCCGCGGTACTCCAGCACGAGTACTTGCCACAATCACTCATGAGATTTCCTTCAACAAGGCCGCGTATCCTGCCGTCGCGCCCTTGCCTTTGGACAGCTTCTTCCATTCCTTCATCTCGGGCTTCAGCTTGGACTTCACTTGCTTTGCGAGCGACTCCACCTTGCACAGCGCCGTCATCACGAACGCGCCTCGGTTGGATGAAGCGACGTCAGTAAATCGATCGCAAACCTTCTCGAACAGAGCCTTGCTGAAGGCGGGTTCGTGCTCATCACCATCGTCACCATCACTGCTGCTCTTGTTGGCTTGCGATGTGCGCTCCGCATCCAAAAGCACCATGTGCTTGATGATCAAGTGTCCGGCGGGATCCTCGAAGACGGACGACGGTGCGTCTTGTGTTGAGCCGTCCTCATCAGCACCATTCGCATCGCTGTCCAACGATGCCACGCAGGCGCTCACCGTGGCATCGATCACGTTGGTGGGCGACCACGCGGCGTACACCTCCTTCAACACGCGCGATCCCGGCAAGGAACGCATCAATTCGTCGGCATGGTTAACGCACATTTCCAACAGCGCTGGCTTCAGGTGGGAGAGCAACTCGCGCTGCCGGATCTCAGGATCCTTCTTCGATGTGGGCACGTCCGCCCCGTTCTCGCGGATGGTGGGCATGGAACCAAGTATGTCGCGCTCCCACGGATCGAAGTACTTCATTCGGATCTTGTCATCCTTCGGCAGCAGAAGAAGGAACAGCTTCGACGCATTTTCATCCAACGCCAACTCCAACAACGGAGAGACCGGCGTTTCTTCTTTTTCGGCGTTGTCATCGCCATCCTTCTCATCACCATCCGCCGCGGCTGTCAGAATCTCATTGAGCAAACTCTTGTGCACGGACACGGTATCGTCCGTCACCTGCACCAACCGCAGGATGCTGAAGTACGCATCTCGATGCATCAGCGACGACCGTGTGTATCCCTTCAGGCTCTTCAACAACCTCTTGCGATCCTTCGGCGTGCCATACGACGCGCAGCTCGCCACGGCCTTGGCCCCGGACCGCGTCGACAGCATGTGCAGCGCGTGATCCGCGACGCTGGGAATCAGCGGGCGCAGATCGGACCCGTCGGCCACGTCGGCGTACTCGCAGAACAGGTCCTGGAAGAAGGCGTAGCCGAAGAATTCCTTCTGGATGGTCTTGTTCACCATCTCCTTCACGAAGTTGATCGCATTCTTTTTCTGGCTGTCGGTCGCATCCTGCAGCACGCCGCTCAGCGTGGGGAGGATGGGGCCGAGATTCTTTGCGTCCTTCTTGCCTTTGCCCGCCGTGGATGGTTGTGGTGCGAACAATGCGAAGTGGGGACCGTAGAATTCTTGTTTCAATCCGACTATCAGTCTCGGTGGCATGGTGAGGAAGAGGGACTCGATCACACGTGCTGCCACTGCGTGCACCGCCAGTTTGGAGATGTGGCCCTTGAATTCCTGGCAGTGGTGCCCGGGAATTGTCATAACGATGTTGTTGTCAGTGGTTGGTTAGTTGGTTGGTTAGTTCGTTAGTTGGCGAGCCTTTGCGATGTACGATGTACTAACAACACGCACATGTGATTCGACGGTGGGACATGCATGCAACATGCACAGGTGATCATGTGCATATTTTGTTTGAACTTTCATGCTGCAACACATGCATAGCACCAGAGTACGGATACAATTCAGCAGACACACAATCTCACAGCACAACGGCATGACAACATGATAACAACACTCACCCTGACGATCGTCTTGGCGCACTCTGCATCACGGTGGCAGTACTTGATCAGCTTGAGACAGCAAAAGTGCGCGTACTGGATCTTGGCAAGCTCCGGCAACGACCCGCTCTCCTTCGTGCACAGCTCTCCGAGGATGATCTTGCGCTGTTCCATGTTGCCGAACTGAATCGCGGCCTGCACCACGCGCGATGCATCATGCTGCAAGGCAATTTCGCTGATCTTCCCGGTGATCAGATCCATCAACTTCTCCACCAGCTTCTTCGTGTCCTTCGTCGTATTCGTCTTGAGCCGCAGCTTGTTCCACAACGCCTTGGCTTCCTCCACCACATCCGCGTGCCGCCTCTGCGATTGTCGGTCCTTGCGAACCTGACGCTTCTGCGCGGACTTTGTCATCGATTCGGCGGCATCTCCGCCCTTGGGCTTCTTGGATTTGCTCGAGCCGCCGGACGACGATCCTCCCTTGCGCTTGTTGCCCTTCTCGACCATCTTTCGTTCTTGTCTTGTTGCTTGCTCCTGATTCTTGAGATGTCCTCTGCAGAGTATTCTACTCAACAAGTTGTGCTCTTGCTCTGGCTCTTGGTTCGGTTCCCAATTCGCTCCGTTTGCGCGTGTGTCAAACCATGACAATTCATTCTTTTGATGCGGTTTCATGATGGTTGGAGGAACAACGAAGTTAGCCATGGAAGTACGGACAGACGTATATCGCTCACCCACGACTCGACAATCTGCCCTATTCAGGATACGATAGTAAGTTCCTGACGATTGTAAATAAGAGGACCTAGATCATCCTATCATGCTGTGCATGGTATTTCTGCAAAGTTAAAAGATCCTGGGCCTCATGGTTAACAAGTTAGTTATTGCATATATCTATGACCAGAGTTGGATTTCGTGTGCTGTTGTGACACGATCTGGAAGGGAAGACCTTGCTGACTGCCAGTTTCGGAGAGACTGTTTGATGCAGTTAGTGAGGGGTGACCGTATGGGAAGTAGTAGTGCTGAAAATGAGTACATTAGTGTTGTTTGTACTGATCTGTTGGCAAGTTCCGCTCATGGATACTCTTGCGACTGTTGACAGTGGTGGTGGTGGTTGTTACGATTTCGTTTGCTATTTCATTACGTTGTTCCGATGCCTCTCAGAGTCTTCCAATACTCTTGGTGTCTCCCAACTATGAGTGGGCATGTGAGATGCTCTCTTGCTATTACTTGTATTCTCTTTCTCTCTCTTGCATGTTGGTACTATGTGATATTCTGTACTTGATACATACTCTGTATTTGATGCATATTCAGTCATCTTGTCCTCTACTGGTGCATTACTCCACAAGTAATCACCAAATGTCTTGTCCAAATTCCTCTTTGTATATCCATGATCTTGATGTCACTCTGGTCATTGAATCTTCACCTTCTTGATCTGATGTGGACACAGCTGCCAACATGGTGACACAGTGACATCTTGTCGACATCAGCTGTTGGCTTCCACAGTCCTTCTGATTCCATATTCCATTGATGATGCAGTGGTCTGGCAAGGATATTGTCATTTGAGGTTTAGTTGGGAAGTACATCGATTCTTGCTGAACGCCATGCGTTTCTGTTGGTTGATGGACAGACAGGATTCCTGATGCTCTCATTTTTTATCGTTTACAAATTTCCTCCCGAAATTCTGAATGTTTCGATGTGAGCGAATTCGTGATGTGATTTCGATCAATCACAGTTCACTGTCGACACAAATATTTGTGCCGCTTGCGCGTAGAGTATAAGAGAACAATGGTTGAGCGATGCACATACACATATCCGTAAGGAAAATTTTGTGCGGTGTTCTCGTAAGTGGACTCACCGATCCACTTATTTTGACACCTTCGTGGTAAGTGGACTCACCGATCCAGTTACGTAAGTGGACTCACCAATCCACTTACGAGCACAAAATGACTCGTCAGAATACCCCCTCTCTGAGATTGGAATAGTTCGACTCGCCCAACCTCCATCTTTTCACTGATTCCTCGTGATGTTTTACACACTGCGTGTTTTGTCGTGTTATTCTTACGACATAAACTGTCCCGACGTTGCAGCTTCTCCTTCCAATGCGTTGTAACCTTTGTTGTATTGGTGGCGTGTACTACGTCTGGTGCTAGCGTTATAGAGGATATTGCACATACATGTACTGTGGCAGAAGCCTGGGGTTACACGCATTATTATTAGTTCATCTATCTCACTCTTTTCCGCCCATTTCGACTGTGCAAGTACAGCAATTCTGTTCTGCTGTTCAGCCTTGCCTCGGCTGCCGACCTATGCACAGATCATATTGTTTGTGTCCTACTGAGCTCGCTTGCTACTCCTGTGGTGCCTTGGCTTGTTCGTGCCCACTTTGCCGTTGATGCATCCACGTCATCAAATTCGTTCTCATCTTCCTCTCGTTGAAGAGCTTCCATTGCTTCCGACACGCTCATTGTCTCTCCTCTACTACATCCAGGGCTAGCGTTCATGACCTACTCTTCAATGGTTGCTGCTTCTTCTCCTCTGGATTGTTTCTCCTCTTTATCTCCGATTAGTTCTTGATAAGCGTGTGTGAGACTTGCTTTCGCATGTTGCTGCTCGCCTCCGATAGTTTCTTCGATTGCAGGTGCTTCGCTGTCCGTGCCTGCAGTTGCTCCTGCTGTTTTTCTCCACTACCATTTGCTTCTCCACCTTTGGCGGGTACAGTCTCCACAGCATTCAGCACTGCTGCTGCAAACTTCTCTCTTCCGAGCTGCGCTTGTACCTTGTCTGCCCACCCTGCTTCATCTTGGTGAGCAATTTGGTGGCAAGAGTTTTGTATGATCACCGCATCCTCTCCTTTTGCGACTTTCTTCAAAGCCACAGTGGGTGCGATGCCACATTTCTTCAGTCACTCCTGTCTCTCCCGCTTCATGAAGCCACAAGCATGAATGTAGCACCCAGGGCAAATCCATCTTGTCCTGGCTGAACATACAATGCAAGTTCCTCTTCTGTTCGGGTTGTACCATGATATGTGCTCTCCCTCTTGTAATTGTTTTGGAAGCTTTGTCTCCTCCTCCGAATGCAGGGAGGAGGACGAGCATACAAAGGGAATGAATTGCACAAACATTGTATTGGTTGACATGAGGACAAAGTCTGGCATGGTTGTAGTAATCGCGATTCGAAGGAAGGAGCAGGTAGGAATAGCAGTTCTGAGTGACGCAAACACACTCACCGATCACCAAAACACTCCCTTTCACACCATATATGTGATGTGCAACCTGCAGCATCTCTTCATCTGCTTTGATCAATGCACGATATGAAGGGCTGCGCGACTCCAAGAATATGTGGATGGTGCTTGGGATGCCATGGACCCAGTGTGCCTTTGTCTGATGCGCCTCTTCCTCCCTTTGCGTTTCAGCTGTTGTCCTTGTTTTCATTTCCACGATAACAACTTCGTCTGTTACATCGCTTGTGGGGTCTCCAGCAATACCAATGAAGTTGGCAGATGCGCGAGTGTAGCCTTTGCCGCCCTTCTTCACCAGGCCCACCCTAAATGCTGCACTGAATTGGCTGCTTCCTCCAAGCATGCCCTGGCAGTCCATTGCCGCTCGCATCAGCAGCTCCTCATTCATGTGGCCGAGTCTGGCATACCTGTTCGCCCGACCTTTCTGTGGTGTCATGAACCATGGCATCAGCGCTGTTTTGGCATGTTTTTTCAGGCTCTTCAGGTTCTGGAAGTCTGCAGAGCAATGGACCTCTGCCACATCCAGATTTGCATCGTCTGCTGTCATGGTCATCGGCCCGGCCACCAGAGGATCACTGGCTGCGGCTGGTGTCGCTGATGGTGCAGTAGTTTGTGTAGATTGGTTCGTTTCGATGATGCTGGTGTGGGATTGATTGTTGGTGGAATACTCCTCCTCTGCTCCCACCTTGTCAGTCTGCGATGCTTGCTCATTGTTTTCCGATGCAACCGGATTCATATATCTAAACTCTGCGTTTGCGGAGTGCGATCGACGTGTTTGAGAGCCGCCATGCCAAGATGAGGCAGAGATCCAAGACCTAAGATCAGGTTGATCAACTGGGTATTGAAATGGATGGGTTGGGGAACCACAACAATCTGTGGTGGTACAGCTGAGTTGATGAACCTCATCAAGAAGCAATTCGTATATGTACCGACGGGCATTCCCCACCGAAACTGGGAACTCTTCATTGTCAGGGTCAAGAAGGAGCCAACAAGGATCCATGCTTGCCAGCCGTTCTGCCTCTGATTGGTTGTGCTCTTTGCATGGGGTGCTTGTGTTTGTTGTGGATGCAGCATCACCTGCAGTAGTTGCGCTGAAATTTTTGGTAGAGGCATTGGCGGTTGGCGTTGTCATGGATGGAAGAAGGTTTCCTCATGATCCACTCTTGGCAATGTAGGAATCACCACTTCGATCAACATCAGCATCAATGTTATCAGCGCTGATGGCGTTGGATTCCAACACGCTATGCGTGTCCTCGTCGCTTTCAGCCATCAGGAGAACGAAGTACTTGATCACTGTCAAAGGTGTCGTCAACGCAGTTGGGGTCGAGGTGGTTGTCGTCGCTGTCGTCATCAGTCCAGTCAACACTCCGTTTCACAAGGGATAGAAGGGATGTTGAAGCACGCATGATGCAGCAGAGTGATACAGAGTGTAGAAGGCAGCAATGATTCGTAGGTATGCAGACGACAGTGTGGAACAAGGATTGGAAGGGGTTCAGATGGAATGAACATTGGAACGGATGCAGATGGAGAAAGATGAAATCCAACGGGTGTGTAGAAGACACTGACAGGCAATGTGAAAGGGAGATTGCAAGGCGAGCGATGAAGCTGCGGAGCGCAGTCTTGGGTTTTCTGGTTGGCAACAGCTGGATCAAGCCATGGCCCATCGCGGAGGCGAGTCTGGTGTGGTGACGGAGGATGACGTCCGGAAAGCCTGGCTGCGTTTTGGTTGGGTGGTACGAGACAAAGTTCTGTTTCGTGGAAGTGCGCAGAGCGGTGGAAGGTCTGGGCTGGAGGGTGGCATTGAGCGGTCTGATGGCGCAGGGCAGGCAACGGGGGATGAGCGTGTGGGTGACTACAGGACTGGACAGAATCGGATTGGACAGGAGGCCAGGAGTCCGGACGGCGACACCCACGTCCGCACATGGGCTATGGGGGTGACTCACTGCTGTTCAGCTGGGGGTGCGTGCATCGTGGCCTGGTGATGGTGCTCCAGGATACAAGGCCCACCTCCAGTGCCCTGTGTGGGGCTACACAATCTCCCAGGTTGCGCAGTGTACAGGCACCTGGGTCTGTGGCTGTTAAAACGCGGAAATGACAGGAGTGCATATATTCGTGACATACTCGACCTACCTGGTGCAGCCAGGCATGTGCGGGTGAGGCTAAAGCCCTCAGGCACTCCCTATTATGGGTTTAATTGTTGTGGGTTATTGTTATTGTTATTTTTATTATTATAATATTAATACGAGAGGGAAATGCACCATGTGTTGTTGGGTTGGAAGAATAACGCGACAAAACACGCAGTGTGTAAAACATCACGAGGAATCAGTGAAAAGATGGAGGTTGGGCGAGTCGAACTATTCCAATCTCAGAGAGGGGGTATTCTGACGAGTCATTTTGTGCTCGTAAGTGGATTGGTGAGTCCACTTACGTAACTGGATCGGTGAGTCCACTTACGAAGCAACAAAAATGCCAAGTGGATTGGTGAGTCCACTTAGCACTAAACGGACTCACGAGTCCTTTTATTTTCCTCACGGATATGCACATTCCAAAAACGGACGCCAATGCCAATGCAGATGTTCTATCGGCAGTAGCCATAGCAGGAGCAATAGCAATGAACACGCATGTATCAACAGCATGAACTGCGCTGTCTTGTCTTCATGCCAATACTCTATACTCCATTCTTCCTCCATCTCGCCGATCGTTTCCTCGAGCTGTTCCGTCAATGACCTGAGAGCGTGAAGCATCAGACGTTCCGGTATCTGCTGGTACTCCAACTGTTGCTGCGGCATAGGTTGGGAGAACGGTGCAACGAGTATGCTGCCCCACTGGCACACTCTCCTACTCGCACGCTGCCAACTCCGTCACTGACTGGTACCTACACCCGACCTTTCAGCCTCTTGAGGTTGGAGATGGTCACAAGTGATGCTAACCGCTTCCAAAGCAACGTGAGCGTGGACCGGGATGACGACGAGGAAGAGGACGATATCATGACATGGCATGACGACGGCATGCCGACGGCAACAGTGCTACGGCTAGTATCAACAATCATTACCGCGCAGCTTCATTCGGATGCACTTGATGCGTGGCACAGATTACATCCGTAGGTTGGAGTGGATGGGTAGGCAAGAGCAAAGGTCTACTAGAACAGTATCGTACTCGAAGAGTATCCGTACGAGTATTGTATTACATCATGTTGTATTGCATTGCATTGCGCCAAGTCTGTTCCTACGTATGGGTAACGATGAGTCGACAATCCATGCTCATTCATTTTCTAATTGCTAACTAATGCCGCGCAGATCGATACTTCCTTAGAGCCACTCTTCTCTGTGCTTCCTCATGTTCCCTCATGCTTCCTCATCTCCTGATCCATCAGATATCGACTGTGATCTCTTCGTGTCTGATGTTTGCATGTCGCTGACCATCTTCCATGGGGCGTGCTCCACCAAGGCGGCGCCCTTCGCTGCTGAGCCCTTCCTCATCAGCGCAAACGACATTTGGTGCATCAGACCATCGATGTAGGATGTTCCCACCGACAACGTGGAAAACATACCGTAATGACCGCAGACGATGGAGTCATCGATCACTGTCCTATCAGCAAATGTGAGCAGCGGAGCTTCATAGATGCGGGATCCAAAGTACAGCATCTTTCCCTGGATGGTCGCCCCTCGGAATCGCAACAGAGCGTTCATCATCGGTGTGCCCCAAACAACTGACTCGAAGGACCACGACTGAAAGAACTGGCTGTAGGTAAAGTAGACCATGTGCAATGAAACCGACCATGGTCCTCCGCGTGCGACGCTTCCCAAGAGAGTGATAGTCTCGATCACTCGATAGAGAACGAGCCAGATCATGGTCTGGATGATGGTGGATGCCGCAATGGCGATCGGAGCCAGCGCCGTTGTCGTGTCTGGCTTGAGTATGATAGCCAACAGCTCATATGATGGGATGAGGCTGACCGCCACTGCCGCAAGCATAATGATATGCAGCAGGGTGTTGTTGATCATGAGCATCCAGAACTGGGATGCGGAGAGAGGCACGTTGCTTGGATGATGGTCGGTGTTGATGATATCGCTGGTGACGTGGGTGCCAGGAGTCACCATGGCTCTGCGGATGGTCACACCAGGGCCGCAAGCCAGTGACATGCCGATGGTGCTGTCTTCGATGGTGATCGCCTTGTATTGGCCATCTTCTTCGACATCGAGGTCACAAAAGGAGATGAAGGATCGCCTGACCGTGACGAGGTCCAGCTTGGATGGAGGGAACAGCATTGTCATCGCTCTCGATCTCATATCGATGTCCATGCCGTGTGCCATGAGGACGAGGTTCCAAAGTTGGGAGTACAATGTTAAGTCGAGGATCAGTGTTGTTCCGACGAAGAAGTGGAAGTCGCAAGCCCAGTCAGCAAACTTAGAGAATGTTCCTGTCCGCGCTGGGCCGGACCGCTTCTTGCCGATCAGCACCCACTTGAGAATGATGCTGGTGATCACGAAGCAGACGGACGTGAGGCCAAAGAGGGCGATCCAGTAGACAATGGGTGAGTACCTCCAATCTGCAAGCCCATCTCCGACCAACTGATCAGCAGCCACGAAGCATGCGAAGGCGAAGTACAGCTCGACGGCGAGCCAAACAAGCTTCATCATTCCCAGCACGATCGATGGGCTGGTGGATGTGTCGGATGCCGTGTCTCCACTCGCTGTTCCAGTTGCGGATGCATCGTCATCGCCCTTGAGAGTCGACGAAGGAGCATCGACAAATGCTGGGTTGCCTCTGATCGAGGTGTTTGGTGGTGCTTGAGCACCTTCCACCAGCACGGATATGCTCTGCACCTGGCAGCCAGAGCCGACGCTGGCTCCAGGAAGCAAGGCGCCATTGACCGTAGCGTTGGATCCAACCTGAGTCTTGCGAAACCTCACGCTGGGGCCTTCCTGCTCATCCTTCCACGGGCCAAACATGCGGCATCGGATGTGCGTGTTGACCGTGGCGCCAGCACCAACCTTGACCAGGTCAAACTCCCGGACGGTCCCGTTCACGCTGGCCGAGCGATGGATGTCGGCACCCATCAGGTAGTAGAACAGCGTCATCAAAGGTGTGTTGCCAATGATGCGGCCGACGAAGCGGTCCCAGATATCGACCAACCGATCGACGAACCACCACCTGATGAAATAGATGTTGGTCTGATTGGCATACCCTTCTGTGTATCTGCCAATGACAATCCACTTCGAGAGGATGATCACGAAGGTGAGCGTAATAGCCCAGACTGGGACGATCAAGGGTAGCAGCACCCATTCATGACCGGAGAGAACGTCGGAGTCGGCGATGACTTTTCCAACTTCGTACGCTGGGACGATGGGGAGCGAGAAGATGAGGACCGCGACGAGCGCGCCGATGGCCTGGATGATGGCGACGGCCGATTGGGACAGAAACTTCTCATTCGGGATGGAGAGGATCCTCTTGAGGGTTGGGAGGTTGGTTGGTAGGGGCTCTCCCTTTGATGCCTCGAGGAAAGTCTTGAGATCCATCACTCTCGGAAAGAGCTGGATGATATGTGCGGGAAGGGCTGTGTTGTATCGCTCAGAAAGGGACTGGCGGAGCTCCAGCTCCATCATGGAAGACAATCCAACATCCTTCCACTCATCATCGGGGCTGACTTCAGTTCCTGTACAGCTCTTCACAAGATCATAGAAGTCCATCTCTTCGATGTTGACGTTCTCGATGATGGACTTTCTCATCGAGAGTCGCTTGGATTGACTCGCAAGATTGCTGCCGTGCGAACTGAAGAAGTTCGATTTTCCGATGACATCCAGCACCGTCTTCTGCGTTCCTTCATGGAGACGCTGGCGATTCTGGCGTCTCTGGATCTTTCCGCTCGTCGTTTTGGAGATGGATCGCTCTTCCACGGCTGCGACTGTTGCCGGTGTCAATCCGATCTGTGAGATGACGTTCCTCCTGACCTGTTGGCAGACCGTCTCGGCATCCTTCGCGTGGCTAGCTCGGATCTCGAAGACGATCTCCAGCTGCCCATCGTTGCCCGAATCATTGGACGAGAAGGCGGCCACGCAACCTGGACGGACAGCGGACGATGCCTCCTCGACGGCGTGCTCGATGTCTTGGGGATAGTAGTTGACACCGTTGACGATGATGATGTCCTTCTTGCGGCCGCAGATGTAGAGGTAGTCGTCTTGATAGAATCCGTAGTCACCTGTGCGCAAGTACATCTTGCCATCGGCACTGGCATCGGCATTGGACGATGAATCACCCTCCACTCGCAGTGTGGCTTGGAAGGCCTCCTTGCTGAGCTGTGGCTGATTGTAGTATCCAGCGGTAACGGATGCTCCCGCGACCCAGATCTCCCCAGTGACGTTGTCTGGGCGTTGCACGCGGGTGTCCGGGTCCACGATGATGATGTCGATGGAGCTGTGCAGATTGCTGCGCTGGGCGATAGCCACAAACGGCTGGAGATCTTCACCTTCGCGGATGGTTGAGAGATAGAAGTCGTGATTGTAGCAGGTGCCAACGACGTTCTCCGCCAGTCCATACGCTGCGAGGAACCAGTCCTTGCGCAGGCCGTGTGGGCAGAATGTATCGGCGAAGTTCTTCTCGGTGTCAAGCCGGATTGGTTCAGCGGCGTTCTGGAGATGAAGCACACTTGAGAGGTCCAGGTTGGGGATGGGATTAGTCTTCCCTTTGGGGCTCTCCACGGCCTCGTTGTACTTGCGGGTGACCAGCCGATAACCGAAGTCAGGGGCGGCGCTGAAATGGCATTTGTGCTGGGACATGAGGTCGACCCAGAGCAACGGGTTGCGGATGAATGTGACAGGGGATATCATGTGGACTCGGGAATTCGATGCCAGTGGCACAATCACCATTTGAATGAGGCCCATGTCGTGGTACTGGGGCAACCATGAAAAGGTGGTAAATCGCTCCAAGATCTGCGTCTCGTTTGCACCTTTTTCAAAGCATGTGAGGAAACTGCTATGGAATAGTTCAATGTTGGCTCTCAGTGCGTTGTGGGTCACCATGACACCCTTGGGGTCGCCCGTGCTTCCAGATGTATACTGGAGGAAGGCGAGGTCCGAACCTTTGATGTTGGGTTCATCGAATGAAGGTGGCGACGACGATGAGCGGCCGGACATGAGGCTGGAAAGGAAGCCATTCTTGGCTTGCTTGTTCTTGCCGTTGGTCTTGTTGGCGATGAACGGATCGTGACGGATAATGCGATCGGTGACTTTGTACTTGACCCCGCTCGGCCACAAGGAGCGGCTCTTGGACGCCGGATTGGCGCGATCGGCAGCGCGGAGCATGTTGATGGATGTTTGGGTGAGGATGAGTGCTGGTGCACAATCCCCGATGACCTTGTTCATTTTGGTGAGAGACTTGACGAGCGGTGGTCCGGGAGGGTAGACCAGGACAGCTGTCACTCCTGCGCGGAGACATCCCACGAACATGGCGAAGAAGTGGAGTCCAAAGTCGTAGCAGAGGACGACACGGTCATCTTTCTTGGCACCCCACTTGTTGCGGATGAGGTGAGCGCAGTGTCCTGCTTCATCCCAGAGCTGTTGGAAGGTGTAGTTGTTGGTTGCCTTGCCTTTTTCATTGTACCAGGTGGAGAAGACGGTGTCGGACTTGAGTTCGACGATGTACTTGATGTGTTCGATGAAGGACTTGGTTTGGATGGACTTGTGGATGATCTCGTGCTCAGTGGCGTTGGCGTTGGTGATGGTGTTGGCGGTACCGGCTTCGATGTCATCGTCGACGGCGCGGTTTGCATCGGAGGGAGCGGATGGGTTACTCATGTTGGAATGCGTTGTTGAAACGAGGGGTTGGTTGCAGATGTGGTTGTGTTATGTTGTGTTGCGATTGGTGCAGCGTTGTTACTTTGATCTTGTCGATTTGTGAGTTGTCGGTTCTCGGGCTTCAGAATTGTGAGCAGTTGGAAAAATCATCGGCGTTGTGTTACACCGGGTGCCTTCTTCGGACACATAAGTGCTCGTACGAGTGCTGTCGCTGCATTTGTTATCCAGCCCAGATGAATTCCTTCATCAGATCGTGAGACAATCGCAAGATGCGGCTCTCTGTCGCCTCCGGTGGCCGCACTTTGGATGATGGGTCCAGATTCGTGAGTGCGAAAGGAGAAGACTGCACACCAGCACTCCGAGCAACACGAAATCGAACACAGTTCTGCCGAACACAGTGGAGCATAGAAACATTTTGTCGCGAAAAAACAAAAACATATGTCCGATCGCCGGACGAAGCAGCGTTCATGTGGTGAGTGGTGAAGAACCCCCAAAACAGTCGAGCAATTATTGGAGTGGGAAGAGCTCATACCCCTGCACCCACAAAACTCTGACAGATGCGTCAGTCACACACCCTGAACAGGAACAGAAACGCGAACAACTCGAGATGACTCATGTTTGGTGTGTCCTTTTCTTGTTCTCTTTTCTTGGTTGGAGTTGAAGTTCATCTAAAGAACAGACTACTTTCCGCGCTAGTGTGTCCCATGTATCCCCATGAAATTGATTTTGGCGCGTCAATTTTGGCGCGAAACCCTCCGCCTACGAATACGGAAAACCCCCTTTCCCCTCCTTCTCCCACTCTCATTCATGAATTATTGCGGACTCAAATCCCACTTGATTCACTGAATTCAATGTACTCCGGGAACTATATGTGTTGGAAATCCAGGGTTATAGTTAGTACTAGATATCTAATCCGCTGTTAGAAACTGTACCGTTTTAGAACTGTGAGCTCAATCTCACTTTCTCTTCAAATTTCATTTCTCGTTGCAGGCATTTGTTGCGGTGGCATCATGGGGTATCACGATGTTCCTCGAGTGCTTCCCTCTTCATTCATCATGCCTTGCTTGTGCATCTTTGTATTCTTTCCTCTGCGTCCTCGTCTTGGCATCTCATTGTTTGTATCTGCATATTCGTAGCCGTCTACATTCGCATGGTAGGAATCTGCAGTCCTGTGTGCTTGTCTGTCATATGTTTTGATCCTTGATCCTGTGACGCCATCATCTCACGATTGGTGTTGTTATCTCGTTACTATACACAGCGAAATCACACGAGTCCTTCAAGAGAGATCAAGTCTTTCAGGACGAGGGTGACAAGCTGGTGAGTGAAGACACTGTTTGGGTTGAGTGACTTCTGGTTCTATGTTATCTTCACTGAGATGGATCTCATGTTGCTGTGTTCAAGATCAGCTCTCGGTCATTGCACCTCTGCAATCGTATCCTGATGTGGAGATGACCCATGATGTGGCGATGATGTCTTCTGTGTCGACGTCACTCATCACCATTCCATGGCTCTGTCGATTCCACATTCCGTTGATGATGCTTGAGGCTGTCAGAGGTGTTGTCACTTCAGGTTTAGTTGGGAAGTATATCAGGTCAAATTGGACATCACATGTTTGCCAGGTGGTGGCCAGACCGAATCTCTGATGTTCTCTCTAGTGTGTCCCTTATGCCGAAAATCATGTGTCTGAGGAAAGCATCGTTTCAGCACATACCGGGACAGACTAATCAGAAAACGAATCAGGTGAATAAAGCGTTGTGCTAATAGGTGTCATCCTTGGTGATGTTCCAAATCTGCGGTTGTTCTGATCCTTTCTGATGTTCCAAACCTGTGGCGTTTCTTGTCCACAGGAGGGGCGCGTGCTGCTCCCCAGAGGGGGTGCATCACTTGCCCACTGCCCTGCTGTCTGTTCTGACTGACGTTGCTGTCTGCATGGTTGCCATGGTTGGTTTGGTATCGGGACCTCCTGATCCGCGTTTGGTGTGGTTCTTGTATTGCCAGAGGACAGGCTACCCTTTCTTCATGGTGGGACTGAGATCAATCACGTTCGTGTCCTTAATCATGGTCGTAATGACATGGTATTCAAATGTGTGACGAATAGTTACCAAAGGTGTGACGAATAATGATGAGAGGTGCGGCAATCATGTATGTTGGAAATCCGGGGTGGTGTGATAGTAGGAAGCTAATTGTTTGTTAGAATCTACTTCTCTGAACTGTGAGCTCTTCATTGCTCTCAATCTCAAAGTTCGATCTCCTCCTGAGATCACCATAGGTCCCTCTGTTGGTCTAGCAGGCATTCATCTTGCATTCACTGCAAATTCATCATGGACATGCGTGCACCACCGAGTACCCCATGTTCGTGCACAAAAGCACGTTGTCCTCCACTGATAGTTTCGATGCCTTAGACATCGCCGAGTTGTAGGCATCACACAGGTCGGTTCATTCAACCAGATCATGGTCTCCCATTTGTCACGGGAACACCTTGGTTGGGAGCTCATTCAGCTCCTCGACCATCACACATCTCCGATCATCTCCGATCATCTCCGATGTTTCGCCTGTCGTTTCTCCAATCACTTTGCCGATCACTTCACCGGCTTCCTGGAGGTTCCTCATACCAGGTTCGTTCACAGGCCATCTCACTCTTCGTGACATTGGCCTTCCTCCGGTACTCTTTTCTCATTGGTTGCGACATGGGGGCCGTGGTCGCTCGTATCGTGATGTTGGTCACGATTCCAACATCCCTGCCCCCTGCGACATCCACGTGTGATTGGCATTCCTGTATTGAGGTCACGAACGCCAAGGCACGGTTCGCATTCGGCACGTGTCGTTCTCCGTCATCAAAACACGTGCAGCTCACATTTTTCTGTCACAAAGATCCAAATGTGGGAGTTGCGGTAATTTAGCATATCATGACGTTCGGCTCCTCACTCCTGGGAGGTACGGCAATTCGGTATTTCAGAACACCCGATTCCTGACACGTATGCAGCGTGTGCAACTGTGTTTGACCTGTGTGGCTCCATTTCTTCGATCGGCCCACAAAACTTCAAATCGGCTTGGGGAAACCAGCGTCGCTGTGGCGCGTCTGTGGAGACGGGCTGGGTTAAATGAATTTCCTGGTGCCCCTTGCGGAAAAGTGACCCCCTTTGATTATTGATCTGGTCGTGGAACCACCGCTGTTGCATCCGCCACCGAAATCCACTCGTTGTTGGGGGAAGAGCCGAGGATTACCCCTCCATCGAAAGGTGGCGAGGCCTCCGGATTGAGCTCTTCACACTTGCTTCTGCCGTTGCCTCTGGATTGAGCTCTTCACACTTGCTTCGCTGTTGCCACGGTTGCTTGGACTTCAACCACGAAGATTGGCTGGAGAGGTGTCTCAAACGCGCAACGAAACACAAATCAAATGCATGCCGACACAAAATAAACAAACTAACAAACAAACTCACAAAACCAACGAACAAACACAGCATAATCATCCTCCCACAGAAAGTGTTTCGTCACCATGGATAAACAACCCTATTGTGTGGACTCGAAGAGCTCCACGGCTGCGCAAGCACAGCGCGATGTTGTCTCTGTCAACGACATCGAAGCTGGCACCACCAAGGCCAACACCATCACCACTGAGCACGAGATCATCCACAAGTCCATCCAAACCAAGTCCTTCATCGAACACATCAAGTACATCGTCGAACTCAAGTCCGACACCGTCTTCTCCACCTGGTACAATGAAAAAGGCAAGGCAACCAACAACTACACCTTCCAACAGCTCTGGGATGAAGCAGGACACTGCGCTCACCTCATCCGCAACAAGTGGGGTGCCAAGAAAGATGACCGTGTCGTCCTCTGCTACGACTTTGGACTCCACTTCTTCGCCATGTTCGTGGGATGTCTCCGCGCAGGAGTGACAGCTGTCCTGGTCTACCCTCCCGGACCACCGCTCGTCAAGTCTCTCACCAAAATGAACAAGGTCATCGGGGATTGTGCACCAGCACTCATCCTCACCCAAACATCCATCAACATGCTCCGCGCTGCCGATCGCGCCAATCCGGCGTCCAAGAGCCGCTCCTTGTGGCCGAGCGGGGTCAAGTACAAAGTCACCGATCGCATTATCCGTCACGATCCGTTCATCGCCAACAAGACCAACGGCAAGAACAAGCAAGCCAAGAATGGCTTCCTTTCCAGCCTCATGTCCGGCCGCTCATCGTCGTCGCCACCTTCATTCGATGAACCCAACATCAAAGGTTCGGACCTCGCCTTCCTCCAGTATACATCTGGAAGCACGGGCGACCCCAAGGGTGTCATGGTGACCCACAACGCACTGAGAGCCAACATTGAACTATTCCATAGCAGTTTCCTCACATGCTTTGAAAAAGGTGCAAACGAGACGCAGATCTTGGAGCGATTTACCACCTTTTCATGGTTGCCCCAGTACCACGACATGGGCCTCATTCAAATGGTGATTGTGCCACTGGCATCGAATTCCCGAGTCCACATGATATCCCCTGTCACATTCATCCGCAACCCGTTGCTCTGGGTCGACCTCATGTCCCAGCACAAATGCCATTTCAGCGCCGCCCCTGACTTCGGTTATCGGCTGGTCACCCGCAAGTACAACGAGGCCGTGGAGAGCCCCAAAGGGAAGACTAATCCCATCCCCAACCTGGACCTCTCAAGTGTGCTTCATCTCCAGAACGCCGCTGAACCAATCCGGCTTGACACCGAGAAGAACTTCGCCGATACATTCTGCCCACACGGCCTGCGCAAGGACTGGTTCCTCGCAGCGTATGGACTGGCGGAGAACGTCGTTGGCACCTGCTACAATCACGACTTCTATCTCTCAACCATCCGCGAAGGTGAAGATCTCCAGCCGTTTGTGGCTATCGCCCAGCGCAGCAATCTGCACAGCTCCATCGACATCATCATCGTGGACCCGGACACCCGCGTGCAACGCCCAGACAACGTCACTGGGGAGATCTGGGTCGCGGGAGCATCCGTTACCGCTGGATACTACAATCAGCCACAGCTCAGCAAGGAGGCCTTCCAAGCCACACTGCGAGTGGAGGGTGATTCATCGTCCAATGCCGATGCCAGTGCCGATGGCAAGATGTACTTGCGCACAGGTGACTACGGATTCTATCAAGACGACTACCTCTACATCTGCGGCCGCAAGAAGGACATCATCATCGTCAACGGTGTCAACTACTATCCCCAAGACATCGAGCACGCCGTCGAGGAGGCATCGTCCGCTGTCCGTCCAGGTTGCGTGGCCGCCTTCTCGTCCAATGATTCGGGCAACGATGGGCAGCTGGAGATCGTCTTCGAGATCCGAGCTAGCCACGCGAAGGATGCCGAGACGGTCTGCCAACAGGTCAGGAGGAACGTCATCTCACAGATCGGATTGACACCGGCAACAGTCGCAGCCGTGGAAGAGCGATCCATCTCCAAAACGACGAGCGGAAAGATCCAGAGACGCCAGAATCGCCAGCGTCTCCATGAAGGAACGCAGAAGACGGTGCTGGATGTCATCGGAAAATCGAACTTCTTCAGTTCGCACGGCAGCAATCTTGCGAGTCAATCCAAGCGACTCTCGATGAGAAAGTCCATCATCGAGAACGTCAACATCGAAGAGATGGACTTCTATGATCTTGTGAAGAGCTGTACAGGAACTGAAGTCAGCCCCGATGATGAGTGGAAGGATGTTGGATTGTCTTCCATGATGGAGCTGGAGCTCCGCCAGTCCCTTTCTGAGCGATACAACACAGCCCTTCCCGCACATATCATCCAGCTCTTTCCGAGAGTGATGGATCTCAAGACTTTCCTCGAGGCATCAAAGGGAGAGCCCCTACCAACCAACCTCCCAACCCTCAAGAGGATCCTCTCCATCCCGAATGAGAAGTTTCTGTCCCAATCGGCCGTCGCCATCATCCAGGCCATCGGCGCGCTCGTCGCGGTCCTCATCTTCTCGCTCCCCATCGTCCCAGCGTACGAAGTTGGAAAAGTCATCGCCGACTCCGACGTTCTCTCCGGTCATGAATGGGTGCTGCTACCCTTGATCGTCCCAGTCTGGGCTATTACGCTCACCTTCGTGATCATCCTCTCGAAGTGGATTGTCATTGGCAGATACACAGAAGGGTATGCCAATCAGACCAACATCTATTTCATCAGGTGGTGGTTCGTCGATCGGTTGGTCGATATCTGGGACCGCTTCGTCGGCCGCATCATTGGCAACACACCTTTGATGACGCTGTTCTACTACCTGATGGGTGCCGACATCCATCGCTCGGCCAGCGTGAACGGGACCGTCCGGGAGTTTGACCTGGTCAAGGTTGGTGCTGGCGCCACGGTCAACACGCACATCCGATGCCGCATGTTTGGCCCGTGGAAGGATGAGCAGGAAGGCCCCAGCGTGAGGTTTCGCAAGACTCAGGTTGGATCCAACGCTACGGTCAATGGCGCCTTGCTTCCTGGAGCCAGCGTCGGCTCTGGCTGCCAGGTGCAGAGCATATCCGTGCTGGTGGAAGGTGCTCAAGCACCACCAAACACCTCGATCAGAGGCAACCCAGCATTTGTCGATGCTCCTTCGTCGACTCTCAAGGGCGATGACGATGCATCCGCAACTGGAACAGCGAGTGGAGACACGGCATCCGACACATCCACCAGCCCATCGATCGTGCTGGGAATGATGAAGCTTGTTTGGCTCGCCGTCGAGCTGTACTTCGCCTTCGCATGCTTCGTGGCTGCTGATCAGTTGGTCGGAGATGGGCTTGCAGATTGGAGGTACTCACCCATTGTCTACTGGATCGCCCTCTTTGGCCTCACGTCCGTCTGCTTCGTGATCACCAGCATCATTCTCAAGTGGGTGCTGATCGGCAAGAAGCGGTCCGGCCCAGCGCGGACAGGAACATTCTCTAAGTTTGCTGACTGGGCTTGCGACTTCCACTTCTTCGTCGGAACAACACTGATCCTCGACTTAACATTGTACTCCCAACTTTGGAACCTCGTCCTCATGGCACACGGCATGGACATCGATATGAGATCGAGAGCGATGACAATGCTGTTCCCTCCATCCAAGCTGGACCTCGTCACGGTCAGGCGATCCTTCATCTCCTTTTGTGACCTCGATGTCGAAGAAGATGGCCAATACAAGGCGATCACCATCGAAGACAGCACCATCGGCATGTCACTGGCTTGCGGCCCTGGTGTGACCATCCGCAGAGCCATGGTGACTCCTGGCACCCACGTCACCAGCGATATCATCAACACCGACCATCATCCAAGCAACGTGCCTCTCTCCGCATCCCAGTTCTGGATGCTCATGATCAACAACACCCTGCTGCATATCATTATGCTTGCGGCAGTGGCGGTCAGCCTCATCCCATCATATGAGCTGTTGGCTATCATACTCAAGCCAGACACGACAACGGCGCTGGCTCCGATCGCCATTGCGGCATCCACCATCATCCAGACCATGATCTGGCTCGTTCTCTATCGAGTGATCGAGACTATCACTCTCTTGGGAAGCGTCGCACGCGGAGGACCATGGTCGGTTTCATTGCACATGGTCTACTTTACCTACAGCCAGTTCTTTCAGTCGTGGTCCTTCGAGTCAGTTGTTTGGGGCACACCGATGATGAACGCTCTGTTGCGATTCCGAGGGGCGACCATCCAGGGAAAGATGCTGTACTTTGGATCCCGCATCTATGAAGCTCCGCTGCTCACATTTGCTGATAGGACAGTGATCGATGACTCCATCGTCTGCGGTCATTACGGTATGTTTTCCACGTTGTCGGTGGGAACATCCTACATCGATGGTCTGATGCACCAAATGTCGTTTGCGCTGATGAGGAAGGGCTCAGCAGCGAAGGGCGCCGCCTTGGTGGAGCACGCCCCATGGAAGATGGTCAGCGACATGCAAACATCAGACACGAAGAGATCACAGTCGATATCTGATGGATCAGGAGATGAGGAAGCATGAGGGAACATGAGGAAGCACAGAGAAGAGTGGCTCTAAGGAAGTATCGATCTGCGCGGCATTAGTTAGCAATTAGAAAATGAATGAGCATGGATTGTCGACTCATCGTTACCCATACGTAGGAACAGACTTGGCGCAATGCAATGCAATACAACATGATGTAATACAATACTCGTACGGATACTCTTCGAGTACGATACTGTTCTAGTAGACCTTTGCTCTTGCCTACCCATCCACTCCAACCTACGGATGTAATCTGTGCCACGCATCAAGTGCATCCGAATGAAGCTGCGCGGTAATGATTGTTGATACTAGCCGTAGCACTGTTGCCGTCGGCATGCCGTCGTCATGCCATGTCATGATATCGTCCTCTTCCTCGTCGTCATCCCGGTCCACGCTCACGTTGCTTTGGAAGCGGTTAGCATCACTTGTGACCATCTCCAACCTCAAGAGGCTGAAAGGTCGGGTGTAGGTACCAGTCAGTGACGGAGTTGGCAGCGTGCGAGTAGGAGAGTGTGCCAGTGGGGCAGCATACTCGTTGCACCGTTCTCCCAACCTATGCCGCAGCAACAGTTGGAGTACCAGCAGATACCGGAACGTCTGATGCTTCACGCTCTCAGGTCATTGACGGAACAGCTCGAGGAAACGATCGGCGAGATGGAGGAAGAATGGAGTATAGAGTATTGGCATGAAGACAAGACAGCGCAGTTCATGCTGTTGATACATGCTTGTTCATCGCTATTGCTCCTGCTATGGCTACTGTCGATGGAACATCTGCATTGGCGTTGGCGCCCGTAGCTGTCCACTGACACTGTAACTGTATCGTCTTCACAAGCCGACGTCTGCTGCCATGACCGTGCGGGATGCTCATGTTTGCTGCTAGTAGAAAGAGAGCGATCGCCAGTGAGGAATCAGCGACCACAACGCATCACTCCATTCTGCGACGGATCTGGTGGAGCTACATCTTTGATCGTCGTTTCTGGGCTGTGTTGTTGATGCGACTGTGGCTGGCTGCTGACGTTCCTGCTGTCAACTCCCGCTGCCCATGGTGCTCGTGGTGCCCATGGTGTTCTGTCCTGCGATGCGATGCCATGCGTCGTTCATCTTCCCATCCATTGTTGAGGGTTGTCGTGCGGCATTCGCCGTCTCCATGGTCACGCAGGAACGGCGGCAGTGTCAACGACCATGGCGGCAGCACAGGTGGCAACGCGAGCCATCATGTCTTCCCTCAACAAGGTTGGGGCTGAGAGGTTGCCACGATGGGGAAGCAGCGCAATGGTGTATTCGTACTCGTACGAGGGGAGCGGCGAGGGAAGCACAGAGAGATGAGGAAAGTACGACCTGCACCGAACGGAGAACGCAGTACGACCACTGCATTCTTCGTCGCCCGCATGTAGCAGCGCAACTCTCTCTCTCTCTCTCTAGCTCGATGAGAGATACCATACACTTTGCATTAGCAATACGCCGTGATTGAACACATTGTAAGGTTCTCGTACGACAACGGAATATAGAGTAGAGTAGATTCGACCAGAGCACTGTGTAGAGCAGCGTGCAGAGTTTTATCGTTTCACTTGGCCGCATCCGCCAACAACTCATCAGGCGTCGCGCGTGACAGCAACCGAATCAGGCTTTCCCAGCCCTCCAGCTCTGCAGTGGCGTATTCCTTCTCATCTCCAGTCAGCTTTCGCAGTGCAGAAATCCGCTGCACTCCCAATGCGACCAGCCCAGTCTTCCTTTGCAGGATGGAATCCACGCTCTTCTCCTGCTCCAGTATTTGCTGCAGTAGCGCCAAGGTCATCTCCCGGATTTCTGGCGAGTTCGTGGGTGATTCCTCCAGGAAGTAGTCCGCCGCAATGCCCACCGGTCCTGCGAGCCTCTTTACTCGCTGAGCCGTGGCAGTGTCCGATGTGACGTACGCATGCAAAAAGAAGAGCGTGCGACGTTTCAGGTTATCCGTTGATGTGGTCGGGTTCAGCCCATCCACGAAGAGCGCCACGGTCTGATCGAGACCGTCCATCACATTCTCTGCCAGCTCGTGGCTGCGAACGATGCTGCTCATTGCCTGCATGTACTTTGCCTTCATGGCATGGCCCGACTTTTCCGAGAAGTACATGTCCGTGATCGATTTCAACGCGCCGAGTTCCAGGAGCTCCTTCTGCACGGGCGGGTTGTTCTGGCACAACGTGGAAATCAGGCCAAGGCACATCCCTCGGATTGCTTCCGGGACGGCCTCGCGTTCCTGGATGCCACCCAGCAGGAATGGAAGGCCTTTCATCGACATGAAGGCACGCGCGTAGTCGATCTGCTCGACGATGTCGCGCAGCTCCTGCAGCAGACCTTCCAGCTCTTCGTCGGAGACGGGCGGCTCGTCTGCCTTTCCATCTTCCTTGCTCGTCGCGGCGCCATCCGCGTCGTCCTTTGATGAAGACGCTTGGCTTGTTGCCATCCGCTGGTAGTGATCCATGCAATCCGTGAGCTGCTTTAGGATGGTCCTCATGCGGTCGTTCTCATTGATGATGCCCTCCTTCATGACCATCTCCAGGAAGGCCTTGTCCTCCTCGGACATGGGCGTCACGTTCGATGCGTCGCTGGTCCCATCAGAGTAGCTCAGAGACCACTTCAGCAGCCCCATCCATGCCCAAGGGTCCGGTCCGCCTGACATGATTGTACTCTAAGAGGATTATGTTCCTGGGGGTGCTGGTAGTTCTTGTAATGGCTGCGATGAGAGTGATTGAGTGATTGAGTGATTGAGAAGTTGAGGAATTGACAATGTGATTGCCAAGGCTTGAGGTGGAATTGAATCGCAATTCTACGAGTATTCGTGGTTTGCGATTTGTGTTGCCAACGTTGCAGAGGGTGGAATCGGAGTGAGAGAGGAGAGATGAATGTGACGGAAGGTGGTGGAGGTCGTCGGGTGCTGTTGTGTTCTGTGCGTCAAACGTGGTGCCAATCCACGATGATGTTGGACGACTTGCTTGGAGTCCGTGACCGTGGTGGTTGGTCTCGGAAGCAAACAAAGAAATCGATGGAACTTTTCCAAATAAGAAGATATGATTGGCTTAATAAGCACGAATCAACTACCCACCAATCAAAAGCACAAAGGACTGATGTGTTGGAGAACACGAGACGACTTCGCGCGCTCCGCGATCAGATCTGAGAGAGGAGCCACAGCACCTGCCCCACCTGCATGGATGTGTGCACACTGTCGGATGTTGGCAGTAACCATGTCCACACTCGTACTCATACCATCATCCGTATCCACCCAGAGAGATAAATAGAAGACCACCATATCGTTGTGTGTTATTATAAACGGCTGTGGATAATCGGAGAGGAGTACGAGCACGAACAAGTTGGACGAGGGTATACCGAGAGTTGGAAGAGAACCAATCATCCCATCTGAAAGAAGCAAGCTGCCCGCGCGCGAGCTACGAGAACTGCCCCATCCACACAGGCAGCCTGACTTGTTCACCCCACGATGAGCGATGAAGATCAATCACCTGCGGTTGCTCCGCACGACGATGACCGCACGAGCAATGATGCTGGTGATGCCAACGCCGAAGGTGGTGCTCAATCCAACAATGTGTCAGATCCCGTGCAGCTGCGCCAACTGATGAGCAGTGCGGTGAAGCTGAGTGACAGGCGGGGGCGCCACATCACATTTGACGATCTGAAACATATGATACGTCTTGGATTGAAGGGGGATGAATTATTTTGCCACGTCGAACGCCACTCTGATTTCCGTCTTTCCCAGTCGCTGTTGGTTGTGTACCATCTGACGAGAAGCCTGCACTACGAGGACTGTATTCTTCGCCTTGCAAAACAGATCGGCATACGGGCGCCCGGGCTCGTCTCAAACAGAGATGATGTTGCACTGATCCCAGAAGTAATGCGACGAATCGTTGGACTCATCGATTGGATGCAGCTACCTCAAGACCAACGAATTATTCTCATGTACAACGCAACTGCGATCATCAGCCCCACGCTCGACGCAGTGGATGGACGTTTGAACCAGCTCATGATGTACAAATGCAGGAACATCGATTTGGAATCTTCGCGTTCCATGGGACGCAGCATTTTCTCTAACGTCAAGCTTTCAAGCTGCTCATTCCACGACGACGGCAAGGCGTATCTGGAGACCTTGCTGGCCTCCGGCAACGCGCACCTGCTCAACTCATTTTGCAGTGAAGACTCGAAAATCGGATCCATAGGATACTCCATCAGCCTATTCCAAGCGTCGGCCGATCCATCGTTTTATTCCGCCGAAAGTGGCCATCAGAATTCCAGCGTGGATGGCGAAAAGGAACGGAGCGACTGGTTCATCGAGAGCCTCGCCCAGTGCAAGAACCTCACCGACATCTCCTTGCAGGGATACGCGGAAGGTCCAGTTTGGAAGCACTGCCTGATCACGTTGCTGTTGCGAATGAAGAGCCTGCGTCGCCTTCGGTACAACTTGCACCCGGATGCCGGTTGCCTTATCAGAGCGTCGGGTACGAACAACGAGATTGTCGATGCCTTCAAGGCAAACAGGCAGATTGAGCACTTTGAGTTTGGTCGCAGGGCGGTGCCAGGCTTTGTTATGTACGTACTGCGACGCAACAAGATCCGGCCAAAGATGGAGCGCTTCATTGCCGATGTGGAGAGTGGATCCACGTCTCGCTCGGCGCTGTCGCATATTCTGTCGCACGATGGTTGGTTGGGGAAGCGCCCATCTCATCGCTTCGACTTCTTGCGCCAATACAACCAGCATGTCATCACGCCTCGGCAAATCGCGACGGCATCAGCGCTGCCGCCATCCAATGATGCAAGGAAGAGGAGACGGAAAGGATGAGATGAAGGCGCGGAGCATGACTATACATCGTCAACGCTGCGGCAGAGCGCGAACACGTGGAATGTTGGCCCGCAGTAGAGTGTGGGTATTGAACTGTTCAACAGCTCTACCTCTGATAACACGTGTCTCCTTCCACTTCGACCAGATCTGTGCCTCACCAGAACTCTGCTGCGTGCTTGCACTCATCCATACCGTCATGTGTGAGGATGGAAAAGAGGAGAAGCGAAACGAAACGGAACAATTTGAAATTATCTGCTCAACATACCAATACTCTCAAAGCTTCGAGTGGAACACAGGAGATCCATGCTGCGAATTGCAAGAATCAAGAGGATGCAGGATGCAGGATGAGAGTCGCTGTTGATGTTGTTGTTGCTTTTCGTTTGTGCAGAACAAAGGGTGGAGAGGGTCAGAGACCACAAATCAGGCGTTGCAGGTACAGGTGCAGGTACAGGTACAGCCCAGCGTACGACCAAGCATCATGTGAAAGACGATGCAATTCTCCAATAACTACGAGTACTCTACAGCTACTCGCATTGCCCTGCTTGAAAGAGTCGCATCGCAGCTTCAGTGCATGCATAGCACGAGTAGAGAAACAACGGAACACGTCTCCTCACACGAGTACCGAGATCAACGATCGACGCAGCTTCAGACAAGTACAAGCTCCGAGTACTTCTTGGCCGGCCATTGGTGGGAGAAATGACAACAATGCCATAACTCTTGGCCGTTGCATGGCACCAGTGGGTACGCGAAGTGTGTGGTGTGCATCGGGAAGTGCTCCGCGCAATTCCTCAATTGTCGCGCGATTTTACCTTCTGTTGTCGGTCAGAGGTCGCAGGCATGCGATGTGCTTTGCCTTTGCACTCGGTGTTCGCGACAACGTTCGCGCCAACAAGAGGAGGAAAGACGAAGATGCTCTTGAATCTTCTCTTCCTTCGAGTGGCGTTCATCGTTGGTCTTGATGGGCCATTATCTCATGTTGGGCAACTCTTTTTGTGAACTTTTATGGAGCCGGATACGTCTGCGGGAAGGGAAGGAAGGCACGTTCGAGGAAACGGTGATGTTTGGCCGGCGTTGTGGAGAACATCTTGGAAGCAATTTCACCTCAAACATGAAACGCCCACTCCTCTCGAGTCCCTTCTGTGAGCATCTTGGAACACCCTCGATGATAACACGGGGCGTTCGCCACGAAAGATCTCTTCTCCGATGGCTGGCCACTCTTTCTCGTTGCCTTGGTGAATGAGAAGCCTTCGGAGTGGATCACCTTTGTTCCAAAACCAATGCGGAACGTGAGAGCGTGCCACGAGTACGAACTGGGTAGGCGAATTACCTTTCGAACATCACCGCAACCATTACCGTGCTCGCACCAAGACCACTCTCAGCAACGCCAGTAGTACCAACAGTAGGCGCACTCTTGCTTGCCATCGCAAGCACAACCAACCTCCATCTTCAGCTCATAAAATCAAAAGCAATCTCACTGCAAACGCAAAAGCACAATCAACCAACAAATCAACCAAAACCTATCACACCATGTCCAAGATCTTCGAACCAATCAACACGGGTGCCAACACCTTCGCCAACCGCATCTGGATGGCACCCCTGACACGTTGCCGTGCCGACATCAAGACCTTCGTCCCAACGGACATCATGAAGGAGTACTACACCCAGCGTGCGTCGGCCGGTCTCATCATCACGGAGTTCACCACCGTGACGGAGAATGCCATCACCTTCAATTCCGAGGCTGGCATCTACAACGACGCCCAGGCCGCCGGCTGGAAGAAGGTCGTCGACTCTGTCCATGAGGCCGGCGGCAAGATCTTCTGCCAGATCGCCCACGGCGGCAGAGCTGCTCATGCCAACAACAACGGCGGAAAGGCACCAGTGGCACCAAGCGCCATGGCACTGACTGAGCATCAATGCGCCGCAGAGTTCAACGCGAGTGGCGAGAAGATTCCGTACAGTAAGCCCGTCGCTCTGACAGACGAAGAGGCCCAGGCCATCGTCAAGGACTTCGCCGCGGCGGCCAAGAGAGCCGTCCACGATGCCGGCTTCGACGGTGTCGAGGTGCACGGCGCCAACGGATATCTCATCGATGAATTCTTGTGCGCCGCCAGCAACAAGCGCGAGACGGGACGCTACGCGGGTACCTCCATGGAGACACGATCCCAGTTCATGCGGGATGTGCTGGAGGCCGTCATCAAGGAGGTCGGGGCCGGCAAGGTCGGAATCCGCATCTCTCCTCTCAACTCCTACAATGAGATGACGCGAATCAACGAGGAGAAGGCACAGGAGGAGGTCCGTTTCGTCAGCAACATGTTGAACGAGCTTGGCGTCGCTTACCTTCACGTCATGCGCGCTGACTTCTTCTCCGTCCAGACCGGTGACGTGATCACTCCCGCACGCGAGACCTTCAAGGGCACGCTGTTGGTCAACATGGGATACGATGACAAGGAGGCCGAGGAGGGCATCGCAGCAGGAAAGTTCGACGCCGTCGCGTTCGGTACCAAGTTCCTGGCCAACCCAGATCTGCCAGCACGTTTCAAGACCGGTGCTGAGCTCACCCAGCCCGACCCAAACACCTTCTACACCAAGGACACGAAGGGTTTCATCGACTATCCGACCATGGCCAACTAAAGCGGAGCATGTGCAAACCGAAGGTCAAGAAAATCAAATCCGGAACTCTCCATGTTCTCACACCTACATACAAATAGTCATCTAGAGTATACCACGGTAGCATACTATCACGACACGTACAAGTAGAATGTGCGATTACAATGTGATGCTGAACGAGTACAGAGACCGCTCTTGGGTGCGTATGGTACCATAGTACTCATTGATGTATTCGTCCTTTGCTGGAATGCTTCACGGGATCAAATCCAACATGGGCCATGCGCTATTGCATCCGTACTCCCTCTCGTTTTGCTGTTGAACATATCCACCCGCATTGCTTCTCCATCCCCTCTCACTTGGTCGCTCTTCATTTCCCCCACTGCCTCAATATTTCGTACAACACCACGGGCGCGCATGCGGCGACATTAAGACTGTTCTTGACGCCGAACGTCGGCAGCTCCAGTATGGCATCCATATCCGCCATGAGCTTCGTATCCACCCCCGTCACTTCGTTACCCAGAATCAACGCCACACTGTCCGGATACTGCCACTGCGTGTACGATTGGCTCTTGTCGGTGGTTTCCAACGCGTATACGCCGAACTGCGCATACTCCTTGCGCACAAACTCCACCGCCTCGCGCGTTGTGGCGAAATGGAGATTCGGCACAACGCGATCGGCACCCAACGCCGATTTGGCGACCTTGTCCGATCCCGAACCGGTCGGATGCGGCGTGATGCCCGTCGTGATTATGAGCTGGCAGCCGCAGGCATCGGCCGTGCGGAAGATGGATCCGACGTTGAAGGCGCTGCGCAGATTGTCCAGGATCAGGATGATGGGAAACGACTGTCGTGCGGCGGTTGCATCGTCGTCGTTATCTGCATCTGTAGACGACTGCGCGATCACGACCGCCCCATCCTGATCGTGATGGCGCACCCACGCTGTCTGATGGCTCTCATTTCGTTTGATGAGGAATTCAATCTGCCGCGCACATCTGTCGGCGGCGGCCTTCAATCTCACGGAATCATCGTAGGTTTCCTGCTTGGGGTAAATGAAGGCCCTGTACGTTCGGATGGCGGACCTGCCGAACGCAGGATCGTAACCACCGGTCGGATCCTCGATGGATGCGATGGCTGCGCGATGCACATCGTCGCCCGCAATGCCCAGAACATGCAGCGCCTGCCGCAGCAGTTGTGGGCGATGCATCTGCAGCGTCTGTTGAGAAGACGCTGCCGTTGTCGTTGGTGACTCGGTTGCTTTCGTGTGTTCGCTGATGACATCATCTTTGCTCGGATCGCCGATCTCGCTGGTGCTTGTCATGTGCCGATGAAAAGGCATCCTGGTGTTCTGGCTTGTGGCTGAGAGTCGGTCGCGTCTCCTTCCCTCATGTTGGCGATGTACCAGTACGCGCATGGGCTTGTTGATCACTGACCCCGTATGCCTCCTTCTTGGACCGTGGATGTGTGGAGGCTGGAACGCAACTTTCCATGCATGCTGTCTTGATGCTCCTGTCGTCGGTGCTGCAGATACTACAGCTATTGTTACCAACGATGGCAGAAACGGCGACCGCAGAGAGCTGCAAATGAATGACATGTGCAAAATGTGAGACAGATGCAGAGCGTATCTCATGGTGTGTTGTACTGATAGGTCAAGTAGCTCGTATGCGTACTGGTATGCAGGTGCGAAGATAGTGGTGGCTGTATCAATGGCTTTGGTAGATGTCGTCAATGTTGGAGATGTACGGCTACTCGTCCGATCCAGAGACTGGGGGCCTCTCTCAACTGTGTTCGTTTGGGCACAAGTCGCACAAACATGATCGGAAAGGGCACGAAAGTTCGCGGAGGTGGTGGTTCTTGATGGGTGGCGCACAATTTTGTTGGAGGCCAGACTGTAGGCGTGAGGCACAATACAAGCTGATTCACAACACGCAGCGGACACGACAGTGGCGCAAGGTCTCAATGCAGGCGCCTTGGGGATGCTCTATGGTAGAGAGAGGAAGCGTTCATTTCATTGTTGATAGCTCTCTGCGATTACAATATTTCCTTGATGTACTGTTGAGTAATGGCGATTAGTGGCGCATAGCAGTCAAGTACTCTTGTGTATTGTGTGCGCAATGTCCCCGGCGTTTGTGGCAGGCAACTGCGAACGTTGCTTCCGTCTCCATCTACTATATCATGATCGTCACAACAGGCATGTGCCAAGCAACGAGGTCCTCCTGTGATCATGTCGAAGCTGTTCCCCCAGTCTTCCGACATGTGACAGCGACGCCTCAAACCCTCCATCTCCGCCACACCACGGAGCAAACACCCATAGCACAGTATACCCTAGCATAGCATGGCGTCGTGTTCATCACAAACCTTCCCGCTCCTTGAATTCTTTGTAATCGTTGTCCAGCACGATGTCCCGAAAGTTGACCATGGTCGTGCGGATCATCTTCTCCTCGACGACCGACGCTATGCGCTTGGACCGGCGAAAGAGCGCGGAGACGGCGCGCGGCGCCACGAAGGTCATCTGCATGGTCATTTCGGTTTGATCGTTGTCGCGCTCGCGAAAACGCACCACGCCGTAATTCTTGAGGCCGCTTATCGATTCCCATTTGATGACGCTGGGACGTTGCGCGCAATCTGAGACGGAGATCCAGGAGTAGGAGAGTCCCATGAACTTCATCGTCCATTTGGTGTGGCCTGGCTGATCTGGAACGAGTTCGACGCTGCGCAACCACGTCGACCACGTGGGCTGTCTGGACAGATCGGAGAAAGCATCGTATGCCACCTCACGTGGGAATGGCAGGTGGATGGATTGGGCGACCTCGATGTTGCGTCTGTTTGGTTTGCTGTCTTCCGCGTTGTCGTCGGTTTCGGCAGGTTCTGTGGCCGCAGCCGCATCTGCATTCACCACGCTCGTTGACGACCCTGTTTCTTTGGAATCGCTGGTGCTGGACAACAGCAACGTACTCGTTCTTGTACTCGTACTCATTCTCAACGTTGGCAATGGCAACGGCAACGCAACCGAATTTGTTCGACCATGATGATGTCCTCGCCCTTGCGTGGTCCAAGCCTTGGCAAGGACGCAAGCCTGCAGAAGGCAGATCAAACTGATCGACCTCATGTTCTCTTCGTCTTCTGCTTGGATGTGCTTCTTGACAGTGCTGTATGTACGAGCTATGTGTCTGTGCAGGCTCAATGGAATTGGCGTTGCTGTTCTATTGTATTGCAATTGTATTCTTTACGTTCTATGCGTTCGTCCCTCCTTGTTGTTAGTCTCTTGTTGCAGTATCGTCGTCGTCGTCGTCGTCGTCGAATGATGGCTTGGTGACTGGTTGCATTCGAGAAAGCAGGCATCGCGACCGTCACGACCATCATTGCAAGACATCACAGACATCACTTGCGACGTGGTCAACCGTTGTCAATCTCGTGATGATCGTCGCAGTAGTCATCTCTTTTTCGTCATCATCATGGACAGACACGAAAACAGGAAAGCGTTTTCCACATGTCTTGTCAAAACACAAATGATAGAAATTCACCTTCGCAACGGAGAAAATGTATCTTTACGGAGACCTATCTAATGCTCAACACGACGGAAGAACATCGCCGAACCCAACAGAAGGAAACGAAAAGAAACAATGAGATGGAAAAAACAATCGAATCGAATGATTCGAATGAAGTTGATCCAATGCCAGCCAATGAAAACGTGGTATTCGAAAGGAACCTTCTTCCGTTCTTCACCACGACAAGAAGCCAACGCACTCACAAAAATCGATGACGGGGCACTTTTGGCGCCGTCAGTGCGTGCAGTGGCACCGCGTGTCAGTACAAAGGACGAACGACACGCAACAACGACCAAGTCCAAACACAGCACACAACGCAGAACCAACGCAGAGAGAGTTGAAGGCGTCTTGGCCACCAGCCAACCAAACACAAGGAGGAGAAAACAAACCTCGGACGACGCACGAAGGTTCCGTTTGTGACACAGCCACGCATGTGAAGAGATCACTCTTTCTCCCATCACACCTCATCCATCCATCCATCCATCATCAACTCAAACAAGAGAGAGAGAGACAGAGACAGAGAGAGTCAACAAGAAAGGATCGAACTCATCACTGGATGTCATAAAACGAGCACTTCGCCACATCGACAGACTCCATCCACACGAAACGACGTTGAAGCAACTGCTCTCCCCAACTACACTCTCACTTGTACAATAGGTTGAACTTGAACAAACCGAGCTATCCAACCATGCCCTCACTTCTCTTCTCCTTCCTGTCGCTCTTCGCGATCCTGGCGCGTGCATTCCTTCCCCTCGCCTCGGCGACTTCCACATCCACACCGACGGCAGTTTCTACATCGCGGCCATCCAGTCCATCCACAACGCAAGTGCAAGCACCAACAGCAACCACAAGATCAACACGGATGTTCGGAGTGCCAAAGGCGAGAAGTCAGTACCAACAGCCATCATCACCATCCTGCGCCAGCATCTCACAAGATGAGATGGACTTCCATATGCCATCCGCCCACCAACCACAGCAACAACGAGACGACAGCATGAATTCCATTCGGCAAGTGCACGATGACAGCGATGACGAGAACCGCAACGCACGTTTTGCCAAGAGTTACCAACAAGAACTGGAATCCTTGGGCCGACTTGAGAATGCGTACCTGCAACGCAACAAGCAGCAATCGCTGGTAGTTCCTGTGGCAACGTCGTTCGCTGTGAGAGGAAGAGCGCTTGGGGAGGATGGCTACGATGATCATGACGATGACTTCATCGGGTGCTGATACTGTGCGGGGACGGTGTCACTTTGTGTGGATGTTGGGTTGAGTGTTGCAGCAAGCACACCAACGGCTTCAATGGATGCAATGAATCCAACGATCCTTCATGCAAACATTCAAGCAACATCAGGATTGGCGTTGCAACGGAAGCTACGGCGATACTGCATCCACATTCTGCCTGCTGCACGACTCCATGAACTCCCGCTTCTGCCATCACACCAGATCGCAACGCCATAAGTTTAGACATAGAGATCTCGTTTCAGCTATTACATTGCATTGCACTATCATATCCGCTGCGCTTCGTCGTCTGTCTCGATTGCACCATCGATGGTGCAGTCGCATTCGTTGTGCTTCGTGGCTGTATAGTCAGATGTGGATCGACGGGACTCTGCCTAGGATAGTCTAGATTACAGTGTCAACGTGACATGGATGTGATGTTCTGAGCCACAAGACGACGATGTGGCACCATTTTTGGAAACAGAACAAATCCACAAGAGTAAGATCTCCATCCATCATTGACACCACCGAGAGAAACAGAGCAGACGAGTTCGTCGGCCAAAAGCATCGCAGCACTTCCCCAGCATCCCAAACACATGCACATGCACACGCTTTACTGACATAGAATACTATAGAGTACAACAAATACATCACTTGCCCGCCGGCTGCGCCAAGTGTTCCCATCCCACAAGCTTGATCTCCAGATGCGGCGACGACTCCTCCTCGCCGACGCATTCCTCCACGAGAATGAGATCATTCTGCCGCACGTTGGGGAACATGGGCATCAGAAAGGCCACGAGATTCGGCCACAGGTCCTGCAAGGCGGCGTAGTTGACCAGCTCCGCCACCGTGATGGGCGAGTAGTTGTTCATGGCGCGGCATACCATGATGTGGATGGTGGCGTCCCGATCGTGCGGACGTTGCATGTCCAGCGACAGCAGCGATCGCGACGAGTCTTGGCGCATGGAGCTGTCCATGCTGTCTTGAACCGTCGTCGCGGTGTCGTCATCTTGCGTTGCGATGGAGGATGATGCTTGCCGATCGGCGTGCGTCGCAAGGCTGCTGCGATCCACGGTCTGCCAAGGATCGAGATTCTCCAGCAAATCGACGTCTTGCAGGTCCCAAGTCGGAAGCAGATCGTAGTCGGTGGCGAACCCGAGTCCGTAGAAGGGATGATTCGTGAACGGCACCGTCGCGTTGCCGTTCTCACCGAACCTGTTCTGCGTCCGCCCGCGATGGACGGGACGCTCGGCGCTGCCCAGCACGAAGCGGAAGTGGTTGTACGTCGGCGACAGCCAGTAGAGGCGCATCAAGGTGAGGCAGTTCCAATCATCCTCCAAGAGTTGAGGACGCGCACGTATCGCGCAGTTGCACGTAGCGCAGCGCGGACGCGAGTGCTGCGTGTAGGCCTCGTAGACGCATCGGCCGCAGGCCACGTGCTGGCAATCCTGCAGCTGCACGGGATACAGCATGGGGAAGGCGCAGAATGCGCAGAACACGCAGTTGCGCGCGGCGTCCGCGGTCTGCGAGCGGCTGGTGCAGGACTCCGAGATGATGTGGCTGACCTGCTTCTTGATGCAGGGCCACGACGATGGAGCGGAATGCAGCGAAGCAACGTGCGCGAAGTTCTCGATGGCGTGCGCGTCGTCGTACATGAATGAGATCACCAAGCCCGCGATGTCGTGAGGCAGTTCCTGCAGAGGCATGGCGACGCTCTGCGGTTGCTTGGCGTGCGGTGTGCTCCTTTCTTTGTCGCCGCGATGGCGCATGGAGACCAACGCTCTTGCGAAGAGGCTGCGGCGACGACGGCGGCGACGACTTCTTGGTGCATCGTCGCGTCGGTGGATGCCATGCCAGCCAGCGAGAGTGATGCGACGTTCTTGCAATGGCTGGTGACAGTCTTGACGTCGGTGCCGTCTGCCGCGGTGGTCGTTGTCGCCATTGTCATGAGACTGACTTCGCTTGGAACAGCGACGGCGCAGAGCAGACATCCAGTGCGAGATGATTTGCATGGTGGGGCTTTCAGCTGGTTCACTTGCTATGATGGTGGACGGCTGCAACACTTGGATGAGTTTGTGACTCTGCTTCATGATGGCGAGAACTGCTTGCTGCTTTGCTACATGCATGCATCCATGTATGCATCGTCGCGAATGGAACAGCATGCTCCTTCTTGCAGAGCAGAAACGCAGATGCCAAGGAAGATGACATTGCTGCATCCTCGCACACGGCAAGATGAGTCAATGAATGAAAAGATGAACGCGTGCGAAAGGTTCGACTTCGCAGGTCCAAGTGCGATGGAACGGCAAGAAATCAAGGCACGCAGTATCCACGAATGGGCCTCATGATGGGTTCGGTTCTCTTTCTTGCCATCCAAATTTTGGTCATACTGTCCGTTCGGTGACGGTAACGACGATGCTGGTGATTGTGAGCAAGAAAGGCATGATCACAGCGTTCCTTGCAGCTTCGCGGCCTGTGCCGTTGCATCGACACCGTTGATTACAAAGCTTTCAGCAAGAACGCAACGAAGGATGTATCGACTCATCCATGCCTCTCTGTCAACGAACGATATTCCCACGGCCGATGTCTCGGGTGACTGAGGCTCCCATCGCAGTTGCGAAAAGATGTGGTTGTCACGTGGATCGCCTTCTGTCATTGCAGAGAGGTGGAGCAAGAAGGAGATATGGGTGTGTACTCGTACGCCAACTGAAGTGGTTTGCCGATGACGCAACGCCTTCAATACGCTCCTCCAACATCTATGGAGCGGAAGGACACAGCAGACATTTGAGAAGGTAACCCCTCAAATGTCTGTTGCTGCGCATGCGCGATATCGTCGATGAGCAAGAAAACAACAACTGGCTGTGGTAGTTGAGATGTGGGTGGAGTTGACAGTGCTGAGAATGCGTTGGATTCTACATACTGGTGTCGGTACGCACCATCCCACGCAACCACTTCCTTTCTTGGCGCTATCAGTGTCACGGCGCAATGAGAGAACAACAAGTCCCAACAAACATCGAAAAAAATGGCGCGAACAACAACAACAACAACAACAACGAGAGGATCGACATCAACGGCAACGAAATCACAGACTCCTCCAACCCATTCGACCAATCAATGTTGCCATTGCAACACCTCCCACGGACAAGGACAAACCAGCGACAATTATGACGATCAGCGGGGCTATGGCTTGTGTGTGAATGTCTCCACATTCCATGTCCAGAATGTGGACATGTTGGATCATCATTCATTGAGGTATCCATCGTTGTTCTCATTCATTCATTCATCCATCTTCGTATCCATTGATGCAAGTGCCACTCGTATGTTCTCACACATTCAAGAGATCTTCGTGAGTTCATTGTGCGCTCTATCCATCCATCTGTCCCACGGCACACAGAGAGACAACAACAACCATCTTGGTGGTGTGTACGACAGTCAACGATGAATTTGGCGACAACCAACAGGTGCGCGATGCATCATCAACAAATTTTCCCATGCAACCTCATAATTTTGGCAACTCCTTCTGCTCACAAACTGGCATCGTGTGCCGATCGAACAGGTACGTTCTCTGCCCCCATTGCCATCGCCACGGGCACCATGATCATCTGCGATGCATTGAGCAGACAGCGGCGTTGGTTGGTTGGTTGCTGCACTGCGTATCACGTGAAGAGCGGCCACGTCGTTGCTTCATGAGTACATGCGAGTATCACAATTCTGCCCCAGCACATCGAACGTGGGATGGTTCGTTGCGGAACCATTGATGCTTCAACTCACTTTGTGCCACTGCATCCATCCAACCCACCAACGCTGACTCCAGCAGCAGCAACAACAACACGGAACGACGAGACACCATGAATACGTACACGTTCACAAAGATGATGGACGACACTCCATTCCACCTCGCCGATCTGGAGTCCATCCTGCAAGCCAAAGAAGGAGGAGGAGGCAACGGTGGACTCCGCGGCGCCGACAACGACGAAGACCTGGACGACGCAGCACCCGCCATGCCCCAACTGAAGCGCGCCTTCACGGACGACATCCAGAGCACATCCGCGATCAATGACTTCCGCATCCGCCGCCCGGCCAGCTTGATGCCAGTCAGCGAGATGGACCATGAGGACCTGCAGCCGCTCAAGAGCACGCTCGTGACGCCCGACAAGGTGCAGCGATCGCGGTCTCCCGGATCCTTGAAGCCGCGGCGTGGTTTGATGCGGGCCACCCGATCCGTGCGCAACATGTTCTCCAACCGATCCGCCCGTTTCTCGTCCATGACCGGAGGCGGCAGCAAGAAAGGGTCGTCGAGCGAGAAGCAGGAAGGTGTCGGCGCATCCCTGCCTGCGAAGGATGCTCGCAAGCCATCGATGGGCAAGACCAACGCAGTGCCTTCCACTCCCAACAGCGTGCGCAAGAGGCAGCTCTTTCCCACGAGACCATCCGTCAAGGCCTTTCGACGCATGAGCCGCCGCAGCAGCCTCAGCAACATCGTCGGGAGCGGCGGCAGCGTCAGCAGCAGAAGCAACCGCTCGACCAAGGAGGCCGCGCCTGCATCCATGAGATCGTTGCGCTCCTCCAACGCAAGTCCAAGCAGCAAAACGAGCGATGGCAAACCAGCTCGCAAAGGCACTCCAAGCAGCATCCTTCCACGTGCGGCACCCGCAAACGTGGTCAAGGTGCCTTCGATCCCCCGCGCCGCCTCCATGCAACCGATCGTCGATCGAACGATGCATAAGGGCCGCAGCAAGCGCCTGCTCATCGACACCGCGAGGAGCCCGCCCACGAAGCGCCTCTCCAAGTTCCCCACGCGCATGGCCGAGTCTCCTCCGCCATCGCGGCCCACCGTCCCGCTGCGGTTCGATACCGAAAAGGACCGGTACGATATGTCCGGCACTTCCAGCATGGCGTGGAAGTCACCCACGCCCTTCCTGTCACCCTGCAAGAGCACCATCGCAGCGCTGCCCGATATTCCTCTGGCCCCGCCGCTCGTGCGCGCCGAAACGGACGGCGCATGCACCATGGCGCCGCGATGGGAATCGGTCTCATCCGTGTCGTCGTACTCGTCCGGATCCACCGATGAACCACGCAACGATCTGAAGGGCGTCGTGCTGACGGTGATCAGCAACACCTCCCAGCTGAATCGGCAGCAATCGTTGGCCACGACGCATACCAACGACACGCTGAAGCACGAGAACAAGGCCGGCACGATGTACCTGTCGCGGTCCATGAGCATGAAGCATCCCAACGAATGGAAGGGTCGGCAAGCGGATCACGGTGGCAAGAACAAGCAGGATCGTGCGCCCTTGTTGCCGACTCGCAGTATTTACTGATGCGGTTGCATGGGTGCGTGGATGTACGGTACACGCTCCATTGGCAGCATGCGAGTCATCGTCGATTGCGACAAACGCACTTGTCGTGGATGGGAGCGAGAGTGAGGCGTACCAGCACTTCGCAGAGGAGTTTATGATTCATAGCAGTGGCTACTGCAAGAGCAGCAGAAGCAGAAGAAGGCTTCAAGCCAAATCAATGCGCAAAGAGAGAAACAGAGAAAGTTAATCAACATTGCAGTAGTAGCGCAAGAGATACACACTATGTTGCCATCGAGTGTAGACTAGAGGAGTCACGCATGCGCGTTCGATGTTGCAGTGCGAGCAAGAAGCAATCCGTGTACTCAGGGGTGAGTGACAACATGACGTCAGTCAACAGAACATGACTCGCATCTGCGCAACACAGAAGAAGCGAGGGGTCATTGCTTTCTTGCTGGATCGTAGAGCAACTGTGTCTTCAACTGGCTTGAGTTCGTACTATGCTGTTATGCTATGCTGTTTTGCTATGTTATTGTTCTTTGTACAGACTGCGTGCTGTTATGATGCATTATGTGCAGGTATTCGCGTATGTTTGTTTGATATGGACATGGGTATATACAGATTGTTGTTGCTGTTGTTGCTGTGGTTGGTTGCTGTGATAGCAGTGCTGGTGGCGAATGCTCTTTCCGGCAGAGCGCTCTACTCACCATCGCGTTGGCGATCGCTGCGACAACCTCATCAGTTGGCTTCCGCCAAGCCAAAGAGAAGAGCGGCCTCATCGAGGGTGGGGAGGTTGTCGTCGTAACCACTGCGACCCGACATGCAGGCCGTGCGCCACAGATCCTCGTTCTTGCGACGGTACTTGGATCGCGGCGTCATGGTGCGCACCGGGCCGATGGAGACGCGTCGTGGCGTTTGGAAGGAGGAGGTGTCCTCCATGTCGCTGGCCTCGGTCGATGCCACGCTGGCCGAAGCGGACGTGTCGCTGATGGGTCGCGAGTAGACGGAGGGCGTGGCGGTCTTGTGGGCGGTGTCGTCGAGCGCCAGCGTGAGGACGTCGTACACCTTGTTGAGATGGGCCGCGGACTTGGCCCTCTTGTTGCTGTGCTCTTGATGTCTCTGATGATGCGGGCGGGTCTTCTTGCTGAGGTCGAGCTTGCGCTTGGTGGATGCTGGGCGCATCATGTCCGCTGACGCAGAAGAGAGGGCCAAGAGGGAGGCCGTGGAGGAGGAGGAGGAGGGACTTCTTGGTGCATCTCTCATGCTGGCAGAGGAGGCGGTTGTTGATGACGTCCTCGTGGAAGAAGAGGAGGACAGCGACGGTGATGACCCTGCGCTTGTTGACTTGTCAGAGACCACCGCGGAGGTCTTCTGAGGAGCGTGCCTCTTCTTGAGCGTCATTGCAGTCCTGGCTTCGTTGGTCGTCTGTCGACTCGGAGCGGAGGTCTGCAGGGATGTCGAAGAGGACGTCGTTTGCGGTTGCGGCTGCGATGCCTCGCGCAGCTGCTGCTTCTTGTGGTGCTGCGTCTGGCTCTGCTTGCGCTGCATCGCCTCGAAGCGCGGCTTCCAGAAGCGGATGCGGTTGTTGACGAACCAGTTGTTGAGCTTCTTGAGTTCGATGCCCGTGTCCTGCTGAATCTTGGCCTTCTCATCTTCGCTGGGGTAGGGATGGTGGATGTGCTGGGGGCTGAGGATCCAGGCCTTCAGGTAGTCCACGACATGGGCTGGGAGGCTGTTGGTTCGGCCTCTGCCGCCACCGGTGCCACCGGTGCTGCCGTTGCTTCCGCCATTGGAGCCTGTGCTGGTGGAACGGGTCATGCCTGTCTTCTTGTTGGAGGGCGTTGCCGTTGACGTTGACATTGTTTTGGCCGTTGACGTTGACATTGTTTTGGCTGTTGCTGTGGTTGTTGCTGTGGTTGTGACTTTGGCTGTGACCGTGATGCTCTGGTTCTGATCGTGGCTGAAAGCAACGGAATCGGTCTTGATGCTGCTACTGCGCTTGATGGGAGTGTTCTTGATGTGTCTGATGCCAACGAGGGTGTCTGGGTTCATTGTCTGTGGCTTTGGTGCCCACGATTGCTTATTTGGTGACGAGTTGATGTAATGTGATGTGATGTTGTGACGTGATGTTGTGACGTGATGTGTCTGATGATGATGATGACGATGACGATGATGATGTGGCTGTTGATGGAGGTCGAAGTGATGGTGGTGGTGATGATGATTGTGCGGCTGTGGGATTGTGAGATGATGGGTGATGTGTGTGCAAAGCAGAGAGAGAGAGGCAGAAGGAAGCTCGATGATGTGTCCTTCTTTTGAACCCTTTGTGTGGTTGTAGCAGTATCGGTGTTGGCGTTGGTATGAGTTGGGCAGGGTCCGCGTACTGAAGTACCGCAGAGCGCAACACGACCACGACAGAACAACTTGATGGACATCAACAGAGTCGGCTCGACGTAGAACGCTCGTAAGATGGAGTACTCCAACCTACTTTGCAATGCTGCGATGTGCGCTCGTAATCGTACTGCAACAGAACCAGGAAGAAAAGACACAACAACAGAAAAGACACGAGCAAACGTTGAGAGGTGATGTGTGCCACACTTACCGCGCTCGTACTCACGCTCGTACCCTGCCTACGAGAGTACGTACTACTACTCTTTCGTATCAACGTGTGCCGCACAAAGAAGCGCGTGTCTTTTGTGTGTGTGTTGCCAGCAAACTGGTGTCTCTCACCAATCGTTCGCACTCTCAGACATCACGACTGTGCGTGGGTGTTCTACGCCAGAGTGTTCAACTTCCCATTTCTTCCTCACTCGTTCGTTCCCGTTCGGCCAAAAACGTGTTGCCTCTTCATTTTTGATGTCTCTCTCTCCTGGTTGGTTGCACACTAACGAACGAACGCACGCAAGCACACGGCACGGGAGCACACGAGTACCACACCAAACCGACAAACAATCATCCCACTCCACCGCGTTGCCTTTCTCTCCTTCTTGACGTGTTGGGCGTGTCTTTTTCTGTGGGATCATCCGGAACTCTATTGGATGACGTGTGCCGTGGTTGTAGTTGTATCTGGTGCAACTCGCTGCAAGCAACATCGACGTCACTTAACGACTTGCCCATGGACATCTGCTGCAACTGTACCTCGCCCATTCCCTAAAACGTGAAGAAGCTGATGTGGTTCAAACTTCGCGAGCACCCTTTCCGCACCCATCATCCGCTTCTCACACATCAAAGCCCAATCAAAGTGGATCGAAATAATGAGGCCCATCATGATTGGCTGGCGAACGCAAATCCATCTGTTGTCACAGCGGACGCGCCTATTTCTACTATCTCGCCTCGTTCTCACGCGCTGCTCTCCTTATTTTTGATGGGTGTCAGTACGTGTAGTCCGTAGCTCGTGCGTGTGCGTCTGTTCCATGATGCGCAATGTACCAGCGTCTACGTGCGTTCTACGTACCATACGCGATGCTCTGTGCTCATGTGTCTCTGTCTATGTGTGTCTTTCTCGCTTTTCGCTTTTTCCTGTTTTGTGTGGACGTGTGTGCGTCGTTGTCAGAGGTGACATCATCTCAGCCGATGTGATTCGTTTACACGTCGGTCTCGTCACATCTCATTGGGTTTTCGTGGGTGGTGACGTTCGGATCTTTCCTTCCTTCAACATCACCACACCGCCATGGCTGTCGTAATTGTTCCGTCGTCTTGCGACCAACCGCGAAGCCGTGGCCTGCATTTCGGAGTTGTCTGTGAATGCACCGAGAACCCACACGGTCTCTCCTCTCGTTGACATCACCATCGTCATCGTCAACTTGGATACGCGCGTCTTTGATGGTGTTTTGAGTTGCGTTACGTTGCGTTGAGTTGAGTTGAGTTGCTCCTTCCTGTTCTACTTCGTCGAATTTTCCTTCTTCTTGGAGCACATCACTCTGATGTGTTGCGGCATGGTCTCTCAAGATAGAATCTGTTCTTGTTGATGTGTCCAATCCTGATTCCAGTCTCGCTCCCTCTCTCTCTCTCTTGCCTTGGTCTTGCTCCCTCCTCCATTTACGTACATCATGCCGTGTCCCTGCCCATGCGTGCTGCACCCTTTTCCATCCAATCCAATCAAACTCATCCAACAAAGCCACATGCCGACCCATCACATCACATCGATTCACGTCACATCGCATCGGCAGATTCGTTTGTTGGTGCAGACGCATCTCTCCCAAAAAGTGCCGCGGAACCTGCCTTCCTCGGACGTCGCGACAGCTGTTTCCTAGTTAGAACTTCGGGACACATCACCCATCAACCATCCATTTTTTCGTATTTTCGGCGTTCTGACTGGGTCAGGTGGCTTCCCTCTTTCCTTGTTCCTCCTTCGACTCGGGAAGGACATCGCCACCGCTTGACATCGTCATCATCGCTTCCTCGTTTTTGTCTCCGCATACTTGCAACATGTCTGAAGTCGTGACACAAAGAGAGAAGCCATGGAGATTGGTTGTGTGCAAGAAACAACGAAAGCCACAGGTCCAAGTCCGACCACGATCGGGAAGGCAACGCGCTCCCTCTCAAACCGCGTCGGGTACTCGCCATGTCTGCTTCCAGCAGTTTCCCATTGGGCCACATTTGTCCGATGATGCGTCGCTGTTCGTACTACTTTTACCATGTGTATCGGCGTAATTATGATCGCCTCCTACAATCATCCCATGACAGCGAACTCGCAAGTGCGTGTGTCAACAGCGAGAACCAACCAAAACAGCGCTACCGGGGTGACGACAGATTCGCAAGGCTAACCAGAGAATTCGGCAGTTGGCACCTGCTTCTTCCTTTCCCTTTTCGCCTCATACTACCTCAAGAACCCTGCGCGAATCCGATTCACAGACACATCACGATGCGCAAGTAACGTTCCTCTTGTTCTCCGTCCGAATTCGAATGCGCGCTTCTCGTTGGCTGATGTCTGAGATGTTACTCGAGTGGGTCGTCTGGATATATATCGTGACTCAGGCTTTGTCAACGTTACGGGATTGGATCCACCCATCAACAGGAACTCTCCTCAAAGATACCGAAGCGACGAGTTTGCTTGCTTTGTGTTTGCAGGCCACGGAGAGGCACAGCACCTGGTGTTGTTGGAGACGAACACGTGTATGTATCCACAAGCGCCATCATACCGTATCGTCAGAGACTTCCACCCGTACGACTACTCGTTGCAGCTGCTATAATACCAGGTTGCAGCATGGATACCAAGATAGATAACCTCCCTACGAGCCTGCACAAGCTCATTCTGTCCTACCTTCCCTTCACGGATGCTGTGGCATTCTCGCAGACTTCAACGGTCAGCCACCGCGAGCTCTGCCTCCGTCCTCTTGCACAGTACGAGGTGTCGCATTCCGAGTTCTGGATCGCAGCAACGCCGCAGCAGGTCGGCATCGATGATGACGACGATGGTGGCAACGAAGATGGAGCAGCGCAAACTTCTGTGACTCGGCCAAGGCCGATTCTGACTGGACTCAAGATTCCCTGCTTCAGTCGTAGAGCTCAATCCATGAGACTCACCTTCGAGGTGGATTGCTGCAGGGACCCCAGCTCGCGCACGAGGCTTTACATCATGTCCAGGAAGCGACAATCCAAAGCACCGAGGCAAGCATCCGAATCTGGGCCAGAAAAGGCCACAGCAAGAGCAACAGCAAGAGCAACAGATGAACTTTCGCGGGAGAGTGTGGATGGGCCACTTTGCAATGACCGAAGCAGGCCCGATCCTGACGATGCAGCAGCAATAACAACGACAGCAAAAAACGCGAATGACAACAAAGACAACGACAACCGTGACAGATCCCATTCCAATTTCAGCGAACGATCAAGAATTGTCGCGATGCGCGAGTTCACAGCGACGACGCCTCCGTACTCTTGCATCCACATCGACCTCACGCCGCCGTCTCCAGGAGAAATATACGACGTGGCTTACAGCATGGATTCGAATGCGTACACCCTGGCCGTGGACAACATGATTTTGCATACCTTCGCCTACAAGACGGATACGGTCATATTCGATGCTCAGAAGTTCCTCTTGGGCAAAAGGCTGCTCGTTGCCGCGGATGCGCCCATCAATGAAGATGAGGATGAGGATGAGTACGCCCATGAAGATGAGTATGGCAACCAACTGTCGACGCCCGTGCGTCGTGCGCGCATCATATCCAAGTACGGCGAACTGTTCCACCTGTATGCCATGTTCTTTGACGCATTGGACGACCGCGATGGAACTGCAGGCCCCGGCATACCTCATCACCAACTCAAGCGGATCCACGATGTCATGCATCCATGGTCACTGTCCAGCAAGGATCCGAGACTGTTCGCATCCTTTTCAGCAGCATGCATGTTTCTATCGGACTGGATATTCGGATGGGTTGCGCCTCTCACTACGAGTGTGGCAACCGATGCCGGTAAGGCAACGATCAAGGAAGAATTGGCTGCGATGAAACGATCGAGACGACGGATCCAAGCGCAACACCGACGTGCCAGATCCTTGGTACCGGTGCCCGTCTCATCGCCAGATGTGTCACTCATTGGCATCGCCGAATCAGTTCCAGCGAGGCTGCGAATCGCACAGTTCCTTGCGGTGAAAGATGTCGCATCGCTATCCGTGACTTGCAAGGCCATCCACAGCAAAATGATGCCCATGCACATACACACTCCATCATTGGGATGGGTCGGCTTCAACGACGAGTACGAGCAGATCCCAATCGTGTTCCCCGAACATCGCACCCATTCCCTGTCGGCTCTCTGCGAATGCGTCGATACCTTCCCGCACTGCATGCACCACAAAATCACGTCCATCCACGTGTATTCCCGCAGCAACGACGCGGCGCAATCTCATGTGCGCACCATCACGAACGTGCAGCGATCCTCGCTCCATCTTCCATTCGTTCCACAGGATGGAATGGAGTACGGCGTGCGGATCGAAGACACGAGCAACTCCGAAGTCGTGGAGGAGACCGACATGTCCATCCTCGTTCCAAGACAGCGCGCCACGGTGCAGGATGTGGTTGTGCTGGATGATGGTCACCACTCCTTCCACAAGTATTGGACGATACTTGGCAAGCTGAAGCTGCTGGATGAGGATTCCATGTACGCCGATCTGTTCTACCTCAAGATGCTCCAACTGGTGATCGGGACCGTGCGGCAAAGCAATAGCGAGGTCGCCAGCGGCAGCCGATCGTCCGCATCGCAGCATCGCTGGAATGGCGTTCGCCAATGGTTCCGCGAGCATCTCGGATCAAGTCCGTCACAAACCGGCAGCAACGCAAGTGCGGCGATGCTTCACAGCGGCCCTCCCAATACCAAGGTCAATAGCAATGCCAATCGAGATATGGGCACACAAGCTCTACTGGCTTGCTTGGAGGACATGCTCCAATCCATCATTGAAAACTGCCATGAGATGTACCCTCTGATCGATGTCAGTGACAGCAACCGCAACAACCACAACAACAGAAACGAAAATGGAGATGGCGAAAACGAAGACCAAAACGACATGGTAGTGTCAACGTTCAATGCGATGTGAGGCATACTCTCCGCATGTGCAACATGTGTTGCCGTAACTTAGAAACGGGGGGCAGTGGAGAAAAGGACAAAGCTGTTGCTCTTTCTTGATGCTGCAATTTGCGTTCAGCGGGTCCTACGCTCATGCGACGTAGAATGAAGCAGTGAGTTATCACGCTATCGAGTCGTGGATAAGACATCATGCGAAATGTGCGAAGAACACGAACGAAGAAAAATGATGAGTTTGTTCGTGTTTTGTTTTCAACGGATCGAATGGCAACAACACATCCATTCCATGATCGGAGGCACAACCTCCATGCACAGCTGTATTGAAGAGCAAGGACAAGAGAGAGAGAGACTGAACTGCCCCTGATTACTCCACTCCACGCAGCTTCGTTGCAAGAAGGACACGGTCCATTCCATTCTTGTCGGTGAAAGACAAGTACTCTATTCTACTCTACTCTACTCTACTATACTCAACTCTGCTCTGCTCTGCTCTCGTCCATTCTGCGAGTATGCCACCACCTCTGATTGCTGCCGCTGGCGGCGCCGCCTTGGCGAAGCATGTCGCGTACCAGGCGCTCACCTGCGCGGATATCTACACATTCGCCTTCACGGTCATCTTCACGCGGTTGCTGTGGATGAAGATCCCCGCATGGATCAAGCAGGACATCTCGTTCCGCAGGTTGGCGCAGCGCAGCAGCACGCGCAGCCGGAAGAGCGTCAGCGTAGATGATGCAGGCAACGAGAATGGGAAGAGCGAAAGCAAGCAGACGGAGGAGATGAACAACCTCGGATCCATTCTGGACAAGATCCAGGCATTCGTCAAGTCATCCGCCGCCATCGAGCCGGTCCCTCACGTCCATGCGGCCTTGCTGGCCTATCTGCAGCTGTCTGGTCAGATCAAGCATAAAGAGATGCTTCGTCTTCGGCAGGAGTCGAAGGATGCAGACTCTTCGGACTCTCCAGGTGGCCCTCCGGTTTCTCAAAGTGCTGCAACCGTTGCTGATACTGATGGTGCTGATACCAATGGTGCTGATACCAATGGTGCTGATACCGGTGGTGGTGCTGATACCGGTGGTGGTATCAATACCGACCAAAGCGGACAGGAGAGTCGCCAGGAGAGCCCTCAGGATGGTGCGACGACTGCGAAACCATTGCACCAAGGCTATTTGCAAACGACTCCTGCCTTGCATGCGAATCTGGATAGCCACGCGGTCCACGCAAGCGACTTGATCAAGACACGCCATGATCTCTACCTCAAGTCCGGGACGATCCTCAGCGGCACGCCAAGCGCAGCCGGAAAGGAACCATCGACGGTTGGCGACTCGCTTTGGGATGAGTTGAGGCAGCACCTTGAGTTTTCAACGTGGGCCTACCACGAGCAAGCGGACGTGCTGACAACCAAACTGGAAGAACGCCAATGCGAGCTGCTGGACCACCAGCTCCTTCCCACCATGCCAGGGCATGTTGGGTACTACGTTGCCAAACGCGAAGAGACCCACAGCGTTATCGTAGCCGTCAAGGGAACGTCGTCGTTGGAAGACATCGTCACGGACTGTTGCGGCAGGTCGGTCGCAATGCAGAGCAACAGCGCGGAAGTTGGCGTCGACGAACTGACTCGAGTGGAAGTCAAGGCAAGCGTTCCCAATACCGTCGTCACCACCGATGATGGGACGGTGGAGATCGTCAGCGGCCATGAGCGCATCGTGATCGAGAGCCTGGACGAAGATGGCTGTAATCAGATGTGCGGCCATGAAGGGACGCACCTGAGTGCGCAGCGACTCTTCGATCGCTTGCGACCCATCCTCAGAGAATACGTCATCGGTCGAAACTGGAATGTCGTCCTGTGTGGTCATTCGCTCGGCGCATGCACTGCAGCGTTGGTCGGCGTCATGATCAAGAATGAATTTCCGGACCTGTTCATCAATGAAGAAAAGGGTGCAAGCGACAAAAAGGATGAAAGCAACTCCAAGTCTCGCGGATTGCTGCAGCGCCTATCATCCTTATCGACGACGGCGTCATCATCTCTCCGACATATCACTGCATCAACAAGAACAAGAACATCAACGTCCACAGTCACAACTACAACTGCGGATGCATTGAATGAGGATGCACCCCGAACGAAGGCGCTGCCGTTATCAAACCGCATGCGAGTCTACGCTTACGGGCCGCCGCCGGTGCTGGATCATGACACGGCGGTCGCAGTGTCGTCCTTCTGCATCTCCGTCATCCACAATACGGACATCATCACGAGATGCAGCTTGCAGAATCTCGCAGTGTTTTTGGAAGTGCTGCGGGCGATTCAAAACAGGCTCGAAGAACACTCCATGCTACCTGTCGGTCCGGTCTCCACCGCCACGTTCCTGAAGAAGCTGGGCGAAGGCGTGGATGGCGATTTGATGTTCACCAAGCATGAGATGCAGCTGATACTGTGGAAGGCATTCCAAACCATACAGCTGCGCCGGGCTGGTCATCTGTACGTTCCGGGCCGTGTCTTGCTGGCCTATCATCCATGGAGCGCTGCTCAAGCCGACACTGATGAAAGTGATGGCGACGCTACTGTTGATGGTCAAGACAACGCTGAGGATAAGACCGACGGTGGTGAGGTTCGAAACTCCAACAGTACGAGGACATCATTCTTTAGTGGCATCGGCATCGGGATGAGTTCGAGAAGCAGCAGGAGCAGCAATAACACCAACAGTGAAGAGAAGACGAACGAGGAAGAGAAAGATGGTCATACCCATGCTGGTGGTGATGACAGTGCCCCTGAACGCAAACGAGAAGAAACCGTGTGGATCGAAACCGACGGCACGTGCCTCGCGCTGCGCATGCTGGAGTTTGATGGACTGCGCATGTTCACCGATCATGTGTGTTCCACCTACTACGAAGTGCTTGGGATGGAGTACACGTTTTGATGATCGTGACATTTGGAACGTGCGCGGTGCATCACGAGCAGACACAGTGTCGGCATTGAATCATTAATTCCCAAGGCCAAGAGTAGAAACAAAGGAAAGGCAGATGGATCAACTGCTCCGATTGATTGTACTGTAGTCCTCTAATTACGACGCCTTCGTTGTATACTACAATACCACATGATGCCATGCTGGTATGGGCGCCCAGCCTCTGCTTCAGCCCTACCGACTCTCATCGTCTGAAGTTCCAAGCATTCGTACATTAGGAACGACGTCGTCTTCGTGGAGCCATCAGCGTTTCCTACACGCTGAGGCCAGCTTCTCAGGAACCCGGTGGGACACGTCCAAACTTGTGGGCCAGAAACGTCGTCCCCTCAAACAATCCTTCCAGAACCTCCCACGATGTTAGAAGGGGATACTTTTGCAGAGTGTAGTCCTTGGATTGTGGTGCTTTCCTATCTCCGAACATGATGGAAGGCATTTCGACCATGAGACCTGCGTTGCTGTCGTAGCATGCCAAGACCTCTCCCGTCATTCCCATCGTGCAAAAATAAAACGGTTTCCACAACGACGACGACGACGACGATTGTTGCCGCGTGATGCCCTGGCGCTTCTGCTGCTGGGCGCGGTGCGTGACAATGGATAGCGGCATGGATCGAGTGAAGGAGGAGAATGTGCCAGCCACCACGAAATTCGCTTGCGACAGCAAAGCCATGTCGATGAACATCGCATCCCAATCCTCCAAGCATCTGCTGAGGGTTCGACCCTGCGCAAACGCCGTGATGGATTTGCCTTCCTCAAGGTATTTTTGTGGCACACGAATCAGCTTGATGAGCTGTTCGCGCGGCGACGCGTATCTCTGTGCCAGGATGCTCTCCAAAGTCGCCATGACCGATTCTGTATCCGTCGCAACGAACAGAAGGACTGGTTTGGATGTTTGCGGAGCGCCAAATGCACTCGTACCGTCATGATTGCTGGTGTTGGTACTGGCTTTAGTGCTGGCATGAGTGCTGGTGGTGACAGTGCCAGAATGTTCCTTCGCAACGAGCTCGAATGTATCCAACGAGTTGGACAGCCACCGCTCCAGATTCTTAATCACTCTCTCCTTGTCCACAAAATCGCCCTGCTCGCCGTTCCCGGCACGGATGTGCCAACCGATGACCACGTGGTCGTTCCATCCATGCTCTCGTTTGAAGTCTTCGATTCTGCTGCGTTGTGCGTAGACGAGCAAGAGCTGCGAGTAGGTCTCGAAGTCGCTGCGCAATTTTCCGAAAAAGCCGTTCTGTAGCAATCGGTACTTGTCGCCATCGTCTCTGGTTATGCATGTTCCAGCAACCTCGTTGCGGAAGCGAATCATCTTCGTGGGTGCGGTGCTTGTTGGACTCGCTGTGATGTTCGGTGGCACCCGAAATGGCATCTTGAGATGTGGCGAATGGGTCAGAGCTGGATCAGCCGAAATTTCTGCCTGGTAGTAGAATTCATCCTGCTCCTTCGTGACTTGCGGGTAAATGAGGAGAGAGTCCATCCCGAACATGTGGTACATCAACACCTGCACGTTGTTGTTGCAATTGGCGGCTTGCGATTCGAGATCGATACGATGAAGTCCTACCATCTGGCCAAGGTGGAATGCGCACGCCATGCGCAGGAATCGATGCCCGATGCCGGCGACGCCGCGGTATATGTAGTGTATCTGACGATTCTGCTTGTCCCTGTCATAGCTGGAGGCGTCGGACGTGACGTAGGGTTGCCCGCGCATCCTGTTGATGTATGCGATGATCTGATCGAGGAGCTGGGGGTCGGAGTCATCGAACAGAATCGATTCGCGGCCATTCAGGAGATGCCCCACGTTATGAAGGATGGTGTCGTTGAGCATGTTGAGGAGATCGTCGCGAGGGATGATTCGTGGCGGCTGCGGACCGTGACGCTCAGCGCCGCTCCCTGCGGACTGCGACGAAGATACTTGTGGGCTGTCCTCTACGTGCGCCCATTGCATTGCCGCGGATGCCCAGATGTTCTTCGTCTGCTTGCCATATTGAATGAATGACGATATCACGAGTATAGAAAAGGACAGCAACCCGGCAACCAGTGTGTACGAAGCTCGTCGCTTTGCTTCGATCTTCGTCCTCTTCTTTGAGTGGGAGTGCGGCTCGGTCTGATGAAGTTCATCAATGACTTTACTGCTGCTGCTGATCTTATCGGTCCCACTGATGTCATTCTTCCTCTCCTGACTTGCAGAGTTTCCCTCCATTGTGTACGCGCAGAAGTGGGTGAACGTTTGGCTGTTTGCTCAGCTAACCTGCGCTGTGCGTCTCGATGAAGCGGATGAAGATGGCAGTGCTACTTTGTCAGATCAGGGTAGCATTGCTGGGATAGGATCGCGGAGGAACTGCGCCGCACCCAGTCGTTCTGGCACAGCGTACTCGTATGGTACCGACAGGAGCGAGATGAGTGCGAACAAGCACAAGTCACCAAGGAGCTCCACACGAAAAGAGGAGCAGCACCGCTTACACCACCAAGGAGTGGGTGCTGTTGCTTGCGCGAAACCTGATTGTGGCGACGGTGACGACAATTGAGGAGAATAGGTGATTTGTCGGGACTCTTGCTGTCGTTCTGGTTCGCTGATGAACGCGCAAGCGCCATCGTCGACTCTGCCTGCTCGGTCGCAGCGCGGTGCATTGTGTTTTGCGCAAAGGGAAACAAAGACCACAAATTCGGATGGTGCCGATAGTGTACGCAACGAATGTAGGGCGGGCTCCACCACTGCCCAACGGCGACATCCCGCCTGCGATTGAGTGCTGATTGGCGTGAAGCGTCAACGTTATGTCACGATCATCTCCAACAGCCGATGCATCAGGATGAGTACACGTACTTAGTCCAACGCGCCCTGGGTTGGCGCCAACGAAGCAGCTTGCGGGTTCCAATAAATGCGAGCGATGAACAGATACAGTTGGAGTTTCTCGTCTGTTCCCAACAAGATTTTGGTCGGCGCGGTATGTGAGTTTGAGTAAGTGTTGCGCGTACGGCAGCATACCTTGTCCGGTTGACGGAGGAGAGTGGCGGTCCCCAACGTCCTCTTCTCGCTGACCTTCCTGCCGCAGATGAGGTGAAAATCGCCGCATCACGGATGCCTCGTTGATGGAGAACCTTGGAACATGAACTTCTCCCACAACAGGGGAGGAGAGTGTTGGTTTGTAGAAGTGGAGTAGAAGTAGAAGTCATTTAGTTTACTGTATGCGTTGTGATGTATGGATCATAGAATGTGTAGAGTCGATTCACGGAATGTGAAATATAGTAGGTATGGTAGACATGAAACAGCAGTATGGAGATTGAATAAGACGACACTGCTTCGGACATAGAGAACGGATGGTCAGTTGAAGATCCCGCTGTTGATGCTGGCATCGCTTGGGATTCTGCGCAAAGGTGCTGATTGCTCGTTCTTGAACATCGGAGAACGCGGATTGCTTCCGTTTTTGTCGGGATACTGTGCGAAACTGTCCTTGCTGATTGGTTCTGGTTCCACCAGGAACGGGGACGAATTTGAATGCCCGTGCATCTGCCTGTTGCTGTTTGGCGAGGCTTGCACTTTGAACGGCGCCGGTGTGGCCACTTGTGCTGTCAATGGCTTGGTATCAAAGGCCGGACTCATAGGTTTTGGGTTGAAGGCTTGGAACTGTGCCTCCAGATCTCCAAAGTCCATCGGTCCATCGTAGAAGCCAAATCCCCCAAGGATGTCGTTTGGCTGTTGTTGTTGTTGTTGTTGCTGTTCCGGGTTCATTGGGAACCCTTGTGCACTTGCCATCATCGCGTTGTGTGCTGTCAGCATGTTGTTGTTGTTTGGCTGTTGTTGGCTGCTGTTGTTTCTGTTGTCGAAGAAGCCCTGTTGTTGGGTTGGCATGAATGGATATGCGGAACCTTCGCCTTGGTCACGCTCCTGGTATAGACTCGGTTGTTGCTGTTGTTGTTGTTGTGCGCGAGGCACGCGGTTGTCCTGAGATGCCATCTGGCGGAAGGGCGAGGCATCTCCCGGTCCGAACTGGAGGGGTGATATGCCACCATGCGATCTGCGTGGCGATGTCGGAGGCGAGGCTGAGGCCACGCTCATGGTGGCCGATTCACCGAAAGGGCTGGCGCCAGTTGATGACCAACGGCTGTTGCCCTGGTTGTGGCCGTTGACAACAAGGCTGGCGCTGCCGTTGCTGCTCCTCCTGCTGTTGTTGCTTGTGCCGAGGCTGTTGCCGCTTCCGCTTCCACTGCCCGTGCTCATGTTGCAGCTGCCGAGATGCAACGCTGATGTTGGACCAGCGGATGCGATCGACGCGGATCCGAACGGTTGGGCGTCGGCGCCAAACGGCATGATGCTGCCGTTGTTGGTAAACGCGTGATTGGCTGACGATGAAGAAGGAGATGCTGGTGCTGTGGCTGTGGCTGATGTGGCAGGGCTGCATTCAGCAGCAGCCGAGGCGTCGATGGCGGCCTTGAGGTCCGGTGGCAGGACACGCTTGGCCTTGGCCTTCCTCTTGGAGGTTCCGCTCTTGCCGCCAGAGCTGCTGGAAGAGCTGGCGATGCGTCTCATCTGGTAGCAGGAGGCTCGCTGGCCTCGGCGGAAGTGCATGTTGTGGAAGGATCCGTTTTCGAGGCGCTTGAAGCCGTACAGGTAGAGCTGTCTGGTGAAGGACTTGAACTTGTTGGACGTGAAGTAGTGCTTCATGACGACGTTGACGAACATGTTGACGTCGTGGACTTGGAACGCCAAGCCGTTGGGCATCCACGAGACGATCATCTGGAGGCTGTGATTCTCCAGCGTCTCGAGCAAATCGTACAGCACGAAGGGGAAGGGAAGCTTGGGTCGGTTCTTGGCACTCTCTGCTAGTGCGGCGCAAGCCATGGCGACGGCTGCCGGGCTACGGTTCTCCACCGGCATCGATGGAGCCTGCTGCATCGGTGATGGAGCGCCCATCATGCCCATTCCCATCCCCATGCTTGCATCCATGCCCATGTGAGTGTTCACATTCATGTTTGGGTTCATGTTTGGATTCATGTTCATATTCATGCCCATGAAGGAGTTCATGGTGCTCAGCGTGCGGATGGCAACGTTGAAGTTGCGTTATACTCTACCTCGGTTGGTGCTGTTGCTGTTGCTGTTGATGTTGATGTGTATGGTTGTGTATGGTTGTGTGTATTGTGTCTCTTTGTTTTGTGAGGGCAACAGGGTGTTTGCTCTGTTGCTGTCGCTGTAGTAGCTGTCACTGTCGTTATTGGTGCCGCTGCCTTGATTGTCGGACTTCCGCGCCTTTTCGCTTCCTGGTTAACGGGGTAGTGATCGGTCTTGTATGGGGTTGTACACGCGCGATCCGTAAATGTTTGGCTATCGCTCCATGCGAGTTGCTGGGGGTGCAGACTGTGGTGAGGGTTGGTTTGGTTTGGTTTGGTTTGGTTTGGATTATGGGGAGAAAGTGCTGAGGCAAGACTGTGATGGCGATTCCGGAGGTGGCTGTGGTGATGGTGATAATGACGATTGGTTGTGTGCGTCGAAGGGTGTGATCTGGGGCACTGCTGCTGCTGCTGCTGCTGCTGCTGCTAATGATGATGATGATGATCCGTTGTTTGCTTCTATTCCGGTACGGTCTGTGGTCTTGGTATGTTGGGGAACGTAGAATCAGGAGTGCCGGCTGGATGGGATGCTTTCTGTGGTTGGCTTGTGCGAGCAAAGTGTGTGGGTGGATGTGATCCCTGACCTTCTTGGTGTGTTTGACCGGTTGGCTCTTGCTTCTGCTTTGGCTGCTCTCCCCTTGGACTGATGCGATGCGATGCGATGCGATGTGATGGTCGTGATGTGATGTTCGAGGTGGCGTCGTCTGTACTTGTACTCGCTCTGTGGCGTCCTCGTACTAATACGTGTAGATCGTGTGGTTGGGGTACTTGCGTGCTCCTCTCCGCCTCCCGCTGTGTCGTTTCTCCCTTTGGGTCAGTTTTGCGTTGCTGTTCTGCCTTGGTTTTGGTGACAACCTCTTTGCCTCCACTCTACCTCTCAGGCGGTGTCACTGCACCCTCGCGTTGCCGCAGGGGCCAAAGAGAGCCGTTGTCACCCTGCTGTTTCTGTTTTCGTTGTTCTCGTTTGCGCCAAACCACTTTGTTTTGGTTTCGGGGCAGAGGTTTCTGTTTTGTGCGTCTGCAACTGCGTTCTTTTGTGCCTTGTGTTCTCGTTTGTGCTCTCGTGTGTTCTGTCATCAGGCGATTCCGCGGATGCCTTTGAGCGTTTGTATGGTGGCACCACTGTATCCCTCTTATTTATTCTTTGAGTGCACATTGGGACTCTTCCACGATAGAGCTTTGATGTGCGTTTCTACCACCTCAATTTGAGAACCCACCGTTGATAAAACCAACAAACCCTTTTTTCTGTACGCGAGATTGAAGTGTGATGACATGTGACCTCTGCCTGACAATACATGCGGGTTAGAAGAGCCGTGTTGCGCCCTCAATGAGACAGCACTTTGTTCCATGTTGACAAACTTATTCTTTGTCGTCCCCATTTCACGAAGTCTGGACTTCAATATTCTGCACACATCCGGGTTCTCGAAAACGCTCATAAATCCGATCAAAGGCTCAGTCCTTTGACTCCAATCAGTAGCGGCACACAACTTCATTGGGGATCGAGATGCGACACATTCGCCAAACGAAAGGGACAATCAAGGGTGATCGAACAATTCAGCCGTATTACCGGTTGATTGATACGACTGTAACAGAAGATACGAACAACAAGAACTGCGTCGCGACTTTGCAACCATCCAAAACACGGGAATGGCGGGCAACCAAGAATGCGCCACCAGGAGCGACAAGAGCAGTTAGATCATCGCGCTAGGAGATGCGTGGTGATTGATGTGTCGGTTGGTGCGAGGCGATGCGAGGCGAGGCGATGCGATGCGATGGGAGAACAGAGCGACGACGATGACGCCCTCTCTCCCTCTGGAGACGCACAGAGACAACGAAGGTATCATCAGTTGACACATGCTCATGACACATGGCCCAATGTGCGATACAAGGGCCACATCCTCTTTGTGGACTGTCAATCAACTTCAAGGCGCAGCGAAGAACACGGTAGCTTCCCATCGTGCTGGTTGGTTGACATTGGTAGCTCCAGAGTACTCTACGAGCTGTTCATAGTAGTAGGTCGTACCAGAGCAGAACAGGTGACGAGTCGATCATACTCTGTCCGTGCGAGAACCACAGCTCGTGCCATACCCACTCTCTTCATCACGAACATCGCATCGACTCTTCAGGAAGAACATTGCTGGAGCACCTGATCCCGAATCTGCTGCGATCTGGTTGAGGTCTCGGCTCTGCACCTCTGCTGAGTTCGGGAGAGGCAACGCCTCACTTGGAGCCCCAAGCAACGCTGTGTCATCGGCACTGCCACTCGTACTACCACCCGCACTATCACTTGCAACGCAGAAATGAGCGGCACAGGTAAGAAGGATAGGAACGATCCGGCAGCAGCTGTTATTGCTGTCGAGGACAAAGGTTCCGATCAATCCGCAACGGTAGTCGCTCCTCCTCTTGCTACTGCTGCTGTTGCCAAACAACCAGGAGATGAGAATCATGAGGCTGCACAACAGGCGACTTCGGGAGCGCAGGAAACGGATCTGGTGATCCGAGAAGGCTTTCCGGCCCTCTTCCGACCAGGCGGGCCGTCCAAAGGCCCGCTCATCGGTGACCACACCGTCGAACCCATACCCAAACACATCTTCTGGGCGCAAGACGATGTCATTCGCTTCCGCGATTTGCCTTCGTTGCGTCGTGATTGCGAGATTGTCTTCACAGCGCGCGACAAGATTGACGGTCAGGCCTATTCGGCGGGCCAGACCTTCTTCCTGCCTGCCACGATGAGGCCGCGATGCGCGTTGGAGGGATTGGTCATGACCATCTTCGATCAGCATCTGCGGCATGTCGATCCGACCATGTACAACAGGCAGCAGTCGGGGGCGGAGTGGTGGACGCTGGTGATGGATTATGATGAAAGCAAGCCAGCCAGTCCAACGGCGGCCGAAAATACCAAGAGTGCCGATGGAGAAAAGGATGGCGATGCCAACGGAAGCGACGACGATGATGATGAAGACGAAGAAGACGAGGTCGGGCTGCATTTCGACGCCGATTATGAGCTGGAAGAGCAGGCAACGAATTTGCTGCTGCATCCTCGGTTGGCCACAGTGACGTATCTCTCCGATGTCGGAGCGCCAACGCTTGTCATGCAGAAACGAAGCCCGCCACCCAACGACGTCCACAAGAAGACGCTGGAGGAACCCATCCCCAAGGCATGGTTGTCTCATCCCAAGGTCGGCAAGCACATGGCGTTTGATGGAAGGCTGCTGCATGGCGCACCGGCTCTATTCTTTCCCAGCAAGCAGAGGTCGCCATCGTCCGGCAACACGAAGACTGAGAATGGCGGTGGCGACGGCGATGGCGATGATGGTGGTAATGACGGCAAAGATGACTCGAATGAGCCGCAGGCCAAGCGACGCAAAGTTGAGCCGAAGAAGCGCATCACGTTGCTCGTCAATATTTGGTTGAACCACTGGGTTATGGACGCTGCCTTGTTGGATGAATCCGTGTGCAAGCAACTCACCACAGCGTACGAGGCCCCGGTCTCTGTAGTGCCGCAACTCAAGTCAGATGCGGCAGGTGGCGCGAAGAAGGATGGCGCCCAAACGCAGGCGCAGACGCCGGCATGCAAGCCACAGGCCAACCTCAAGGGCGATGGCTCCTACGTGGCACCATTCGTGTGGTCTGACTCGGTTGATACCTCGAAGCCACCGACCACCAAAGTGCAGAAGGTCACGCTGCGACCATCCACGGTGGATCCAGGCGGAGAGGATGAGATCGCCCTCTGCAATCACACCGTCACGATGAAGTACAATCCAGGCATGGAGGAGCTCCACATGGCCTCCTACAGCGGCGATGTGGTGGAGATGACGTTGGAGGATGGTGCATTTGCCCTGGAGGTGGGCGAGGAGCTGCCGGATGCATCAGATGACGAAGGTGATCAAGGTGGTGATGGCGAAACATAGAAAGTGGCACATCTCCGAACATCAAATCTTGTATCGAAACGTAACATAACATAACGCAATGCAACGTAACGTAACGTAACGTGCCACAGCTCCTGGCACAACAACAATTGGATTCCTGTTGAGTATGGGAAGGTACTCTGTTCAATTCATCTTTGCTTTTGCAATTACTCTTAATTTCGTGAATGTGCGGAGACTCATTTGCTCCGGCAGATCAATCTCGTTTCGATTTTATAACCTCAATCGTGCGCGTCTCCGGCCTCCCTGCTCCGCATCGCTTCCGTTGTTGCTCCCGTCGTCACTGTCACTGTCATCATCCCCGTCGTTGTCTCCCATGCCATGCTCTGCCACGATCAGCTCGGCATCATCATCATCGGCACCCCCTTCATGACCAAATAACATGTCAAACTCTTCGGCGTACATCTTGGTCTTCTCTGATGCGACGTTGCCGACGATTGCGTTCTTCATTGCTTGCGCTTCCTCAGACAGACCATTTGAGGAGTCCGGATCGTCGTTGTCGTCGCCGTCATCGTCACCATCTCTCATGCCGCGACTTCGAGCTCTCTCAGCCTTCACCGCGGCTTCGCTCTTCACTGGAGTCGCTGCTGCTGCTGCTGCTGGCGGTGATGCCGCGGTATCAGATGAGCTAGAGTTCGATGCAGACGCCCTGTTATTGCGCGCGCCCGGTGACGCGGGTGCTGTTGCGTCAACAAGGCCATCCTCTGTCATCTTTCCAAACTTCTTTTCGACCACCTTGATGATCCTTTCCTCGACGCTGTTCTCCACCACGAGCTTGATGATCTCCACGGAACGCTTTTGTCCCAGACGATGCACGCGTCCGACAGCCTGTCTCTCTAGCGCAGGATTGAAGCTCGGTTCCATGAAGAACACGCGATTTGCTTGTGTGAGGTTGATACCAACGGCCCCGGATCTATCACCGCCACAACATTCGGGATTGGTATCGCACCGACACGAGCGAGAAGCAGCACGGAGCAAAGGTAAAGCATCATGTTACGCATTGGAGTGTAGTGCAGTGAAGCCATGCAGGTGGAGTGAGAAACATGGGGACTTGTTGGATGACTTGTGTCAACAGATCCAATCATGAACGATCAACGACGCTGAAGCGCAAACACGCGGAAAACGACAGGGTGCTAGATGGAGCATAAACGCACACCAATGCTCCATGAGCATGCAAACCAACTCACCTGATGGTCAAGAGGAACACAGTTGTCGGAGGATCATTCTGAAAGTCTCGCAATGCCTCCGCGCGCTTCCTCATGGTCATATGGCCTGACAAGGTGCGGAACTGGAATCCGTGCTTGGGTAGCGCCTCTTTCAGCCAGCTCATGGTCGATGTAAACTGAGAGAACACCAAGCTTTTGGCTGTGTGGAAGTAATGTTGTTGTTGTTGTTGTTGTTGTTGTTGGCGATGGTGTTTTTGTTGTCATCGATGCAATGGCAGAAGGCCAACAATGAATGGTAGTGAGTTACGCGTTCTGCGTTCTTTCAACAACCCGCCATGCTGGACTTTGTTGGTACCGATGTCGCCCATGCAGATCGACATCACAAGTGCGATCCCAAATCAAGGCAATGAGGCCAACAAGCAAGGAGGCACCAACGTGCCACACCGAGTGATAAGGGCATTCATGCACAGACGCACGTGGGCACAAGTCAATAGCCAGAACTTACATGTTGCGTCGGTGTCGCGGATGCGGACGAGTTCCTTCAATAGAACTTGAAACTTTCTCGTGAATACAAACTTCGATAACTCTTTCACTTTTGGCATGGCGCTTCGTCTGCGCCCATCGACGTCTTCGGTATCGTCATCGGCCGTGGTCTTAATCGGGTACTTGCCTCCTGCGCAAGCAACACGCATGGGCATGAGCGATTGGACGAGCTTGAGGTAGTGCGAGCTTAACGTGGCGTAATGCGCCCTGCGGAAGGTGGCGTAGAACGTGGCAGCGGCAGCATCCAACATGTCGTACTCCTTGCGCTCATCTCGTGAGAACTTCACCTTGACAATCCGTTCCGTCTGAACCGGCGATCATACGTACATCAAGAAGCAAGAAAGATCCCATTTGTTGGTTGGCGCAACGAATACGCGGCAACAGAGAGGGAGAAATGTCAAGGGCAAAAGGTAATGAAACGAAATGAAACATATAAGCAGCCCGGCATGTTGTGAGCAAGAGGATCCGACTCGGCGATGAGCATCATGACATGACAAGCTGTTCCACCCTATCATGCTGACAACACAGGTGCCGACATTGCGATGTTTCAAACCGATCGACTCCAGAAATGAGCACCGTGCCTGCTTTCATCTGGCAGCATGTTTACATGGACATATGCACTCGTCGAGTACAATAATAGTGCGGATACTCACCTTTGGTGGGAGTGACATGAGCGTCGTGTCTGTGCCGATGTACTTCTGCTTCTGTGTGTGCCTCATCATGATGGGGCGCAACAAGAACATCAGGTCGCCGAAGCTGGTCGATCCGTAGTCCTTTCGTCTGCCTCTTTCGTCCAAACCCAGGGCTTTCCGCATGACTGCGTCAACCTTTTCAAAGCCCAGAAACTTCAGTTGGTTGTTGAGATCTTTCAAGTTCGTGTTGATGGGCGTTCCTGGAGAGCAGAGTCGTTTGGCGAGATGATGGTTGCGTGGTGATTGGAATGGAATGGATCGGATTGAATTGGTCCAAGGCAAGTCGGAACAAAGCATTTGGAATGGTGTCATGCGCACGGAGAGTAGGGCAACTGGTTAGTGTGACACGAACATGGCATGAAATTGACTCGTATAGCTTGTTTCATTGCAGGGTGCGGATGGGTAGACTGGGACATCAGATTCCACCAGCGGCACGATGGCAACAACGGTGGCACTAGTGGCAGCAGCGGCGAAGACAAGGTGCATGGAACTCACCTGACACCAGCCACCTGTGGTTCGCGACCAGGTTCGTGATGGCGCGCGAACGTGATGTATCCCCTTGGCGCAGCGCATGGCCTTCGTCAACGATGATCCGCCACCAGCAGATCTGCTCCAATGGTGGGCAGTAGTTGGGACCAGCCCTGGCAGCGTGGTATGTGGCATCGGACGCGATGACTTGGTATGTTGTCACAACGATGGCGTTGCGAGCCAGCACCGAAGCGACGCGCTTTCGATTGCCACCATGGTATGGATACACCAGACCGGGATTTTCGAGCTTCGACTTTGCCTCCTCGATCCATTGCCCAACCAACGAGACGGGGCACTGATGTGAGAATGTCGCACAGTGTTGGGGAGAAAAAGTTGGAGAATACCACATTGTCGTGTTGTGATGTACAAATATGCGCAACGAAGGAAAGCGTGAGTGGAGACGTCCGAGCACGAGGGAAAAATGTGGACATGGTCCAAACGGTCCATACGGCCATGGCGCGTGAGGCATGACAGCCAGTAACAGCATTCCACGGACACGTTCGGTCCATGCACGCAGCCCCGAAGAGAGAGAGATAACAGCAACAAGTTGAACTCACAATGACCAATGTGCCGTGGCTGATGATGCTGCCGCGCTTTGGTGCGTTGATAGGCATCGCAGCAGTAAGTGCCTTCAAATCCCAATCGTAATCTGGTTTGGGCTCTGTTGGGGATCGCTTCTTTTTCAGGCTGCTGGTTTTAGATGCCGGTTGGGGAAGTTGAGGTGCCTGGTTCAGCAGGATCAATGCCAGGGACATCACGGTCTTCCCCAGTCCCATCTCCTCCGCGATGAACCCCCCACGCACCACTGCCGGTGGGCCACGACGCAGCGTGTTGAGGATTGGATTGTAGTACAAATCCTCACCGGGGTTGTTGACCAGCGGCACCTTCAACCAAGAGAAGCGCTGGACTCCGCCCTCGACGCGTTCTCGTTCCAATGCCCACTTGACGGTCTGTCGCTGGAACTCCAATAGCTCTACCCTGAGGCCGTCCACATGATCGACGCCTTCGTGACCAATGTTCTCCACGTGGTGCAAGACTTTGGAGACGTCGCCTCCAAAGTGCCCAGCATAGCTGCTGTCCATGTATCGCGCGATCGCGCCGTCCTCCGTGGTCACCAACCAGTCCGCATTCGGCGTTGTCGCTGGATGATACTCCACCTGGAGGGATCGGTGGCCGAAGATTGCCCCGTTGTGGACGTCTGTCCAGGAGGTACCATCTCTGCCGAGCAAGGCTCTATCGCACTTCCAATAACGCAACAGCCCTGATGGCAAATCGGTCCCACAATCTACCATGCCGCCAACGCTCCTCTTGCCTGTTCCGGACAGCAGGGAGATCCTCTGTGCAGCTTGCGATGCGTTTTCGTTGTGGGCCTCGATCGTGGTTCTCAGATCCTCGCGGAGCTTCGCCCTCTTTTGCTGGGACATGTTCTCTTCGAATGGAGGGACCAGGTTGGCACGGCGCACGTAGTACGCGTCTGCCTCCGCCTCACGATGCTCCGTCAAATCCACAAGGTTGAGTGGGAACATGTTCGTCCATGCTCCCAATAGAAAAGGGAATACCGTTAAAGCATTCGGCATTGTCCACCCAGCCTGGCTGATATAGACACGTACTCGGATCATCTACTCATACAAACACGCGCGCGCACACACATGCACACGTCCACACAGATATGTATGCATGTACGCGCGGGTGATGCGGTATCGCATGAAGTGGAGAATACAAGATTGATGGAACGCGAGAGCCACCATGATCGGTGGAACATTCAGGACAAGGGTGTTAGTTCACGACGAAGCAGCATGCACTGCACTGCAGGATCTTGGACTCTTTTCGTGTTCCTATTGCTGCGTTTGGCGCTTTTGCAATAGCGGCGATGTCTGTAACCTGCACCAAGGAGAAGGAGACGAAAACAAAGATAGCAGCAACTGCACAGACCGCAAACTTACCCCTCTGTCGTTCTCGCTGTCCCATTGGGCCTTGATGTCGCCGTTGACGACCGACTGTCTAATCACCTTGCCTCTCTTGTCTTTCCTCGGTTTTCCAAATCCAGCGTACTGAGATAACACTCGGAGCAGGGTGACATGCGATTGATTCTCGACGACAATAGCTTCGGTGTTCTTCGCTTCGACCTTGGAGGAAGCAGTACGAAAGGGCGCATGCTGCGAAGGCATTTCGCCGTCCTTGGGGATCTTGGCTGGCTCCAGCACGGACAGGTTTCTGAGGAGAGTAGGCGCGGAAGTGAGCTTGCCGATCCTTTGGTTGAACATGTCCGACTTCATTTCGGCCTCGTTGTAGGTCCATTGTGGTGAGGACGTGTCAGCCTTCTCCCATGATTCTTTGAATGCCTGCATCTGGCGCGGGTCTTTGGCCACGATCTGAAATGGGATCTTCTGCGTTCCCATGAAGAGGTCGGACCCCAGTGGGGCGTAGGTCACAGTTTCAGGCTTGCGTTTCAGTGATTGAGAATGTGCAACTCGGCCACACTTCAAGCACCAATGTGTGGCCGGGTCTGTATTCTTTGATATGCGGCTGTACCATCCGCACTTGCGACAAAGTGTGAGCGTCGGATTGCCTGCCGCAACTTTGGAATCTGGCGGGTACAGCGATTGATGCTGCGGCGGTCCTTCAACGGCGCGATGGGCTGGTATTCGCAGCGACTGTATCAGCAACCTATTCAATTCCCCCATAGTTCGGGCAGTTGCAAGTCGAAACAGCCCAGGGAAGTGACCTGCTTCGCTGTCGTCATCGCTGTCCTCCTCGCTGTCCTCCTCCTCCTCGGGATCTTGACCATAGATATCTTCGCGGGTTGGTGCTTGTCCCACCGTTGCTTCTGCGAAATTGGTGTGTGGTGTTGTTGGTTGTGTGGTGGTGGTGCCAGCCTCAGTTCCAGGTCCGGCCCGCGCAGTTGCGCCCGCGGCTGTGCCAGCTTGATCTGACTTGGCCTTGCCTCTTGCTGCCCTCATGCGGACCCAGAAACGGATCTTGTCACTAGCGCAGCAATGATTCTGAGCCGGGCTGCCGCGATGTTCCGTCATCCAGGTTTTGCAATCCTTCACCAGTCCATCGCAAACGTAGCAGTAGCACAGGTCGCAGTGCTTCATGTTCTGATTGCGTGCGTCCATGCCGAGGAAGGTGGAGGCCCGCACGGATGGCCACAGCTTGAACGGAAACTGCGTGCAGTGCTGACGCATGTGCGGTAGATTCAATTGGTTCACGGTTCCCATGACGGCAATATCCTCCTCGGCATTGGCGCTAGCCTGTTGTGTAACTGGCATACTGGCGGCTGTAGGCACCATGCTCGGTTGAACAGCATCGATGATCTCAACGGCGTCGCCATCGTCGATCTGTCCAGCCAGGTCTCTGGCACTTGGTTTACTGTCGATCTCGATTATTTCGATGTCATCATCCGTGGCGGATACAGATGAAACCGAGGCTGGCGCAGAAGCCGAGACCGTTGCCGACGAAGCTTGTGACGAAGGCACGCTGACGGGACGAGGCGGTGTTGATGATGATGCCGATGCAGTGCGTGATGGATGCCTTCTCGCTGCTTCGGCCTTGACTCGAATACGCTTGGAGGCTGGCTGTCCTGCACTTGTATCCGCAGCGCGCTTTCTTGAGGAAGCGGCTATGGCAGCTGCCGTACGAGGAGGAGTATTGCCACCGTCTTCATCGTCGCTGCTGAGTGTCAAGTCGACGACATCGGATGCGGGAGGCGGAGAACTTGATACTCCATCTTGGTTGTCTCCTGCAGCCTTGCTGGCAGTATCGCTCCTCGTTCGGCGTGTGGTGTATCGCACGCGGCGCGAAAATTGTTGTCGCGATGGTGGCATCGTTGTCTTGTCTTGTGTTGTGTTGTGCTGGGTTCTCTTGTGTCTTCTGCGAGAATCAAGTCAGCGGATATGAAAGTCAACTTGACGACGACGCTGGTATGGCCTTGATTGAAGTGATGCGGCACAGTGTGGCAAAGCGGTGATGTCGTAGCTGGTGTCTTCAAGTGCGTTCAGGTGCGATCAAGTGTGATCACGCAGAAACCTTTTCTTTGGTGCTCTGGCTCTTCCGCTTTGGTGCTTCTTCTTGCTTCGTTTGTTCTCTCTCTCTCTCTCTCTCTCTGCTGTTGCTGCTGATGTTGCTGCTGTGGCCAACGTGGCACGCTTGTCTGTCTGCTGTGTGCTGCTGCAACGATTGTTGCGACTCTCTGCTTCTTTTGTTTGGGTTGGAAAGAGTTCAGTTTCTGAGGAAAATGGTGATGGTGTTGTGGCAGAACTGGCAGAACGCTGTCATCGCGTTTTCGTTGTTTCGTGGTCGTTGCAAACTGTCGCTGTTTTGTCGTGTTGCTGAAGACAACAAGAATTACCCAACGTGTCGCCAGCAGCGTCAACGACGAGCAACGACCACCGTGTTTGGCGAGACGGCGCACGTACAACGTAGTTTTCCGTGGAAGCGCGTGAAACCGACACTCGTCGGAGAGATGGCGATTGTGCACATGTTCATTTGCGAATCGTCCAAACTTTCATTCCACCCGTACGAAAGCAGACTCTGGTGTTCTTGTCTACTCGTGATTCGATCTCATACAAGACCCATCTCCACCACGCAAACCAAAACGACAAGAAACGCCAAGGAAACGATCGGCCATGGTGGAACGCCGCATGCCAAGATCGCATCGCTCAAGCATCAGGACAGAGGCGGTCCTCCTCCTGTCACTGCGAGTATGGTATCAACTCACAATAATATCCGACCAATTCATCCATCAGTTCATTGTGTATCATAAAATATATACTAGCTACTCGAACGTACTGCGATTATATAGTATATGTACGAGTCATCACAAGTGATCGTGAACATTGGGAACAACATCGCGGATCCTCTCCATCATGCAATTCTGCAAGCCAGCAGGTCTCGGGCAGATGATCCGACTTCCTCGACCATCATTAGCGTACGCGCACAACACGCTCCGTTTCCGATGTCGCACCCCATCTGCTGATACCAGGAGGCACGCTGTTGCTTCACTTGCGAGTGCAAACCATGGCATCGTCGGTGACCCTACAGATCGTCAGTTCGGCGTGAAGAACCTCTACCAAGTTGGCGCAGCCAGGCAGTTGCATCCGAGGTATCATCGCTGCGACGGCCTTCGCCACATCCATTGTCCCGCCACAAGTAGACCGTCTCTTCGTTTGTTCCGCAACGAACGCCGGCCATATCGTGCCGCTCAACCGCAACGCCATCTCAGCACGCAAACAGAATCCGACACGACACCGCATGACGCCAAGAAACGGCTTGACGTTGCCATCGTCGGAGCACCCAACGCCGGCAAGTCGCAGCTCATCAACGCGCTCGTGGGATCTACTGTCGCAGCTGTCTCCCGCAAACGCCACACGACGCGCGGCGGCATTCTGGGAGCGCGGACGGTGGACGACACTCAGATCGTCTTTCGTGACACGCCAGGCTTTCTGCGGTTGGAGAATGCGAAGGAGGAGCGCCTGGATCGTGATCTCATCGTCTCGGCCGCCGCGGAAATGAAGCATGTGGATTTCGCTCTGCTCGTGGTCGACGCGGCGCGGATTCTCAACGACACCTACCGCCAGGCCTTGGTGCAGCTCATGATAAATGCCGTCATGTCGGAAGGCAGGCTGGAGGATGAGGATGACAGTTTCCTTGCTCATCATGAACAAACGAACGAACAAGGGGCTGCGGCGTTGGCAGAGGTGGAGAATGACAGCAGCAGTTCTGAGGATGGCAACAACAGCGGCGACCACCAATCATTTCCTGCGACAGAGGAGAGCGATCTGAGACCCAAATTTGCCATCGTCCTCAACAAGGTGGACCTTGTCAATCCCAAGAAGAAACTGGTCCTCATGGCCATGGAGCTGGGGCGCATTGCGGACGAGGTTCTCAAGTACCAATGTCCTGACCGTCTTGTCAGGATTGTGGACTCCGCCGATGACGCAGGAGCTGACAACGAATCTACGCCAGAAGATCAGCAAAGCCAAAGCGTGCGCGTTGATGATGACACCCTGCTCAAGATCGCCCCCGTGACATTCTACGTTTCCGCGATAGAAAAGGATGGCACGGAGGAGCTCTTCAAGTTCTTGCTCGACATGGCAACACCGGCAATGTCATGGGCGGTCGATGCCAGCCAATCCACGGACATGACGGACGAAGAACGCATTCGAGAAATGATCCACGAGAAGATCTACAGATGCTTGCATCGCGAGGTTCCGCACAGCGTGAGGCAGGTGAACCGCCAGCTGACGCGCACGTCGGAACTGATCGTCATCCATCAAGATTTGGTCGTCGAGACCAAGAGCCACAAGCGGCTTGTGATGGGAACAGGCGGACGCACGATGAGACGAATTCATGAGGCGGCGCAACGCGATCTGGAAGCCATGTTTGACTGCAAGGTGTCATTGAGGTTGCATGTGAGGCACAACAAATCCAACGCCGGTGGATCCATCGACAGTCATTTGGATGCCACCAGCACGCAACACTTTGACCAGAGAAAATTGTAGTGGAACACTCTAGTTTATGTACTCGTATGCCGCAGTGGAAAACGTTTTTGTATTCAATTGAGCATGTACTCCTATTACTGTTCTTGTTGTTGTACTGCTCGTACTCGCAGTATGCATTGTAGTATGTAGTATGTGTGTGCAGAGCATTCTATCTCTGTTGATGCACACGGGCATGGAGGTGTGCTATTTATTCTCTCTTCCAATGCTGTCTCTCCTCCACTCCGCTCCACCTGCTACGGCCGGCTTGGCGTTTCATTGGCAAACCTGTTGTTTCAGCAACAGTATCCGCCATTAGCAATGCGTTGGTTTCCTTTCCTTTCATTTCATCGCATCGGAGCACGCAAATTCGCTGATCTTCCGCATCCCCGTGTAGGATGCCCAGGCCTTGTGCGATTCCCACAGCTTGACGCAGACCTGACCTTGAAAGTCGGCGCAGTCTGTCGCCAATCTCGCTTGGATATCGTCGTGGATTTGGCGCGCCATGAACTCCGTCGTTGTCATGGTCTTGTCGGGGAAGACCTCGTCCAAGTTCTGCAGGTTGTAGCGTTTGAGGACGTCCGACACGATCTCCGACGCCTTGCCAATGTCGATGACCCAGTTGGTCTCGGGATGGAGGCTGTCGGTTTGGAATTCGACATCGCACGTGTACGTCGCGCCGTGCATCTTGCCGGCCGGTCCGAACGACGGGTGTTGGTGGAAGCTGTGGGCGATCATGAGGGAATCGCGGACGCCCAAGGTGAAGGGCATGTTGCCTGGCGCGGAGACACAGAGCGTCCCAGTGCACAGCCAACAGAACGTGATGACGAACGTCAGGATGGAAGCGGCATTTGGTAGGATTGTTTTGGTCATGGTGATGGATGAATTGTTGACTCCCCAGAGTTGATCTGTTGTTTTCTTTGTTCAGTTGGCTGGTTGCTCAACGTCCAGATGGGGTTGGTCGATTGCTGAAAGAGAGAGAAGAATGCCGAAGGTCGGTGTGTGGTTTGTAGTGCTTGGCTTGGCTTGGCTTGGCTTGGCTCGACTGGACTGGAATGACTTGCTTCAATGGAGGGCGATCATGCCATGCTGATGCTGCTGTTGATGCTTCTGATGTTGCTGATACAGCTGTGATCTTGTTGCTGACAGCGGAGGGAGGAGCTTCGGTTTGCGAGTACGCGTGTAGGTATGGTAGTGGGTGGAGATGTGAAAGCTGATGCTCTTGTGTCTGTGCTTGGGGTTGATGTCGATGTTGGTATGGTGTTCTCATCATCAGATCGGATTGCTGGATGCCAGCGAAACACACAGAGCGCAAAACCAAAGAAACGAAGGAACCCCATCATCCCCAAAGAAGGCGAAAACATCATCGGCTTCCCATCACCATCTTCCATCACCTGCTCTGTGATGGCTGCGCTCTTCTTCGTGCGTCTCACACGGAATTCCACGATTTTGAACGCGCAACGGCAGCTGCCGGACTATTTTGTCGAACAGAACGGAAAACTGGTATCTTCGGGTGACACGACTGGTGGATGGCAAGACGTCCATTCATGTATCCTGTGTCTGTCCGTCGTGCGAATTGCACATCACATCCACCAAAAAGTGAAGAAACGAAAAACGACACAAACCAACGACACAACAAGCGCCAACAACGTGGCGCCAACAAGATCCTGGGAAGATGTTGGCGCGTTGATGTCTTTGGTGTTTGGTGGTGTTTGGTAGTGTTTGATGTACAGCCAGGTGGCCATCCTCGGCAGTCAGGGTCGCTACCGTACATAGCACTCAATGCGCTCTCCTCTACTTTGCTGCACTCTACTCTACTCCACTGGTACGACTACTATCGTGAGAAACATCCACGGTCAGAAAGGGCATCGCGGACCGTGTATTCCAACGCATTTGAATCACCCCTCTCAGTAATACACCAGCACGCTCGGCTCGTCGCATCGCAACCATGGAACATACGTACTTGAGATACGAATGTGCCGATGCTTTTGGGCTGGTGTCGTCATCATCATCGTCCAAGGCACCGCAATCCAATTCCACCCTGGCCTTCCTGGGCAAGACCAGGCACAATCCGGTCGTGCTCACCACGGCTGGCAGCTACTGCGTCGGCTATCACTTGCGGACGTCGGAGCCAACGATCAAGATCGGTCACAGAGAACAGCTGTCGGGTGGAATTGGAACCGGCAGAGCGTTGAACAGCGATCAGGTGGTTTGCGTCCAGGTTGCGCCGACGATCGCTCCTGCATCCACGAAGGCGGCGGAAGCTAGCACGGCCAAAGTTGCGACGGGATGGGTGGATGGAGCAGTCCGCGTCTTTGATGTGGACGCTCAAGAGATCAACGTCGCCAACGGCGGATGCGGCCTCATCCAGACGCTGCTGCAGCCCACCAGAGACGAAGAATTCGTCATGCGAGAGCCGTTGGTATTGAATGGCCATTCCGATACGCCGATCCGGGCGCTGGCCTTCTGCCCGACCTTCGGGAACCGGTTGGCGTCGGGATCCAGCGACGGTTCGGTCGTCCTTTGGGATACCGTGGCCGAAACTGGCCTCTTTCGGCTCCTCGGTCACCGCGGTGGAATCACTGACATTCGCTTCGCCATGATCGATGGTGGTTTGGATTACCTCATCACCAGCAGCCTCGACGGACTTGTCAAGATCTGGGATTTGAAGGCCCAGTGCTGCAGTCAGACCATTCCGAACCACGCCGGGGAAGTGTGGGCGGCAGCATGCCAACCCATCGCAACGCGATCGATGGAGCAATCCGCTCGCATCCGACTGCTCACTGGCAGCAACGATGGAGAGGTCAGAGTGTGGAGCGTGGACAAGCCGAAGCGTGTCCAACGCGATGCAATCGAGGCGGCTGCTGCAGGCGCCGATGGAAGTGCCACGGACGCACCATCCACAAAGGACTTACCTCCCGCTGCCACCACCGATAACGGAGATAGCAATGATGGTGATGACGATGATGATGCCAACTTGGACGATGTCTGTACCTATGTTGGCAAGCTGATAACCCCGGCCAACGTGTCAACATCCTCCGACCGCATATCCTGCTTGCACTACCATGCCAACGGCAAGTACGTCGGAGTCCTGCATGCCAATTCCAAGAATATTGACGTCTTCTTCATCCGAAGCGTCGATGAAGCCAACAAGAAGAGGCTGAGACGGCTAAAACGTCGCAAGGAGAAAGGCAAGAACGCCAGAAGTCATGGCAAAAGCAACAGCAAGAATGACGAAAACGGCAGCAAGGGGTCTTCCAAGGCAGGCAAGAAGCGCGGAATTCTGGATGACCCAGAACCGGAAGATGAAGGCGACGGCAACGATGGTGGCGGAACAAATGCGTCCAGCCAGCAAGGATTCGTGGAGAGTCAGGATTATGGGCAGATCAAGGCGTCGGATGAATTTGAATACTACGGCACCGTGCGCGCCGGGCACAAGGTCAAAGGATTCTCGTTCCTACCTTACAAAGAATCCGGGGGAGGGATTCGCATGGTCTGCTCTCTGTCGACCAACGGGTTGGAGGTGCACTCGCTCGTTAAGAAATCATCCACGTACGTTCCATGCTCCATGAATCAAACGTCCTAGGCAACGATGTCCTCCGCTGTGATGTGCTGTGCCGTGCCGTGCATCTGATGCTTCTTGAATTGGTCTGACCTTTGCCTTGTCATCAAAACCACAACTCTACTATATTCCGTTCTATTCTAATCTATTCTGTATTCTCCACACCCTGTCATCTCAACACCGACGGGACGACTCAACGCTACCGCATGCTATGCTCCATCACACTATATTATATGCCACGATGCAGAAATCAACCAATTGCCGAAACAATCGCGACCAAGCATTCGACGATATCCATGCCAGGACACCCAACGGGGATCAGAGCCGTGGAGCTGTCTTCAGACGATGACTTGGCCTGCACGGTGTCGAAGAATGCAACGAAGATATGGAACGTCACAACGAGAACCTGCGTTCAGTCCATGACCCCGGAAGTTGACGACGATCCGTGCTACGGTCTGTGCGCCAAGTTCCTCCCTGGCAACACGCACGTTGTCATGGGAACTCGCGAGGGTCATCTCCTCTTGATTGACATTGCCACCGGTGATGTCGTCTTCGTCGAGGAGAAGGCTCACGACGGTGCCATCTGGAGCCTTGACATTCGCCGACCAACCGCACGACAAGAGACGGCCGTCGTTGTCACGGGGTCGGCGGATAAGACAGTGAAATTTTGGGAGATCGAGGCGCAGGAGGACGGCGACACGCCGATGCTGGAGCAGACCAGGATGCTGCAAATGAACGATGATGTTGTATCTGTCCGTTATTCTCACTCAGCCATCCCATCCAAGCGCATGGTCTTCGTGTCGAGCCTGGATTCCACAATCAAAGTCTTCTTCGATGATTCGCTCAAATTCTTCCTCAGCCTGTACGGGCACAAGCTCCCGGCGCTCGCTGTCGACGCAAGCGATGACGACACCATCCTCGCATCTGGCGGAGCTGACAAGACGATCAAGATTTGGGGTCTGGACTTTGGTGACACTCATCGGACTTTGCACGGCCATGAAGACAGTATCACCGACATAAGCTTCGTGCGAAGGACTCACAACTTCTTCTCAGCTAGCAAGGACGGGACAGTCAGATACTGGGACGGCGATCGATTTGAACAGATCCTGATCCTTCACGGCCACATGGCCGAAGTCAACTGTCTCTCCATTAGCCGCTCCGGCGCATTCGTGCTGAGCGGCAGCATGGATCGGCAGGTGCGAGTTTGGGAGAGAACCAAGGACATCGTCTTCCTCGAGGAAGAGCGTGAGCGCGAGCTCGAGAAGATGTTCGACAAAGTGGATGGTCGCAACAGCCAATCGACTGCCCAAATCATGCGGTCGAAGGGCGCGGGAGATGACGACGATGCCGATGCTGATGGTGACGATACGGCACAAAGCAACGAACCGCAAAGCGAAGCCGCTGTCAAACGCAGCGTGCTCAGTGTCTCCGCGGGTGATAGAATCCTCGAAGCACTCGAGCGGGCTGATCAGGAGTTGAAGGAATCCCGAGCATTCCGCAGAAATAATCCAGGCAAGGAAAAGAGCCCGAATCCGACGCTCCTCCTCATGGAGCCATCGATGTATGTGCTGTGGGTTCTGAAATCGATCAAGCACGCCGAATCGGAGCAAAGTCTGCTCGTACTCTCGCTGAATCATGTCGAGCGATTGCTGTACTACCTCATCCTCTGCCTGCGAGCAGGAAGAGGCGTGGAAGTATGCTCACGCGCATCCGTCTTCCTTGTGAAGATTCATCAGAAGCAGGTAAGTCTGCCCCTTCAGCGTTGTCCATGTTAGTGTCGTAAATCTTGTTCATGGTGTTCGTACGCTTCTGGAAAGGATCAGGCATTGCAATGACGAGAAGTTGTCGACCGATTGTCGGAAACGACGCTTGAGCGATCACAAACAATTACCTATACTCAAATTTCCGAGCAATGTCCGTCCATCCACAAGCGGTGTTTGTAAATTGATGATGTGCGAATTCACGTGTCGGGTCGCGTTATGCTGTGCTGTGCTGCGATTGCTCTGTTCTGCACTGCTTTGCACCAATGCTGCAACTGACACGTTCGGGCTTCTGATTCGCCCATTGGTGCGTACATTTGGTACTCTTATCATATCCTCCATCGTTCCGCCGTCACATTTGGCTGTTGCATGTTTTGTCCATGCACCGTTCTCAGCTCATGATGAACCAATCCGTCGCCGCGCCATTGAATGAGCTTCGGCGGTTGATGAAGACGAGATTGACAGAATCGAAAGACACGGTCGGCTTCAACCTCGCAGCTCTCCGCATGGTCGCGAGGGTGGCACAAGAACGCAAGGAAGCCTTCCTCGATTACGAAAAGGTCAACACCGCAGATATCTGGGCAGGCATGGGTCTTGGAAGCGAGATGGCGGCTGATCTCCAGAAGGGCATCCGCAGATGATGTGTTCAGCTCGCACCGTTGCATAGTTCTGGATTCGTCGGGGTAGCGTAGTGGTCTAAGAAGACTCTGGAGTAGGACGTAACTGGTCAGCGAAACTGGACCAAACACCAGCAAATTGATAGGACTATTCACAGTAGATATAGCTGTAGATGTGGATAGAGCCAGAAAACATTGCCAAGGTAGCACACAGGGACATGATGATTGGAATGGGATTCTTGCGACACTCGACAATGGCAGGACAGCCAACGTGAAGGAAAGATGAAAGAGCCGATGGGCTGCTCACCCGGATGTACAACATCACTTGGCCAATCTATAAATGGCCTAAATGTACTTTACGGTTGTATCGGCGTCATTTGATCGTTAAAGCGTTATTGTTGCGAACGTATGAACTTATTAGCCTTCCGAAGGCAATAGAGTATTCCGTTGTGATGATACGATGTTGAGGAGTATCGATGGAGAGGAATGGGATTGAATTCGTTGACATCGGGACACGCTAACGTTGGTGTTTCGTCGTGGATCCACTGCTGTTGTGTTACGTTTCACAAGGGACACCCCAGGTCAGACCAGATGTCTCCACATTTTTCTTGGTGTTGTGGTGTTGCTCTGGTGCGTTGGTGGCAAGGTTTGGAACAGAGCTGTCACAAACCAAAGAAGACGAAGACGAAGACGGCGACTGCCATCGCTGAACAGACAAGCCAAGCCCAAGCTTGACAAAGCGACTCGTTAACCATGTCGCGGGATTATGCCACGCTGGCTCTCGCCCTTCTGCCGCTGTGCGCACCGCTGTATCTCCTGGTGCCGCTGCTGGACAATCCCATCACCGTCGTGTCAGGCTGGATGCAACAGTTGCTGAACGAAGATTCTCGGAATGACCTTCCGGAGATACCACCCGTCGGGTCTCAGCTGCTGGCCTATCTGGTCGTCGCCATGGCTGGCTTCCTCATGACCAACAGGCTGGTTCCCCACATCAAGGAGTACACCCTGCGCAAGGGGATATGCGGGAAGGATCTGGGCAAACGCGGCACTGCCATGGCGGAGAAACCTGTGTACGTCATGCTCAGGCATTGCCATCCTGCGATGCGCTGTGAATAGAGCGCGGCTGCATCGACCATCCGTGCCGAAGGCTCGCAAATCAGTACTTTCGGCTGCAATATATCATATAACATATCCTCACGTTCATGGTTGCATCTTCCTCTTTAATTGGTTCCATGATCAACACCAACATCGATGATGACGATGACGATGACGATCGCGAAATTCAGACCGGAGGGATTGGGGATTGCGTCAGGCACCATCTTCCTCGTGTGCCTGATATTCTGCTTGGTCGGTTACGCGACGTCACATCCGACCAAGCTACTGGATCTCAACTCCGCACTGCTCTCCGTTTGCTTCATGCTTTTCCTGGGATTCACGGATGATGTGTTGGATTGGCCTTGGCGGTACAAGCTGGTGCTCCCCAGCGTTGCGTCGTTGCCACTCCTCTGCTGCTACAGCGGAAGCACCACCATAGTCGTTCCGATCCAGCTGCGGAGTTTGATCATGCAGGACCATCAGCTCACGCCGATCGTCGGAAATCTGCTGTCGTGCCTGATTGGGATCGATCGCCAGGCCAACGGCTCGCTTGTGGATCTGGGGATGTTCTACCATCTGTATATGGGATTGCTGGCGGTCTTTTGCACGAACGCCATCAACATATACGCCGGAATCAACGGTTTGGAATGCGGCCAGTCGTACATCATCGCATGCGCCGTGCTCGTGCACAGCCTCATTGAGATCCATGCCAACGTGCAGCAGGTCGAGAACCATCTGTTCTCCGTCATGGTCATGCTGTGCTTCATCGGCGTGTCCCTGGGGTTGCTGCGGCACAACTGGTACCCGGCGTCCGTCTTCGTCGGCGACACCTTCTGCTACTTTGCAGGCATGACGTTCGCCGTCGTTGGCATCCTGGGACACTTTTCGAAAACTCTGCTGCTCTTCCTCATCCCGCAGATCTTCAATTTCCTTTGGTCGGCGCCGCAGCTCTTCAAGCTCGTTCCGTGCCCGAGACACCGGCTGCCGTCCTTCAATCCGAAGACTGGGAAGATGGAGCCATCGTGCTTCGAGTGCAAGGAGACGGATCACCGCTGGCTCAAGATGCTGACGCTGCAGAACCCAAATGCGACGAGGTTAGCGAACATGACGATGATCAACCTTTGCCTGCAGGTGTTCGGCCCGATGGGAGAGAGGGAGCTGTGCACGCTGCTGCTGATCTTGCAGTCATTCTCGTGCGCGCTGGGTCTGTTCATACGGTACTACATTGCCAAATTCTTCTTTGACGAATAGAGAGGGATGGGCAAGGTGGTGGATTCTGGACTGAGACAGCACAATCGATGGTTGGTGGCGGCGGCGCTGGTGGTATGTATACTATCATGCGGCATCACCGTGATTTTTCACTTTCGCTATCCACATTGATGCGGATGTGCGTGCGGGTGTGAATGCCGGCATCCATTCGAATGCCTCGATTGACTCGCGGGCCAAGCAACAGACAAGCACAAGCTGCTGACTTTGTAACGTGCGCAATGCAGACAATACAACATGTACAATACAATATGATGCGGTGTGCTTCTACAAATACAGGCACACATGGAGAGACAGAAAGAGAGAACACGAGCAAGGATGAGGGAGACTGGAATGAATGGCATTACTCGAGAGTGCCCTTTAGTCGCAATGCTACCATTACTGCCATTGTAAACTATTATATTACTATTCTAACGTGAACCTGTACGTATGAACCTGTACCATACCTTCGTCGCAATCATTGACGAGGCAAGACATGTCCAACCGACAGCAGCCCTTGCGTTTCGTCCAATGCTCGGCCCACCTCAGTTTACGCAGCATCTGATGATGCGGGAGTCTCCGCCACGGCCTTCACAGGAACCCGGACGGCCATGGTGCGCCCATCGTAATCCTTGACTAATATGGCGCTGTCATCGGCCTCGATCGTGATCAACGGCGCAGCGCTCGTTGCGTCTGCGACCGTGCCATCTTCCGGGGACGAACGCAGCTGCGCCGCCAGCCTCGTGAGGTTCGTGTAGATGCCGGAGCGCTCTGCGTTGCCCATGGCGCCTTTGGCCACGAGGCAGAGTCCGGAGGGATCATTGCAGAGAATGCCCCCGACATTCTCTCTCGCGGGTCCAGCCAACAACGAGTTGACCAACTCGGTGCTCTTGCCGCTCATCTTTGGCTATGTGTGGACGATCGACCGTTCAAGGATACTGTTATACTCGTATGCAGTTGAATCGACGATGTGTGATGTGTGGTCTGTAATGCTGGTGGAACCGGAGTGCGATGTTGTGGTTTGCGGTTGGTGGACAAGATTCGGTTGTTGCGTGGACGTTGCTGGAATGATCTCGATCTTGTTGTTCTGTGGCTGTGGGCGCATTTTATCACCCCTCCAAATTCCAAAGATCACAACGAGTTCTCCTGCACTGTTCGAGTACCTGAAAAAAACGGATATCGAAATTGGGGGTCTTATCCTTGGACTAAGGCTACCCAAGAGCAAGAGGGAGAGGCTGAACAGCGCCGTGCTCGTTCGACCTGCTATACTCCATCAGCACTCGCGAAAGGCAGTGCGAGGTTCCGCTGCCTCTTCACCGAACCAGGTTCATCAAGCAGGTGCCCACCACAGCGCGAAGAGTATGACGCAGGCCGCGCCAATGGATGGTGCTCGTATTTTCTGAAATATTGCCTACCATACAATTGCACGATACGATAGGATACGATACTATGCCAATCTAATTTGGCTTACGGATAGGTTGTTCCCCTCTATTGGGAGGAGAGTGGAATGAGCTACTAGTGTAGGAGTGAGTTATGCTTGGGGCTCGTCATGCCCAAGGCACGATGGTCGTGGCCGCGCGGGCTTAGGAGAGCACACCTGCGTCGTTGGGGGTGTTGTTGTTGGCCGGTCGGGGGAAGAGCTCGGAGTAGATCTTGGTGGACATGAGGAGAGTTCCGCTTGCGGTGCACGCAATCAAGAAGATCCAGACAGACGACCAACCGTACGCCTTCTCGAGGGGCTTGACTGCCATGAGTCCAAGAGACGCGGTGATGGCTCCGCAGCCATTGATAAGACCGGTGACAGTTCCGAGGGACTTGTTGTTTCCACGGACGGATGGATGAGACGCCAAGTCGGCAGCGACGGCAGATGTGATGATGTTGTTTGGTCTGTTGTGAATGTCGTTGAAATTGCAGAAGCGGTAGAGAATGGACGGAACACACATGGCGATGTGGTCAGATGATTTGTATGTGGCGAGCATGGCGACTGAAAACAAGACACATTGTGTATTGATTTCGCAAATGGATGTTGCGCATGCGGCGGCAAACAAAAACGGCGCACGGCACGGCACAGTGCAGGACAGCGCGCAACAGCACTCCTCCTGTGTGATTTGAGGAGATGGAATCGAAACGGAAGAACTTACCCTCCGACAAGGATACCCATGCATGCCAGCATGACGAGCAGGAGGTATGGGTTCATGTGATCATTCTCGGAGAACTTGGCGAAGAATCCAAGGAAGACGATGAGGGTGGCCATGAACACCCCGATGACGACGGCACGGCGACCGCCGAACATGTCCGACACATATCCAACGATGATACCGCCGGGCATCATGCCCACGCTGTACAGCGCGGCGATGAGGTTGGCTGTGACGGAGTCGAACTTGGTGCCGAGGAAGTATGGGAGCCAGAAGAAGAGGACGTAGTTGGTGAGCTTGAAGAAACCGAAGGCAAATGCGTACTGGCCGACCATTGGGATGCTGATGGCCGCGAGGTAGCTGATTGGTGCGGGGCCTTCGTCTTCCACGGTCTCTCCGTGCTCGGCGAGCTCCTTGCGCTTCGCCTCGAGCTTCGCGAGGCGGATCTTGACTTCGGGGGTGATGATGCCGACGTTTGCTGGATCGGCAACGAGCTGGAGGGTGAGGTATCCCCATCCGAAGTTGGTCAGGGCTGGAATGAGCAGCGCCCACCAGTATGGCAGACCGATCTTGAGCACGGCTGCTGTGCAAAGTGCGGCGGTGATGTCACCCATGTACTGATGGCAGGTCCAGAATCCGAAGATGGTTCCGCGGTTCTTGACAGACTCGGCGTCGCAGAACCAGTTGCCCATGACGGCCGTCCCCACTGGTCCTCCAGTGGCCTGGAAGAAACCGAAGATGAAGTACACTCCGAGGATGAATGCGTCACCGAATGCTTCCGACATGCCGACGAAATCGAACCACAATGCGACGTTGATGAGGAGGAGGCAGAGACCAGATCCGAAGAGGCCAACGGCAAGGACGGTGGTTGGGTTGAAGGTGTCTCCGAGCTTTCCGTTGATAATGTTTCCAGCGGCGTACGTTGCCATGAAGACGGTGTCCATCTCAGACAGGATCACTTCTGGGAATCCACCCTCGGTTTCGAGCTGCTCCTTGACAGTGGAGTAGCACTTGCGTGAGAAGTGGGCCATGAAGTATCCACCGAACGTGATGAAGAACGCCCATCTGCGAAGACCAGAAAAAAGAGGTTGCATTTCAAGGGCGCGTCATTTTCGACAGAGTATTGCGTCGAAGTTTGGATTTGTGGTCATGACGTTGAGGGTAGCGGTGGCACGGGCGATGGCGAATGGGGCGATGATGATGAGAATGATGGCGATGAGAATGACGACGATGGAGTTCACAGATATCGCACAGTGTTCATCGTTGCGCGATGCTCGATCAATGTCGTGCCCGAATTTGCGGATCGTTGTGAGCATAGCCCGGCACGGCGTGGCATGACACCGACATAGCGTAACATGGCAGCGCGACGACACGATGGGCGAGAGACAGCAGAAGAACACATCAATGTGTAGGCGCGAAGTGTAGGCGCGAAGCGTTGCGACGGTATGTATGACTGATGCTCTGCCAAGCCCCCGAAATGCAAATAGCATGAGCAAAACAAAACAACAACAGCAAATAGATGCAAGATGCAAAAGTTCCAACGGCAATCTTCTTGCAGAGCTTCACAATCTCCTCCTCCTCTTCTTGTCCTTCTCGAATGCCCACCAGGCAAGCTGAGGCGATGGGAAAAATCACCGACACACTTACGGTTGGTAGAGCTTGAGGCGGTGGAGATGGTCTGCGCCACTCTGATCCTGATCCTGGATCAGGGGTTGCTTGACACCGGACATGATTCAAGGTTGCTTGCTTGCTTGGTTGGTTGATGTGAGTGAGTGTGTGTGGGTCCTCTCTTGATGGATGACCTTCACTTGCAGCGGGCTTTCTGATCAGCTTTCTGCTTTTTGTGTGCGAGTGGGATGGACAATGAAAATCGAACCAAGTTGTTTGGTTGGTTGGCGTGATGGCCGTTTTCGTTTGCGTTTGCGCCCATCACAACGAGCGCACTTGCAGGAGAGGGGAGAGACCAACTGGGACGGCTGCAACTGCGGTTGGCTTACTGTTCGCATCTGCACATGTGTACGCGTGTGGGTGGACGTACGAGGTATGCGTTGCAATGATCGTTCCTCCCCACAGTTGCCTTGATCCAAGAAGGGGAACGGCAAGGAACGAAACGTACTACACAGCAACAACAACAGAAGAAGAAGATCCACATCAGACAAGCGGTGGTGTGCAGGGGGACATCGAGTCTTTTGGCAGAGTCGGCAGATGGCCCCTGCGCGAAAAGATTCGGTGGTGGAGCGCAGATGGAGAAGAACCCCGCGCTGCGAAAGCGTTCTGATTGGACAGTCGTGCAGACGGCGAAGATTCCTCGTGTTCTTCTTCATTCGCCGTGTCGCGAAGCGGGAAGAATCTGAAGGAAGATCTTGGAACGAGAACTGGTACGGATGGTGAGCGATACCCTGATCGACCCATGTGATCAAAATTGTCGACGAATGATATACTATATAGTATCCTTATGGTACTCCTTGGTAGAAACGAGACGACTATATAGGTACTAAGGTTACGACTCCACGTGGAAAATCAGTGGAGGTAAACGTTGTGACGTACCACAGCCCATCAAAAAAAGGAAAGAAAAGGACACCAAAGACCGTGATGGTGTGTTCGGTTGGTTCGACGACAGACGATCCGCCACCGCTCACCCGTCGTTTGTTGATGTGTCCATGTGTCCTTTCGTCGCCTTGCTTTCTCGTCCGTTGATGTTTGTGTTGTTGATGCCTGTGTGGTCGTGACACCTTCGGTCGAAAACCATCAGCAGCAACCGATTCCGCACCTGTTGTTTCACCGTCCCAAAGCAAAAAGAATACTCTGCGGTCAGCCAGTCACCCTCTTGGTTCCCTTGTTGCAAACCTCATCGAACAGAGTGACAGAGCGAGAGGCATCATCACAAGGAACATCAGCATCAGCCACAGCTGCTGACATCAACAACACTGAAGGGACAGTCAACCAGAGAACCCCTGTTGGATTGCTCCGCTCCACTTCGCTACAAGAAGCAACCAAGGCTCCACAACTCAAACCAATCTCCAGCTCCGCAACTCCACCTCCGTACGACGACAGCAACAATGGGAAAGAAGGCACGATCAGCAAAGGGCAGCCAGCGGGCTAAGGACAGGAAGGTCGACAAGGATAAGCTCCCACCTCCACCAAAGCCAGTCAGCGACGAGGTGAGTGATTCTGAAACCAGCCAGGATAATTGCCGTGTTGGAGCATGGGACGGTTGTGTTCGATTGTTGCGGTTGGACGATCTGCGCCTATCGCGAGCGCTGTTGGTGCGGATGGTGCGCGGCGCCAATTCTGACCAGCGGAACGACATTGGCAACAGCAGTGGCAATACTGGATTGTATCCAAGCCGTGATGGATTGACGTGTGAGGTGTCTATGGCTACTATGGTCAGGCTGTCTTCGTCAGATGCCGATATGCTCCGCTTTTAATCCTGCATCAATGACCAGCAACGCTTCACCCAGAATCGGCGCTGCACATCTCTTGGCCGAGATCTTCAATCGCAGACGTTCACATACACATACTCACACGCATATCCGCACGCATACTCATGCGAATATTCGCACGCATGTTCATACGCAATCCCATGCACTCCTACCAAACATATGCACCTAAATGAATCCAATTCATACGTACGACAGGTCGGATCCGCCAAGCTGCTTGACGAGCCATCATTGCCAGGCAGCGGATACAAGGCACTTGATCAGGAGGGATACGATGACGGTGGCGTCGCCGATCTCACCCTGGTCATCGACCTTGAGGACAGCGTGTTGCGTCGCAAGCGTGGTGAGGCCGAGTACTTCACAGCCCTGAAGGCTGACCTCCTGCCACGAGTGACGCAAGGTCCCATGGCATCCATGACCCGTCGCGAACAAAAGATCAAGCTGGCGAAGCTGCTGTTTTCCGAGGAGGAGCACGACGAGGACAAGAATCCATCTGAAGTGTGGATGGACAACTTTGACAAGGAGGAGGACGACTCCATCCTGAAACACAGGGCCGAGCGCCTTGCATCCGCCAGGCTGGCCCTCAGCTTGAGTATCATCCTTCGCGAACCAGCCTGCGCCAGTTTGAGCCTGTCGGAGATCAGCAAGCGCCGCCTTGCGTTCTACGGGAAGGCCGGTGCCGAAGGCGCCTTGCGATGTGCCGACAAGGCCATCGAAATTGCCGGCGACGGATTCTGGGATCGTGACGAAATTGAGATCGAGGTACGTGACAGCAACCAGCCATCACGGTGATCACAGTGATCACAGTGGCGCATCGAACAGTATCACTGCACTGCACTCTATTCGATGTTGGATTCTGTTGTGCTGTGTTCGATTGCATTGCATTGTATCATCGGGGCGCCCATCACAGGGCCAACAGGCCACACCAATACGGTGTCCCCAATCTCTGCTCTGCCCATTGCATGTCCACTGTGACATCAACCAACAACTCTGTCTGCTTCTGCAACTCACACTCTTCACAATCTCTCCACACTAATTTCTTCCAACGTGGATCATGGCGATGCCAATTATTCATGATCAACCAACCGCCTGCTGATGCTCATGTCTTTCATTTGTTGGACAACCTTCGTCACGAAATATTGTACAATTGCAAACGCAACCAATTGTATCATGCAGGCCGATGAAAATCCAAAGATTGACCCAAGCCACGAGAAGAACGCCACAGTTCCAGGACTGTCGCACAGCGACACACTGAAACTCCTTCCAAAGCGAGTCTCGGACCTCTGCTTGCGATCCGCCCGTCTGCACAAGGGAAATGCCTTGGCGGCCCTGGGCAAGGAGGATGAGGCCAGGGAGTCGTACCAGCTTGTCTTCCCAATGCTCGATGACGAGCCACGCTGCGGACGTCTGGACTGGGAGCGCAACTCCCTGTACATCAATATTGGAAACACGTTCAGCCGAGAAGGTGATTACGACAAGGCCAACGAGAGCTACGATATCGCCGAAAAGCTCGGACGCGATCATCTCAAGGTCGACAAGGGCAACAAGATCGACGGTATGGGCATGGCCGTCGTTGCCATGCGCGCCCGTGCCTTCGCCCTCAAGAAGGCCTCCAGAGAAGAAGAGGGCAAGGAGGTCATGAAGGAAGTCATCTCCATGCAGATGGACCTCGATAAGGAGACCGAGAAGCGAAAGGAGGAGGAGACCGCGCGACTCAAGGAGATGGCCGCGAAGGCAGCCCAACCAACAACCACCGAGTAAGCAATGATTTGCCGCACTCGTATGTGGGCGATAATTGATTCAACTTGTACGCGTTCGCCTTCGACTTCGAATCAACATGGTACCATACGATTCGATGCACAAATTGAATCCGGTTTATTCCGATGATCCACACAGCTACGTTGCCGGGCTTGGCTTCTATCGTAGCACCAAGGAGTCATGCGCATGGATGGGCCGAGCTTGGCTGAAGTTATGAAAGCGGCGTGACAGCGAAACGGAAAGGAGGAAGCTACTCCACTCCGCTCGATGTACCATGCACCGATCTCGCGGTGTGAGGGACTTTTGGCGACAAATATCGCACTCCAAGAAACGTTACTATAGAACCTTGCAAGAACACTTTCATTGTCAAATACTCGTTGGTTGATCGCTTCGTTGATCGTGCTGAGTGCACGAGGAGCTCGTATGCATGTACGCACGGCGCGTGTATGCCTTCTCTGACTTGGGGTTGAGTGCGATGACGAACAAACTTGAATGCGCTTCGACTTTGGGATGTGGATTGTTGCTTCCAGACGCGACTGACGTTGATCGCACCGTGCCTTCTTCGTTGACGTCGAGACTGGTGTAATCGTGATCCGAGTCGTCGCTGCCGTATCTCCTTCAAGAAACTGTCGTCAACTATTGTTGCCGAGGAGCCTTTGAATTGATAGCATTCTCCATCGCATCCCTGCGAATGATGCGCGATCTGGTTCCGCATCGCATTCTGTTTCTCTTTGGCACAACCCCTCGCGCATTCCAAAATGATTGAGACGCGGAGACGTTGATGATCGCAGATGCGACTTGGAATGATCGCACGCGGTCGAGTGCTACGATCACAATGCTGTGGACACCGTTGGAGCAAATGAAACGACAAGAAGTGGCGCGAACAAACATGAACGTGGGAGTATACCAGAGTCCATGCCTGCATGGCAAACAGACTGTGCGATCAGGCGGAGTGCGATGCAGAACAAAAGCTGAATAGAAATACGGTAATCACAGCAAAAAGAGTGGGGTTTAGAACACGCATCGTCTTCGGGATGAAACAGGCTCACTGACGTGTGATGCAATACTTTGGTTGAGGTTGAGGTTGAGGTTCATGCAGACGTTGGTGATGTTGCTTGCTTTTGTTGTTGGCGTGCGAGTGTTGTGAGGTTTGGGCGATGCTGGCATCGCCATCTTGTTCCGGACTGAATCGAGAAGGTATCTTTCATTGATGAGTCTTGGAACAAGCCCATAACCCGAATTCACTCGTCTCCGCCAATCAGAAGAAGCCATTTGGGAGGGTTACGTCAGTATCGTGTCAAAGAGATACTACAACCATTCCGGCAAGTTGGCAACAGCTGTATCCTTGCGCTTCAAATTCCAATCAGACACATCAACCAAAGACGACGGATCCGAACGATGCGCACATGAGCCATCAACAAGCCACACCAGGAACAGAGAGACACCACCAACCAACAAACGCGCATACCAATACTTCGTGTGGATGAGAAACAGATCTCAGCGCGCCGTGATTGTTCCTACATGATTCCCATCGGCATCAGCTCCTACACCAACAGCCTCACCCCAGAAAGGCGATCCTTGCAGTTGCAGCAACCAACTTCAAGCACACGTGACGCCCTACAAACACGAGCGTAGGTACGTAAATGCGAGAGTATGGCGCAGATAAGCGCGAGCGTTGGAATAATGCTCGCGAAGTCGAGTCCCCTCAATTAGTGGAAGTATGCCCCAGATAGAGTGCGCACAGTTGCCAAAGGAACATAACGTGCCCAGAGCGGAGGTAAGTATCGCAGCCATCAATGCCAAGAGTGCGATCAGTTTCCTCATCTCCTTGTATCGTTGCAATTGTATCGCCTACTGAGACGACCAAAGTTGCATCATCAGTTGTGAATCGCACCATCGGCCGAGTGCAAACTTGTACCATGCTCTACGACAGGTGTGCAACGCAGAAGCAGCCTTGACCAGCAACAACCACAAGTGATTGTTTGGAACATTTATCTCACGCACCACCTGTTACACCTGGCAAACGTCCACAAACTACTCCACTTGTCGCTGTCATCATCGTCATCAATTGGGCCTTTGACAACTCGGCAATCCTCCTCCTCACAAAAAACGCAGCCAGACCAACTGATCCAGCCATCCATTCATCTCCCCGCCAACCTTGACCTCTCTTCGCATTCAGTCAAACACTCTAGAGAAACACCATGAAGCTCTTCAACAGCATGCTGCTGCCCGCTTGCGCACTTCTGGCAATGGGAGCCACCCTAGTCCAAGGAACCACCATGAATGGAGCCCCAGCCATCAAGAACCTCCCACGTGCTCACGGTGAGTACTATATCGATGCTGGCCATGATGCCGATGATGCTGCGTGTCCTGTCGATCTGAGGACGGCACAGCCATGCCCAACACAACATGCTCTGCACAATCGTTCTACATGCTCTTCCTTTGCTTCCACTTATACCTTCGTCGTTTGCACAACTCAACTTTGATGGGCTTCCTTTGCATTTGTTCTTTCGCATCTTTGTTCTGACCGTACGCACTTGTTGGCCTACGTCCTTCGTTCCTCCGTGTCTTTCTTTGTTCCTTCGACTTTCATCAAATCACCACCCCCGCACCAACAGCCAAGCAACTCGATATCGTGAACGACGAGTTCGACTACATCCTTGCCGGTGGCGGGTTGGCCGCAACCGTCCTCGCGGAACGTTTAACGCGTGACGGAAAGAAGGTCCTCATCCTCGAGGCAGGTGACAAGGACTACAGGAACATCTTCATCCGCATGCCCGCCGGCATCTTGCGTCTCTTTCGATCCAAGTTCGATTGGCAGTTCGAATCCCAAGGAGAGAAAGCATGCAACGGGCGCAACATCTTCCTTCAGAGAGGAAAGGTGCGTGCAAACAGCTGTGCTGTGCTCTGTCGTGTTGTGCGTGCCACTCAGTGAAGGTGGCGTGTGAGGCAGAATAGAGTAGAGGACAGCACTGTACCGTGCCGTACCGAACTCTATTCTGATCTCCTCCCATGCCTGCTGAACCATGGCCCCATGAATGATTGGAAATTGGTGCCTTCAGCTTGTACTGTTCCACATGTCGGCCATCATCTTCGTGTGGATGTTCTCGCGTCGAGCAGAGCAGAGTACACCGCTTGCAACATGCAACAGACACATGGGAAACATGCATGCATGAGAATGACTGACATGTGTGCGAAGTCGATTCGCATCTGGAGTACTCTGGTATCTCACCCTGCATTATTCTTGTGCCGTGCCCGTGGCAACACTCCACCTGGAATTCAAACCAATCCATCATGCAACAGGTCTACGGTGGCTCCTCATGCACCAACGTCCTTCTGTCGCTCCGTGGATCTGCCATGGACTACGATGCCTGGGGCGTCCCAGGCTGGACCGCAGCGGACGTCCTTCCCTTCTTCAAGGTCACCGAAAGGGACATGACCGGCCGTTCCCCCGAATGGCACGGCAAGGAAGGCGAGTGGGTGGTGGACGATGTCCGATACCAGAACCCGCTCTCCAAGCGCTTCCTCGAGGTCTGCGCTTCGGCTGGCGTTGGCCTCAACGATGACTTCAATGACTGGTCCCGCCCACAGGATGGTGCTGGAAGATTCCCGGTCAACGAGGACAACGGTGAGCGATGCCATGGAGGCAAGGCCTTCCTCGACAAGGCCCTGCGACGCAAGAACTTGAGCATCTGCACCGGCACGATGGCTCGAAAGATCATTTTTGATGATGACAAGACCGCCGTCGGAGTGGCCTACGACTTGATCGGCGACGACACTTGCACCGTAAGTTGCAAACCATGATGCTTGTTTTGTCGCTGCTGCTGCTGTTGTCGTTGTTGTTGTTGGTGGTGGTGGTATGGCTTATTGTATGATATTGGATGTGGATAAAGGCGCATACTCTGCTACGGAGTATGTTTGGTCTCCAACGATGCGTGAACAACCCAAACGAGTCACACCGATCATTTCTTGCATGTTCGCACACTATTCACCCATCCATCCTTTCTCTCACACCTCAATTCCATGCTCTTGCCCCCAATGCACACACCCTACAACTATGACCAAAATCACCACCGGATGCGCATTCGCATTCAATGCCATCCATACTATCGTATGCATATACGCTTTCACATATGTGCACCTGCAGCGATTCGATGCGCGCCTCAAGGAAGGTGGTGAGGTCATCTTGACGGCGGGAGTCGTCGGTTCGCCGCAGCTGCTCATGTGCAGCGGAGTTGGACCCAAGGATCTTCTCGAGGCAAATGGCATCCCTGTCGTTCACGACAACCCGAGCGTGGGGAAGAATTTCCAGGACCATCCTGCCATCGTCGTCTCCTTCCGAACACCAAAGAAGGGAGTCAGTGTCACATCCCTCCTCCGTTTCTTTGGAATGACAAACCCATTCCCCATCCTTCGCTGGTACCTCTTCAAGAGCGGACTCTTGACATCAACTGGCTGCGATCATGGTGCGTTCGTCCGTACATCCGCATCCACGGGACAGCCAGACCTCCAGATCCGTTTCATCGCCGCAAAGCCCCTTGGGGCCGACGGAATGACGACCTACACCCAATTCCGCAACTCCAAAGCTCCTGTAAGTATGACACCACACTCTGGTCTATTCCATTCGCATTGGCGTGCTCCTGCATACGACAGTGAAATGAAAGACAACTATCTGGCGTGTATCGAGTTGGATCAGTGATTGGTTTGTGCACAGGTATCGCAGAGTGAGATGCAACAAGCAGCAACAACTGCACCAACCGCATACCCAGCCGGATGTTTGGTCGTTGTCGCCTTTCCGTCACATCTACCTCTCTGTCCTTTCCGCGCATCGTATGATCTCACTAACACGCGCATCCCTATCGATCGTACTCGATCTACCCCACCGTGTCTGTCCTTTCCTTTCTTCTTCCCTCCGTGTGACTCCACCTGGCTCCCCTGTATTCAATCATCGTGCCGCAGGAGGATGGATACACATTCCAGCTGATTGCCGTCCGACCCAAGTCAAGAGGCGAGATCCGCATCAACTCGTCCAACACCCACGTGAAGCCGTCCATCGACATGGGTTACCTCAATAACTCTGCCGACGTCAGAACCCTGACCGAGGGAGTGAAGCTCGCACGACAGCTTGGAAAGAACGTGGGCTGGGAGGAGTACCTCGGCGAAGAGGTCTACCCAGGAATCGACGTCCAGAGCGATGCCGAAATCCACGAATATGCCAAGAACACTGTGCACAGCGCCAATGCAGGTGTTGGAACGTGCCGGATGGGCACTGGCAACGATGCCGTCGTCACGCCATCGCTTGAGGTCATCGGCGTGAAGAATGTCCGGGTCGGTGATTCTTCGGTCATCTGCACCATCCCAGGTGGACAGACCGCCACCCCAACCGTGATGATCGCCGAGCGTTGCGCCGCCTTCGTCCGCAGCATGAAGAACAAGATCCCAACAGCCTTCCATGTGGAGAAGAAGAAAATCACGTCGTCCTCTTCCTCCAAGAAGGCAACAGCGGCAGCCGGGACTGCATAGGACAATCGCAGGCAGGTCAGCGCATGAAGCATCCTCATCGGAGCGAAGAAGGCACAAAACAAGAAACATCACAACGAAAGTCAACGCAGAGAAGAGAAGAGCAGAGCAGTACCAAGGAGAACAGGAAGAGAAACAAATGCGATGATGGTCCTGTTGCCGTTCATCGTCCATCGCTTGACGAGTCAACCGCATCCATACGTACTGCGATACTCAGCTGTCGTTTCGATTCGAGCGCACTGACGAGTACTCTACTCTACGGGTGGACTCTAATACATGTTTGCAACTTACGAAAACAGTACTCTGCCATACTCTCTAGAGTGCAACATTGTTCACCACATCCGAAGAAGCCCACCGCTTCTCTTGTTTGCATTGTTGCGGAGGGGGGAAAGATTACTCCGCTCAAGTCCATTCTATTCTAGCGAGGTTGCGACAGTGTTACTCTAGCTTTGCCTGACGAAATGATTCCTTCGAGCGCAACATACGACTCAGTCGATCAATTTGGTTTTGAAATCGAAGTGTTCGTCTCGACTTTGTTCTTGATTGTAATTCGTGTTTGAACGGATACAAGACTCGCCGGATGAGGTTGATGTTCCGCCAATCAACCTTCCACCAAAGATCATCACGGTGATGGTTGGCGGCGACTGTAATACACGGTGATGGCACACGAAAGAAGTTGCGCAAGAGCGCGACAAGTGGGGGTGCGTCGCTGCGGGATTGGAAGATTGGTGGGTGGCACATTGATGGTCGGAGGCAGTTGATTCCGACTCTCACTTCATCCATACTCGTGTTCGTACTACGAGCTACGAGTGCACACCCAACATCGTCCACGTTTTTCCTCTTGTGTGCATCTCCCTTCCGAACATGTTCATCGCTCTTCGAGTTCTGACTCTGCTGTGCGGCGTTGGGATGGCCATTGGCTTTTCCGCATCTCCGCTGTCGTTTCATCAACGAGTCAGCCAGCCGAGGCAGGATCTTTGTCTCCAGGCATCCTCCGATGGTGATGACACCAGCAGCGACGCAGAACTGCGGCAGGTCGTTGATTGGGCAAAGTCCGAGCCGCTGGATTCATTGCTTCCCCGCGACGACGCCAAGTCCATCCTCGCCGAGCTGCTGTCGTCGGATTCGCTGATAGACGACAGCGAGGCCCTTGTTGCCATCAACTGGGAGAAGATCGAGGCAAGGTTGAAAGCGGAAGATCGGTCCATCGCGCAGCTGCTCGGAGACGGATCCACCGATTCCGTGCTGAAAGCCGTAGGTTCGATCGAGGGGTACGATTCCGATGCCGTCCGTGCGTTCCTCTCCAGCGACGCTATCAGCAGCCTCTTCAGCCGCATTCTGTATGACGGCATCTTCGAATTCTTCCAAAGGATCGACGTGTTTGGCAACATCGTCAACGGCCTGCCCATCATCGGGCCCATCCGCAAGCAGATCGTGACAGAGACCAAGAAACAGCTGGACCGGTCGCTGGGTCCGCTCGTGCAGAACTTCCTGTCCACGTACACCAAGATCGCCGTCGTGCAGGCAGGCGAGTACGTGCTGTCGCCCAGCAATCGCAAGTCCTTCGCCAGCGCCAACGTGCGTCTCGTTTCCAACATCCTGGAACGCCCCATCAATTCCGTGCTGCCGCCAGAAGATCTCACCGACAAAGTTCAGGAGGCGTCGTTCGATTTCTTGCGGAAGCTGGAGTCGGACAAGGTCAATGAGTACGTCGATGTGGTGTACGATTTTCTCGGTGACAAGAAGCTGGAATCGGCCGTCGACGTGGACAAGGTATTGGACGCGTCGCCCACTCTGGAAGCGTCGCTCGTTCGGATACTGGAACGATCCAGAGCGACGTCTGAAGCATCCAAGTAGAGCAGAATACCAATAGAGTTGAGTAGATCGTGCTCCAATGGATTTGAGTTTATGCCAGTACAAATGGTACGGCTCTATGATGATATTCCAATGTCATGACACCGTGTTCCGCAGCAGTCGCAGTTGCATGCCCGCGAGCTACGCCATGTGATACATGGAATACTCGCGAAAGAGAGAGAGAGAGTTGCTTCACGCTCATTGTACGAGTACCGTGGCTACTTGTAGTCTTGTTGCCATGGAGACGGCGGAGCTGCTCCTTCAACACAACAGTAGTGCTAATGCGGTACAGGAGGCGCACTTCAATCACTATTCCATTTCACGAGTATTGGTACTCACGAGAATTACTACTCCACCTACTCCACTCCACTCTGCTCCACTCTACTCAGCTTCATCGATTCATGTTGTGTATATTAGATGATGAAGTGCAGACATGGCAACGCCTCAATAGATGAAGTTGCAAATCAAATAGGCCAAAGAACTTTTGAGTACTCTGGGGAGTACTTTGCAAAACTGTATCGCGCTGCCACACACAATCTCATGTTGCGATTGCTTCCCTCAATTCTTGCGTTATCGTTACTATGACTCCACAGGATAACATACGCACAGAAGAGCATCCAGAGATCTATGCCTCCTTGCATCATTCGAAATGGAAGAAGTTCTCTCTCTCTCTCTCTCTAGTCCTTCTGTCGACGAGGTTTTGTCATCTTGGCATTCATCTTCTTGTTCTTGCCGCCCTTCTTGGATTTGGACTTCTCCGAGGCTGCGGCCTTGAGCTTGGATGGTGGGACGGAAAGCTCACCCTTTGGCTTCTTCTTGGGTGCGGGCTGGGCCTTGTCATTCTTTCGTTTCTTCTTGCCGCCCTGAAGTTTGCGCTTGCCACTAACATCCTTCTTGTCATGCTTCTTCTTATTGCTGTTGCCGTTTGCCTTCTTGTCGGACGCATCGGTTGCCTTCTCTTCACCAGTCGCCGTGCCATCATCCACGTTCTCGACTTCTTCGCCGTCCTTGCCATTGTTCTCCCCTTCGGCCTTCTTCGGTTCATCGCCGGGACGACGATCGCTCAGCTTCTTGATCTTGCACACGTAGAATCCGTCCATGTTGTGCACGTGCGGGTAAAATCTCCTCGTCAAGGCGACGGAGGAATGGAAGCGCTTGTTCTGATACCGCGTGAAGCCGGGCTTTCCAAACTCGAGACCGGCATCGATGATCTTGATGTCGCGTTTTTGCAGGGCGTAGTTGACGACTTCCTCATTCTCCGCCACGCTGATGCTGCACGTCGAGTAGACCATGATGCCGCCCGTCTTGCTCTTTGGGTTCAGCGTGTCGATGGCGGCCAGAAGGAGCTCCTTCTGCAGGTGTCCGCATTTGAGAATGTCCGCCATGGTGCGCTGCACCTTCACGCTGGGATCTCTGCTGATGACGCCCAGTCCGGAGCACGGTGCATCGAGAAGAACGCGGTCGAATCGGTACTGCTTGAAGTGGTTGCCGATCTTGCGTCCGTCGTGCACGCAGGCGATCACGTTCTTGACACCGAGACGGTGCATGTTGGCCACCGTCGCCTTTTGGCGATCGGGACGCAGGTCGTTGGCGAAGATGACACCAGTGTTGCGCATGAGCTGTGCGATGTAGGAGGTTTTGCCACCCGGCGCTGCGGACATGTCGAGCACCCTTTCGTTTGGTTGCGGGGACAGCGCCAGGATGGGGCACATGGATGCGGCGCTTTGCAGCATGTAGTGCCCGGATAGGTATTCGGGTGTGGCGCCGACGGGGACGGGACTCTCGATGATCTTGAGACCGACCTTCGACCAGTTGGCCAGCGGATCGAGAGACACGCCGCGCTTCATGAGGGCCATGGCAAGGTCCTTCCGCCTCGTTTTCAAGGTGTTGGTACGCACGACCATCGGCCTTGGCTTGTCTGAATACTCGACGAACTCCAACGCCTCCGCGGGGCTGAACATCGTGAGGAAGTACGCAATGAGCTCTGGCAGGTAACCGAAAAGATCGGCAACGAATGCAGCCAAGGCCTCCATGTAGTCGCTGCGAGGCCGTCCTGGTTCGCGCAGCTTGCTGAAGTTGGCAAGCACCTCGAGGATGGATTCGACGTGTTCGCGGATCTCCGATGGCGGGATGACACGGTCGATGTCCTGCTCCAGCTCCTCCTTGGTCGGCAGATGGTAGATCTCCGTGTGCTGTGCGATGGTGTCACGCATCTCGCGCTCGGCATCCTCCTCCTCTGCCAATTTCTCCGCGTCCAAGAACCGCGACTGCCGTTCGATCTCCAATTCGTCATCGCTGTCATCGCCATCATCGCCATCACCACTGGCATCACCACTGGCATCATCATCTTCATCATCACTGGCATCATCGTCGCTATCATCATCATCATCCGATGACATGAGCTGCGACTTCTTCTTTGGAGCCAGCTTGAGCCACTTGGCATTTTCATCTGAGAATGCCTTGCCCTTCGTGGCTTCATCACCACTGTCGTCATCGTCGCTGCTACTGTCCTGATCGGATTCGTCGTCATCGTTTGTGGCCTTCATGAGGACCTCTTCGTCGGAACTTTCATCTGAGACGCCATCGTTGGTCTCTTCCTCCACTAACTGCTTCTTGCGGTTGTTCTTCTTTGCTGGCTCATCCGATGTGGATCCCTTCGATGAGCGGCGCCCCTTTCTTGATTTGCTTGCCACCATGTTGATCGTTTGTTAGATGGCCGAGAATGTTGTGGATGCAGCTGGGCAGTGAAGTAGAGCAGAGTATTGCGTGGCGATGCGGTACGCGTAGATGTACTTATTCCATCCGCCATGTATGAGTACCATGGGGTGATGTGTGTCGGATTGTTGATGTTCACATGTTTCTTTCTTTGGAATTACTCTGTTTTTCGTTTTGGTTTGGTGGTTGCGACTTTGCAACGAACGAATGCCAGACGCATTTCTAGTCTGAATGGAACAGGCTAAGACGCTCGCACAAAACGGGAACAGTTGGCGTTGAATTTTGGGAGGATTAACGTGTTTGTCCACGATCTCGTCAACGACGTTGGCTCAACATCAGCAAACATGGGGGCTGTTCTACCACTTCCGACCGTTTGTATGGTATCGTTGGCACAGACACGGGCATGGATGCCGATTCTGATGGTCAAACGGATACGGATGCGGAGAAGAAGGCGAAGGCCGCTGCAGTTTGGCACGATCACTTGATGAAGCTGTATTGTATAGTAATGCTGTTGCGTTTATAAGTGTCTGTATTGTATGGTACATATGACATTTAGGATGGTATTGTACTCAGTATATGCTTCGCAGGTCGAACTGTGGTGCAGTGGAGGGTGTTGTCGATTCCGTTGCTGTGGTGCAACCTTGAACCACGAATGGTCCCAACCAAGTGCTGTCCCGAGAGTCCCCTTCCGTGTTGTCAGGCGTGTGAGTGTGACTGAACGAATGAGAGACTGGTCAAGTGGCACTTCGGCAACAGTCCCTGAGATCTCGTTCGTGGTGCTTCCGTCTTGTCGGCAGTTGCGATGACGCTTGGGCACATCTTCCAGAGAAGCTCGAAGGCGTCGCATGCCTCTTGGATAGAGACTTCGATGAGTGGGCACGAGTGCGAGTGTGTGCACTCTACGTGTTGTTGCCATCTGGACACATTCACTGGTTAAATGGCTACCTGGTTGCCGAGCGCAAGTGACGTTGATGCTTTCGTGTGCGGCGATGGACTGGATGCTCAGCCTGCCCAGTTTGCTCGTTCTGCACGAAGGCATCGTCCTCTGTTGCCAAGCGCCAGTCCCAGCCATCGGCTGCGAACTCGATCGTGTTTCTGCGTGCATTCCTGTGGATCTCCTGCAGGCTTCCCCACATTGTCCTCTTCATCCATTCAGGGTACTCCTGGCGGTTGGGGATGCGGAACACGCGGACTTTGTTGTAGAAATGGATGAGCTTGCCGCTTCTCGAGGGTGATGAGCCTGCTGGAGCAGCTTCGCTGGATGCAGGCGATTGCTGTTGTTCCTTGTCTTCCTCCTGTGTCTCTTGAGAGTCGCACGATGGTGCTTCAGTGAGCGAGGGGCACTGGCTTGAGCCTGCGCTGCTTTGTGACACGTCCTCATCGTCAGAAACTTCCAACGATGGTGGTGCCGATGATGACAGAGATGATGGTGTGCCAGTGATTGTGCACAATGCTCGTTTCCGGAGGATGGACACTGGAGCGGAAGGCTTGAAGTAGTGCTGTGGCTGTAACTGTGCTTGCGTTTGGTGTGGATCAATGCATCGCACGTCACCGACATCACCCACGTAGCGGCGCTTGACGCTCCTGAAGTCATGCTGGTGATGCTGTGGCCCACAAGGATAGTGTGTTTGTGGTTGTGCCTGGTACTGCTGATGTTGATGATGCTGTTGATGGTGCTGCTGTTGATAGGAGTAGTGGTAACACTGCTGCTGGTGCTGCTCGAAGTGTCGCTTCTGTCCAACGGTCGGTGATGCCGAAGTGCTCATCGTGATACTGCTGATTGCAAACGTGGTCGTGGTCTTACTAGTAATCGGAGTTGTTGTTGTCGTAGTTGCTGCTGTTGTTGTTGTTGTTGTTGTTGTGACTGATGCTGCTTGGAATGGATTATGAGAGATGAGTGAGTGATGAACAAGGCGTTGCAGATAAGTTGTTGCTCTGTGCAGTTTGTGTGTGCCTGAGAATGGAGGATGTGAGCGTTGCGTTTTCGTTTTTAGTTTCTTGTTGGTTGGTTTTGTGATGTTTGGTGGATTGGCTTTTGTTGGTTTTGTTTCTTGCTGGGTCGGGATGAGCCAATTTGCTATGTTGTGCGGAAACGGATGGTCACAACTCCCCAACGACTTGCTCTTGTTGCGCTTTCCTTGCACTTCGAACTCTTGGCTCTTCTGTCTGCTCAATCGGTGTTTGAGCTCAACGACGTGGTTTCCTGTTTGTGGTCGTGCCCTCTCTCTTGCGCTCGCACACCTGGCTTCTGTGTTGTGTTCACTCGGTTGTTGCTCGTTGGGTGATTTGAAACCCTGTTCGTTTGGGATGTCTTTGAGTGCCAACAACGGAGGCTGATGTCACGAAGACCGCTGGTCGCAAGTCAGCGGCAGCGCTGTCTCTCGTGGCTGGAACTGTTGCTTGTCGTCGTTGTGGGGGCTGCTCTGATGTTGTCATGTTGTGTGACAACTGCAACGAAAATTGAACGCAAGCACATGAAAGAGCCACGCACCCGAAGTCAAACTCCCGCTAATTTGTTGGACGATGACGTTTGCTGAAGCGCGGAGTCTTGTCTGAGGTTCTTGGTGGGAGGATGCCAGACCATCTTTGAACATGTGACTCCTAAGTAACACACAAAGACGTTACGCGAGCCGATTTCCCAAGATGACACCTCACTCCGAACGGTTGTTTCGCCCTACGGCGGACTGACTATTCTCCACATCTGGCTTCCGTGTGAAATTCTGGCGATGACTCACGATTGAGCCACGATTGCTGTATCCCACAAAGTCAAACCGCGGAGAAGAGATGTCGATGCCGTTGATCTTGTTCTGCGAGTTGTCTGATCGTACGAGTGCGCAAGTACGACTACGGCTGTGCAGGAGTTGCCTGTCTAACAATCGTAGCTCGTACAAATACTGCACGAAGTATCACCTATCATACGAGCTACGCTGTGCATAATTTATGCTACATAGTACGGGCTCAATAGCATCATTGGAGGCGTCGTTCCTCGTCGAGCTGGCAACCTCCAACTTCAATGAGACGAAAAGAGAACATCACCATGTCTCATTCAAATTTCAAATGCAACTCAATCGTGACAATGCCAACAGCTATCTTTCTGACTGCATCCACGCTTTCCGCGATCGGCGGAGAGTCCATGGTTAATAATTGACGCAGCAACATGTTCACTCCGTCTGTCTCATTGGTCACATCTGGAGCCGCTGTCGCAGAAGCAGTCGCTCCGTCTTGCCATCCGCTTCCCTCGCGCAACGTCGTCCTTTCCGTTTCTGTCCACTTCCGAGATGTCCATGGGGTGCACTTTGCTCCACGATCATGATCGAATTTTTTGGTTTGGGGAAGAGCAGACTATGTACAGCCTCGTGTGGTCATTGTTGTGGTTAAACTGTGGTTACCAGCGATCTATTATATTCTCCTATTATGCAATATAGTACATATAGTACTATGACGACGAGATACGAGTGTTCCACTCTACTCTCTCTCAATACTCAAGCCAGTATTGGAGGATGTGTGCAATGCCAATGATTCCACCAATGTCCCCAACGCGATGACGCCAACGCCGATGGAGGCAGACATACCTCGTGGAGTTGTTCATGAAATAGCATTGATCCGAACACCCCCAACGGCGATCCAACAACAAATGACGAAGCCATTCACCACAAACGACACGAGCCCCTCCAGATTATAACCGTCAACTTTCGAAGGGATCTTGGAAGCGCTTTTCCGCAGCCGTATCATCACTGGGCACACGTGCCACAATGTGGCTGGAACAACAACAACAACAACAACATTCAGTATCGGCACGAGCACCAAATGACAATGTGTGTTGACGTGGCAGCCACTATTCCGAATTGAGTAGAGAAGTTATCTTGCGCTACCTTCGCTGGAGAGAGAGAGAGGGTGGGCACGGAGGGCACGCCGCATCAGGTCGGAATCAAATGAGGATGACAACGACGGTGATGGTGCCGATGACGATCTGTTGTTGGGTCTCAGAAATGAAAGGAGGCTTTGGCTTTCTGCACTTTCAGCCATGTTCTCGTCTGCTCTTTGGATTGATTGGCACTTCGCGATGCAATGCGTTGTCAGTGACTGTCCAATGCGCATTTCGTCTCCCGCTTCCGCTCTCACTTTGTCATCTTTGGCAATGTTCGGTTCCTTTCTTGTCCTTTGTCCTTGTTCCTGCACATACGTACGTCCCCATGACCTTCTTGGATGATGTTGGGGAGGGCAGTTGGATCCCCATTTCTCCAATCCGGCCACAGCCATAGCTGCCGTTACCATCGCCGTTATCGTCGTCACGTGCAAGAGATTGCTCTCCTCATCCGATGATGCCGCCGAATGTTCGTCGTTCTGGTGATCTCGTCAACGCCACACACCCGCGACAATCGCATCGCAATGTGCCTTGCGCCTTCGCATCTGGGCTCCACGGTATGGTCTGATGCAGTTCCAGCCTCCACTCACCATCCTCCGCATCTGGGCGGGTCCACTTTTGAACGGCCAGCAACGTTGCGGAGTCGATACCCGCGTTGGCAGGGAATTCCACATTCGTAGTGTACGCCGTCGTTGGCGAGACGATGGTGGAATCCGCACCTGAGACCTGCATGCCTTGCGGCCTGGCACCGTCTGCCAAGCATGCATTCCAATCATCGATGCGTCCACCTGCCTCCACAACCTGCCACGCAATTTATTTCAATCCAATGCGATTTGGGCAGAGTGGGTTGGTAGACGCATGGTAAGCGTTGGGTTGTGAAAAGGATGGAGAAACATGGAGGGAAGAGAAGACAGCAATGGTGAGCCCAAGGTCATTGAGATGGTGTGATGGTCCATGAGTGGACGGGATGCTTTGTACTCTAGCTCGTACGCAATTGCGCCCCTTTCGATTCAATCCAATTCAATTGGTTTCGATGCCACGCGATGCCATGCCATGATGGTACCATCGTTGCCTTGAATACTAATGCAAGTATAGTATAGTACGTTGAGTTCGTCGTTGCCAATGATCTGCGTGTGTGTGTCGGCCACACTCTTGAGCACTTACCTCTGACACTTGTGGTGATGATGATGGCGAACACACTTGCTCCATGAGTTCTTTGTTGCCTTGGATCAAGGCATCATAGAATCTTTGCTGACTTTCCAGGAGGCTCTTGTTGTCGGCATCAATGATTTCGGACGCATCCGATTCATCAAGCAGCGACGTCGGCCGCAAATGCTGTCCCAATAACTGGATCCACTGCGGAATCTCATCCTGGCCCGATCCAAACGAGCGACCGTTCGAGTTCAGACCGAACCAACGGAACGACGAGGCGTTTGTCGCCTCATCATCGGTGAGATCGTCAAAGTACTGCGTCCACGTTGCCGTATCGTAGCAATCCGCAAGCCACTGAGTGTCCTGCGCTGCTTTACCTGCGAATGGATCGTACCCTCTCACCGTGGAGATTGGCACGACGTACACTGTGGCCTGCAAAAGCCGCTTCGACAGCACCGACAGTCCCTGCAACGCCTCTTCGAGCTTGTCTTGCGTCCCGCAGATGGCGATGATGCGCGGCGGATTCGACAGCGCCCGCAGCTGCTGCAACGTCGCGGCATCCGTGAAGCGCTTATCCGCCAGCACGTTGGTCGGCAACCGCACCGGCAACGTCTCCGTGTTGAGCTCCTTCTCCATGCGCAGCAGCTGGTTGTTGCGACGCCGGCATTCGCGCAGGAACAACCCCGCGCTGCCCACGGCCGCGATCACGGACAGGACGGACTGAGGCAACGCCATCTGGTCGTATCCGATGGACTCGCTCAGGCTCGGCGCCGCGAGGAAGGTGAAGGCCAGCAGCGCGTACAGGCTGATGCGGATGGGTTCGCTCTGATTCAGCGCGTTGTATCGCACCAACGCATCTCCGCGGACCGTGCGCAAGGCCAGCAAATCAAAGACGGGACGCGAGATGTCGAACTTGTTGCTGCCGGCCATGCGCAATGCCACTCCACGTTGTTGAGGTTCGCGCTGCGATCTTCCCCATGCCTCTTGGACACCATTGCGCGCTGATGCTGTGCTACCATGCCTCGATGAAGCGGGCAACGCGAACGAGGCAACCCGTTGCGCCTTGGAATCCAATACCAACGCAACGCACAGAACCACGCTGCAAAATCTCATTGTGTTCATCTTGCTCGGCAATGTATCGAAGTATCGTAAACGGTGGGTCCTGTTGTTTCTTCTGTGCTATCTTTGTCCTCCGATGTCCTCAACCGACAGGCGTCACGTCCGCCTCGAGTATGAGTAGGGTGGAGTAGGGTGTGTTTGGCATCTTGAAGATCCGATCGGCGTCTCCTTTCTCCATCACACACGTGTTGGTCATCGTGTGGTGCGTTGTCTTCATTTCTGATGTTTCTTGGCCAGCCAAGAACGCATTCTTCGGGAGGAATGTGTGACGTCACGGAACTGAACCACGACCTGACTGGACGGACCAAACAACATCACAGCAATCCAGTCCCATCCAGAAGATGAGTCGTGGATTCGAAAAACATGATTCACCAATCATGAAGCGACAACGCAAAATCGCGTTTTGATTCGGTTCGGTTTCTCTTCTTTCTCATGTCTTCTCCTTCCGTGCGGACATCACCAACAACAGACTGCACAGATCGCTGTCGACACGCAACGTGCTGGAGCGCAACGGAAGGATCCGTCATAAAAGCGGACTCTGAGATTTCGAGAACGACCGCACCACTGACAACATCAACGTTCGCAGCGAAGCAAGGAACCAACGACGACACAAACGTCCGCACGACACCACCACCAACAGACGCAACAGAACCAACAAGATCCAGAGATCAGCAAGCAAAGATGAAGCTGGAACTCTCCCTTTACGGCAAGGACCTGAAGAATGTGGCAGGAGCATTCAAGGGTGAGTCAACCCCTTTGACGTCGGCGAGCTCGTGCGAGCTTGCGCTCGCATCTGCTCTGCGATGATGAAATCGGACTACTGCCGGGTTTGATTTGCTGTCTCTGCCATCATCATCACGAATCTCACATCCCGCGACCAATTGCATTCTTCGTTCCTCTATTGCCTCCTGCGAATGGCGCCGCCTCCACCTTTACCTCCATCGCAACAGGCACATCCGACCCATTTGCGGTCGTCACGAAGCTCAGCTCCTCCGACGGCCCTGGTGCCGAAGTGCTGGGCAAGACGGAGGTCATCAAGAACTCCCTCGATCCGCAATGGGTCAAGGTGTTCTTCCTTGACTACAACCTCGGAACGCCCCTCAAGGTGGCCGTCTCCATCTTTGACGAGGTTCGCAAGGGCGACAACAAGAGCATGGGATCCGCGGTGTTCGACATCGGCGAGGTTCTCGGAGCACGCGGCAACACCAAGGCCAAGAAGGTCAGGGGAGGTGGAACGTGAGTGTGTGCTCCAACTTATCGATCGCTAAATGAATGCAAATGTATCGTGCAATGCGCATTCCAGTGTTTTGGCTACCTGGCTGGCTGGCTGGTCTGATTTGCTGTCATGCACGGCGTTTTCTGCGTTTTGCGTTTGCACCAACATACACCCCAAAGCATATTCCGGGATTCGCGTCACAACCCGCCCATTCACTCGTGCGCTCATCGCATTTCTTCTGCAATTGCTGCCACTTCGTAATGCCGCTATGGTGGATATTCAGCCTCTTCGCCAACGTCCGAAAGAGCGTCGGAAAAGGCGTGCTGCGACTTGCCATGAGTGGAATCAAACTCTCCAACACGGAAGGCTTCCTGCGAAAGAGTGATCCGTTCTACGAGCTCAACCGCAGAATGGACAGCGCAGGTGCAGCCACATGGGATAACGTCCACCGATCGCAGGTCGTCAGCAACGACCTCAGCCCGACCTGGAAGGAGGCGACCTTGGAGCTCAGCGTGCTTTGTGGCGGCGACCTGGATCTCCCCATCGAGGTCAAGGTGTACGATCACGAAAAGAAGGGAGACCATGTCCTGATGGGAGAATTCGAAACCACTGTCAACCAGCTGGTGGCTGCTGAGTCCGACACCATCGACCTAATGAAGAACGGCAGCAACACCGGCAAGATCAAAATCAACAAGGCCCAAGTCGTCGGGGCCGAGACCGTCATGGAGCAACGCACCGAGTACTCAGCTGCAGCAACAGCCCCACCGCCAGGCGTCCCCACCTTCGCGGATTACGTCAGCGGTGGCTGCGAACTCAATGTTGTCGTTGCCGTCGACTTCACCGGCTCGAACGGAGATCCACGGCAGCCGGGAACTTTGCATCACATTGGATCTGGATTGAATGACTACGAGAAAGCCATCAAGTCCATCGTCCCCATCCTCGAGCAGTTCGATTCCGACAAGCAGATCCCGTTCTTGGGATTCGGTGCCAAGTACGACGGCGTCGTGCGCCACGCGTTCCAAATCGGAGACAGCGAAGAACTGGACGGCGTCCGAGCCGTGCTCGATGCCTACCGCGGCGTCTTCGCCACCCGGCTCATCATGTCCGGTCCCACAGTGTTCGAGGAAGTCATGCAAACCGCAGCCGCAAAGGCGCAATCGCGATTGGAGGCAGCGCAGGCAGAGGACAAGCAATCCTACACCATTCTGCTCATCTTGTCGGACGGAGCCGTTTCGGATGTGGAGGCAACGAAGGCCTGCCTGGAGTCGATCAACGAAACACCGCTTTCAGTCGTCATCGTGGGCGTTGGTAATGCGGACTTCTCCTCCATGGAGTTCTTGGATGACAGTCAGTCGTTGGGCGAGCGCGACATCGCCCAGTTTGTGCCATTCAACGAGCACTGCAACAGTCCCGCAGACCTGTCCGCTGCGACGTTGCAGGAGATCCCAGAACAGCTCGTCAGCTACTTCCAAAAGCATGACATCCAGCCGCGCGACCAAATGACCGTCGAGGATGAGGAGATCATCATCGAACCGGAGGATGAGATCGACCTGTCTCTAGATTTCGGAGACCAGGAGATCGTGGTCTCAGGAGGCGGAAGCGTGGCCAATAGTTGGTAGACAGTGAAGTGTGTGCCATATCAGTGCACATGGGCGCTTGTCTGTAGTGTGCCATCGCCAAGGCATGATATTCAGTTATTGATGCGAATGTCCTTGGTTCTTGCCACATCTGCAGCCAATGCAAGAAAGAAAACGTCAAGAAGTTACACACATACTCGTAAATGTTGAATATTGGTAGCAATTTATAATACTTCATTGTGAAATATAAGAGGACGTTGCTAGCATGTCGCAGATCTGCCGTCCAGTGTGCCGCATCAAATAGAATGGAGGTACTGAACTACTCGTGCCGCAGGAGTTTCCAAATTGTCAACTAGCGAAATGGTCCACATGCCGCCGTCGACTACTTCAGAGCCTCGAACGAGGCGGCCGCTCGCGAGGTCCAACATCCTCCTCCTCAGCAGCAGCAGCAGCAGCACCGTGATTGCCCACAACTCCTGCAATTGACAAGAAGTTGTCAATGCTTGCATTGTACTCCTTGGGATGAACCTTGAGATGTCCGCAATGTTTCGATCGCTCCCAACACTGCGACAACACCGGCCCCTTTCTCCTCGGTTTGCCGTGCACGCCGTTGCTCCTCGTATTCAATTGGCGTAAATTGTGAACAACTTGCTCAATGTGCTGCGACGAGGCCAGCGGATCGTCGTGGCTATACACGAAGAGCTTGGTAACATCGATGGATGCATCATTCTGTAACGTGTCAAATAGTTTATGGCAACGTTCTGCAGACGAGGATGCATGGTCGTCTCCGTGCACAACCAAGTCCGGTCCGAACGTGCGCAAGATGGAGACCTTCTCCTGCCATTCGCACTGCTCCAACGCTCGGTTCACATCGGCACCGGTGACGGTGAAAAAGCAGGGACATGAATCGAAGACGATGCCGTTGACACACGATTTGAGCCCAAGGACAATCCGCGCCGTGTCGATGGAGGGATCCGATGATGTCATTGATGCCAACGATGATGCTAACGATGGACTTGCTGTCGCTCTTGCAATGCCATCATCCGCCCACTGGAATATGCGCTGAACTTCCTCCCAGATGAAGCACCCGCCGTTGGAGAACGCATGAAAGACGACTTGCTGCTTCCCATCGCACGCGTAGTAAGGCTCACGCTGCTGGTGATACAAATCGGCCAGCAGCTTCCATGCAATCTCGTGCATCGACAGCGACCCGGTGTCCTCGTCAAGGCACCCATGTGATGGCCAGTCGGGGGGAGCACAGATGTCGGCGTACGTCAGCACCGTGTCGTACAGCATGCGCGGTGCAGCGATGTAGGACCACACGTCGCATCCTTTAGCGACATAGAGTCGGCGGAATGAGTTGAGGTGGCGTTCCTGACATCCCAGCCAACCTAGCAGGATCACCACTGGTTTGGTTGGTCTGATTGATTCGATTGGAGCCAATGGTGTCGATACCTGCGGTGACGCCAGTCGTTTCGCCTGCGGCGAATGTTGATCGGACATGGTGAAAGCGGCAGCTGCGATGATCTTGCAACGCAGACAGTTATTTGCAGAGAGTAGAGCTTGTTGTGGCGAAGTGGATGTTGTGGGTGGCAGGATTCTCGAGAGTATTCGCGAGCATGGTCCTGTATCGGTCTCTATCGTACGAGTATTGTTGGTGTCTCAGAACATGAGGGGCGTTGCATCTCTTGGCAGTCGCCGTGGCGATGTTGTTGTACGTCTGCGGAAGCGAACGATGGAGATCTTTTGCGATCTTTCATGGTGGGTTGGATCACGAGCGAAAACCGTGGGTGGGTATGTACCATGCGAGCTACGGCTATGATACGTATGAGCTACTCGTAGTGTAGACGCCTTATCACTGGAATGCAACTGCGGGAAGACCAAAGACTGCCTCGTTGTATCCATTCTGAAACGTCATGCAATCATACGAAAATAATGCTAAGATAGGATTTGCAACTAACTGTGTCAATTTCGATAGGAGAATAATTGGTATGGTCGACTTCATCACTGTTCGCTGGCCTTCGATCACTCCGCAAGGCCCGGGTGCGGCATTCAATTCCATTGGATCAAGACGGCCATTGTATTGATGAATGACCCATCTGTACTACTCCACTATGTAATATATAAAATAGTACATCCAGTACATTCGATACCCAATGCTCGACGTCTACGTCACGAGATCGAGACCTTTGGTCACAACTTCGTCGATTGCAGACTCGCTGAGCTTGTACAGTTCGGTCACCAACAGAACTTGAAGCCAAAAAGTCTGTGTCCTGTGATCGCTATCCACACTGTCGAGGATGGTGGCGCGTTTGTTGTCGATGCCAATACCACGGTTGGTAATGATAGCACTTGCATCCCTGACGTTTGCTTGATCTTTTGTATCCATTGGATCAAAACTGAATTCATCAACGGTGCCATCGTATCCATCACCAGACAAGGCTGCAGCTGTTGTATCGACCCGTTTTTTATTGAACGCATCGTTTGGGTCATTGCTTGATGATGCCGTCATCGACAAGACTGCTGCTAACAGCAGCATCGCGCTGTCATGCCCAATGCCCGCGCTTGTGATGACGTTCGGACCTGTCTCCCAGATCGGCATCCACGCATCGTACGCACCGCCAACCAGCAAACCGGCGCCGCCAACGACGAACGCAATCCACTGCAGCCATGTCATGTTGCTGGTATTGGCGCCGGCTGATTTGCTCCCGAATACTTGGCTTGGAAGGTATTGTTGCATGGACAGCGGCGAGCTCGCTGCATTTTGTGTCCCTGTTCTCGATGGCGACGATGATGGTGATGACAATGATTGTCGTTGGGATGGTGCTGGGCTTATCCACCTCCTCCTTGTGCCATTTCCGATGGCACCGCCAATGGCATTGGCAGCTGGACTCACTGTACCAACATGCGGATACAACCCGTCAAAGACAAACACGGCCCCAACCAATGGCCAGAAGTATCGCCAAGCCTGGAACCATTCAAAGTTCAACAGCATCTCGCCCACGATCCAGCTGGACAATGTGGCTGCTCCCGCCAACGCCAGCATGTTGGAAATCTTGGAGAATGTTGGTGATGTGTCCATGATGCCAAAAGATGGCGTGTCGTCATTTTCGTTCATGACGAGCGACGATGGTGACGATCCCACCGAATGTAGTGTCTCTACGATCGCCTTCTCGATTCCATTCTCGGCGTCGAACACAGTCCTCTCCAACCGTGTCTGAATGATCTTCAATCTGTCCATCGAACTGAAATTGAGGCCGGTCTCAATTCTGACATCGCTTGCGTGTGGCAGCGGCGTTGCAGGATCGTCCTGGCCAACATCCTCTTGCGATCCATCCAGCCGAGTGCTCATCTTGCCTTTGCATGTGGTACCGTAACGATTCGATCCACCACCCGACGTCGTTCTTCTTCGTCTCCTCTCCATCGAGAGAGGCTTGACACTGCTCCTGCCGGCGCACAAGCATGCGGCATCATCGCAAAGCAAGATCGCGCAGAGGAAAAATATGGTCCGTCGGGGGCAGCGATGATGCGTGCGGCGTTGCTTTGGACATCGTCGTTGCAACGATCCTCCCTTCTGAGTGCTAGTATGATGCCGCATCCTTCCGTCCTTCCTTGTTGATGTTGTTGGTGCTGACACGAATTCTGTTTCGTTCCACGCTGGATGTCCACGCTGCCATTGATCCTTTTTGTGGAGCAGATTTTGGCGCGCCGTTTCGGTGGCTCCAAGAAATGAGATCAACCAAGCGTGGCGGACCACTTCATTCATGTTTTAATCGAGGTTGTCGTCTGCGTTCGCGCCACAAAAATGGCGATTTTCGCCATCTCGTCTCCGTTTCCTTTCGTCCAACCGCAAAATCAAGCGCTCAAATGAGATCGTTCAAAGAACAGCTGCGGATACGACCAACGGAAGAGCTGTGGAACAAGCAATGCAAGCAAAGCAGGGAAGAAACGGCGATGATGACATCTGAAAAGGTCGCAGGTGAAGAGCTGCAGATGCAGAAAGGGTCACAAGATGATGTTGCATCCAATGGATTCGTGACGACGTTGGAGGAGCGTCTCCAGCAGCGTTCTGATGAGATGGAAGAATTGCACATGGAAGCTGCCATCAATGCGGCGATAGGAGACGAGGGCGTTTCCGAGGAAGCGCAGGCGGTGGACGATGCCGTCGTTCCCAACTGCCTGAGTCCGTACGTTCCGACCAAGGCAGCGCACATCCGAGCGCTTCTGCAATTCGCAGATGTCACTGGGGCGGATACGATGCTGGATATCGGATGTGGCGATGGGCGGGTCTGCATCGTGGCTTCCAAGCTTTCAGGTCAGTTGCTGCTTGATGTCATCTTTTGCGATGTATAATAGTGATGATCAACTGTGCGCTATCGTACCATTCGCGACACCACTCCACAAAAGGCTGTGTAGTGCTGTCCAATGCAATGCCGTTGCCATGATTCAAACAATCCACTGAATGGTGCTGTGTTGCTTTTGTTCTCATGCATCAAAGTCACAACACGCATCCCTGGCGCCGCGCATGACGATTACGATGAGAAAAGGGTGCAGCTGTGCCGTAGCAAATCCATACTCGTTGGCTATTTCGGCTGGGCTCTTAGTGTACTCGTACTCTACTTGATTGTAATTCACTCGATAGGCGAGCATGGTGAACGATACGTTGTTTCAATCCATGCAAGGACAGGCGACGAAGGTTGCTAACGCCCTGCCTTGCCTCGCTTCATCTCGTTGGCTCTGTGTCACCCATCTCATCACTATCATGCTCCTTTTACGCCTGCGCAACGACTTGCCGATGCCCTACTCGTACATGCGACATGTCTCTCTCTCTCTCTCTCTCTCCAGGCTGCAAAAGCATCGGATTGGATGTGTCTCCCTTGTGCATCGATATGGCGCGGGATGTTGCGAACGAGGAGGGGCTTTCCCCAAACCATTGTCGATTCGAGCAGGTGGACGCAACTGCGGATCCGGATGACGTGCTCAAACGTGAGTCCACACCTTGTCATTGTCGCATTGTTGCTGCTACTCCACCGTGGGTTACCCGTCCACGAAGCTTATTCGAGGAGAAGTGCGCTCGATTGGAAGTTTGAATTGGATGGGGCCTTTTCTGACATCTCGTATCTCTTGTGGAATGACCTGAACGAACGCATGACACACACTCTCACGTTCGCACATTCACATCATTGCAAAGTCCGCAAAGCAGACGCAATCGAGTCATCCGATCCATCGCACACAACCGACTTTGCGGAGATGCAGATCTCCCAAGTTCTGCGAAATGTGACAGTCGTATATCTCTTCACATTCCCAACTCTCCTGATCAAGCTGGTCCCGCTGCTTGCCAAGATGGAATCAGTCGGCCGATTGCGCTGTGTCGTGACGCAAACCTATCATCTACCTGCAGAAACCGCCACGGTGAGCAAGGTTGATGCCGAATTCGATTTCAAGATGTACGATTCCATCGCATCGTAGCATTGCGTGAGCGCGGTGCTGATTGGGCACTGATATGTATGGTGCGGAATGAAAGTACATGTGCGGATGCATGATGGAGTTGAAACGCCAACACACGAATGAAGGACCGAAGCCCGGCACGGACGCATCCAACGGATGAGCGGAGCGACGAATGAAGTTGTCGAAGACATAGTGCCCGTATTGTATGGTGTGCGGAATGAGTGGAACAATGAGTGAGACTACCTCCAGTGCTACAGTCACGCCACAACGACAGTTGATGCAATTTCCGCAATTGCACAATACACAGAAGCACGCACGATTTGACTCGAGTCATACTCTTCCTATCAAAACACACATTTCTTCATCCGCGCAGACTGACGGGCCTTTGTCTGCTGGTCTTGAACAAAGCGCGCTGCTTTGAGCTTGTCACTTGGTATCCTTGCGTTTTGCAATTGAATACTGCGACAACAATTGCGATGCGCAAGACCGAATTAGCAAACCAAGACCCATCAGAGATACCTGCGCTAGTGTAGCCGTCAGCGTGTTCTTATTAGAATCATTCTCGGATCGTGGTCCTTCTTGGTGTGTGCATGGAGGCTCTTCTGCGTCCGTTGGATGTACGCAGTCTGTTGCGGTTATTGGAACCCCAGCGGTGGACGTACCGATTGATAGCGCGATAGCATATGTGGCACGATCCACGCGCAGGTCATTGTAAAGCGAAGGAAAAGGAGACACGATCGTGGACAATGGTTCAACGCGGCGCCATCGTCATCATCATCATTGGAGTACACTTGTCTTCGCTTCCATCTTCATCTGTGATGTGGTCTTCATCAGAAAGACCGCGGGCGCTGTTGTGAGTTGGCCATGGCACCATCTTCTTCATCCGCTCTGAACCAGTCATCGTCTCCGCGTCGGTCGCGCCCATCATTTTTGGTTGGTGGTGGTTTGATGTCGCAGAAATTGGCGCCACGCCCGTTTCTCAGATCGTCTGTACATCCATCCGTCATGGTGCCCACACATCACGCATCTCCCACCAACATCATCCACAGGAGATCTTGTGTCTCTTGGTGACACCACAATTGTTCCTCCAATTTGGGACAACGAGTTCGAACAGGAGGAGCACCATAGGTCACATAATAGAATACAACACTGGAGTGGCAGCTGGGAGATGATGGGATGGACGGATTGAGCGTTGATGAATTGAGCAAGATCGCCGCAAGACGGCAAATCGTTGCCCGTGCGATTCATGGAATCTGGACGGAGGATGGATCATACCCCTCGGGATTGGCGGACAAGCTCCTTGATGGTCGCATCGACTTGATTGGTGAATATACTATGCTTGCCGACTTCCACGCTGCCATCGATCCATCCGAGCGGTCATTCTCGCGATGCGGGCCAAGGGCAATCCCATCTCGGGATTGTGGCACGCTGTCTGTTGATCAATTCCGCAGCCAATACATGTTTCCCAATCTACCTGTCATGATCACTGGGCTCACGGCCTCCTGGAAGGCCAATGAGTGGCTGGGAGCATCGCCACTACCGACACCAGCAGCACAAGCAGCAGCCATGCAACCGGACATGGATGAGATGGAGCTTCAGTTTGGTCCAGAAATTGTCCCCGTTCATGAGCAGCTGTCGTCCGGTTTCACATTGCCCCGTCCGCTTGTGAACGAGATGACCTTCTCTGAGTATGCGGCTTGGTGGAGGAAGCATCAGCACGACCAACATAATCCGCCGCGTGATAATGGAGATGCCGTGCCCTCATCCTCAGTACAGGAACACGGAGACGTCGATTGCGACCAGACTTTGTTGTACTTGAAGGATTGGAAGTTCGTGGCGACGCACCCTTCCTTGCGCGCGTACGAATGGCCCAAGTACTTCCGCGATGACTGGTTGAACGGTGCCATGGGATCTGCGTACAAATTCATCTACCTTGGTCCCAAAGGAACCAGCACGCGCCTTCACGCAGACGTGCTGCAATCTTTCAGCTGGTCTACGAATGTGTGCGGTAGAAAGCGATGGTACCTGATCCCGCCAGAATGCACCTACCTCCTCATGGATTGCTTCGGGCAGCATCTGGCACCTCACTTGCATGCCGACCTTGATTTGGGACTGGAATGCTTGTATCCTGGACTCAAGCATGCTCGCATGCAAGCCATGGAAGTGATCCAAGAGGCAGGCGAGACCATCTTCGTTCCATCCAAATGGCACCACACGGTTGAGAACATCGCCGACACGCTCTCCATCAATCACAATTGGCTGAACGGGGCGAATATCCGGCACAGCTGGGACAAGCTGAAGAAAGAACTGCTTTCGTATGACTGCCAACCAATCGGTTCTGACGTCGTTGGAAATGGAAGCGCAGATGGCCAATTGAATGGCATTGGTGACAGCACGAAGACAAACACGAACACGAATGGCCAAACAGCACCGAGCGACAGCACCGGGGCCAAGGATACTTCGCAGGCAGCCGACGACCTCGTCCTGCTGTGGATTGTTGTGTCCAAAAAGGCAGAGCACATCTTGGCGCAATCAGGAGGATCCGTGGATGATTCGTCGAGCAACGACCTCAAGCAGATCTTGCTCATTTTGCGAGGTATCCAAGACGTCATGCAACAAGGCAAGGATCAAGGCTTATCAGGGCGATGCCGTGTGGACTTGGAGCCTCTGATGCACACAGTTGAGGATGCATTATCGTTGGCGGAAGCAAGCGAATGAAACAATGATGAGAACTCCACATTGGCGCGAATTGACGGAAATAACGAATAGAGAGCTTCTTCTATTCGTATCACGCACTCATTCAAGGGTGACTGCAACCACCATGCTGCTAAACTTTTGCCATCTAGAGTGTTTCCTGGCATCATGACCCGATTGTGATTGCAGGGTTCGTGTCCCTTGCGTTGCATGACGTTACATGCGTTGAACTGATTCAGAACAGCGGATCAATGCATCAATTCATCAATGTTCCTACGATGTTCCTACGATGTTCCTCTCTGCATCAAAATCAATCGACCAACATCTCCTTTTGGATCTTGTCTCGTGTCTCCTTGCCGAACAGCTGTTCTCCGAGCTCCAACGCAAATTTCAACGCCGTGCCAGGACCCTTCGATGTCGTCAGCTTGCCGGTGACGACAACTTCATCGTCCGATGGCTTGGTGAGCAATTCGCGGAACTGCGGCGCCGGGTAGCACGTCGCACCCTCCTCCAAGAGACCCTTGGGCGACAGCGCCACAGCAGGCGCTGCGCAGATCGCGGCGTACAGCTTATCATCCTGCTTCTGCTTCTCCAAGATTGTGCTCAATGCGTCGGAATCACGCAGGTGCTTGGCGCCTGGTAGTGATCATTGCCGTCATGTTCACATGCGTCATTGTATTGACACCAGACGGGAAAGGGAAGAGTCAGTATTCACAATCCAGTGAGCACAACCGTTTGAAGGACTGAATATGAGTACGATGATACCAATCCACATTACAACAGCAGTGCCCATAGCAGCACCCACACCATACAATGCTTCAGCATATTGTCAAGCAAGCTAAACCTTTCTGGGCTGACACCACCGAGCGCACGGCACATTAAGCATCGGACTTACCTGGCATACCACCTGGCAGTGCGACGAGATCCCACTCCTCCTTGGCGGCATCTTCCACCGACATATCCGCGATCACCTGCGGAGCAAGCGCGTACGAGCATAGAGCAGTGTCCGACAGGTAGAGGCAGAGATGGAATGGGGCAGTTCGTGTGAGGCTCTGGTTTCATGGTGATGTACTGTTGTATGGGGTGCTTGTCAACTGACAAAAGAACTCCCGCCACTGCAATCAACCATTGTGTACTCGTATTTGCGTCACCGGCAACTATTATTGTCAAGCTCGTACCTTGATGCCTCGGCTCATCGTGCAAATGAGCTCGCCATCCATGACGGAGGCAGTCTTCACCTCCGCGCCGAATCTCGTGAGAGTGTCGGTAATGCATGTAGTCTCAATCTCCTCGCTGCCATCACCGATGGGAACCAGAACGCGCTTCGACATGGCCAGATCGCTCGCAGTGCGTCCGAATGATCGACTTGTTGCTGCTGCTGCCGCTATCGATGTTCTTGGGAAGGTTGTGGGAGACAAGGAACGGAACGCTCCTGATGTTCGTCCGAGAACGAGAATGGCGCACAAGCTTTTGCGGAAGGACCTTGTTGAGATCATGTCTGAGGGCTCTGCACGAGTACGTGTGTTGTGCACCAAGCGTGTACCGGTGTGGTTCGAGCTATTGCAGAAGCACGTACGGTGTGTTTGTGTTCGCAGCCCTCTCCGCTCTGTTCTCTGCTCCATGCTCTGTGTCATGTCCTCTGTGTCCAAGGAGAGAGAGAAGTTGCACACGCGAAGCGCACCACAAGGTCGAAAGATACGAGAGTTCGCTTTCGCAGATGGTGTCATGATCCCACATTTCCAAGCAACTCATTCATGAGTGTCACAGGAGTCATGATTCAGCTGTGCTCGACTTGCAGCTCATAGACTCTCTCTAGCCTGTAGAAGCAAGTTGGGACAGACTTGACCCAGGACTGTGTTGGGACCCACCTGCCCAGTTGTGTACATCATGTTTGGTACATCTACCCACCTGTGGGATGGGATGCTACCAGATGCATGGTGTGCAGCTTAACTTGTGAGCTGAACTTTGTGAAGCCTGAAGCCCATCAGCAGCAGTTGCATGAGTGACCAACCATCTTGCCCCAAGGGAACAAGTGTGTGTTCAGTGGCATCATGTACAGCAGCCAGTGGAGCAGCCAGCAATGCAAGCAGCTCAAGAGGAGGATATCAGAATCCTCTATCCTCTCTCCTTCAAGGCAGACAACAAGCCAATCAGGTTTATCAGCGCAACGCTATATATCTCTAACAGTAGTGACACCCATCAACCAATCAGAAATCTTCACATTTCTCACATTTTCCGTTCGGAACCGAAATTTTGGTCGAAATTCCGTTGTGTCAAATTTGTGTCACATTTTGCGTCGCAAGAACTGTTTTCTTGTCATCCACAGATTTTGGATGACATGGAGTGAATTTCTTGACAAGATGATTCCGGCGAAACACCTCTCGTCCAATCAGGGACGACCTTCCTTCTTGGTCGGGAGAGTGTGAATGACAATGACCTTCTCAAGCGAATGACGATCAATCATGTGATTGTACAACTAGCAACATCATGAGAGGACAAAAATTCGCAAGACAGGGTATTGTAGTGTTTTGTTCATCGACTTTTGCCAATTCTACTTCATGCAGTAACACGCACATTTTCGTTTTGTCTTCGTGTTAATTTCACTTGCAAATGCATGAGGCCTGTCATGTCTCTCTCATGCTCACAGTTCCAAGAAATCAATCTTGTGAGCTTGCCTGCATTCCAACTACTCATACAAATACTGCAATAACAAACACTCTCCTCACCAACAACAACAATCTGATCACTCTATGTTCTCAGCGTGGTATCCTTCAAACCCATCTAAGATTGCATTCTAATAACCACCAACAACGTCGTCCACAGTCGCAAGAGTATCCGTGGGCAGACCTTGCCAATGGAATTGTGCAAGAGACACGTAGACCTAACTAAGCTTGTGCACTGCAGATCACAGAGCATTTGCAATCCCCCCTTCATGCTCCAGCATGGATATGGGTGGGATGTACACAAAGCCACATCACTTCTCCTGAATCCGCTTGATTCCAGCGGAAAGGCCCCCAGGAGGAATGTTTCTCAACCTTCGCATTTCCTCCACTCTTGAGATTAACCAAGGCGCCAACTCTTCCCTCCTGTTCTTGAACTTTGGCATGTGCTTGATCAGCCTGTAGTGCTCCCAAATGGCCACACAATCGTAGTACAAGTTGATGGAGCGTTTCACTTCCATTCTATCCTTCCACCGAGGATCATTCATGATGAAAAACATGACAAGTTGGAGGCTGTCAAAGAAGTCCTTGCGGTTCTGGAATCCCACGCCACGCTTGACTCCAGGAGGCATGCAATAGATGTCATTGGGGCGATTCCCCCTTTCGATGGTCCAGCCTAGTTCATCCTTCAAGCAAGGCCATATTGTGCCCCAGAATATATCCGCCTTGAGGCGAAGCTTTGAGCTTCTCGACATCTCGACAATTGGGTTGCTTGGCTTGGGTTTCCGCTCAGATTGTGCATTGGACTCCTGCTTGTATTTCCGCTTGGAAGTGTTGGCCCGCACCATCTCCATGTGATCGATCGTGAGCTTTGTGATGCCTTCGGTGACAAGAGGCTTTACAAGTTCGGCATCTACGCCGACCGTTTGGCACAGTTTCTCAATCGTGTAAATGCCGATCTCACCGAAGTATCGCTGGCAGAAGCAGTGCACCACGTAGATCACCTGCCAGACGATGTACCATTCCTCTGCAAGCTGCTTTGTCGACATGGGCTTGGAGCGTGCAGCCTCAGGACGGCCCTCCATCGTGGATGCTGCTGTCGGTCGGATCGACCTCGTGGCTGTCATCACAGTTTCCTTGGGGACGGACATGTTGAGTATGTTAGGATCGAGGCAGCACTCGCCAGAGAGGGACACTGCGTCCTTGTACGCCTGTAAATCAAACATGGCAGCCAGCAGTCCCTTGGATGCAGTTGTATGCTTGCCCAGCATCGAACGGGAGAAGCCACTGTTGGTTATCATGCTGTCGAGATCTTTTGCTCTGATGGAGGGCAGGTCATCGTTTTGTGTTCCGTCGAAGGCCAGGAATCGGTAAATGGAATCCATGCTGCTCGCATTGCCCTCTTTACTTCGGATGCACAATTGGCGAATAAGTGTAGCCGCTGAGCGAGCCCTATTCAATATCTTCCCCAGCAAGACCGCTTCCTGCGCTTTCTGTTCGTGGGTCAGTGCCTCATTGGATTCGCCACCATGTGACGAGACGGGGGCAGCCTCCCGCCGTTCCATGAACGTATCGAAATCGATGCACATATTTGTGATTAGGTTGCGTCCAACACCGCACCAAATGCTCTCGTCCAAGGGCTTGACCAATTTATCCTGGAGGGGGTAGCATTGCTCGGAGATGCGTTCACGTCTTATTGCATCCTCGAGGTTAACACCCGCTGCATCGCGCAAACCCGGATGCCTGCGAAGATATGCAAGGAAGGGCATCGCCGATGGCCATTTGAATGCATCAAACCATACCTGTAGCTGCTGCTTCATGTCGGCCAGCCAATTGGATTGGGCGAAGATATTGCGATGTTGTCCGGCGCACAACAGGGTCACATGATCGCTGAACATCTGCCCCAACCATGCGATGCGCCGCAGAGCGATGAGTTGGCGAGCTGTGATGGTAGCCGCCGGTTCGTCGCTTCTATGGCTGCTCTCGCCGTTCAGCACAGCTTGTATCATGCCCATGATGGCTTGCCGAGTTTCCACCTCGATTATTTCAACGAGAATGTACAACTTGTGGAAGGTGAGAGAGGAAATCATTCCCTGGAGCTTTTCGCGCTCTTCGAAGTCCCTCGAAATTTTGTTCCCCAGACGATCATCTGACTTCACCTTGCCATGGATGTTGACGATGCCGTAGCCCTTACGCTCGCGCACATCCTCGTACAGATCCTTGTAGTCCACAAGTGCTTCGAATGTGTCACCAGGCTTCATCTCGTGATCGATTAGCAGGAAGTACATCACGGTGCGCCCAGCACCACATTGGAGGGCATGCACTGTCTGTTTGCATTTCGGATCATGGCCAACTTCGTTCACGTACATGGGGATGTTCCTCCTTGCAATCTCATGAGGCTCACCCGTCACATCGGACGTGATGTCGGCGTACTGGACCTTCCCAAGTAGTGCCTCCTCCACCGCAAATCCCCACTGTCGCGTCGTGTCACGTCGCAATATGCGGTGCAGGTATCAGTTTGCATGCCATTGCATCGTAAAAAGGCACGTCGATGCAATGAAAAGGCGTACGCCGCAAGGTAGAGTAGAGCAAACGAGATTATATACAATACACGAGGATTTGAGAAAACGAAAAAGGAGAAGAGATGCCGGTGGAGAGCGCAAGGAACGGGTTAGTGCTGTATGCGATACGGGACCCATGCAGTGACGTGTTGGTTCTTCCGGTTCCTTCCCAGATGCCACGCGAAGTCGCTCGCCGGCTACCTGCAGTGCAGCGCAGTGGACATAATCGGTGAGTTTCCCTTTCGCTGCTTCCCGTTATTATCTTTTTCCGTCACAGATGTGCTTCACTTACATCTCCAGGCTCGTTGTCGAAAATGAAAGACTTCACGTCGAAGTGATGGTCTGTTTTTCGATCTACTCGTACCAAGCGGTGACAGAGTGTCATCAAGCCAACACGAATTCATCGAGAGTGGTGGGAGCGCAATACAGTGGAATGCAATGCAACGTTCATCGGTCAGTACAGAAATGGCGGCTGAGGATGGCGAGCAGGGGACGGCAGAATCCAGATCAGCAGAAACGACCGGAGAGATCGACAGACAGCACCATGTCTGCCAGTGCCCGCATTCGCCACAACAGCGTCCATGAATGTAGGGCAATTCCAGCAGAGGCAAGAGCAAAGCACTATTGCTCGTATGCCCGTTATTCGCATTCATCTCTCCATGTATCCATGCATTCGCACTTTCGATCATTCTTTGCGATTGCGAACACGATTACAACAGCACAAAGCGTACCTTCCTTCCGAAATGGACCGTAGCGCCCAATGTTGACCAAGCCACACCCCTTGTTCAAGGAAGAGAATTTGATTGAAGGATCTGGAATGAAATCCTTCGCTTCAAACATTCCCGTCGATTCTATGGCCTTTTTGTCTCGGATGCGTTGGAGTGCTGCGCTCAGTCCATCGTACCATAATGATCGGTCGGTCGGTTGGTTGATAGGTTGGGGTGAACGGGGGTGTGATTGATGTTTGTGTGATGTTGCAAAAACAAATGGACAGTCGCAAGAGTGAGGGTCTGCCAAGTGTGTTGGTTGGTTGCATTCGCGAAATAAACAGTGAGCACAGCCAGCAAGGAACGCATGTGCTCTCATTCATCGAGCGAAAGAAAGCCCAGCACTCGGCAGTGGATTTTGGTAAGGCTGTCACTGAAGCCATCACGATGCTGGAGCAACTTACCTCGAAGCTCTTCGTTGGTCAAGGGCAGTTGTTGCTTGTGAGGCTTGGCGTCTGCATCATGTTCTGTATGCCCCAGCGTAGGCGCAGACGCAGACGCAAGCGCAGACGCATCCTCCTCGAAGGATCCTGTGCCTGTGATCTTCAGCGAGACACCGAATCCGTGAGGATGTTCATAAGTGAGCGACGGTTCCTCTGGCTTTCTGTGGATCCGGCGCTCCAGATATCTGTGATACTTTTCCTGGTTTTCTTTTGTAAGTGTCCGAGCACCTTGGAATGTGACGAAGACACCATGCCCTGAGGATGCAAATTGGAGAATTAATCGCAATCAGGGCGGTAAAAAAGATGCCCACGCCTCGGGACGGAGTATTGCGTGCGGAGCAGACGCACGAAAAGAGCGTAGATTATAGAAGAGGAAATCAGTCAGATCATGTTGGTTACAGTCGCTGTGAAAGGACAAGGAAAAGCAACAGGAAGAAGCAACGATGACGGCATTACCAAGAACGAGACGGCCGGCACTCTGTAGGAAAAGCATCCAGTCAAGTATTCACCATCATCGACGTACCTGCGTTTGGAATGTTTGATGTCTTTGCTTCCACCTTGAAGAAGTAAAGGATGTATTCGGGCACACCTTTGACACATAGAATCCGGATGGGGAGCCCATCTTTCGTGTATTCCATTGACGACAGGCTCTCGACGATGTCCATGCCATGAAAGTCATCCGTATTGTACAAACTGCGGTTTGGTCTGAGATGGGCATACCGTTGTCGCAATTTCATGTTGTCGGATAGATTCTTGGGATCGCCATACACGAACTGGTCCTCTGTTCCACCGCTCACAGTTATGCACCTGCTACCCTTCTTGTGCTGCATGTATCGGGCCTTTTTCTTTTTCTTTCGTTTGCTTCGCACCTTTCCTTCTTTCCGCTTCTTTGATGTCGGTTCTATTGCAGCGGCTCTTGCACTGCGCTTCCTCTTCGCTGAGCGCACAAGTGAAGAATCGTGTCCCGATGCTGCTGCGTTGCCATGGGTTGGTTTCACTGTGACGGCTGAATTGGCAACCAAATTGTTTAGCACTATCGGCAGACTTGGCTGGGGTCGCGTCATGTTGCTCTGCCGATATCCTGTCACTCCCACTGTTTGAGCTGCTCGTTGTGGTTGCGAAATACCTGACTGGCCGAGGTGGGCGTGTTGGCGAAGATTAGCAGCTCTGCTCGCATTCCAGATTTGTTGCTGCTGCTGTTGCTGTTTGAGAAGGTGTACTTGTTGGATACGCTGGGCCAGATTCTGTTGCTGCTGCTGTTTGAGAAGGTGTACTTGTTGGATACGCTGGGCCAGATTCTGTTGCTGCTGATAAATCTGTTGGTATTGCTGCTGATGCTGTTGCTGTTGCTGCTGTTGCTGCTGATGGTACTGTTGTCGGTAGTGCTGTTGATACTGTTGCTGGTATTGCTGCTGGTGGTGGTGGTGCTGTTGCTGCCGTTGTTGATGCGGAGGCGGTTGGGCGGGTGCCTGCGAAGGATGCGACTGCTTCTTTTTGTTTTCAAGAATCTTGGAGCGTTGTTGTTGATGGCGAGGTCGCTGCTCCTGAGGTTGCGGGTGCGCAGGTGCCCCCACCTTGGCATTTGGCGCAGCTGGTTGCTTTTTCCGCACTCGACCTTTGCTGGGATCTGCGGTTGCATTGTGTTCTACCTGCGTCTTCTGTGGTTTATCTGACCGATTGATTGGAAGTTGCTGTTGCTGTTGCCGATGTTGCTTCTCTGGGGGGCGTGCTGCTTCCGCCGGGTCCAACGTTCTCGGAGTCGGCTGTTTTTGCTGCAGCAGAGTTTTGGCTGGAGCTGTGTTGAGAGGGCAGACTACTGGAGCTTGCTGTGACGGCTCCGTTTGTTGGGGTTGCGGTTGGTGTCGCAATTCGTGCTGTGGTTGCTGTTGATGTTGCTGCGGCGGCTCCTTTTGACACTGTGTTTGAACATGTGCCGTGGTGGAGACGGAGGCAGGCGTGGACGTGGAGGCCTGCAGTGGCTGCCGCTGAGGCGCTGGTTGCTGCGTCACGAGTTCGTTCTGCTGCCTTTGCGCGGACGCGTTGGTCGCCAGATCTTGCGACGTGGCGGTGGCATCGGTTGTGACGGGAGCGTCTTGTGTTCTTTTTGGCTGTCTTTCGAGGATCGCCGCCGTCTTCCTTGCGGTTTGTTTGATCCGTTTGCCGCCGACACTTGGATTAGGCGGGGGATGTAACGATGGCAATCCCCGGCCTCTTTGCTTTGCATCATCTTCCGAGGCGTCAGAAGCTGCGGACGTAGAATCCGAATCCGAACCGGAGTCAGGGTCGAAGATGGTGCGCTTTGCTACGTATCTTGACGATGACCCAGCCTCCTGGGCTTTGTCTTGAGGCGGCAGATTCTGCTGTTGCGTTTTTCTGCTGACGCTGTCAGCGCTATTGTACTCCTCCATGCTGTCATACTTGCCGTCGCCCGGAAGCACCATGTGATTGGAATCATTCATGTCGGCATCGACATTGGCTTCTTGTTTTGCGACTTGCAAGCGTGCACTATCGCCTTGTCCTGCGGCACCGTCTCCATCAGTCTCGCTAGCGGTCTCGCTATCCCTATCGCTGTCATCGGACGACATGAGGAAATCAAGGCGGAAAGACCTCGGCGCTCTGCCAGACGAGACGGGCCTTCGAACGTTGAGAAGCTTGGGATCGGAGAAGATGAAGACATCGCTGTCGCTGTTGCTGTCGCGACCATCATCGCGGTCTCGTGAATCGTCCGGAGACGATGAGTCGCCTTCATCGGATGATGACAAGATCTCGATGCAGCTGACAAAGGTGTATGCGTCGCTGTCTGACGTACCGGCACTGGCGTCATCTTCACCCTCCGTGCGGGCATGAGCATCTTCATGAGATTCTGCCTGGCCACGTTCACCGGCAGGATGTAGGGGACGACGAGCGTCAACGCTCTCTTCTTTGGCAGTCTTGAGATGCTGTGTATCCGTGGCGTTGTTTTGGGACACCGTGCTGCCGTGCGTCGTGCTGTCTCTGTGGCCACGGCCATTCGCATGCGCATGTTCGTTCTGCGCCTCGCGGGATGAATTAGTCCCATTCGTACCACCCGCAGCTGCGGCGTTCACTTCCGTTTTAACCTTCGTTTCTCTCTCGATGTTCCGGTTCGTTGGCCTTGCCTGCGTGCCAAGCGATTGCCCAGATGCATCGACAATCTCGATGTCGCTGTCCGAGTCCATCTGATTCGTGGTCGAAGCCGCGATAGGATGTGTCGGAGCTGATGCCTGTGCTGACCGTGAAATGCGGTCAACAACCACTGCATCGCTGTCGCCATTAATGTCGCTATTGATATCGCCGAGGCTGCCACTGTCGTTGCCTCTTTCGCGTGTGTGGTCATTGCTGTTGGCAGTCTTATGACTGGTGTCCGAGTCCGAGTCGCTCAGGAGATCGATGGTCTCGATGGTCCCATGCGCTGTCGAAGATGGCAGCGCAGCTTGAGTTCGTCGCTGCTGCTGCTGCTGGCTGCACGATTCCATTCGCGATGCTTGCGTTGGGTCAACCTTCACGCTCCTCATGTTATTCGTGCGTGTTGTGCTGTGATGATGGGAATTCAATCGCACCGCGGCTTCAACTCCTCTCCTTGGCGTCGTACCTCCAGCAATCGCGTCGCAGCCACTTGTCGGGTTCACCATAACGCAGCGGCGTTGCCGTTGTTTCTCTCCTTGTCGCTGAGCTGCGGGCGTCGAATCGCCACAGCGTGTAAATGTAACTGGTGTTTGGAACGGTGTCCCGCCGCTTTGATGTCCACTCGCAAGCGATGTCAAGCAGCGAAATCTTGTTTGGCGTGACGGAATCGAAGGCGATGGAATGTCCACGTTTTCGGAGAGGAAGTACGATGCTCCAAATGTTTGTGGCTCCTACTCGGGGAATCCAAGATCCATGTCTCTTCAAGCAGGTGTTTGTGATTGTATGCGTTTGTCTCCTGTGGTCTTCGATTGTCCTCTGGCTACCTCCAACGCCTCTCTCTTCCAAGACAACAACACCAGCAGCAACAGCGGCAACAGCAGCAACGACAACACCAACAACACCAACAACACCAACAACACCGGCAACAACAACAGATGGCTCGTGAAACTTGAAGCCGACGATGAAGCCACAAGCCAAACAAAAAAATTCCTCGAAGAAACCCCGCGAAACGTTATTTCGACGTTCACAAACATGTGCTTCACTCTGCCAAAATAATCGAGTGGGTCATCATCGTACTACCAGCGGAAGTGTAGCCCGTAGGAAGAGCATGGACACCATCGATTACGAACTATTCCTCTTGATTGGATCACACAGAATGACCACTCCATCTACTCTACTTTGCTTAATTCTGATCTCTTTTTTATAATGGTTGGGTGATGTGCTCGTATTGTATTGTATAATACTTACATTATTGTCCACTTTCGACACAAAACTGCGTCGAGTTTGCGTGGTCGGATACGGCTGACTCAGCATGGCAATCGCAAATGTAGAGCGAGTACCGACTACTTCCGCGTCAAGGCAACGCGTGCCATCTCCAAGGCCCCCTCGAAGGTGTCGTTTCCGCCGATGAAACCCGCAGCGTGCACGAAGCGGCTGCCTGGGATCTTCGTCACCGACTCCAGGTCGCTGTCACGCACTCCCCTCCATTCCTCCGGCAAGCTGAGGCGGTTGACGAAACCGCGTCCCTCCACGGTGACGGCCTGGATGCGCCACATTCCACCTTGGTCAGTGTACAGAACGAATTTGACGAGCGGATCGACGCCCAGCTCCTTCTCCAGATCATACAGGTGCCCGCGCCACGGCAGGCCGCCGCTTTCCAGCTTGAGGATCTCACCCGATTTGTCGACATCGAGACGCGCCTTGACGGCACGTTCCACAAACTCGCGCGCTGGGATATCGCTCTCGATGATCTTCGTCATGGCCGCGACGAATTCTTCACCGCAAATCTTCGATGCGACTTCGAATCGTTCGTCGGGTTCGGGCTTCTTGCCCGTCTGCGCGTCGATGTCTTCGTTCCAACGCGGATTCAACCGAGAAACGCGGCTGGCCAGTCCGGTGGAGTCCTTGTAGAGCAACTCGACGCCCTCCGGCGCCATCTCGACTCCGGTGTCGATGGCATCCAGCGCCTCCATGAGGCTGTTGTACAGCTTGGTGTAGGCCAACTCGAGGTTGTCGTCGGAGAGCTTGGGATAGAACTCGCGGATGACGTCCTTGCCGTAGTGACGATACACCAACCCCGATGCGCTGAGCTTGGTGCACCGCTCCTGGGTGGCATTCTCGTCGCTGCTGTTCTTGTCCTTCTTTGGATGAAAGCGCTCGTCGTAGCCGCGCTGGTGGTGGTCGTACCGCAGCTTGGCGTGGTCGTAGACACCGCCGACGTCAATGACAATGTCCAGCGGCTCCAGAACGGCAGGATCACGCGATCGCACGCACTTGGAGTTGCGGTACGGCGCGGTCTGACGCAGCATCCACACTCCCATGGCCTCGTCGGCCTGGAAGGTGCCGGAATGGGTTCCGATGACCTTGGAGCTCTGGGTGTCCTCCAGTTTGACTCGCTTGAAGGCGGATTCGTTGGTATCTGTGGTGGCGGACATGCTGAGGATGGTGGCGATGATGCTACAGCGGGTGTTGCTATTGTTGCTGTTGTTGTTGCTGCTGAAAGAGTTGAATGTTCTGAGATGGCTGCGCGATGTGGAAGCGAATCGAGGTGATTGGAACGAATGGACGGACTCTGGACCCAGGAGGAAGATGGAACGCAAGAGCACTGCCGCTACGGTTGCTGTTCGTCTCTGATGCATCAAGTCAACACGTTCGCGAGTGCGAGGGTAGTTCTCTGGCTGGGAGGGTGGAATGCAGTCGAGTACGTAGTATTATATAATAGAATAGTACTCTATTCTGAAGCTTTCTGGAAACCCTTGCGTCCTTGTTGTGGGGGGTGCATCTGAGGCAAACGAAGGTGATGCCGAGGATGGTGGATGGATTTTGGCTGATGGGTGTTGACGCTTTTGTGTTTGATGTTGTTGTGCGCGATCTTCAACTTTTGTTGTTTGGTTGTTTGGTTGGTTGGTTGTTGTGCTTTGTTTGGCGTTTCTCTTCTTCCGTGATTTGATAATGAAGGTCTGTCACGAGTGGGTTCGAGGCCAAACTTGGTTTCTTGTCGGCGTATCTTTTTGTCTCAAAGTGGGACACACTGAATAGCAAGAACACGATTGTTGCATTTTGGGAGATGCGACAAGGTCGCCCCCAGAAAACCATGTCTGAACAACGAATCCCACGATCAATTGCAAACGTGGACACCATCTGGCTCGCGGAGGCCACTCAAATTTGATTGGTGCAAGACCAACGCGGAGACGGGCATAGCCTACATGTGCGTGTGGTTGTCCGCGTGCAACGTTTGTTGTGGTTGAATGCCTTTGAGTGCGCGCTGTCGTGTGCGGCGCCACGTTTGCGAGCAGAGAGACACAGAGACTGACGCGTTGGTTGGTGTTGACAAAAACATCTTTTTTGGTGTTTTTTGATTGAGATCATCATCTTCCACTTCGTGCCCTCTCCGTCTCTCTGTTGGATCCGTTGTTGATGTTGGTGGTGATTGCGATTGAACCATCATCATACGAATGAGTAATCGTGCTCTGCGCACTCTCTTGCCCTTCCACGCCCTGCGACAAGCTGCAATCCTACCAAGACGCGTTTGTACTGCTCTCACGCTACGAAATTTTGCCAAGCATAATAGAATACCAACCAAGAAGCGACTGCTGCTCTCTTTCGTGGCTACCCATCTCAGCGCATTGCTCATCCATCAGCTCCGACAGATCATTCATCCGTCTGTCGGGAAAGCAAGCAAGCGAGCGAGCGGGTGGAGGACGAGGACTGGTCTCAAGAGAACGAAGGAGAGCTGAAGTGTCATTTATTTCATTGCGAAGAGAGCGTGCCACGGTTCCGCGCTTGGATCACAGGGAGTACTCCACTGCGTTCCACTCCGCTCCGCTCTAT